>OY986438.1:174963636-175657892 GCA_963920525.1 Dichetophora obliterata
TCCACAAAAATTAGTACAATGTCTTAAAACTTTGCAAATTTGTTTTAACTTTAACCATGCACTCGATGTTTGCAGTTAAAAAGAAATGCTTCCTTTCTCCCATACAAAGTGACGTCATCATAGCAGTAAAGCCTTTATTTCTTACATTACATTCGTAGTATTTACTTATGCTTTCGTACTATTTACGAATGAAAAATAATATGTGTAGAAAAAATTCATTCGTAGGTTGACCCTACGAATTATTCGTAGAATATACGAATTATTAGTTGAGTTTAAAAAATTTAAAAATTAAATCGTTCAGCCTGGTTTGTCGAACAACAGAATATTAGGAATTGTATGATTACAAAGTAGCTGTAGCCTACTGGTAGAGTGCGTGGCTCATAAGCTAAAGAGCCGAGGTTCAAACCCCAGCTCAGACAGAATGCATTTTGTTTTTTTTTTTCGTTATTAGTTATTATGATAATTTGTGTGATGTAACAAATGTATTCGTACGAAATAAATATACATTTGTTTTTGTACGAATAAAATATTCGTAATATGTAATAATATACGTTGATTCTACGAATCCTATTCGAAGCTGAAAACTACGAATACAATTCGTAGAATGGACGCAGTTATTAGTAATATTTGCACACAAATATTTTTGAGTGTACTGTACAGACACACCAACGTTTCTATATATTAATATAAACTAATTTTGAAATTATTGACGTGCTACAAAACACTGTGTATGCTATCTTCTTTAGTATTGCTAAGTTATAGCAAGCCATTCTTTAGAATTCCTGCACATTAATTTTTGTTGTGTAGTGTTACCGTTAAAATAATAGTAGTTTTTTTCTTGGACTCCCCGCATACATTCCAATAAGCTGGCGCCTATAAAAAGGCAATTAAAAGTTTTCCTTTCTATCATCATCATCAGGCGAATAACGTACACCGTCGCATCATAATCATCACCACACCAAAGAATGAAAAGCAAATTTAAAGTGGCGCCAAATTCAATGAACAGGATTTGGAATGGTCCTCCTCATTTATGTATGGCACCATCTGTTTAAAGCAAATGAAGCGGAACGCTCAATTGCGAGCCTAAAAGTATGCCAAAGACTTAATTCACTGAATTGAGTTGATGGGTGGTTTTATATTCATAAGCTTAAATAACACTGTGCGACAATTTTCAACCTTTTCCAAAATTATTAACTTCGATCAACGGATTCTGCTAGAGGATAAAAAAAGGCACGTGGAACGGCCTTTTAAAAGTTTACGTCTGAGTTATTTTTAACAAAGGTTTTAAATTAAATTTTAATGTAGCAGTTTACCAACAAAAATTGTTCACAGACTTGTTGTGAAATAATACTATATATATCTCAAATATTTATATATATCAAACGCAGTTATTTGCGTTAGATTTTAATCTGACAATATATTTTAAAGGAAAATTTCAGTGAGAGAGATGGTTTGTTCTAATTCATATGGAAATGAAATTGCCGGACAATAAATTGGATTTCGTGCGTTTTAAATAATTCGTCTCTTTGGACAAACTTTGTTTAAGTGCATTATTCTGTACCACGAAGAAGCACACCAACGATGAGAAAGACACGAGAAGCAATACTTTCTACCATACAAAATTGTATTGCTTCTCGTGTCTAACTTATCGTTGGTGTGCTTATTCGTGATACAGAATAAAGCAGTAAGACGTACTTTTAAGTCAGATTTAAATAATTTCAAGTAAAAAGGTTTATGTTACTTGCGAAAACGTTCACTATACATTATCGGAAAAAATTTTCATTGCATAGTTTAAGAAAGTTTTAAATTATGCTTACCACTTTTTTTCAATAGATTATGCTGTAGTTAAGTGGTCTTCATTTTATTGTTCGCGTACTCGAGTAATTTTCGAATTCGAACATTACACTGACACGATCACACGCACGACGTTCTCTTTTACGTCTCTTGAGCAGTACACAAAACTGTACCTCTTGAAAGGCACTATAGAAATATGTATTCTCAATATTAGTTTGTGGAAAATGAAAAACGTATGCGTTAGTTCTTAAATTAAAGAAATAATACTTTGAAAAATTTATTCAGGACTCATTGGAATGTCAAATTCACAAATTGAATGTCAAATTCAGAACTACGGCTATTACTTATTACGGATCACTGGTGCATCGGAGTACACGACAAAACAATCGGACTGCCCTTCAACACTCATTGTCGCCGCTGTGACGACCCAAATGAAAAAGAAACACTGACACACTTTCTGTGCACCTGCCCAACCCTAGCCGTGTAATAGGTTTAGATTAAAGGCGCTTGGTAAGACCTTCTTTAGCAGTCTAGAGGAACTCTCATCAACAACAATTAACAATCTTCTAACGGCCATCAATCGCACTGGATGGTTACAAACAGGGTTCGGATTTTGATGACCTAAAAAACTCCAGACTTAAGAATGACTTAAGAACTGACAAAAATTACCTAAAAAATTACAACAATTACATAAAAAATAAACAAAAAATAAAGCTTTGAAAATAAAACACTACTAAACTTAAAATTTATTTTACAGGGTGTCCCGTGTAAGAGTACGAATAAAAAGTATTAGCTCAATGTGTTTTCAATTTAGTAAAATTTTTGAAGTACAACTTACTTTATTATTTTTAAAGATATTTTAATGATTTTAATGTCGTTAAAAAGAAAATTAAATAAAACACAAATTTGATGTTAAAAAAAATTTGATTTATAACGCGAAATTTTGAGAAAATTGTGTTCAAACTTAAAATTTTGTAGTTTTAACGGATTTATTTCATATTCACACGAGCACAGCTCGGTAATCGATAAGTTGGGTGGGTTCGTTGATACACCGTTAGAAAGGCCAATTCATTGCCTTTAACATGAGCTCTTAAAATAAGTTTTGCATGAGTTCGTTTTTCTGCTAGAAACAACAGTATGAATCAAAGTCATGAAATAACAATTAACCCCGTAACTCCTAAGGGTGTGAAAATAGACCCCCACTACCATACGATTTTTTGCTTAACTTGACCTCCTCTTCCACCTCCGTAAATATTCGCACTCTTACACGGGACACTCTGTATATAATTTTTATACACAGTTTAAAAGGTCCATTTTTAAGTCATTAAAATTGAAAGATGTCGACTGTCTGGAAAAATGCTTTGTAAACAGAAAAACTTCTTTCTACTTCTGCTCTGACGATGGGAACATATTTAAAAGACGATATTTTATCGGATGTAAGTTCCTCTTCTAATTTCATAGAATTAAAATTTCCCATAATATTTCAGCAATAGAGCATAAAAATAGAGTTAGTAAAAACTAGCTATCCGAGTTTTTACCTAACACTTGTATCATCTTTCTATTTACATACCCTTTCGTAAGTTTCACCACGCGCAGAGTTTTTTTTCATATAGGTCTATAAACAAAGTTACTCCTTTTTCGAGAGGTAATGTTTTTATTGAATGGACTCTACTGTACTACCTACTCTACTACCAAAGGAATTTATTTAAAAATTTGCATTTTCACATGTTTTAGCACGAAAAAAACCAAAAAACAATTCTTTTAAAATACAAAAATTTACAAAAAATTACCTAAAAAACCGAAAAATGCTCTTAAAATGAAAAATGACAATAAAATAACTTAAAAATTTCTTAAAATTACCAAAAAACGGCCTAAAACCGATGAAAAATTACGAAAAATGACCTAAAAACTTTTCATATGTTAAACTTAAAGGCATCTTATATATTAATAGGCAAACATCAAATGTTGTCGTACACTTTTTCGATATTAATTTTAGAATAAGGTCAATTCGAAAGCTACTGCGCCCTATATGTGCAGAATCATTTTAGATTTGAAATTTATGACCTCTGACCCGAAATATTAACGTTGAAAGTTTGTATTATTTTTAGTAAGGAATCTCAGGGCTAAGCAGAGGTAGAATAGTGAATGAGGTATCAAATGAAAGATCTGGCTGCACAGTATGATCACATTTTAGATAGGTGACCTTCGACTTGAAATATGAGCGTAAAAAGACATTTATTAAATAAAAGCTAAACTGTAACAGATGGAAGAATATAATGTAAGAGGGAATTTTAGACATTAATAAGGTGTGCAAAAAATACTTTTGGCGACATTTTGCGCCATCTCTTACGGATACCCTACAATAAGCATTTTTTTATGTTAAAAGTGTGAATATATATTGTGATGGTGAAATTTCTTACAAATTATGAAAAATTTCCGTTATTTTGACATGCAAGTTATTGTGATAGCTCGAAAATTATAAGGGGTATTCACGATTCAGTGCACTTGCCTGTGCAGTTGAGGACTTGAGGACTTGTGCACTTTACAAAAACAAAATGTACGTACGTCAAAAATCTGCACATGTGCTTTTCTACTATTACCTTCAACTTTAGGACTTGAGCAGTTGTGCACTTGTGTGCATTGAAAAATGTTGACAGATTTAAAATGGTGATGGTGGTGTGTTCACGAAAACCTAACTGCAAAACTGCACAAGTCCTCAAGTCCTCAACTGCACAGGAAAGTGCACTGAATCGTGAATACCCCTATAGATGTTTTCAGCACAACGTATTTTTGTATGAAAAGTCGTTGGTTCAGAAATATAACGGTGTACGAAAACTTTTTTGGTAATATTTTTCTCGGATAATATGTTAAAAAAATCCCTTTAAAATGACATTAAAATTATTTAGATATCTCGAAAAATTTTTATCTTCTCATTACAACGTATTTCCTTGAAGCAAGGCCATCGCTTCAGAATGAGAAAAAAACTATTGAAATGTCAAGTTTTGACTTTGCAAGCAAATATCTCAGTAATTTCTTAATCGATTTTCAACAAATTTTCTTTGACTGCAAGATCAATTAATTGACTTTGGAGAAATAAGAAAGGATTTACCGTTATGTCACCAATTCAATGTTTTATATGGTTTTAAAAATACCTCTAAAATATTCAGTTTTTGCTCAAAAAATAGGTCAAAAGTTTCTGTTGTCATTTTTTTATTTTCTTATAAAATTTTCTTTTTTCACACTCTTTCATATGACATATCATTTATTAGCACAAATTGCTTCATTTTGACACATAATGCAAAAAACAGTTTAAATCATCGAAAATCATGAGCTGCCCCCCCTATGATTTTTTTGATGAAAATTAAATTTTTCAAAATGTTGTTTTTATATTTTCTACAAAGCTCTACAGCTCAAAAAATAGTTTCTGTGAAAAAAATTTTCAAATATTTCAAACCACTCCAAAGTTATATACACAAATCTATGCTTTAAGCCATTTTGTTATATGTATATAAAAATAGGCGTAGGAGAAACAGTTCTTCCGTGTTTCTGAACTGATTTTGATAATTTTTTTAAATAAATTAGAGTAGGGAGAAGAAGTTCACCGAATAGTTATGTGACCTTTGACCTGAAATATGAGCATTGAAATAATATTTCTTAAGTAAAACCTAAACTATAAGAAATGGAAGAACATGGCGTGGGAGGAAATTTTAGATATTAATACAATGTAGGAAAAACATTTTTCGCTATCTCTTACGGATACCCTACAATAAGCATTTTTTATAGTACATTTTTTATTTTACAAACAGTAAATTCTGAAAAATGTTGATATAAAAGTTATGACAATATCTCTGCTAAAACTGCTGCTTCCCAGTAGCGGATGGAATATATTCCGAATATATGAAGCATCAATTACCTTGTAATGACCACTACTTCCGACTATATTACCTTACTATGCATAAAACGCCTTACATTTAAGATTGAATGAGATAGGAGGTAAGTGATCGCCTCCCTTCAGCATTACCTAGAAGTTATGGAGTAACATACTACTTGTATTAAGTATTGCAAAATCACTGCATTACTTTTCCTTGTATGCTACATTACAGGTAATGAGGTATGAGTTAATTACTTCTGCTATATGCAGACGCATTACTATTTGAAAAAAGTAATGCTTCCTTACCTGGTAATTTATTCTGTATTAGTTCTATGGTAGCCACTGGCAAATCCGCTGCTGGGTTTCTACCGAAACTTAAGATTTTCTTAGTACAACACATTTTCTTAAGGCATGGTCAATGCCTCAGAGTGAGAAAAACGATTGAAATTTCAGAAAGTTGGTCCAGTTTCGACCACAGGCGATACCAGTATGTTTAAAAATTTAAATTTTTACATTTTTTGGTACGAAAAGAAACGAAAACAAATCTTTTCAAATTGCAAACAAATGAGCTAAAAACCGAAAAATGCTCTAAAAATAAAAATTGTCCAAAAATGACAGTAAAATAACTTAAAAATTGCTAAAAATTACCTAAAAATGCCCTTAATTTTGTAACAAAGACATTAAAAGAACAGCCGATAAAAAACGATGAAAAATGACGAAAAATGACCTAAAAACTTTTCATATTTGGAATTTAGACATAAATGGACGTTCTGAATGACCAGGAATATCTTGACATGTCATCGAAATCCTAGCCCTGGTTATAAACTAACAGCCCTATTCTGGCAGCTTAACTAAGCTCACCACATTAACAAAATAGTTAATATTAACTATTTGTTAAGGTTTCGTATTCTGCTGCAACTTTAAAAGCTCTTTTCCTTACAATTTTGTTAATAACAGAAAGAGTCTTAACAACGAATGAAATGTATGTGCTTAGATAGAAAATTGTTGTGAAAATAATAAAAAAATACAAATTTTAATATAATATTGAGTTTAAATACATTAAACTGAAAAATGAAAGAATTTTTTACTTATTTTAAGTGTTGATAATGAAATCTTTCAGTAGCCGTGGCAAATTTTTCAAGCGCTTGCAAAGTCACAAGCTGCACTCGAAGCATCTGTTTATATAGCGCATCTCTTCTTTCAACAGGCATATCGATTTTCACCATGCATGGTGAACTTTAAAAGCTTTTTAAGCTTTTATGTTGTTAATGATTTTTAAGAATACCAACATTTACATAACTTAACAAGCAGCTTAACAAGAGCTCCTTAACTATTTCTTGTTAAGTTAACAACCAGAATAGGGCTGTAAGAGTGCGATACTCACTCAACTCACAGCATTTTGAGGTTATGGTAACAAAACGGCACAACTAGCGCTACTTGGATTCTACTTGAACTTGTACTTGTAGCATCACCATTTACACCAACCCACCAACCAACTATAAGAATCTTTTGATTAAAGTTTTTTATTGCACTGTGTAATTATGGAATAACAGTCCTATTCTGGCAGCTTAACTAAGCTCACCACATTAACAAAATAGTTAATATTAACAATTTGTTAAGGTTTCGTATTCTGCTGCAAATTTAAAAGCTCTTTTCCTTACAATTTTGTTAATAACAGAAAGAGTCTTAACAACGAATGAAATGTATGTGCTTAGATAGAAAATTGTTGTGAAAATAATAAAAAAATACAAATTATAATATAATATTGAGTTTAAATACATTAATCTGAAAAATGGAAGAAATTTTTACTTATTTTAAGTGTTGATAATGTAATCTTTCAGTAGCCGTGGCAAATTTTTCAAGCGCTTGCAAAGTCACAAGCTGCACTCGAAGCATCTGTTTATACAGTGCATCTCTTCTTTCAATAGGCATATCGATTTTCACCATGCATGGTGAACTTTAAAAGCTTTTTAAGCTTTTATGTTGTTAATGATTTTTAAGAATACCAACATTTACATAACATAACAATCAGCTTAACAAGAGCTCCTTAACTATTTCTTGTTAAGCTAACAACCAGAATAGGGCTGTAAATCTATGATATTGAGTTAAAGAATTTATTTATGTTTGTATTACATTAGGGACAGGTGAGCCCTAGCAGAAAGCAAACCAGCGACTGAAATGAAAAAAGAGACTGAACAATACCCAGACATTTTCAAGGATCATAATTTTTTTCAGAAGACATTTTATATACTAAAATATTAGCCAAATCTACCTTCTGAACATCCACCAGAACGCAACAAAAATGATTTCATTTTTCATAGTTCGGAATTATAATCTAATTACTGGTTGTGGTAATTGCAATGTATGGTATGTATATATGTTACTATGCAAAATATTCTGAAACGTAAAAATTTATTTTAAAAATGTTCTGGAAACATTTCTTTGAAGTCAACTTTGAAGTCAACTTTTGTAGTGATTATACTTAAAAAATATATGTCGCTGCCTTGGTTAATAATTTAACAAACATCAAAATAACACAGCTTTTTCACGTGCACGTATTATTGATCGGCAGTAATAACTTATAACCGCAAAAGGTTAAGTTATCATAAATTTAATTGCAAGGAATGAGTAGTTGTTATCAAGGTTGGAATAGTAGTTTTCATATAAAGCGACCTCGACTGCGACCCCGCTGAACTTGTTTAATTTACGAAATGTTTATGTGGAAAATTCCCTTTTCCATGGCTTATTGTGTGGCCAACAACAAGATATAATAACCGTGTATTTGAGCTCATTAGTTTAGCTTCGCTCTCAAAGTGTTGTGCAAATAAACGAATAGAAGTATGCGCGTGTGTGTTGCTAACCACAGACGCAAACAAATACACCGCGACCGCACACATGCACTAGATAAGGTGTACAATTTTCGGCTAAACACTTAAATGCAATAGAGTGTTAACAAAAACAAAATAAATAAACAATTCATTCATTCATTCATTCATTTGGCTTAAAAAAGCTCAAATGATAAAACAAATAAATTTCAAGTAACCGAATACCAAATTTCCATTTATCAATGTTTGCTCATTATTTTGCGAATACTTTTTTTTGTTGTTTTGCTTTTTCATTTGTCGCTGTGATAATTGTGACAAAAACTTCACTCTTTGTAAATAGATCGCAAAATGCCTAAAATTTACATTTAAAATTTGTTTTCAAAAGTTTATAGCTATTGCATTTATGCCGACCGATTGATGAGTCATCTGTAGAACAAATTCTATTTATTTTCTTTGGAAAATATTATCTAATTGTAAGCAGAACCGACTGAGCCACAAGCACAGTTGAGACAGAAGTGGGAGTTTTGCGAATGTTTTCGGGTTGATATTTTTTTACTTCTTATAAACTTTTGTTTTCAAACTAGGAGTTTCCTTGCATTGTGTCAAGAAGATAAGATTTCTCAAAAAAAAAAAAAAAAAAATTAATGTATTTTTTTCATCCAAAAATGTTAAATGCGTTTGCTGAATTCAAAAAATGATTATTTTTTAACCAAAACAGACACATTTTTTACTATTAGAGTTCGCCAGTGGTTGAAATTCGACCTTTTCGCATACATTCACCTGTCCCTAATATAATACATACATAAATAAATTCGAGAGGTAATGTTTTTGATTGAAGGGACTCTACTGTTAAAGGAATATATTTAAAAATTTGCATTTTTACATGTTTTAGTAAAAAAACAACGAAAAAAAATTCTTTTAAACTTCCACAAAAAATTGCCTAAAAAACCGAAAAGTGCTCTAAAAATGTTATAAAAAAAGTCTTGATTCGATACACAATTAATGTCAAAAACATTTGTTTTCCATAAAAACGTCCCTTTTATTTTCCTAATGAATTAGCCACCAGTATTCAAGATCAGGAGAGAGCGTAAAATGAGCGGCAAACTGTAAAAAGATATTAAGGGTTCTCATCTAAGCATGTAACTGACCCGTAAGCATTGTAAACCTTGTGAACTTACATGCGCTTAAACTATCTGTCAAAATTTGTATGGGCGTGAGTTTACATCATTTCCGAGCCTTATTTGTAGTGTAAACTAGCATGTAAATCTACGTGTGTGAATGAGGGTTGCCTTTGGCGCTAATCATTACATATTTAAAGTAGTTGGAGTAAATATAAACACGTTTTATTTATTTTTCTATGTTAATGAAGGTTTTTAAAAGGTTTAAAATTTAAAAAATTCATAATGTTGTCGTAGCCGCAGCCGCCATTTTGTCGACATTTACGCTATTTACACTTTATCGCTCATCAAAAGCTTAAATGCTATACATGTTTACATGCTTAGATGAGAACCCTTATTAGTTTTCTTTGCTCATCTGCGAACATAACCGAACTCATACAACAATGTAAAGAAAAATAAACCTAACGAAACAATCCCAATCAGCCATTTTGTAATAGTGTTTGGAGTAAGCTTACCTACAATAGAATAATTGAAGTCTTTTCCAAACATGCTTTGAAAACACTTGGCTACGTAATGAATTTACAAGTTGTGTTGTAAAATTGTATCGAAACATGTAAAAGTAAGCTTTTATTAATAGTACTTGTAGTAAGTTTACTTAAAGTTAAATTTACAAGCGTTTTCAAAGCATGATTGGAAAATAATTTCAGAGGTAATAGTTAAGCTTTTATTGATAGTACTTGTAGTAAGTTTACTTTAAGTTAAATTTATAAGCATTTTCAAAGCATGATTGGAAAATAATTTCAGAGGTAATAGTTTCACAGCTTTCACATTATAAGGGAATTCCCCAAGCATTGAAAATTACAATTGCAATAAAAAACAAAGTTCCATCACTAACCAGTTTAATGCCAGTGGTTTGTGGTCAGTGAATAAATTAAAAAGTTGTAAGATTCCTAAATTGATTATGTGTGCCATATAAATTTAACCTAAAAGTAAGGAATCAAAGCAAGGAAGTTGTGGATTTAGTTTTAAAAAAGGAGCCACATCAAGTTAATTAAGCACGTTAACAAGTTAATAAGCTTACAATAGGGGTATTCACGATTCAGTGTACTTGCTTGTGCAGTTGAAGACTTGTGCAGTTAGGTTTTCGTGAACACACCACCATCACCATTTCAAAGCTGTCAACATTTTTCAATGCACACAAGTGCACAACTGCTCAAGTCCTCAAGTTGAAGGTAATAGTAGAAAAGCACTTGTGCAGATTTTTGACGTACGTACATTTTGTTTTTGTAAAGTGCCCAAGTCCTCAAGTCCTAAACTGCACAGGCAAGTGCACTGAATCGTGAATACCCCTAATAATACTCGCTTCCAAATGTTTAATAATTGTTTTCATTAAAGTTTAATAACACTTTTTCTCAATTTTTTAAAACAGTAAGAAAAAACTTACAATAATACTTATCTCCAATTGCAAAGTATTGTAGAAAGCTTATTTACAACACTTCTGTCCAATTGAATAGTAAACGCTTGGGATATTATACAGCAAGGAATATTTTTCCAAGGGTTCTCTTTTGTTTATTCTACAATTAATTGAAAGCATTTCACAACCATTTTACAAATTTTTTGCAAGCACAATGCTTACAATTGTAAGCTTACTGCAAACTTATTGCAAGCTTGTTTGGCTGATTGGGATGTCGAACGAAATACTGAAAAAATATGAAAATTTCAAAACCAACAAAATTTTTTTTGAAGTGAAACTTTTTTAACACCATTGTGATTTGAAACTCGATGAAACGAAAATGACATATTTTATAAACAAACCACCGCTTGGTATGTACACAAACCAATTTCAAAGAATTTGAAATAAGCCACTGCTTAGCTGCAGTAGCGAATCCGGCCAGGATTCACACCCGGGACCCCTGAGTAACAGTCAAACACGCTACAACTAGACTAATGAGGCCGCCAAAGGGCATGATTAATACATTTATCTCCTTGGAATTGAAAATAGTAGTGTCTCTATAAGTGTGGATTTTCACAGCCATTTAACACTCAAGACAAAAGAAGCCTTAACTATTTCATTTTGGTTCAGAAAAGTAAATTGAGCTGTACACAACAGCATTTAAATAAATTCAGTCTGTTCACCGTGACTACTAGGAAGAGCTTGGGCAATGAGGATGACACGTGCAGTTGAATGCGGAGTAATAATATATTGGCGACAGGATCGCCACATAATATAATACACGACATGGCAGAATCCCCATGTAAGGTTTCGCGATACTATTTATTAAAAGGATTTATTATTTTTATTTTTATTAAGTCCTACCTAATAGATTGCCGGCGAATTTCTCCACTGGCACTAAAGTTTAATTTATTTTCATTTTTAGCCGTCACTTAAAAAAAGTGCTTTCAGGCTTTTTATAATAAAACAAGTTTGGCAGCTTTAAGCTCAAAACTTGATTGAATTAACGTCAGCAGCTAGTTGGAAGCCCAAGACTTAGGCTGTGTGCGAATTGATCTAAATGCGATCTAAACTAAATTGGGTCGATAAGGCAGTGCGTCCTAAATAATTTAGGAACTTCTCGAGCTACCTAAATGCTTCCTAAATTAGGAAGCACTGCCTTATCGACACTTTTTAGTTTAGTTACCATTTAGATCAATTCGCACACAGCCTAAATTAATTTTATTTTTGAAATTATTCTTCCTTTTATACTATATATATTAACAGTACTTAGTCTTAAAACTAGTTATCAAATGTTTGTGTACTTTGAAAAATGAAAACATAGTCATATGTGCCTTAATTAGTGTAGAAGTAAAATAAAATAATCATATGTTTATAATTCAGCAAAATTAATGTAATGTGTTTGAGTGAGATAGATGCTAGTACTGAGCATGAACATATGTTTAATTTTTTGAATGCTCTTAATGTTATTTCTATACAGTAAAATAAAAAGAGGTTTTGCATACCGTAAAGGTGTGTAACCTATTACTTTGTTTGAATACGTGTTTATTGTTGTTTGTTTTAATGTAATATTGTTTAATGTTATTTAAGTATAATATAATTCTCTGTAATTCATACCCTTAAGGTGTGTATCCTAAGCGGCAAGTATTAGGATTATTTTAATATCAATTTTAAAAAATTTTCAATTAGAATTGCGGTAATCTTCCATTGAACGATCTTAGATTACGATTGTAGTATATGTAATTTTGAAAAAGTTGAAATTATGACTACTGTAACCGTAATCTTAGCTCATTCGATGAAGGATTATTTTAATTGTAATCCCGTTTTTTCTCATCGAAATACACTTTTTAAAGTAACAGTAGTTTTCAATAATATTTAATAAAAGTAATCTTTGCAATGGATTACTGTAGTTCTTATAATAGAAAAAACGGAATTATAATTAAAGTAATCCTTCATCGAATGAGCTAAGATTACGATGAGGTGCAAACGTCCATTTGGGCCCACTGTGCGACGGGGTGCAGCCACAAAATTTATAGGAGCAGAACCATTCAGCGGATTGGGCATACATTCTATAAAAGAAGAACTAAGAAGGAAGGAGAGGCACAAACGTTCAGATCTTTGGAAAAGCCTTCTCAAGCTAAGACAATTTAAACTGCTCCTCAGGGATTTTAACACTCGGCGAGCAAAAATGTGCATAAGCTTAGGTAAACCAAATCTAAGAATTCTAACGGGGTTCCTTACAGGACACTGCAAAATTAAATATCACCTGATGTAATTGCGCATAGAAACCATTAGTAACTGCCGCTTCTGTGAAGAAGCAGAGGAGACTCTGGAATACACCTACTTACAAACTGCGACGCCGTAGCTCGCAGACGTAAACTAGCACTGGGGAACTTGCTGAGTCTAGAGGAAATTTCATCCGTTGAACCTAAGTACCAGAACCATCTCAAATTTACCAGAGAGATAGGTCTGGATGAAATTCTGTAATCCGCCAACCCAGCGGAGCTTTGAGAAGGAGGTACAATAGATCTCATTTAGGTCGCAGTACGCATCTCTACCATACAACATTTACATTTACAAGCTTTCTATAGAAAACACACGCCAGGTTTCTACAGTTGATTGAATGGCCGAAAGAGGTGTTGCAAACATAATCAACATTTAGCTCCCTAGCCACTCTGTATGAAACAAAAGTTGCCATATAGAAAAAAAGATTTTTTGGGAAATTTTTTCAATTCTTTTTTCACAGATTAATAAAGTATAGACAGTTAGTTATAACTTTTTACCAAATTAAAAATAGTAAATTGAAAACAAAAATTGATCGCATTTTTCTCTTTTACGCTGAATGCCCCAATTATACACTCACGGTCAAAAAAAAAGAAGCCGACTTAGTAAAAAATATTCTTTTTCTTGAATTATAACACAGTGTGACGAAATCGGCAAAAAAAAGCACAACCAAACTTTATTGAAATTCTTAAAGAGGGATATGTTAAGAGTTCATCGCACCTAATTTGACCTTTCAATGTCGTCATAATTTTTTCAATTTATTTTTAAAGTTAAAGTATTCGAATTTTGATGTGCCGACATTCGTTTAATTTTTTCAGCCATTTTCCTTGTTGGAAATGTAAAACAAATTTCACTTCCTTTCTGTATAACTTTGAGTAGAATAAGGATTTGTAAAAGATTTGACAAAATGGGAGCATTTTGTAAGGTAGTAAATACATAGATAGCACTCAGTTTTTGACGAAAAAACTGAAATTTAGAAAAGTTAAAATTGGCGCCATTTAAGGACTTCTTAACCGATTTCGATGTTCTCAAGTTCAATTGAAAGGTATTTTTACGTGCAGTTTTTTTTTTTTGAAAAAACAAATGTCATTAATGGAATATTTTTTAATTAAAATTTATAGAGGCACAATTTTTTTTTTAGTTAAAGAAAAGTACAAGAATTTGCTTCACTACACGCTTTATTTTGTATTTTATCGCAATTCTTTTTACATAGTCTTATTTTACGCAAAATTCTACGAAAAAGAAATTAATTTAATTTTTTATTTCCAACGAAGGAAATAGCTGTAAAAATACAATGAATATCGACTAGGGATGGCAATTTTTGGAGTTTTTTTTTTAATCCCGGGATATTCGGGATCTGAAAATATAATCCCGCGATTGTCCCGAAATTCAAGAAGTTTTTATTTCGTTATATTTTTTGCCAAAAAGTGCAACACATGCACTTCTATTCTTTTATAGTACATACTCAGTATGTAAATTGATATAACAAAGAAGCACAATTTGTACCAATTCAACAAAAAAAAAGAACCAAACATAAAATTTTACCAATCATATATATTCAGTAATGTATAACATAGTTTTTGTAATACATGCACAAATACATATTTTCGGTTTAAGCTTAGTATGCTGTAGACGCGAAAAGAAATCTTCCGTAAGAAATGCATCGCGTTTTTGACAGCGAAAAGGTAGCGAAATTTTTTTTGTTGGTTAGTACGCTGTTGAACTGAAAAAATTGTTCAATGCAGCCAAGTTTACAACCATATGACATTTACAAATGTCAAAATTTTGCTGCCGTACATTGAATTGGCGTGGCCGTTTATATGGCCGTACATTGGAAATTTGTGCGTGGAAATTTGACATTCATTAATAACGTTCAACTAACACACTCAACAAACACTTTATGGTAAGTATGTGTTAGTGCTGAGTCTACACCAAAATTTTGCGTGTAGAATTAAATGCCTAAAAATTTTTGTTCCTACAGCATACTAAGCTTTACTAGTAACTGCTTGCATAAAATTATTTTAAATCAGTATTTAAACAGCAATTGTTTTAAAATTAAATTTTTTAGATTGATTATTGTTCAATTATCCTTCAATAAATCAATTCCGCTTATAATACAGATTCTAAAGCGCTTAAAACCTGGTGCGCCAGAGTAAATTTAACTAAGAAGAGTAACTTTAAGCATGATTTTTCTTGAAACATACTTTTTCAAAACTGGCTACACTACTGAAAACAAACTAATCGACCAATGAAAATTTATTTTAATCTGTTGCTATTATATTCTACACATCTTTTACCAAAATGAGCGTTTTTGAAAAATTTTACTTAGATTTACACGCAACAATATGGTCAAATATAATGTAAATTTTTTCCACTTTTTTCCACTTTTTTCCACGCTTCGTAATTTTCTGAATTTTCCATTTTGGTAAAAAATGTGCATTCAAGAGTCTTTCTTCGAAAAACATTTAATTTTCAGGCGATCAGCGTGATGATGTAAAATTAACATGCAAATTAAATTTTTTGTGTATGTAATAAAATTTTTTAGAAAACATCTTCTAAAATATGCCTTAATTTTAACCACTTTGACCTTAAACCTCCCTTTAATTATATGCTATAGCACATTCAAATTAAAATAAAAAAGTCAATACATTTAAGTAAAAAATAAATACAATACTCTTTCTATTTAGAGCTTAGTAAAAATATTCCTTCTTTTGATCAAAATACGATCTTTATGAAATTAAAGCATTAATGGTTTCATCCCCTAACTTTGACCTTAATTTATTGCATATAAGACCTGCAGAGAAGAAGCACCGCTTCGCCTCAACGCTTGTTAGTTCGATCGTTGATCGTTGAAAGGGGGATATATGTGATGGTAGTTTGAAAAATTTTAGATTTAATTAGATTTTAGAAAAATTAGATATTAAAAAAATTGTTTTCAACAATTCCGGGACTCGAATCGAATAATCCCGGGATATTCGGGTCTTAAAAGAGATCGGGATTCCGGGATTTCGGGATCCCGGGATTGCCATCCCTAATATCGACACAACAAAATTCAAATACTCTAGCTTTAAAAATTAATTTAAAAAAAATTGTGACGAAATTTGGAGGTCAAATCAGATAAGATGGACTCTCAACATGTACCTCTTTAAGAATTTCTATAAAGTTCGGTGGTGTTTTTTTTGTCGATTTCGACACAATGTGTTATAATTCAAGAAAAAGAATCTTTTTTACTAAATTATTTGGTCGGCTTTTTTTTTGATCGCGAGTGTAATGATCACTAATCCTAATGTCCTTCCACATTTTAACACTGAACAAAAGCTTCTGTTACTTTCTCCACTTTTTTGTTGATTTTAGACAACTGTTGTAATATTAAGAGATTATTTTTTAATTAAATTGCTCAATGTGAAGTTATTCTATTAAGTAGGTATGCATGTGTTTCGTTCCTTTTTTTATGTACTCTCTCTTGTTAGAGTTGTAAAAAGCATGTAAATGGAAACAGTTAATGAATTTCATAGCAATTGAGCTTATCTTTTGATTCGATAGATTTGTAACCATACCAAAATCCACTTGAACAAGATACACGAATTGTACACGGTATTAATTAAATGATTGTTAGATAAGCTGTTGTATGTTTCACGTAAGCAAATGAAATTTTTTTTTCTGAAAACAAAGAAAATTAACATTTTAAAATGTTAAAAAGTAGAAAAAAAAGTTTATCTCAAAACTCAGTTGATTCAGTTACGTATTCAACTTTACAAACAAAAATGGTTAGTTTCCGAGAGAAACTGTAGCCGGAACAGAACATTTAGGATCATTGTCAGTTTTGCAATAAATATGTAGTTCCGCTACGAAAACAATGTTATTAATTTAAATTAAAACTAATTCAAACCATGCAAGCATCGTTATAACTTGATTGAATTTTGATAATTTAAGCAATTGCATCAAACAAAAACAAAAATAATTATCGGATGTGATTTCAAGAGTGAGTAGTAAAATTATATGATTGTGTTCGTGCGGAAATCATGACAAGTGCATGTCAATAACATTATGTTATCAATACATGACAATTTTATTGATGACAAGATATGCACGTTTGTAAAAAGTAAATGCAATTTATAACACACACACACGCACAGAACAGAGCACACAAGCACAAACACATTTATGTAGCACACATTTGAAATCGGTGGAAATGTTCAATACCATGATTTCCGGCGGTTATTACGACTGAAAAGCTGCTCATTGTTTGTGCAACAAAAACATGAAAAGTTTTCTGAATTGCAGTTCATTGACACACCGTTGTTGATGTCGAATTTTCCAACACTATCAGTTGATTCCAATATTCGAATAAAGTTAAAATTTCACATCCTTTTAGGCGATTTATTGACAGGAAATTATTTTATAAAAGATTAGGCACGATTGTGTTTTTTTTATATACAGCGATCGAAGACAAATGATATTCCGACGCGTAGCTGTAAAATTTACGAAGAAAATAATACCGTTTAGGTGAAAATGTAAACTCGAACCAAACACGGTCGAGCGTTGACTAATACGTTGGAAAAACTGATGACAGGCATGAATGTTTAGTTAATCGCTAACTTATCACCACCACCAAAACTGTTGAGGTGAAAAACAAAAACAACAAACATAAGAATGCCTCCTACAAAAAAAAAAAAAACTAAAAAACAACTAAAAATAAGAAGTAGAAGTCGCAAAAAATTATAACATTAAGTTTGTTTCTTTTTTAATCTCCCGGCCCCACTACGCAATGGTTCGTCCGACAATGAGTGGGAACCAACAAGTTGGATATTTTGCGACGTTTATTCGAGGTAAACAAAAATATTTCAGGAGGGCGCATTGTCGTCATACATATGCTCCAATACACCGTGCCGCCCAACTCTAACAACGACAATGACGAACCTTACTGAATGCTGTCGCGCATTCACGATGAAGAAAGAGTGCCAGCAGCACCAGCTCCAGGCACACAAACACTAACATCAGAGTGACATTGGTATGAGTGAACTTAATACTTATTTACTCGCTCAAAGTAACAAATACAAAAATTAGCTTCATTGCAAAAGATAAACTAAAAACATTTTATTATCGTACACTTGAAGAATTTTATTGAAAAAGTGGTCACTTTAAGTGTTGGTGCTGGCTAAAGGTGAGGGGGGAAAATAAAATAGTCATGTGTAGTCGCATATTAAATAGAATGCTTAAAATGCATGGAAATTCGTGGAAAAAAGACATTTGTTTTTTTTTTTTTTAAAGATCAACCTTGTAGCGCTGAGTTGCACGCGAGTTTGAATGTTTGTTAGAATCATGAGAAGATTACACGATTTATATACAATAATAAAGAAGCAATTTTAAATTCTATCTACTATCTGCACACATCTTGATGTACTTGGTGTCTGTTTTTCCCACACAGCCTAAAAGTATGCTGAGTATTTTGTGATATGCATAAAAAATAAACTCAAAAGCGAATGTCTTCATTTCGCACATTTGTCAGAAAAAAAAATGCAATTAATTGTATTCGTATATCACGTACGGAAGAAGTGAAATTTTCCACATCAATTTCAAAAATGCACACCAACGCACTATAGGAGATTTTGTTGATTTTCTGGTCAAAAGTCAAAATCAGATACGCAGTTTGACTTTTAAGTCTTGAGATATGGCAAAACCCAAGGCATAGTAACCAGGTAGACTCAATAGAAAACACGCTCTCAAAAATTTTGCATTGAAATCTTGTTCTTCTTCACATAGTGAATTAAATTGCTTGTTACAATCAGCTAATACACAAAATCAAGACCATGGTGTAGTGCAGTGTTTTGTTTGCTTACTTAATGCCTTAGTTCAATACATGTATTAATATGGGTTGCCGTGCATACTTTGTGTGTTCAAATTTAAATAGGGGTATTCATGACTCAGTGCACTTGCCAGTGCAGTTGAGGACTTGTGCAGTTAGGTTATCATGAACACACCACTATCACTTTTTCGAGCTGTAAAATTTTTCAACGTTCACAACTGCTGAAGTCCTAAAGTTTAAGGCTATAGTAGAAAAGCATTTGTGCAGAATTTGGACCTACGTGTATTTTTTTTTGTAAAGTGCACAAGCCCTTAACTGCAATGGCAAGTGCCATTGAATACCCCTAATATTTTTTAAATACTCGTGAATACCCCTAATATTTATAAATACTGCAATGGAAATTAATTTTCCATTTCTTATTAAAAAAATTATTGAGGGTTTGAAAACTGACGAAAAGTTTTAAAAATTGCCGGAAAACAGAGACGGTAGCACCTAAGGGCATCAGATTTACAACATTTGTTGTCAAGGCTAATATCTCGAATAATAAAAAAAAGTTGCCACACCCTTATTATCGACCACAAATCAATAAAAACGCTATATTTCAGACAGACTCGGTTTTATTGGACTAAAATTTTGTAATTTAGTTCGTATAGTAAATCTCGGCAACTCAACAAAAAATGAGCGTGGTCGAACTATAACAACTATGGTTTGTATTATTTCTGACAGATAATTTAAGGTACTATTACAGTGTGTAGCTATAAAAATCACCTTTTTTATTAATTTTTTTTACCTTGTATTATTATTAGTTCTAATAACTAAAATTTTTTACATTATGAAGAGTTATTCATGAGGAAAAAAACATTTTTTTTTGTCTTTATAGTTGTTGTTAATTTTCTACCAGGGCGTTGAAGTTAGTGTTTAAAAAATTGTTGCAATGGGTGTTTGTAAAACGTCTCCAGCATTTACACAAAGCGTTTGAAAGTAAAAAATCAAGGTGCATTCTTGAGTTAAGGGTTGTAGTTGTAGAGCACTCCACCTACGCAAATAAAAAAAATGGCATGCATTGAAAAAAAAATAAATATAAAACCCCCTTTTGTTGCCAAAACTTTAAAAATATATAAAAGTTTTGTTGACTTTTTATAGGTCTAGTGCTTAACAGAGTCTATAAGGATCACAATGAATCAAGATTTATCGAAATCGATTAAGTAGAACTCCAGATATCTTAGAAGCCGATTCAAAAAACCTTGTTTCGAGAAAAACGCTATTAAAGATTTAAAGGTTCTTGAATATCACGCGCGTACGAATATAATATATGTTATAACTTTCTTCTATTTGATATTTTTTCTAAAATTTTGTATACGTATTCTTAAAACCTTAAAGAACTATATTCTAACGAAAAAAAAAATTTGATTTTTTAATTTTTTACACACTGTAACAGCCCTATTCTGGCAAATTAACAAATTGTTAACCAGTATTTTGAATATTCCTATGTGTTTATTGTTTTTAATACAAAATTTAAAGTTCAAAAAACAAAATTTTTTAATGAAATTGTCAATAACTGAAAAGCAGTTGACAATTTTTATCAACATTTTTTATTTTTGAGCTTCAAATTTTGTTTTGAAATAAAAAAATTACAACAAACACATAAAAATATTCAAAATACTGGTTAACAATTTGTTAATTTGCCAGAATAGGGCTGTAATAGTACCTTAATTACCTTTCAAATAACGTGTCAATATTTAAGATCGATTGGTTATTGGCAAAAATGTAGATTTTTTTTAATAGATATTGTAGAAAAAATATCGATAGCTCTATAGCTAATCTATACATCGATAATTTCTTTCGTATATCTTCTTTTCTCAATGGGTACTTTAAAAATCGGAATCGTGCCTAGTGATTTCTTGCAACTACATATATGATAGAAAATAGTAGTGCAGTAGTATGGATACTGAAGTACTAAAGTATAACTACAATAGTACTACATTTGGAAACTATGGGTGAAAAACCAAGAGGAGCAATTTCGGATGTGCGCTTTTTTTAATTTTAGAATGACATTTGGGTTTTTTTTGTTAAATTTTATAAAAAAATATTTTTATTCGTCAGATTATAAAACATGTATTATGAATGTGGTATTAAAACTTGATGTATTATTTGTTTTTTTTTATAAAATTCGTCAAAGTTTAAACTTTGTTAACAAAAATAAGCTCAATAAACCCAAAAAATAATGTCAAGTATAAAACAATAATAACTTCGAGCAGTATATTTCCAGGTTTTGTTTTTTGGACTTTTTATATCTTAATCGCCATTGAATTTAATATAAAATACAATAAAAAATGTTAGTAAATAAAAATCAGAAAATCGTAAAAATGACTGTACATTTTTCAAGGAATGAAAATTCAAGTAAAATTAAGTAGAAAATATCTAGTTTATTAAGCATTATTAAAGTCGAACACTATAACTATCATAAAATATCGTACTTCTTCTACCTTCTGTTTCTGTAAAAACCTGCTGCATCTAGCTGCTACTAAGAAAACCACTTAATTTGAAAAATAGTCTTAAAAATAAACTTTTGCACTGATTCCAAGACAATTTGTAGGTACTCTTAAATTTAAAGAAAAATAAAATAGAATTCATAATTTAAAACAAGTTGTGACCTTATTTGGTATTAGAAAGCATTTTTTAAAAATTTTTTTTTAAGTTTCGTTAATTTGGGATTATTGTTTTATCGGAGATATATCGGAGATATACATAAATTTCTGTTAGTGACGTGGATTCTTTTCAATAAAAAATTTGCTGATCAAGAAAACTCATTGATTGAAAGGGTAACTAAAATATATAATATATAACGATAATGAAAAAATTATTGTCTGGGGAAGCAATTGCGAAATCAAAAACAAATTTTGGTAGTAGCTAACATTTGTTAGTTTGTTTTTTAATACCAGCATTTCTAAATTCGTGTCACAAAGTTTCGATTGGTAATGTTTTTTCAATTTTAGTGCTAATGTAAATTTCTTCTATTACAATTAAAAATTCAGTGGTAATTCAAATTTTTTGCATTAAAATTAAAACTTTCCATTACCATTAAAATTTTAGTGGTAATGCAATTTTTTCCATTACCATTACATACTAATGGTATATGTATAAAATAAATTTGCATTACCACTAGGTGGTTAGTGGTAATGGAAATTTAATGGCAATGGAAAATGCCCATCTATGGTTATCATCCGTAAAATTTCTTAACCCATTAACTACGGTTGGATATTTTTTTAACCATGAGGGATTCTCAGGATTGGTAACAGTTAAATATTTAATTTTTCTTCATTAAGAACACATTAACGACGGTTGGGTATTTTTATACCCACCTTATATCTCGACTACGCTGAAAGATACAAAATTGAAATTAGATGTGGTAGTTAATGTGATCAATATAAGAAAGCACATCAAGTTTTAAAAAAAAAGTCGGACAAAGCGTTTGGGAGCCGCGGATAATGGGTTAACACATACCTTCGTAATTCAATGGACGAGATCCGTTTGAACGGATGTGCATTCCTTAGCAGACACAGTGATCGTACAGTAACATTTTTGATATGTTTTTATTTTATTTCCATACAAAAATTTTAAAAATTTAAATAAGTTAATTTTTTTTTTTGTAATTTCTTACAAAATTTTTTAGAAGGTGTTTAGGATCGCATTAAAAATAATGAAGTTATTTAAATTTTAGTGAAAAAAAAAATTAAAAAAAGGCACGAAAAACAGTATTATCTTTAATCCTATTGCAAAACTTTAACATTTTTTTTATGCAGATTTAAAAAGCTTTTTCTGGCCTTTAATATCTGACAGTTTATTTCTTTTACAACCATTCTACCAGCCAATATATTTACGAAAAACATAAATTTTAGAGATTTTTGCACAATGTTTAACTCAGTGGCGGCTATTGTTACAGCCAAAATATTATGGGAGTCTATATAAAAAAAACCAAGGCTTATTTTAAGAGGGGTACAAATGGAACTTTTTCCATTTGAATAAAAAAAAAAAAGTTCATCAAAACCTCCTTATGTTTAAATCCTGGCTACGGCCCTGATATGAATGTGTCAAATTTGACATTGACATCGTAAAGTCTAACATTTCTTATGGTGAACGTTTTGTCATACGAGTGCTATTTATGTTGTTTGCAGATACTTGGAACATTCATTTTGGTACAAAAAATGGAATTAAATCGTGAACATTTTCATGCGATGGTTTTCTACGACTTTCGATGTGGATTAAACCAACAGCAGTGTGCCGATAAACTCGCTTCGACTTTTGGTGATGAAGCGCCATCTCGAGCCACTGTGTTAAGCTGGTTTTGCGAATTCATTCGTGGTCGCACTTCATTACAGGACGAATTTCGTGAAGGTTGTACAAAATCGGCTGTTGTGTCACAAAACATCGATGCCGTGTGTGAACTGATATTGCAAGATCGTCATGTGACCTACCGTGAGATAGAGGCATCTTTGGGGATTAGTGGGACCAGCCAGCATACATTCAATATAGCATATATATTTGGCTGTCAAAAAGATTTGTTCGCGTTGGATTCCGCATAATTTGACAACCGCTCAAAAAAGGCTCGCCTCGATTGGTCGATGGAAATGATAAAAAATACAATCGCGGTTCTTCAAAACGTCTATGATATCGAAGCAGATGACAAATCATGGATTTATACATATGAACCCAAAACTAAACAACAATCGTCTGTATGGATTAGAGATGGGCGCTTGCATCATTTTTGAGGTACGGGCACGCACGAGCACCACGATCATTTGCAAGCGCACGCACGAACACGAAATTGATTTTTTCGTACTTGCACAAAAACGCACAAACACGCACAATTTAGGACCTTGCACAGTAACTGTGAAAATTATACACATATTTTTTAAAATTTATGTTTCAACTTAAAAATATTGGAATTATTATTTAAAATTTTAGTTCACGAACATGGAAAATCACGCACGACTTTGCATTTCTTAAGCTTGAAGTAAAATAGAGAGAGTGCGTTGCGAGACAACGTAAAATCTCGTACGAGTTGTCAGAGAATTTTCATAAGCAGAGTTTTTATGTAGCAATCTACAATGCATTGCGATTAGGGCATCCAATCCGAACTTTTCTCGGGATTCCGAACTTATCTTAGTCCCGACAGTCCCGGGATTGCAAGTCCTAAAATCACGGGATTTTGGGGATTGCCTCTACAAAAAAAAATTCGAAAATATTTCTACAAAAAATTCAATGCTACTACCTAAGAAAAAAAATTATGTTTTACCGTAGATAATTAAATTTGCATTAAACATTTTCAAAATGTTCTTAAGCTTTATCTTAAAAGTGAAAACTCCCTTTTCCGAATCCAATAATTTTTCCCAATAGGGCTGATTATTTTTATAGTGGTCTCAAACTTAAAATTCAAAAATTTTTTAAAATTCTAAAATTAAAAAAAAAACATTTAATCGAGAAGTGTATATTAAAATGTTTATAAAAAAGAACTCTCGAGGAATAACGGGTACATCAGCTAGTGGTTTCTAAATTTGAATAAAATTTATATTCATTGGGATATTGAGATATCGCTTATATTATTATAATGCTATAATTTCTAATGACGCACTCCTTACTATCACTATAGTGTATCGACTTGTTTGGGAAAAATCTGACTCCCAATTCCGGTATCAAATTTAAATAGTATATATAAAAAATCTTCTTGATTGGTATATTTTTTCAACTCGATTTTCTGCAGCATTTTTCGAGCAAAACAAAAAGCTTTTGCTGATGATATGGCCTATGAATGTAATATTGTTTTTGACCTAACTGCCGATATTAATCGTAATATTTCTTTATTAACAGCCCTATTCTGGCAAAGCAACAACAATGCTGACAAGACGTATAAGTTCTAGAAAAACCTTTCATCAACCTAGGTAAACCTTTAAAATAACTAACTGACCTTTAACAATGTTTTTCTTAATCAAACTGTATGGCTGTAAAGGAAGGTACCTTATTTATAAGCACCACGCATTTCAATGAATACATTTCACACGAATATGAGGTAGTGGCACCGGCCAAACGACTCAACAGAGCTGATTGGATATAGTCTATAGCAGTATTACCACTCTTATTAACCAACCAACCAACCAACTAGCCAGAAGTGAACTTTTCAAACATGTTTTGAATAAAGTTAAATTATTTTGTCGTAGTTAGTTGGTTGGGTAGCATTTCAATCAATATTTTAAGCTTATAGTAAACAATGAAAATGTTTTAAAAATGTGTGAAAAAAATCATACCACTCCTTGTTGTTTTGAAGGTGTTTTTTTAATAAATAATTTTTTTGCTTACCCGCTGAAACCACGTCGCTTGGTTGATGAGGTTAGTGGATCTGGTTTTCCTCGATTATTGCCTTAAATGAAATGTGATGCAAAAAAGTATTTTATTATTTTTATTGTTAAAACGAAAACAAAACATTTCTTTTATGTTTTGTTTTTATCTTTTTGCACTCACTTTGTTCTTGTATGGAATCGGTTGCCTCCTTGCGTGAAGATGAACTTGTTTTCTGCGAACCAGGCGGTGGTTTTAGTATAGAAACAGGTACAAGTCCCTCTTGTACAGCAGCATCATCACTTTGCGGATTCAGACGCACAAGACAGAAATCTGGTTCTGCACTAGAGGGTGCCTCAACTACCTCGACTTGTTGTCCCTTTGTGACGCTTAATTCATTCGAGCCAGGTGTTGCAATATAATCGGATACCACCCAAGTAGCTTCCAAAGTTCCAACCTAAAATTGTTAAAGAGAACGAAAAAGGGGTTAGACTTGGTTAAATGGTTCGATCAATAAATAATTCCATATGGTGAGGTGGGTTAAGGCAATAATTAATTCGATATACACATATGCATATTTAATAAAGCAAAAATTGACATCCACCCAGTGAGGCAGAACAAAATCGTCAAGCGAAATTTACATAACCTTCGATTTTAACTCTGAAAGTGGGGTACACAGCCAGCAGTGTAGAGTGGTGATGGTACATAGTTGCCTGGAAGGTTGCCTGTGTACGTTCTTATTATAAAATTACACGACTTTGGTTAGCAAATTAAATATTTGTTTTTTTGCCGTGGGTATTATCCTCCATAAGGCATAATTAATTATTCATAAGTTTGAAGCAGATGGTAATGGTGGTGTATGTTAAATATATAAAGGTAATTGACAAAAGAATAGGTCAGCATTGTTGTTTTGGGTAATTGGCAGATTGTTGTTACACTCTCACACCAGCTGTCTCTCTTTGACTTTTAGTCAGGAGTAATATTTGTAAGAATTGTCGGGAATATAAAAAAAGGCAAACAAGTTTTGAGTATTCGCGACAGTGATAATTCTGTCAGGTCCTTTCTGTGAGTGAGTATATTAGAAATAATATCTCAACCTCAGCATATTCAAGGAATATGCGTTGTTTTTTTGTTTTAAACTACTAAAATTGCTAAATATTTCTACTATTTCCATTTTATTAATCAAGAATTTTCCCAGTTTTCCCCACTCAAAAATGTGCAATAAAAATGGGCATTATGAGAAAAAAAGGTTCGGTTGCTGCATCTGTGCGCTGCAGCCAAAGCTGATTTTTTTATATAATAGCAACACTACGCAATATAAAACGTGCATGTGTTGTGTGTTGCACCACGTGAATTAAATTAATACTAATAAGTAACACATAATTAGCACGTTCTTGTTGGAAAATTCATAGAGCTTCTTAATAAACACAAATGATGGCCTTAAACAAGAAAAGCAAAAAGTTGACTTCATTTTATGTTTGAAATTAATTTATATAGAACTCACGGAGGAGAGACAAAAAAAAAGTGGACAGTAAAATAGATGCCTTATCAAGGGCGTCCGCAGAACTTTTTCTAGGGGGGGGCAAAGGTGTGCACATATATGAGAATGAACGTGAAATGTTACCTATGTAATTTTATTGTTTGAGATTTTCGGTGAACATTTTGTGAACACTGCACGTTAATGCACTCCACATATGCAACATACTAATAAAAACAATAGATGCACAACAGACGACAAATAGAAAAAAATCTATTGTTAATCGTTAATCGCTGATCAGGGCTGCTTAAGGGCCATATAGACTGCACAGACTGTTTGCGCAAACAAGACTTTTTTCTCGTCATAGCGACGACCATACACTTCACAGACTTTATTTTTCACATTTTTTCGCAGACTTTTAATTTCTATTAATTTTTTCTTGTCATTTATAAATTTTTCGTATTAATTAATGATATTTGATATTTTTATTATTTGGTATGATAGCCCTTGTTGTCCACAACAGATCTGAGGTAGTTTGGCATTGATGCGACCAGTTTTTAAGTGATAGTTGGCAAAATATTCGCCCACTTCGTTTTCAATATCTCTTTCAGGTGGTTTTTGTTTGAAATTTGATGTTTTCGGATTTTATTTTCCAATAAAGACCACACATTTTCAATAACATTAAGGCCTGGCGACTGTGCTGGCGGCGTCATCAATTGTGGGCAGTTGTATATTAGCCTGGTTTGCACAATACCCGCTTTGTGCTTTCGATCGTCATCCTGGTAAAATCGGAAATTCAATTTTATACCCAGAACCTTTGCACTCTGCAACAAATTGTTCTTCAGGATCTGTAGGTACTTAGATTTGTCTATTGCTGTTTTAATAAACGGCAACTTCCCAGTACCAGCAGCTGACATTCAGGCCCAAACCATGACGCTGCCACCGCCATGTTTCACGGTTTGTTTTAAATTTTTTTGTTGACCTCGGTATTCGGTTTTCGCCACATATAGCACATACCATCTGAACCGAATAAATTGATATTCGATTTATCTGCAAAAATATTTGAATTCCAGTATTCTGGAGCCTTGGACATATGTTCTTTGTCGTAGCTGAGTCTGCATAATCTGTTTTTGGGGATAATAAACGGCTTGTTTCGTGTTACTCGGCCATGAAAGTTCTTTTTGCGCAAGACACGTCGAATAGTTTTATGTGGTTTGCTCAGGTCAGTTTGATCTTCAAAAGCCATTTTTGGAGCTGAGAGTCTCGGATTAGCCTTTATCTTCCTTACAATATGACGCTCGTCGGTTGCATTAAAAATTTGGTTTGGTGCTTCTTTGTTCTTATTGTGCAATCGATTCTTATGAATGAAGCGCTCGTTGATTTTTTTGCCCTGTAGAGGAATTGCTATTAACCATTTCAGCCATTTTTTACTCCGAGCTGCTGTTTTTAAAATAGTAATATATAACCAATTCTCGTTGTGCGCGCTCCTATTTTAAATAATCATAGAAGCAGACACTTGAAGCAATAAAATCCGACTAAAAAGCTAACACAAAGCAATTATAGAAATATAACGATGGCATAGCTAACAAAAGTACCGTTAGACAGCGCAGCATTATAGTACCGTAACAGAGAGAAGTGACTGCATAAAATAAGCTGCGAGATGAAATTAAGCAGTATTTTCTGTTCTCTTATTTTTTGAACATCTAAATATATGTATTCACAATTAATGGAAAACCTTTATTTAACTAGACTTTTTGCTCTTTTAAATGACACCATATTATCTTTTGTATTCCTGTTAGTTTCGTTTTTATAAAGCCCTAAAGTTTAAAGTATGCACTGCATAAAATAAGCTGTGAGCCACTGTACGTCTTCACTGTATAAAACTTTCGGTATTATGGCAAGTTTGCGCAAACACAACCAAAACTTAAAATATTTTATAGCAGACATCAGCACAATCCTAAAAACAGCCAAATACACTGTCGAATAGAGTGCGCAAACACTTGTTTGCGCAGACAATCTGTGTAGTCTATTTGGCACTTTATGCAAACGTATTGGAGCGTGTTGTAGCGCTATACAAAATTGCTGTATGACCAATGCGTATAAGTAGTTAACGAAATCGTAACAAAACGTGACAAAACTAAGATTTTTACCACAATATTTAGATATTAGGACTCAGGCTTAGAACTTTTTATTTTTTAAAATTTTTTATGACTATATAACATATACACAGTAAAAATAAATATTTATAAAATTTTTCCAGTCTAGGGGGGGGGCAAGTGCCCCCCCTGCACCCCCCTGTGGACGCCTATGTGTCTTATAGTTCCTGGCAAAAGTAAACCACCAACAGTAAAAGTCCTTCAATTTTTATAAACTTGTCCAAACATACAAAATCACACAAATTAAAATGACCCAAAAACTATGAAAAATGGCACAAAAAACGGAATGTCTCCGAAAAAAAAAATTAAAAATTCCAAAAATTTTTTAAAAATTAAAAAAAAATTCAATTTCGCCAAAAAAAAAGAGTAGATCCATTACCCAAAAAACTAATCCTAATGTTTGGCCAACATTTTGAATATTAAACAGAACACACAAGAAAAAGTGGTGCGGTCGGGCCACTCCCCGACCCATTATAAAATGGCCGAATATTCGGTTTCGGTTGAAATTCCAGTTTCGGTCGGACACTAATCATGACATACTCAAAGTAGCTAAAGTAAATACAAATTTTATTTATTATTCTATGTTAAAAGACTTAACATTGAATCAAGGTGATTCTGCAACCCTAACCGCAGCTGTCATTTTGTCGAGATGAACGCTTTTTACTTTTTATCGCTCATCAATAGTTTAAAAGTTTTACATGCTTACACATACTTAGATGAGAACCCTAAATGTAAATGAACAATCAAATCAAAAAGATTAAACTAGTATTTCAGGAAAAAAATATTTATTTATTGCAAATTAAGATGTAAAATTATTATGAGAGATGAAAATGAGCAGTTACCGTTGGTAGCGGTGTTTGTTTCATGACGCAATAAGGTGTTAGGTCTTAGGGTCCACCCTAGTGTAATAATACTTTTTGAAATTCTAATATCAGATTCGAAATCAGCGACAAGCAAGTCTAGAAAGAGTAAAAAGTCACAAAACACATTTCTAGGTTCCACCCTAATGTTAAAAAACTTTTTGAAATTTTGACATCAGGTTCGAAATCAGTGACCTCTTACACTACTAGCACATATACAAAGAGTATAAAAATTTTTTTTAGGGTATATCCTAGTGTCCAACAACTTTCAGCGACCTCTTATACAAAGAGTACAGAAAAAACACATTTTTAGGGTCCATCCTAGCTTAAAAATATTTTTAAAAATTCTATTAGATTCCAAATCAACGACCAGCGCATCTACACAGAGTATAAAGCCACAAAACACATTTTTATGCTCCACTTTAGTATCAAAAAATATTTTGAAATTCTAGTATCAGAATAACACACATTTGCTACAGTTTCCATTTCTTAAAACTTAATGACAATAAAAATTCTCACGTATGATATAAAATAAACACATAAAAATAACAAATGCGTTTTAACGAAATATCTACGTGTCAGAAAAAGATACACAGAGAGAGAGAGAGAGAGAAATAGATAGATAGATAGAGAAAGAGAGAGAGACAAAGAGAGAGAGAGAAAAAGAGAGTTGCGCATTCGTCATTTGTTAGTCTGCTCGAATCTCAATACTCGCACGCACACACACACAACGCAATAATTTGTAGTCTGCTGTATACTCGTAAGCATACACACACAGCAATCTCACTGTTACGTGACAATTTCTACCAAATCAGACTACCCGCAAGCCGCGTAAAGGAACTTAGTTCCAAAATTCCGTGTTTAACCCTAGAACCCATACCTTGTTTTTTGTTACGTTAAGCCATTTGGGGTTCCTCTACACCCCCACTAATTTTATAGCGGCATTTCGTTAAATTCAGAAACAAATGATACAAATATATTCCTTTTTATTCATAATTAGTTCATTTTGAAAAATAATAACTAAAAATAGAGCACTAAAATCACAGCTATAGTGACAAAAATTCATGTTATAAAATGTTCCATAAAACGAAATGTAGCCACTTTAAATTTTTATGGGGTTCTTTAGCACCCCGTATGGGTTCTAGGGTTAAAAAACATATTGAAATTTTACAGTTATTATAATTTTTTGGTGGGATACTGTATTATAGCATTTGTACTATTTAGGGCAGTTATGAGCAGGAAAATAAATTTAGTGAGCAAATGTTTTTTTTTAAACAAACACAAAATTATCCTCATTATTGCTTTTTGTCATCGTTGCAAAAAAAAAAAGAACAAAATAAAAAATGTTAATGCTATGATAATGTTATTATTTTTTTAAAATTTATACAGGTGAGTGTACACAAAAAATACTTTTAAAAAAAATCGTCTACTCATTTGTTAGACCCCGAACAGAACCAAAGCGGTTGACGGCTGGCGGTCATCTTTCAACGAAATACGCTGAGAACACGTCCAGATTTGGAGCGGGGGCGGTTTTCGGATCATGGTTGTATTTAATTTTGGGAATGATACAAATTATTTTATATTTTACTTTAAATTCACATGAATGCAACACAGACACAAAAACAGAATGTCAGATCATAGTAAAAACTAAGAAAATAACACTGAACGTACCCAATCTTTAGCAAATATATGGCAACATTTAAGTCACTCAGAGAGAGATCTGCCAGCCGTCAGAAAAAAATTAGAATAGATTCTATTCTGGCGCTATCCCGTCGCGCTTTTCTACGCCGGTTTTATTTTTGGCGGCTGCATATATTTTCATGGTTTTTGTTGTACGGCGAATCTGACAACCGACATTAGCTTTGGTTCTATTCGGGCTCTTAGTAGTGATGGGCACTATCGAGTGATTTCAACTATCGATAGTTAACTATCGAATGATTTAAACTATCGAACAATTTGTTCGAATATTTCGTTCATTCATTTACTTTAAAAAAAAGTAAATAATGCACGAAACTATCGAATGATTTAAACTATCGAATAATTCACTCCTTTATTCGAGTTAAAAAATAGTAACTAGTGCAAAGAACTATCGTAGTATTTATTTACCACCGAATAAATTATTCATTTATTCAAATTATAAAAATAGTATAGCTAGTACACTGAACTATCAAATGATTTTTGCTATCAATTCAAGTTGTCATTTATTCGACTTAGAAAATAAATAGCTCTTAACTGGTGTGATTTCATTATAAGTTTTATTTAAACACAAATCAAGCAGTGTTGTTGAACGTACCTTTTCAGTTTAATTTGCAGTACTCAATCAATTGCAGCAAACGAAGTGCAAATGAAAAAACAATCGAATAAATGAATGATTTTGAACTATCGAATAATTCGAATATTTTTATTCGATAGTTCCCATCAGTAGCTCTTAGTCTGCTCGAATCTCAATACTCGCACGCACACACACAGCACACTCACCTACCCAGTGGGCATTTTAGCAAGGGCTCCGCAAAAGAAGGCATGCTAGCACTGCTATTATTGGCTATTGAGTACTTCTGCTATTGAGTACTTCTGTAAGGCCTACTTTTTTGAAGGTTCTAATTCTTTTCATATTATTTTATATGAAAAAATATACAAAAAATTTTTTAAATACACAGAACAGTTTGTAAAAAAAATAAAAAATTTTTTTTTTTGGTTCGAGTTGGGTCTCGAACCTGGGCTCCCGAAAACTATCACATTACTAAAACTATTAAAACTATTATATGAAAATATTTATATGGAAAAACTCCAAGTCTTTTCTTATATTTTTGTATGAAGAAAATTTATAAAAAAATTAAAAAAATTTTAAATGCACAGAACAGTTTGTAAAAAAATAACTATTTTAAAAAAAAAAAAACAGCAAAACAAAATTTAGTTTTTGTCCGAGTTGGGTCTCGAACCCGGGCTCCTTTAAGCTTACTTTCACTTGTATTGATGCAAAATAAGCAATTGATTCTTAACAGCCACGGTAGACGAGTGGGTAAGATGTCGGACCACCGCATGAGAGGACTATGGTTCAAATCTGAAATTGTTAGTTGTTTTTTATTTCAAGTTGGTATTTATATTGCTTTTCCTTCTAACGTGACTTCTCGAAAGAGCGCTTCTGGCAGGTCTCTTTTGAGCAAGGAGAGCGGAAGGCATGACAAATTTTCCCATTTCATATAAAAAAGCAAGTGCAATTGTATATGAGTGCAGCAGTACTCTAAAGTCCATATGAAGGCCTGCTAACAGCGCTGCCAATGCCTGCTGGGTACTAGTTTGTAGTCTGCTCTATACTCGTGCGCATACACACACAGTAATCTCACTGTTACGTGACGATTTCTACCAAATTACACAACCCGCGAACCGCGTAAAGGAACTTCGTTCCAAAAATTTTTGATTTTTAATGAACTGTTTGCAAAAGTATTCTGTGTTTAAAAAATACATTGAAATTTTACAGTTATTCTAATTTTTAGGCGAGATACTGTATTATAGCATTTGTACTATTTAGGGAGTCTAATCCCGGAAGCTTTTCTCGATTCCGGGATTATCGGGATTGAATATCTCAATCCCGGCAATCCGGGATTAGTTCGGTATTAAAAACTTTTAGAAGTAAGTAATTTAAAGCAACAAAACAAAACATATTGTTAATAAACAGAAAAAACTTTAATAATATTAATGACTAGCAGAGTTTTATTGAGATATAATATACGTGCAACAAGAAAAAAAATCGGCTTTTTTAAACATTTTTTTTAAATACAAGAAGTTATTATTTTTTTAATTATATTGCGAGCTTTAGAACAAGTAAGTTTATAAGAAGGCAACAACAATAACAACTCTGTATAGAGTCAATCACTTAGCTGACTAGACAGTCTGTTTCGGAAATCGCTACATTTTCCTCTTCAGTAGTCCTTGAGTGATTAAGCTGTGATCAACTCACTGTTTAAACTTGTATATGACTTCACAGATTTAGGAATTCATTCTTTTGAATTGTATGGCTAATAATCATATGACATTTTTTTTAAGCAGTAGGCTATTTATAGATCACCGCCATCAACTTTAGTTATTATTATTTTTTTTTAATATATACAGGTACATATATAAAAAATACTTATTAAAAAAATTTTATTTTAAACAATTTTCAGGCCTTTTTTATGACAATGAAAATAAGACATTCAAAACGGTTCGATGGATATTGCCTTTTCCATGTATCTGAAACAAACAAATCAAATGTAATTTTAAAGTAAAGATCATTAATTCGGCATCCCCCTACGCACGACCCCCAGGGTTTTTTTTAATTATGGTGAAAATTGGAGTAAAAAGTTAAAAAAAGAGATAGATTTTTGCGAACATTTTGTCTAATAAAAAATTGGTACTTGAATTTAGGGAGGATGCTTAAAGGACAAGATTACGAACAAAATGCAATAAGATTCATTGAAATTGAAGCAATAGATTTTGATTTGTCTATGGAACGGTTTAAAAAAAAATAATTTCGAGGAAATCGCGTTTAAAGTTTTTTTTTCGTTGTAAGGAGCTTAGACATAGGCTAACGAAAACATTACAACTTATTTTTTTTCTTAATATTGATTTAAAAACGTATGTTTATTCTAGAAACTATAAAGGACACATTAAACATCATACATTTTTTTTTAAATTTACACGTATACCTAATTTAAAGAACAAAAAATTTAATTTAATTTAATGAAAACAGAGTTACGTACTCGATTGTATTAACTTGCAATGTGCTAGAACGTGTTTCCGTACTTTTTCTAGTTCAAAAGAGAGAAGAAGAACAAGCATAAAATCACTCTTTTGAACTCAAAAGTTGCTCGAAGTGTGCTGGACAAATTTCTTCCAGCATTATAAGAACAAGCATCAGGAAGAACAAGCAAATGTCAAATTTACATTTCTTGTTTGCTTATGTTGTGCAGTGAAAAATAAATTTACAAATTGTTACATAACATATCAAATGTTGAATAATATCATTCAAAGTACTATTAATGCTTCAAATCAGCGATGCCCAGCGCCTAACTCTTTCCACTCTTTAAACTCTTTTAAAACAACTTTAATATTTTCATGATTGTTGTAGTTTGCCGAATTCAGTTTGTAATTTCAACCTCGCTTCTTAATGTTATTGTTTTTGTTCTTTCGAACCATAGATCGCCGTTTTATTGAACTGTTTTTGCCATTTGCATTGTAGACGTTAACAGCATGTGTCGTACTCTTTATTTTTTTGTGCGAATACACATTGAGAAAAATTTATTGAATATTTGCAGGTGGTTACTTTTTATATTGCATCAGAATAAATTTTTTTAAAGGTGTTATTTATTATACCCTTGAAAAATGACAAGAAAAGAATTCACAGAAAACTGGGAGTTTGCGTATGTTTTCATAAATAATAACATATTAAAAAGTTTATTATCCTAATAATATAACAGTTTAGTTAATAATAAAACAGTAAGATAATAAAAAATATAAAAAATTAAAGTTAAATCGAATAAAAATTTTTATAAGATTAAAAAATTTATAATAATAAAAAATTTTAAAAAAACATACAAAAGAAAGTAAAAAAATAGAAAATAAAAAAAATTAAAAATTACAAAACAAAATATAAAAAAAAGGATATCTGAAAACCTCCACGCGGATTAAAGCTGGGTAAATCGGAATGTATTCTGACTAGCAAAAAACTGAAACCTTTGGAAGTACTTGATTAATTATTTTTACAGTGTACATATACATAAGTTCGCTGTCGCGGACTCTGCCCGCATTCGTGTTATTAGCGGGGTTCACATGGTCCTACATGTTGTCACGCATTGTAGGACAAGTCTCGTATTTGACCGTTCGAACGCTCGATACAGCCGACTGACATGTTATCTTGAATTCGAAATGTTTCAAATTCAAGGCCATCACACCAGGCGTGACAACATGTAGGATCGATCACGTGAACCCCGCTATTGGTAATTCGTTATTATATCCAGGGGCCCAATTACAGCATCCGTGATCGAGCAAAATTACGAAGGACACGACGAGACAAGTGCCTATCAATCTTGTACAATTTTGCTCGATGACGGATGCTGTAATTCGGCCCCAGATTTAAAAATGTATTGCTGTTGCTTTTTGTTGTTGTTGTTTTTGCACTCTTTAACTAATTTTCATGTCCATCGATGCTTCAAATGATCTCATCAACTTACTTGCTTACTTCAAAAACAAATTGACAAATTTAAATAGGCTTTTTGCGTCTTATAGGTAATAGAAAAGACTTTTCAAAATTAAATTTTGTACATATTTTTAATGCAATACATTTAGCTGATCAACGCGTCTAATTTTTCGGATATTATTACAAATATAACCCGCACCGTTCTGATTCTATGATAGTTGGAGAAATAGTTTCACAATAATCGTAAGGAGTTTTTAAGTTTTAAAAAAAGTTTCAACCACAAAGCAAATTAATTTCCTAAGTCAGAATACCTAACAATTTTTAAATATTTAGCTGAGTTCCCGATGTCGCAGGTTCAGCAAAGTTTTTGCTTCAGTGATTCACACTCATTGTCCTTATAATATTTTTAAGCTCCAATAAAAGGTTTTTCTAATTCTATATTCTTATCAACTTAAATTAATATGGTTGCATTTGCACGAATATTTGTAGCATAAATTTTTTTATTTGATAATCCCGGGATCCCAGAAAGAATATCCCGGGATTTAAAGGGGCTTAAACTGACCGGGATCCCGGGATTGACTTCCCTAGCACTATTATACTATAGGATTGTTATCAAAAGTGCCCCTACCCATGGAAAATTCTGGTTACGGGCCTGTAAATGATATACTTTTTACATAAAGTAATTAAAGCATTAATTAAGTAATTCAAGTTCCCTTTAAAAGCAAGCTTTAACTCTTCTAAATATTTCCAAACCTTTAGTAATCTTTTCAAACAACGCATTGCTTAAAGAAGAAGATGAAAATCTATGACATTTGTTCGGTTATCAGTATTTGTAATGATTTCTTTTGAAGCATGTTTATTGCATAAGTCTTTCACTATAACACAGAATTAAGACGAAATGTGATTTGAGAAGCACACAATGAATAAAATGTATAAACATTGGAATCTCCCGCGTCATTAATTCGAAGCAAAACAATATGAGTCATTAAAATAAAAAACGAAAAAATTTGTAATGCCATTTATATTTTTAATTAAATTAAGTTAATCGCATAAGCATACTAGTTATATACACATATATTAATATTATAAAATAGAACGACAATGTTATTATAATCTTTCATTTCAGAATGAGCTATTCTATTTCGAGTTTTAATATAAATCAAGTTCATAGTTTCTTGATTCAAAATTTAACAAATTACTTTCAAGAATACGTAAAGGCACTAAAGTGACAGCCTATGAATATTTAAGTAAAATTAACAATGTTCTTGGTGCATATGTTATAGAATACGAATAGATGTGATACGCGTGTAGTTATACAAATAAGTTCACACCAAGTGAAAAGTGTAATTGAGAGGAGCACGTTCCTAGAACAAGGTGACCTTGAAGAAAATGGCACAGCATGAAAACGATGAATTACAATCTGCAGGGAATTCTGAAGAGTTTCTGATGGTAAAAAGCAAACATTTTGTAATCTTCACTTTAAGTCAACTCAAACTTAAACGAAAAAAGGACGGATTATATACCTATGTACATTAAACGTGTAGTTTTCCTCAACTGTGTATAAATCACTTTTAAGCGTAGAAATGAGCATTAATTTAGTGTCATTTTGCTGTTGAAATTTTATCCATCTGTCATCTGCAGCAACCAGCAGCGACAATAGCAGCACTTACATAAGCGAATAGCTGAGAAGTATGTGTATTAGGGCGGGTCAAATTCTGGCTCAGCGAAATTCGTAAAATACATGTAATTTCAAGACTTTTTCTCCACTACAGCATATACAAATTCTGAAAAAAAGCTGTGCGGACTTTCGTAAATAGATTCATACACATACATTCATACATTCATATTTTATAATTGAGAACAAAATCTATTTACGAAAGTCCGCACAGCTTTTTTTCAGAATTTGTATATCCTGTAGTGGAGAAAAAGTCTTGAAATTACATGTATTTTACGAATTTCGCTGAGCCAGACCTCCAAAAAATTCGTCCATACAAATTGACCCGCCCTAATGTGTATGCATGTATAGATGTATGTACATATGTGTCTGTATGTTTACAGACGTGTTCGAACTACTAAGAACAACCAAAGGTGTGTTAAGTAAAGATGAAAGGTTATCTTGAAATTCTTCGGAATTTGACCCATAAGGGTCAAAAGTAATAAAACAAAGTTTTCGCTGCTTATCACTAGCAAATTTGATGAAAAACAAGGACAAATATGATGTCGTATAGTGCGCATATGTATATACTGAGGATAGTGCGTACAGTGCGCGCTTACCGCCGCTGACTTGTTGCAGATGGTTTTTGACTACTTTGGGTTTGTTTGTATGTATTCCATTTGTGTTTTGTTTATTTTTGCAATTTCGTGAGAGCTTTTTGCCTTCCTCAAACCAGTGGACAAAAAGTGAGGAGACGAAAATGCGAAAAAAAACTATGCTAAAACGCACTTTAAGCTACTGTTAGTCGCGGCCGTAGCCTAGTGGGTAGAGTGCGTGGCCCCTAAGCTAAAGAACCACGGTAGCCTGGGTTCAATTCCAGCTCAGACAGAAAGTTTCTTCGATTGAATTATTTTTTCTGTTCGGTCGTCACCTCTCTGCAGACAATGGCAAACCTCGGAGAGTAAAAATTGCCATGTAAAGCTTCTTGAGAACATAAGCCGTTCGGAGTCGGCATAAAACACGTAGGTCCAGTTCTCGATCATTTGTGATCAAACATTTAATACACGCACAACACAATTGATCAATAGAAGCTAGGTCTAAGTCCTCCCAAGGGCTGAAATGGCCAGATTATTATTTTTTTTTTAGTCGCTTTAAGTCACTTTAAGTCGCTGACTTATGGCAGCTGGTTTTTGACTATTTAGAGTTTGTATGTATAATATATATATATTAGGGTGGTCCTTATTTTAGAAATTATTAAGCACCCGTTTTGTTTTGTTCCTTAGCGACTAAAAATAAGTCCCTAATTTTTTTTTTACAACAACAATAACACGTGCCGCTCGGAACTTGAAGTTTGCACAGAGGCAATGTATCTAAATGAGCATTAGGGCGTATCAAATCGCATTTTTTTTTAATTTCACATTCTAAGGGGTCTCAAAAGTTGCACAGGGTGGTCAAGATCTCAAAAAAAAAATTTAGGAAAAAAATGATATCTTTCTCTCCTGCAAGAACAAAGTTGTTTTTGAGAAAACAGTAACAAAAATAACGATCTCTAAATGCTTTGTTTTTTTTTCAGAAAAACTACATATCGTCCCCTGCATGCTAAAACCATGAATGTGAAAAAATTCGATTTTGGGTTTATTACTGTTTCTGATGCAGTTTTGTGTAAGGAACATTGTATCAACATATAGAATGGGAATATGGATCACATCTGCCGGAAAAATACAGTTCCAAATCAATGAATGTGATTTTTTAATTTTTTCATCATGCCAAAAACAATGAATGTGCCACATTCATTGTTCTGGCACAAACATTTAAACAAAATTGGAATTCTTCTGCATGCCAAAACAATGAATGTGTTCTGCAATCCGTTAGGAGTGAGGTAGACCAATCAAATTTAAATCATAAATCGAGGGACCTAATGCCCACATATCTGCACACCAAAATATAAAAAATAACAAATCTTACATATCTTACACATTCCTCGATTCTTGAAGCATGAATATTTTATAAATTGGAATTTTTATGCATGCCAAAACAATGAATGTGTTTTAAAATCTTTCAGGTGTGAAGTAGTCCAACCAAATTTCAATCATAAATCGAGGGACCTAATGCCCACATATCTGCAAACCAAAGTATCATAAAAAGCAGATCCTTCACATTCATACATTACTCGATTCCTTGAAGCATGAATGTTTTATAAATTGGAAGTTTTATGCATGCCAAAACAATAAATGTGTTTTAAAATCCTTTAGGAGTGAAGTAGGCCAACCAAATTTAAATCATAAATCTAGGGACCTAATGTGGCACACCCCCTGGAACCCCCCTTTCATGTAGTGCCAAAATGGTGATTTTTAAATGTTTGTATGGGGAACCCCCAGGGGGGTTCCAGGGGGTGCCAGGGTGTGCCACTGGCATGGGTGGATCGGCCCTCCAAAGTTAGTGGGGGTCGGTCATACATTTGGACTCGATTGGGGCACTCTAAATGGGTCAAAGAGGGATTTTTTAAAATTTGACCCTACGGGACAAAAGTCAGAAGTTGGGGCATTCTAATTCGTAACTACAAAGCAATTTGCGATATCGAATAGCTTTGGAATTATAGGTCGCACAGCCTCGGAATTCGGTATTCGATCACAATTTACACGTGGCGTTTCACTGATAAAATTTTATGGGAATTGTACAAAGGGGCGTGGCACCTCCCATACAACCTAAATTTGGGATATCGAATAGCTTTTGAGTTATAGGCCGCACAGCCTCGGAATTCAGTATTCGAACTCAATTTACACATGTACTTTTACTGATAACTTTGTATGGCGTTGAACAAGGGGGCGTGGCACCTCCCATAAAAGCTACATTTGAGAAATTCAACACCTTTTCAGTAATAGGTCGCACAGCCATGGAATTCAGTATTCGGACCACAATTTACATATACAGTTTCACTGATAACATTTTATTTTCCTGCTGCAGCAACGCGCCGGGTTTAAGCTAGTTAATTATAATATAGACACCTACTGAAAAAAATAATGAAAGCAAATAAAAAAACAAATATTGTAGAAGTAATGAAGTTATTTTAATTTTGAAAGTTTTTGTATGAAAATAAAATAAAAAAATTATCAAAAATATGTGTGAAAAACAGCATTATTTTTAATCCGATTGCAAAAACGCAAAAATTGTTGACGCAGATTGGAAGAGATTTTTGCGGATTATAATTCCTAACAGTTTATTTTTTACAACTATAACACCAGCCAATATATTTACAAAAAACATGATTTCTGGTTTTCTGAAAATGGTTTAGCTCACTGGCGGTTATCATTACAGCAAAAATATTTTGGGAATTATCATTAAAAAATATCAAGATTTATTTTTAGTCGGCGGCATTAATACTTTTTTTTTTCTATGGAAGTCGAGTCACCTTAATATACATACATTAGGGCGGGTCGATTTATTTTTCGACAATTTCCCTATGATTTCCGTATTCTATGGGTTATTCCATGAAAATTTGCCAAAGACACCATACCTCTATCGTTAAAATCGAGTCCGCTACTTTTTGTTGGTAGGGTTTAATCGCCAGTAGGCGCGTTGGAAAGGTGAGCTCATTTTCAATTTACAAAAAAAAATCTCCAACATTGGTCCAACGGTTCAAAAGTTACGGGCATTTTTGTCCAAATTTTGGAGCATTTTTCTATTTTTTCATGATTTTGTCCAAGAATATTACTTTCATGGCCATTTTTTTGGCTCAATTTTTTTGCAAAAGCAAACAAGACTTTCAGAAAAAATAATGTTTTTTTTCACATTTTGTCTTTTACTACACTCAAATTGAGTATTTTTTTGATAATAGGTTGATAGATACTTTATTATCTCTTAATTTGAATTTTTGTAGAAAAAAAAAATAAAAAGGGAAAAAAAATCAAAAAGTTGGTTTTATGTGTTATTTTGTTTTAGCAATATCGCATGAATTAATCAACCGAATTCGATAAATTTGGGCTTAAACTCTTCGTTTTGAATTGTAAATTGAATTAAATAATGGATTGAGCCAAAAAAATGGCCATGAAAGTAATATTCTTGGACAAAATCATGAAAAAAATGGAAAAATGGTCCAAAATTTGGACAAAAATGCCCGTAACTTTTGAACTTTTTACCAACAAAAAGTAGGGGACTCGATTTTAACGATAGAGGTATGGTTCCTTCGGCAAATTTTCATGGAATAGCCCATAGAATACGGAAATCATAGGGAAATTGGTGAATTTTTTCACTTCCTACAAATCGACCCGCCCTAACATACATATATGCTCTTAACTACAGGAAAAATAAATAATTCATATTTTTCTGAAATATTTATATTCATTTATTAAACATAACTTTGAATTACATTTAGTTTTAACCAACATAAAAATGAAGAAGTACAACAAATTCATAGAAGATGAAATGGTTTAAAATAGTTTTGAAAAATATAAATGAAAAAACCAGAATTTTTCTCTATTACTTACGATACTATTGAAACAGTGAATTTTTTTAAAATATATTTCCTGACGTAACGCAAAAATAATGAAAATATTGAAAAATAAGGATTTTTCAGGTTATAAATAAACTTATTTTTAATCCAAATTTTTGTATCCTTTCATTTGTAAAGAAAGAAGTGATATTATAAGAGATCATTCAAAACAAATCTATGTGATAATTTCAAATTTTACTAATGTTACTGTTATTTTTTCGAACACTACTGTATATCTATATGTTTGACTGAGTTAACACACACACATATTTCACATCAGTAGTAGCAGCAGCAACATCACGCTGACAGGCAAATATGACGATGTAAGTATGTAAATTGAGCATAAATGTTTATTCCTAGCAATTTGTTACAAAAATGTTTTTGCTCCAGTGATTTTTCGAGTTGTTGCATTTATATTTTATAGTCTACTTTTGCTTGGTCCCATTTCTTTTCGTGCACATAACAGAGAGGAATGATGATGAGGAGAAGAAGAAGGAGGAGGAGGAGGAGGAGGAGGAGGAGGAGGAGGAGGAGGAGGAGGAGGAGAAGGCAGCAGCAGCAGCATTAGCCCCTACTAAAGATGATGACTGACAGTCGTCCCAGAGTGAGTGGCAAAAAATCGATATAGAAATATTGTTTTTTTTTTCATAGCCTATCCATCAATCTACAACATATATGACCAAGTTTATGGCTAAAAGCTGATGGCTGTTGGTTACTTTATCTTTTGTTGTTGTCTTTTTTTTTTTGTATTTTTTTTTCGTTTTGAGTAAACTTTCAATGTCTCGTTTATCTGGTTAACATCATGTTCAAGCTAGTCAGTTCAGCATTTAAACTGATGCAGCTTCAGCGCCATCTAGTGTCCACAGCACAGCTCAGTTCTGCTCTGTTCAGTTCAGTTGATTTTAATACTTTGTAGTGTTTTTTGTTTATTTTGGCTAATGGCTAGCTAGCTAGATGACAGGCTGGTAGGTTGGCTGGCTGCTTGGCTGACTAAACGACTGTTGGAGGCAGGCAGCACTTGTGCTCGACCAATTTGTAGCATGTACAAATGTGTGTGTGTGAGTGTTTGTTTGTAAACATGTTTATTGATTCGCTGTGCGACATGCTTAAATATTTATAATGATTTCCTTTTAATAGTCTATAGCGCGTGCACGAGTATGAGACAGTGGGCGGGAAAAAAGTGGGCGGCAGCGGCAGGCAGAGTGGAACATAATTTATATTCCAAGTGGCACGGGTTGCCGCTTTTGAATTTAAGGACTTTTATTGTTTAATATTTTTTTTATTTACATAAATGATGACATATTAACGCCTTTGCTTTAGTATTTTTCGCCATGAGCCTTGACAACTAGGCCAAATTTGGTCTTTGGCCATTGGCTTGCTATATGTTGCTATATAAAGTAGATGGCATATTTAGTAAATGGCACATATTACAATGGTGATTGAAGCCAATATCTTGTACAGAACGTTGTCTTAAAAAATCAGATACTTTTATTGTGTTCAATTTAATTTTCTTTATGCTTGAACCAAGCAAGGAGGCTGTGGGTTCCCACAGGGGCTTCAATCCCTAAGGGTTTTGGTAAATCTAGGGATTTTGGGATTTAAAATTCATGATTCCGGGATCCCTAAAGGCCAAAATTTTAAAATAATGGCACTTAACTGTATTAAAAGCAGAGACCATTAGTAACTTTTTCTTTTCATTTCTGCGTTTTGGCAAAAAGAAAAGTACAAAATTTTTTTATTTTTAAAGTAGAAATCCAAGCGTACTCGTTATTTATGCTTAAAATATTTAAAAACACTCAAAAATTTATAAGACAGCACAAAGCCTAATACAAACAAGGGTTGTTGTAATGTACAAAGAAGAATATAAAAAAAAAATTCAACAATAATTGGAATAAAAACTCTAATTTTGAAATTCCATTTTGTATTTTTAGCGGGGTTCGTATTTGAAGCTTTATGACAACAATTCTATCATGGGGGGAACCCCTAACACTGATAAATGATGTTTAAAACACTTAAAAATACCTATTATTAGGTGGCAACCCTATTATTTCAAAAATTTAGAATCTTGAAATTCTGACAACGAAGATTCAGCAACCTATTTTTACCCTTTAGTTCGCGCCAGCTCTGAACTCGTAAAAATAAAAAATTAAGGTGGCAACCCTATCCACCATCTTGAATTTTAAAATTCTGGCTGCATATTCGAAATCAGCGACTGCCTAACACTGTTAAATGATGTTTAAAATTCTTAAAATTACATATTATTAGGTGGCAACCCTAATATTATAAAATTTCATAATTTTGAAATTCTGACAACGGACTCTGCTTCAGCGACCCATTTTTACCTAGTGTTCGTGCCAGCATCGAATTCGTTAAAATAAAAAAAAAAATAAGTCGCAACCCTATTAAACATATGTAATTTTAAAATTTTGACTTCAGATTCGAAATCAGCGACCCCCTAACATTTTTAAATTATGTTTAAAACTATTAAAAATCAGTATTATAAGGTGGCAACCCCATTTTAAAAAATTACATCATTTTTGAATTCTGACGACGGATGCGGATTTAGAGAAGAATTGAAGAAGAGATGAATAGCAACAGTTTCTTCGCAAGAGTAAAAAATACTCTTGTTCACAAATTGGTTTACTCTTCTTCACTTCATGAACAAAAAAAATTTGCTCAGCTCTTCACGAATATGAGCTGCTCACTTTGATCTTTCTTTATATTCTTAAATGAATGAATAGAAGCAGAAATGAGCAGTTCATGAATGAACAAATGCGAACCTTGATTTTTAGGAGAAAAACTAGATGATGTTATGATTAAAAAATATACAGCTGCGAGCGAAACAATAGCAGTCCTGTTATATTCAAATATGTTTGGATATATAATACTGGTCTACAAATTTCGTATCCGGTAAACCCATTATCATTCCTATATGTACATTCAACGCTGGTTTCAAATCTGCACTCAGTTTCCTTCTATATTGTAACATTGTCAATATACAGGGTGTTTTACGTTTTTGACACGTGTTTTTTATTCATCTAGAATCTTAACTACTCACCATAAAATAAAAAAATACTATTTTGTATTTTAGAAAAAATATCAGCTTTTCAATCAATATATCCAACCACTATCGTATCATGTGCGGTAGCGGAGCAAAAATTTAGAGATTATTCAACGATATATCAACAAATTTTGTATCTTTTGTTTTAGCGGAGCTGTAATCGTTCGAATTTAAAAATGTCTGTTTTTTATGTAAAAGTACACTTAATCAACAGTTTTTTTTCCAAATTCTAAATTTACTTTTGGAAGATTTGGACCTTCTGGTTCTAGACTTCATCAAAAAATGCTCGGATGCGCTTAACAGAGCATGTCCGAAAAAAGTTTTCAAAAATCCCATATACCCGAATGGTGGTCTCGGGAGATTGAAATTTTCAGAAAGGACTGTCGCAGAGACTTCAACTAAGCAAGGCGTAGCAATAGGGAAGACTCATGGAATAGCTATAAGTCCAAACTGGGCATTTACAAAACTGCAATCAGGAAAGCAAAGAGGGCCTCTTGGTCCTCTTTCTGCACAAAAATAGAGGGTATTTCCGAGGCTTCAAGGCTCAGGAAAATACTATCGAAATCCCCGACAGTACCAAGCTTTCTTCAAAAGGAAGATGGCACCTGGACGGATTCATGCATCGAAACCCTAGATATACTCATGGATGCGCATTTTCCTGGTAATGTTTACTCTGATATTTCCAGCTTTCAAACACCTCCCTGCGACCATACGCCTCAACAGATTGAGCAACTGACCAGCAAGGAGAAGTAAAGATGGGTGATCTATTCATTCCAACCTTACAAATCTCCGGGTCCCGATGGCATTATACCAGCCCAACTCCACTATAGCTTCAAACAATCTACTATGGTTGCCTATGCCTTAACTATATTCTAACAGCTTGCAGAGAGACAAAAGTTATCTTTATACCGAAAGCGGGTAAGTCCTCTCACACTAAATCGAATGACTTCAGACCTATAAGCCTCTCTTCCTTCTTGGTTAAAATTCTAGAGAGACTTATTGGGCTTCTTCTTAAGCCGAAACTTGACAGGCTTCTAAAATCCCAACATGCCTACATTAAAGGCAGATCTACAGAGACAGCTCTGCACTCTCTTGTGTTTACCATCGAAAAATCACTTGAGAACCAAGAATACGCGCTTGCTGCTTTTCTAGATACAGCAGGGGCATTCAATAACGTCCTTCCATGTGCAGTCACCTCGGCCTTGTCGGAACTGGGGGTGGAGGATTTTCTCGTGAGTGTCACACACCAGATGCTCTTGGGCAGGGTGGTGAACTCAGAACTGGGGGATCCTCTACTCGCAGGTTTGTAAACAGAGTCACTCCGCAGGGAGGAGTTTTGTCTCCACTTCTGTAGTCCGTGACAGTTGACCAGCTGTTGCGTATCATGGAGGGGAAGGCTACAAGGTTGTTGCTATGCAGACGATATTGCAATAATTTTTAGCGGAAAGTTTCCCCAGACTCTCTGTCAACTCATGGAGAGACCAGTCTTAATTCTCTCGAGATGGGCATCCTCGTGTGGTTTAAGTGTAAACCCGAGAAAACAGATCTCATCCTTTTCACTAGAATATATAAAACCCCCAACTAAGAACCTCCGCGTTTGAACGGCACGAGGTTGCTCTTCAGCGACAGCACGAAATACCTAGGAGTTATTCTGGATAAGAAGCTTATCTGGAATGTTAACATTAAGGAACGTGTTAAAAAGGCAAATATAGCACTATTTGCCTGTAAAAAATCTATAGGTAAAAAATGGGGTTTTTCCCACAAAATAGTACGCTGGATTTATACAGCAATTGTCCACCCCATACTGATATATGGCTCACTGGTATGGTGGAGGGCCCTTGATAAGACAACTGCACTTCAGAAGTTTGCAAAGGTGCAAAGAAGCGCAGGTCTATGTATTACTGGGGCACTGTCCTCAACACTAACTAGCGCCCTCAATGTCATGCTTCACCTTCCTCCTCTCGATATTTTTGCCAGGGAATGTGCCAACACAGCAGCCCTGAGACTGAGAGAATCTGGTAATTGGATAGGTAACAACTCCGGCCACACAATTATTCTGAACTCGTCTGCACCCAACAAAACAAACTACTGTGTGCCTTGCTTAAATCTTGAAAAGAATCACGTAGTTCTCATCCCTTCATGGCTAGACTGGGCAAACAAAATCCCCCTTAAAACCTCCGGCATAAAAATCTTCACAGATGGATCCCAACTTCGAGAACATGTAGGGGGAGGTATTTACTCCCAGGATCTCGAAGTCGAAGCGTCCTTTAGACTTCCTAACTATTGTAGTGTCTATTAAGCGGAAATGATGGCTATTCACGAAACCACTAAGATTATAGGTCAAAAAGACCTTGAAGGAAAGAGTATTTCCATCTTTTCAGATAGTCAAGCTGCACTGAAAGCACTGAACTCAAATATTGACAACTCTAAAACTCTCACTGAGTGCCGCAGATCTCTTAACGAGATGGCAAGGCTACTCAGGATTCACCTCATATGGGTACCCGACTCAGAGATATCGAGGGCAACAATTTGGCCGACGAATTGGCAAGGAAGGGTACGACCTCTAACACTCTCTTAAATGAGGACTTTATTGGTATACCCATTTCCTTCTATAAACTCCAGTGCAAGAACAGATCCTTAGGTCTTGCACAAGAACGCTAGGAACACCTTGATACATGTGGGATAACATAGCTAACATGGCCTACCTACAACTTAAAACGCACCAACTCACTGCTTGAGTTAAGCAGGGTAAACCTGTCAAAAATTGTAGGAATCCTAACGGGCCACTGCCTGATCGGAGCGCATGCTTTTCGGTTGGGAGTAGCATCAAACGATTTCTGCAGAAGCTGCAGATGTGAGGAGGAGGTAGAAAATGTTCAGCACCTCCTCTGCGAATGTCCGGCTCTAGCTAAAAGGAGAATGGCAACTCTGGGTCATCCCTTTTTAAATAGACTAGCCGAAGTCTCATGCCAGGAAATCAAGCATATCCTTAAATTCATTATCTGCTCGAACTGGTTTGAGGAGGGAAATCTCTAGAGTAGAGGGGGGTAATGTCGTGCACTCAACTTTAAAGTGCTCGTAAAGCCGTACATGACAAGCGAATACAACGAGTAAGCATCCGATCGAAAAATAATTTATGTTGGTAACATTTATGTGTAACAATATTCGTGTAGCATGAAATCGTGTTAGTAGAAATTTAAAAAAAAAATGTGCACGACATTACCCCCCTCAAAATTTGTGGGGTAATGTCGTGCATTGTATTGTAAAGGTATCAGAATGTGTGAAAAACGATAGGTAGTGGTTCGATTCAAGAAGATATAACATTATTGTTTATTTATTTATTATTATTAATTATAAGGCAATATACACAAGTCCGAAATATGATCAAAAAATACAATTTTATGAAAAGAAAAGTGAAAATAGGCAATTTGCTATATGAAACACGGAAAGAAAAACAATATTTTTTCAAAAAGTGCTTGACATTGAGAAAAAATTTTGGAAAATTTTATTTTGATTGTAGCGTTTTGTTATGGCTTCACGACTCCCTTGGTACACTAGGGCGACCGCGTTTCCTTCCCTTTTCTTTTCTGTAAAGTGCACGACATTGCCCCACATCAAATGCACGACATTGTCCCAAAGGTCGTTTTCAAGGTTGACTTCGACAAATCGGTAAAGAACAAAAATTTTTTCGATCACAATACATCTTTTTTTTCGGCGGAAAATTTGCTTTAAGAAAACACTTACCTGGTATATTTTCCTGCGAGACAAATAATTTTTCTGATCCGATAAAAAAACACTTTCGTCGTCCCGAGAACGTGCGATTTTTAAAAAACGTCGCACATATTGCCCTTACACATGGATATTGCTAGTATTGTATGCATGAGCTCTGTAGGTCAGTAGGCCCATACCTTACCAACGGCTGGTATATCATTCAATTTTTATGCTAAAAAAGCCAGTACACGACATTACCCCTTTCTACACTACTAGGTTTTAAAGAGATTATGTGGTATCACAACGGGCCTGCACTGGCCTAAGTGCACGAGTCGTCTATCGGCTCAGCCACCTTTACCAAACCTAACCTAACCTACTAGCTTTACTTACTTTTTCATGTAACTTATGCCACTGTATTTCTTTAATCTTATTTTTTATGTGATGTTTGTTTGCCTCAGGATTATTCTGTCACGCTGGTCGTCAATCATTTTAAATTTGATCGTTTGATCGATCTGCAAGAATTATAATAAGCAATTCATCCCTAGACACTACTTGAACGAAAGTCTGGTCAGTTAGGTCTGGTATGTTTTAAAGTTTTGTTGATACAGGAAGCACAGCATTTTAAACTAAGTCTTGGCGCAATTGCGTTAACGCATTTCGCTGGTACAGTAGACTAAGCTTAAGTTGGTGTATGAACGCAGAATTTTTTGCTAGTATTTGCCCACTGTTGATATAGAGTGAAAATAGCTTCAATGGCGGAAACTTACGCAGTTGTTACCAATGGAAGAAAAAAAGGTGACATACTGATTGATAAAGAGTAAAAACTAGTCCCTAACTTAAGAGAACAATAATGTGCTATTAGCTGACCGGACTATACAACAACAATGACAAAAGCAATAACGTGAACAAAGATGATTATTACATCAACGATACACGTTGGCGGCAACGATGATGAATTACAACAACAACAAAAACGACAACAAATTGTACCCTATGATACAACAGTTTTCTATTGTACTCTCTGTGATAGGAAGGAACTGTTCAATAGTCGTTAACACGTAGGGTAAAGTTCACAGAAACATATAAAAGAAAAAACGATTACTTTCTAAGTGTTGCAAAAAGATAAAGGACGAAAAAGGACGACACACAATTGACTTAGGAACCATTTACATCTGATTATTGTAAAAGATGATAAAGGTTATAAAAAAAAACCAGCCTAAGAAACATAGCATCGTAACACCATTAATTGGTCAAGAATATGTCAAGATAAAAAAATCATCATAACACCATTAATTGATTAACAATATGTCAAGATAAAAAAATCATCATAATAATCATAATGAAGATGATGACACACAACACAACGCAATACAATACATACAACGTTAAAGTCAACACAGCACATAACAACACAACAAAATAAATAAATAAATTATGAATAACTGGGAGTTGAAGGAAAGGGTGGTACGCAGTGTCTTCTGTTAGACAGTGAGTTATGCGCTGATAACATGATTATGATAAATAGCACAGGCAAAGGTAGGTCGGATAATTAAAGCAAATAATGAGTACAAATAATGAGTATAAAACTACCTGGGTCACCCCTTTTTGCAGTAGATGATAGAGGACACTAATTCAGTTTCTAGTTGTACAGCAATACCGCTATTTATTGTTGAATATATTTAAATAAATGTTAGAGCAATAAAAACCACACGAATTTTTCCTAAAACTGTTATTTATAACTTTTTTACGAAGACCAAAAGGTTCCTTTTGGAAGGTTTTTATCTACTAAATGGGGCACACAACTAGTTAGGACGATGGTTTCATTAAGAGTTTGTTTTTTGGCCACACAAGAAAATAATTAACTACACATTTTTTTCTACATGAAAGATATATATGTAAAGAAAATACTTTTTTTTATGACAAAATTAGTTTAATTAGTGGGATACAGCAAATTCTGAGGGATCAAAAGGAAGAAAGTGTTTTGCCGTGATCACTGCTGCTCGTCACTGGGTCATAAAAAAAAGGAATCATTAGTTTGATCCAAATTAAATTGATTCATTATTGAACAATGAATAACACTGTGCGCTTTTTGCACCCTTTTTACCTGTATTTCATAATTTCAACTGGTGACATTTGTTTACCACTTTGCCGAACATTTAAGAACAAATTTTTTTTTAAGATATACACCTCAGAATCAAAAATTACTCAAAATATACATTCATTTTCATGTTGAACCATACATTCATTTTCATGTTGAACTCTTGAACCATTAAGACTTAATTTCGATTCCTTCCGCAAAGTTCTTCCTAATACACTGTAGAGATGTCAAAAAGGCACACGAAAATGCAGAAACACGTCAACTTAGTTTTTGCTAAATAGCTTCACAGTTGATCCTGGCTCACAGATATGGTATACTGATGGGTCAAAATTTCAAAATGGAGAAATGGAAGCTGGGATATACGGTCCCAATTTCCAAAAAGTTCTTCAATGGGATACACGCCAATCATACTCCAGGCGGAGGTATATGCCATTGAAGTATGTGTCAAGGAATGTCTTCGCAGGGAATCCAAGGGAGCACAAATCTACATACTTTCAGATAGTCAAGCGGCCTTAAAAGCCCTGCAAGCCCACTAGCTTGAATCAAGACTAGTTTCCAATTGCGTCGAACTATTAAATACGCTGAGACAAAACAATGAAGAAGAATTGAGGTGGGTTCCAGGTTACGAAGGATTTCGAGGGCAACGAAAGGGCGGATTGCCTTGCCAAAAGAGGAGCGTCTTGAATTCTTACAGGACTCGCACCATTCCTTGGCAGTATTATTCGTATTCGTACAAAAACAAATGTATATTGTACGAATACATTTGTTACATTTACTGATAGCGAAATAAAATTCTATCTGAGCTGGGGTTTTAACCACGGTTTTTTAGCTTACGGGCCACATACTCTTTCAGTAGACTACGGCCACCTTACAATCATACATTTCCTTATATTTGGTAATTGTTCAACAAACCAGGCTGACAGATTTCGGTTGTAAATATTTAAAACTCAACTAATACTAAATAGTACGAAGCCATTAGTAAATACTACGAATGTAATAAAAGAAAGTACGAAGTTATTCGTACGAGAAATTGAGAAATAATAAGGAATGATATTCCTATTAGTCGAAGATCATTCTTCAGAGCAACAGATGGTAAGGGACATTTAAACCAATAACGCATATGAATGTGGCGATAAGCAATTGAAAATAAGTGTTCGATCTAAAATTAGCCTGCTTTATTCAGATTTTCCGAAATTTTTTCGCTTTTGAATTAGAAGCTTTGCCCTTGGCTAGATGGCAAAAATCGAAAAATTATCTAAAATATTTTTTCTAATATTGCAGTCTTGTGTATATATATATATATGTATTAGGAACATTTTTGAGCTTAAATCATTCTTGTAGGATGTATGGTTTGGGAGTTATGACGAAAAAACCAGATTTTTTTGGCATACTTATACTACAAAAAGTGTTCTAAAACTCCTAAACTACAAGAGATAGAGCAAAATGCATTTCGACAAAGAAGTATCCAACCTTAAGGACGATGCCATGGTGATTATTTCGCGAATTTATGGCGAAAAAATAAAAAAAAGTTCACAAGAAAGGTCATATGAAATTAACATGAAATCTAAATTTAAAAATTCTTCCAAGGATGCAGTCTAGTAGTCAGAGGCTTAACAAACATTTTGGTGCATAAATCGTCCTTTTATGATGTATGGATTAGGAGTTATTTACATTGTACACGGAGATATTATTTTGATTGAAAAAACAAAGAAAAACTAGAAAATCACAAAAAATTACGTACGTATAAAACTAAGATTCTTGAAAAAAATATTTTTTCTAAAAATGAAGTCTTGTGTATATATGTATTAGAAACATTTTTGAGCATAAATCGTCCTTGTAGGATGTATGGTTTGGGAGTTATGACGAAAAATAAAGATGTTTTTAGCATACTTGTACTCCAAAAAGTGTTCTACAACTCCTAAACTACAAGAGATAGAGCAAAATGCATTTCGACAAAGAAGTATCCCACCTTAAGGACGATGCCAACGTCCTTGTAGGATGTATGGTTTGGGAGTTATGACGAAAAAGAAAGATGTTTTTAGCATACTTGTACTCCAAAAAGTGTTCTACAACTCCTAAGCTACAAGAGATAGAGCAAAATGCATTTCTCATGAAAAAATAAAAAAAAAATTAACAAAAAAGGACATTAAATTAACATTAAATTTAATTTTTAAAATTCTTCCAAGGATGCAGTCTTGTAGTCAGAGGCTTAACAAACATTTTGGTGCATAAATCGTCCTTTTATGATGTGTGGTTTAGGAGTTATGGCTAAAAAAAACTAGAAAATCACAAAAAATTACGAATAAAACTAAGATTCTTGAAAAATAATATTTTTTTTTCTAAAAATGCAGTTTGTGTATATATGTATTAGAAACATTTTTGAGAATAAATCGTCCTTGTAGGATGTATGGTTTGGAAGTTATGACGAAAAAACCAGATGTTTTTGGCATACTTGTACTCCAAAAAGTGTTCTACAACTCCTAAACTACAAGAGATAGAGCAAAATTTGCATTTCGACAAAGAAGTAACCCACCTTAAGGACGATGCCATGATGATCATTTTAATTCATCATTCGTCCTTGTCTGATATGTAGTTTGGATTTTAGGGCGAATTTATGGCGAAAAAATAAAAAAAAGTTCACAAAAAGGACATATGAAATTAACATGAAATCTAATCGTCCTTTTATGATGTATGGTTTAGGAGTTATGGCTAAAAAACCAATGGAATGCTGCATTCTCGAAAAAATTAGAAAATGGGAATTGAAACCCACTTTTATTTTTCAAAAAGAATCTTATATATTGAAGCTCTAAATAGAGCTGTTTTCAATTAAATGCATCCATTTTTCAAGGAGAGGATTCAAGAACAGAGGGTGAGTATTCAGACAAAAACTTTTGACATAATTATGCTTGACGACTTTGTTATTGGCGCCTACTCTGTATCTCTTAAAATAAGTAGGTATAATTTCATAGATTTTTCAAGAACCTTTTATTACATCGGAATCCAAATTATAAGATATTTAGTTGTGATGGTCTTCAGATTCGTTATCTGCGCCCCAAAATAATTTCGAAATTAATAAACTTATAAAATACTAAGCCAAAAGGAGTTTTGCAGCATTATGCAATAATGTTTTCTTGCCGTCTCATTCAAAAGTACAAATTTGGATACGAGAATTTAATCTTTTGCAAAATATTGCAAACATTTAGGTGTATCTGAAGCATTGCTTTGTTACACGTTACACATATTATAAAATATATATTCATATAAAAAACTTCATTGGACCGTTAACAGGAAACAGTATAAAATTAGCGAGTGCTTTTTTAGGGCGGAAAGTGGGTGGGACAAGAGTTCAACTGCAACGGCTTCAACTTAAGTTTTTAAGAAAACTTTAGCAAGTAACGTTTTAAAAAGTTTTTAAAACTTTTCAAGTTCACCAATAAAGTTCACATCAAGGATAAAAGAAGCACTCAAATAATTTTGTTGTCAAATATAATTTATGATGCTATGCGGAAGAAAAATATAACAATTTCACCAAAACTAGGTCAGAACGGGACGGACGCCAACGGCTGGTGAAATATATTTTGTGCAGAAATAAACTCTTGTAGCTTGTAATAAGATATGCGAACAATTCTAAAGGAAATTAAAAGCAGCACGAGGTTTTGCATTGAATGAATATTAAAAATGAAATATGAAGAATAACTATTCTCATTGTTTGAACTGTTGATTTTTCTCCGCTGTACTGTTGGTCCGCTACAATTGTATTCATCTCAATCCCAGCAAAAAACTTATTTAGGCCACTCTCACTCAAAACAGACCGTAGGCCTGAATATTGCAAAATAATTAGGCCTTCATTTTTCAAATGTGATTTGTTGAAATTAGAATAAAATTTCAGAAACATTCTGCTAAGATATCACTCACTTGGCGGACACTTGGAAAAGGATTAGGACTGTTCTCAGGGGGCATCAATACATATGTACGTTGTGCCTGAATTCCAGCCTAATCAGGCATTTCATTTTCTGTTGGAATATAATTTCCACAAATTAAATAAAGGACATGAAACGAATGACAAAAATAGATAAAAGTTAATAAGTTGAAATTGTGACGCAAAGAGACTCGAAGAACACAAGAACAAAAAAAATTTCAATGAATGGCGTCAGGAAAAAAACATCAATACAAAAAATAAAATTTGTATAGAACATTATGCCAAATGCAAACAAACGGACAGAATACATATTAATAACGAGCTTTCTTCATTCTTCAACAGGACGTGTGGGCAAAACATAGCACAGGATTGTACACGATGATGATTGCATGAATATTCAGTGAATATAAAGACGGAAAGAAGTTGTTACGCAGGCCATGGAAAGAATTTTTAAAATACAATTTACATTGCACACGGAGATAATTATTTGCTTGAATCAAGCAAATGTTTTGCTTAAAAGCAAATCTGCAAAACTTTGCTCAATCACGGTGTGATTATAGAAAGAGATTGCTAAATTGAAATCACTCTTCATGTATTTAGGAAAAAGCAAAATTATATTAAATTCAAGCAAATATTTGCTAAGTTATTAAGAACCCAAATAGCAAATTTTTACTGAACTCAAGCAAATATTTTCTAAGTTATTATAAACTCAAATAGCAAATTTTTACTAAACTCAAGCAAATATTTGCTAAGTTATTAAAAATTCAAATAGCAAATTTTTACTGAACTCAAGCAAATATTTTCTAAGTTATTATAAACTCAAATAGCAAATTTTTACTAAACTCAAGCAAATATTTCTAAGTTATTATAAACTCATATAGCAAATTTTTACTAAACTCAAGCAAATATTTACTAAATTATTATAAACTCAAGCAAATATTTGCTAAGTTATTATAAACGCAAGCAAATATTTGCTTAGTTATTATAAACTCAAATAGCAAATTTGTACTAAACTCAAGCAAATATTTGCTAAGTTATTATAAACTCAAATGGCAAATTTATACTAAACTCAAGCAAATATTTGCTAAGTTATTATAAACTCAAATATTAAGTTTATACTAAACTCAAGCAAATATTTCTAAGTTACTATAAGCTCAAATAGCAAATTTTTATTAAACTCAAGCAAATATTTACTAAATTATTATAAACTCAAACAAATATTTGCTAAGTTATTATAAACTCAAATAGCAAATTTTTACTAAACTCAAGCAAATATTTGCTAAGTTATTAAAAATTCAAATAACAAATTTTTACTAAACTCAAGCAAATATTTGCTAAATTATTATAAACTCAAATAGCAAATTTATACTAAGCTCAAGTAAATATTTGCTAAGTTATTATAAACTCAAATAGCAAATTTTTACTAAACTCAAGCAAATATTTGCTAAGTTATTATAAACTCAAATAGCAAATTTATACTAAACTCAAGCAAATATTTCAAAGTTATTATAAGCTCATATAGCAAATTTTTACTAAACTCAAGCAAATATTTACTAAATTATTATAAACTCAAGCAAATATTTGCTAAGTTATTATAAATTGGAATAGCAAATTTTAATTAGTTTGTGCTGAAATCTAGCATATTTTTGAAGTGAAATAATTATTAACATTGAATTAATTTGAAAAATTACCATTGTCCGGTGACTTAAATCTCGGCCGCGTGAGAGTAAGTGCATGTCTATTCGACCATCGCCTAATTTTCTTCATTAAGAATAAACATGTGCTCGTTTTTTTGAAAGAAATATGCTTGAATTTGATCAAAATTTTGCTAAGTTCTTATAAACTCGAAAAGCAAATTTTGAGAAGTTTTTGCTGAATTTTAGCATAATTTTGAAGTGACTGAGATTCAAGCGCAAGTTTTGCTTAACCACAATTCAAATTTAGCAAACAGTTTTCTCCGTGTAGTATGGTGTGAAGAGAGAGGTGGTGAATGGAGAGGGTACAATAATTGAGTGGTACAATAGTTGAATGGTTTTTTCAAATCTAACTCAATGGGGCTAAGCGATTGGCAACCAAAGCGATTAAGAAATTTTCTTTGTCACATTCAAAAGGTTTTCTTGAGCGTAAAAAAGTTGTTGAAAAATAATAAAAAGAAGAAGCCAAGAAGGATACAAAATAAAAAGTGCAAAGTTGTAAGTTTTTGGCCATAGAGCTAGGGACAAATAATAGCTTAAAACTTTTACAAGTCTTAGATGGTAGACATAAGGATATTTCTTTTTTCCCCCCTCTTTAATGTTACTTCATCTGAAGGATATTTCTTGAATAGATAGGAAAAATCTTACGAAGCTACAAGTTCATCTAAAGACCAAAGTGTCTTAGTCCAAGTTTGTCTCTTTTTCTCGACCTCAAATTCTAAAGCACCACCATGGCGACAAACTCAGAAAGTGCTATTGAAAAATTTGTTTTTTTTTTAATCTTTTTAATTGCTGGATATCGCTATTTTAGTTGGGGAAAAAATTTATAGAAAATTAAATTAGAAAGACTTTTATTGCAAAAAACGCACGTGATAAAAAACAAGTAAGAACTTATATTCGACTGGGTAGAAATTTAAATACCCTTAGTATATTCCAAAGAATGCATATTTTCAAAGTTTGATGACGCCACTAGAGGATGGGCGTAGTGTTTATCTAATTTTGCCAGAACTCAAATACAGAACACGTTTAAGATATGAAAGATTATGTGTTAAATACAATGTTAATACATACATTTCTGTGGAATTTATAAAAATTATGCTACTTTGATGAAGTATTTGATGACTTTCATGGGAGATTGGCCGAGTTTTTATACGATTTTGCCAAATTTCAAACTCAAAGTGAATTTTAATATTCTTAGCGTATGTGTATGTGCATAATTTCAATTCATTAAATTAATTTTTGTGGAATTTTTGGAGACTAAACCGTTTTCATACAGTTAGTTACTTTGTACGAGAGTGAAATACATGGTAAATAAAGGGTGTTTTTTATAGAGTGATACAAGTTTAAATCATAATAAAACATATTAATATATTATATTATATTTTATAGTAATAAAACATAGAAATTAATATCAATGAAACGAGCTTTATTGGATAGAAAATTTTACGACATTAATGTTAAAATATGATTTCGGCCATGTGGCCGCCACGGCTGGCGCAAAAGGTGCAATCTGGAACACCAATTTTCACTAACTTTTCGCAGCATTTATGGCCGTATCTCGCCGATAACTCTTTGAATGTTGATTTTCAGGTGTTCAATTGTTTGTGGTTTATCGACGTAGACAAATGACTTTATCTCAAAGAAAATAATACAATGCGGTTAAATAATCTTGGGGGCCAATTAATTGGGCCATTTCGTGAAATTATTTTTTCGTCAAAAGTTTCCTTGAGTAAATCATGTGGCTCCGTCCTGTTGGAACCACATATCAGCAAGATTAATGCCAGCTAATTGAGGTACGAAAAAATTTCGAATCATGTTCCTATACCGTTCACCATTGACAGTAACATTCTGACCATCATCGTTTTTGAAGACATATGGGCCAATGACTCCGCCAGATCATAAAGCGCACCAAACAGTAATTTTCTGTGGATGTAATGGTGTTTCGACAAAAGCTTGTGGATTCTCCTCACTCCAAATACGACAATTCTTTTTATTTACGTACACATTCAACCAAAAATGGGCTTCATCGGAAAATAGAATTTTCCATGGAAATTCAAAATTAATATCAATTTGTGCTTCAGCCCATTCGCCGAATTGGCGGCGCATACGATGGTCGTTTGGCTTTAATTCCTGCACAAGGTTAATCTGGAAAGTTTTTAAACCAAGATCTTTTCATAAAATCTTCCATAAAGAGGAAAGACACAACCCAGTTTCTGAGAACGGCGACGAATTGATTGATTAGGATCATCTTCAATACTTTCCTGTACAGCGGCTACAGTTTCTTCAGTGCGCACTGTTCGGCGTCTCACGGGATGCACATTATCAGTAACAGTAAATGTGGTCCAAAAACGATCTATTGTTCTTCGAATAAGCAGCTCTGATGGACGATTATGTACGCCATAAAATGGACGAAGTGCACGATAAGTTTGATGAACAGAACCATTATTTTGATTACAAATTTCCACAATTTGCACGCGTTGCTCTGGTGTAAGTCGATCCATATTGAAATGTCAAAGCAAACTAAACAAAAAGCAACTATCAGCTGTTCAATGGGTGGTCAAATAAAGCAGTGATGCCAACTCAAAGTTGTATCACTCTATAAAAAACACCCTTTACTAAAAATGATTTTAATGATTGTACTAAAATTTATATTAACTGCGTTTTTTCATGGGAGATCAGGATCATATCATCGCACTTGCAAGCAAAAACAACAAAAAATTCAGCAAGTGAGCTGGACATTTAAATTTATCCAATTCTATGTTTTTAAGTGTTGAATGCGCAACTGTAAAAGTAGACAGCACTTAGACGTTATTGACGGCTAGATGACGCAGCGACTGAAAAAACTGGCAGTACCGCATTATTTGACATTTTAAAAGTTTGGTAGCAATAGCATTTTCGCAAAAACTTATTTGCTAGCTACATAAGAACATCAGATATTCTTCTGTAAGCAGAAAATAGCGCCACCTGGCTGTAACCCCAAACGTGTGGGGTTAAATTTGAAGAAACTTTTGGTAGACATCTTTCCGCTGTTCACCGCAAGGTGTATAGTTTGTACCTACAGTACTTACAAATGCGGCGCCATCTATCTGGGAATTTAAAGCACAGATCAAAACCTATGAAGTAATCGTGCTAACCAGATGCGCATATCGTCGCCCTAATTCTAATAGGACGTCTGTCAAAATTGGTTAAAGTAACGTTTATTAGCGATTAAGGTAGATTAATCAAAACTACATCTATGTCCTTTTTTAGTTTTCAATGTTTGTATGAAAAAAAGGGAGGTAGAACGTTTGAAACAATACATTATCGTATGAACTTCATACAAATAATAAACAGTTTTCTTTGCCTCCTGAACAATAGATAATTTTGACTTGCGTCGTATTAGCATTAGGCCGACGATATGTTTTATTATATCGCCATATAGCTGAAACTGATCACATGAAAATATTAAAGGCTGATTCGCAATACTGCATTCGGTCGGTCGGCCTTTGATCGGCTTTGCAATAACTTTACGGGATGAACTGTCAGAACGCACGACCTAAAAATTTTATCTCTACAATGTTGCGTTCAAGGTCGCGCATGTGTCACTTTGATCAACTGTGGTGATGCCAATGTAAACTATCATATTTCATGGAATTTTTTTAGCACAGTTTATGCTAGGGGTATTCACGATTCAGTGTACTTGCCTGTGCAGTTGAGCAGTTACGTGTTCGTGAACACACTACTATCACTTTTTTCAAAGCCGTCAAAATTTTCAATGTGCAAAGTACACAACTGCTCAAGGAAAGTGGAAAAGGCTACAGTGGAAAAGTACTTGTGAAGATTTTCACGTACGTTTATTTTGTTTTTGTAAAGCTCACAAGACCTCAACTGCAGTGGCAGCTGCACTGAATCGTAAATACCCCTATTGAATGTCATTCAAATTTAAATGTATCAATTTGCAACTTGAAAAATTGCATGTTTTGATGCATTCAAAATTATTTAGTAAAATTTAAATATTCGCGCCAAATTATTTATAATATATAAATAAAAAGAAATAATAAAAGTAAAATAATAGCTTACATTTATCCGCCATTTTTTTAAAAAATACCGTTATTACTATGAATTATGAAAAGTAAGATGTTGAAAGATGAAAAAGTTTTTAGTCTGCAGAAAATGTAAATAACTTCATACTTCAAGTGAAAGGTACAACTTAAGGCTTTTAAATTACAGTACATTTTTAGTACCTTTGTTACGCAAATTTTGTAAAAAATAACGGTTATTTTCATTAAAAAATTCAGATATGATGAAAAGTTGCTTATAAAATGTAAAATATTCTTGCAGTGATATTTATATTGCATTTCGTTGAAAAGGTCAATTAATTTCCTTTCAAATGACATGCTAATTTTTAGATCTATTGGATAATGGCAATGAAATAGATGTTTTTTAACAGATCTTTCAGCAAGAAACAAAATTTTAAAAATCGATAACTACCTGATTAATTGATTTTTTCAGCCAAAAATTTTTTACGGTTTTCTCTACCAGAATTTACTGCCTTTTATTGATATACTTAATATAAATAATTGGCACAAATATTTAAATTGTATTAAATAATGTTGAATTCATCAAAACTTGCATTTTGTAAGTTGCAAAATGCTAAATCTTAATTTAAATCAAATTCAATATAACCTGTGCTGATAAAAGAAAAATTCCGTGAAATACCAATACTAACAAAATATGTGCTAACAATCTCAATTTTTTTATTTTTATTTATTATAAATAATTTTGCACAAATATTTCAATTATAAATAGTGTACACTCAATCAAAACTTGCATACCATAATTTCCATAAAGTTAAATCACATTAATAAGTATAAACAGTTCTAATAATACAGCAGATCCCATGAAAACTCATGTTTACCATTGAAACTAAAAAATACCCACCAAAACTAACTCAATGAAAATGCAACTCTGCCATACCAAAGAATGTCAAACGCACGACCGAGTAGAACATTTGTCTACTCTTCTCGTTAGGTTGGACTTTGATCGTACTTTACCCCTTCGTTGATAATTAACGAATAAAGCACGATCAATGGTTGAGGTCGAATTGCGAATTGCACCATAAGAACTCGTTGTTTCTACTCGAGCTGTCAACGCACGACCGACCGAACCCAGTATTGTGAATCAGGTTTAACTTTTACAGCATTCTTATTCACAGTAATCATTTCTATGAAATGGTGATATATGTATATACAACATTTAAAGTACCATTGATAAAGAACTGAGTGGCAACGGTGACACAATAGTGAGAAAAAATAGAGCCATCACAACAAAACAAATTAAACAGGAGGGGGGCGGGGCTAGGGAGTCTAAAAAACTAAGTAGATTACTATAAGGAAGATTTTATGTAAACCAAAATGTTGTTCGTAATTACTCTAGACACACAAATGCATTTTTAGAGATAAATGGGGATATTCAAATTATATAGAGAATTTTAAAACAAAACTCAGTTTTATTAATAGTCTGGTATGAAAACATAGATTTTTAGCCATAACTTTTGATTGGAAAAAGATATTGGGGTAATTTTTCCACATAAATTGTTTTTGCGATTTGACTTTTTAGTAAAAATTATAAAAACAAACATTTTGGAAAAAATAAATTTCGCGAAAAAAATCAAAGGGGGCAGGTACCCTTGTTGTTTTGATGACAAAAACAGTAAAATAATTTTTGCGCTTAGCTGGAAGAATTTTTGCAAATAAATGCTATGTCATATGAAAGGTAGCCAGATGTGCAATTTTTAATTGATTTCATTTTTACAACAACAACAATTTTTGAGTCATTTTTTGAGTAAAAAGTCAATATTTTGGTCCTTTTTTGACATAATTATAAAACATATATACACTGACTTAACGGTACAGTTTAACCTATTTTTGTGAAGTGATTTTATTGAACTTTTGAGCAAAAAAAATTTGAATGAAATATAATAATGGACAGCGGAGATATTTTCATCGAAAGACCAAACTTTAATTTTCATGTCGCTTTTTTCTTAGCTAACGATGTTTTATGAAAAGGTCGTTGTACTGAAAATTTCTACAATTTTGCATATATGTGAGTGTCTTTGATGTCAAAATAACAGAAATTTTTTAAAATTAAATACACAAAAAACTCCGATACTAAAAAGTTTAATAATAACAAAATTACCGTGATTTGAAAAATTTCAGAGGAGGCGTGGCAAAAACTAAGTATGTAACATTTTAATCTAGGATGCACTTAAAATGTGTATTTAGTTTAAACGAAATCCGTTGAAAATCGTTCGTCTTAGATAGTGCACTAAAAATGAACATGCCCCACTTTAGTTACGCCCACTTGTCATGGTATAAGCTAAAAGCATGCCGGGTTTAAGCTAAATTGAGCTGAAAATTTGTCAATTAATTTGTTGCGAGTACGATATGGCTTAAGGGGAAAAAATTTTGCCACACCCTCTTTTACCGCCCACAAATCAACGAAAATGCTATATTTCAATCGGTTTTAAACGTATAAGACTAAAATTTGTTAATTTAGTTCATATGATTACTTTCGCCAACTATACTATAAATGGTGACTATATTTGGCATTTGCGTTTACGGCAGTTAGGCGTCTGTCGCAGGACAACGTCTGCCGGGGAATACTAGTTGATCAATAAAAGCTTGATCAAAGGTCTTTCAAGGGCTAAAATAACCAATTCGTTCGTTTGTTTGAATTTTGCCAATCATTGTAGTTCACTTAAATAGCAATCTTTATCAACGAAATCGGTTTCAATAAGGATTTACCGCCCCATTTGTATAATGAAAATGCAAACCAAGGACAAGCAAGACACGAGAAACAATATCATTTTTTATAGAAAAAAGTATTGCTTCTCGTGTCGTGCGTGTGGTCTTTCGTAATACAAAGGTAAAGCGGTTAATGAAATCGTCAGTGATTTAATAAAGCGCGCTGATTGGAATGCATGATATCGCCATATGAAATAAAAAAAACCGTAAGTTACAAAAAATTCAAAATCGACTTTTTGATTGATTATAATGTAACGTACAAAAATACATGTTCCTGCAAAATTTTACACTCCTACAACTAAGAACGACGTTTTTCTTAACATAATTCTAAAAGCCTTTAGTGCAAGCGCAACTTATAATTTAGAAAATTTTTTGCTTCTCCTGTACAATTTTTTGAATGTAACTTACGGATTTTTTGATTTCATGTGACGATAAAAATTTAGGTTCAAATGTTTTACGAAAAACAACAGAGGCAATTCATAACTATAAAAAGACGTGCAAACCTTAAAATTATTGCTCGGTTGACGAAAGAGGCGAAATGATCCTGGCGAATCGATAGTGTGCTGGCGCGACAATGTCGGATGAGTTGTGATGCTCGACTGACGAAACCATGGTAAAGATATTTTGCGACGACTTTTTTGTGGTTTTATAGCTGGAGCTGACAATGAACTAGAAACTGTGGTTGGTGTTGTGAAATTAAAAGGATTCAGCTGGGTTCTGGGCGATGAAGCACTGCAATCATCATCGCCGTAGCCACACGATGTTGGAGATTGGGCGCTAACATCAGTTGTTGGTATGCTTAAAGGGGATTCTGTGGTGGTGGCAGAAGCATCAAATGTGTGCATTTGTGTGTTGGACGACGAAAAGGTGATGTTGGTTGGAGTGGGTGAGGGATCTCCGGCAGAGTTGGAGATAACGGAGGGTGAGGAGCAGCCAGCTGCATCGATATCTCCACCGCCACCAACATCAGCTGCTGCATCATTAGCTGCCGCAGTAGCAATGCGTAGTTTTTCCATTTGATTTTGTTGTTGTTGCTGTTTTTTGATGCTGCTACTGCGCGGCAAGCCGCCGCTAGAGCTAGCAGCGCCACCTTTATTGCTGTCGGCGGCAGAGTGTGAATCTATGCTGTTCATGCGTTCAATGAAGAAGTTTTTAACGCTCTTCATGTTGTTTAATTTTGAATATTTTTGCTATCTTGTGGATTTGTTATGGCCTATATAATTAAAGCTTTAGTTTTGATGTTTTTTTTATATATTTTTAATTTTTTTTTAATTTTTTATTTTTTTATTTTTTTATTTTTCCTTTTTTATTTATTTTTTATTTAATTTACTTATTCTTTTTATTTTATTTTTTTATTTTTTTTTACTTTATTTTTTCATTTTAATTTTTTTAATATTTTGTTATATTTTTTTATATTTTTTTAATTTATTTTTTTAATTTATTTTTTTAATTTAGTTTTTTATTTAGTGTCTAATATTACGATTATTTAAATAATTAACTTTGGTGATGGGTTGTTGGGGGTTAATTCGTAGGGTTTTGATTTGATTTTGTACTCTTAGTAAAAAAAAATAAATCGAAGCAAATAATCACAGTTACAATTTTAATAAAATATCTTTAAATTTTAGCACTTTTTATTTTTATTTTGATTTTTGTTTTGTTTTTTTTTTTGTTTTCTGTTTTTTTGGTAATGTTTGTATATCAAAAATAAAGTAATTACTGTTACTTTTGGTCGAAATTATCTAGGTTTTTTTTTTGTTTTTTCCTTTTTTGTGCTACTACTTTGTGCAGTTTATTTAGTCTTGTTTTGGCTTCTTTTTGTCTAGTTTAAATCTCAAGTATTGATTTTTCTTTAGATTTTAGGTATCTCAATTTTTAAATATATATTGTGTGCAGAAAAAACATCATGTGTCTATATATATTATTTGAATTTATCACTTTGAGCGCAGCACAAAAAGGTATAAGCCGCTGCTTTCTCGCTTTCTTGACCCGCTGCTGCTACTCTAATCGTCGTTGGGCAGCAGCCACAAATTGTTCACACACAATTTCTTTCAAATGGGCTTTTCGTCTGAAGTTTTTATCCTTGTTGTTGTTGTTGTTGTTTTCATCTGTCAATCTTTTGTATAGGTAAAGGTAGTTTTATTTGCTTTTTCTCTGTAGCAGCAAGCGCCTATTTTGTTTTGTGTAAAATTTTAACCATTGGTGTTGCTCACAAAGAAATTGGTTGTTGGGTTTTTTTTTTTTTTTTTGATATATTATTAAATGCTCTAAGCAGACGGCGTTAATCGGGCGGATGGTTGTTTAATGCTGTTGAAGAAAGAACAAGTGTTGGTGGCGGGGGAGATGAGGCGTTAGAAGTAGCAGAAGAATTATGATTTTTGAAATTTTTTTTTTGTTTTTTTTTCAAATATTTTTCATTTTAATATATTATTTAAAATATAATATCATATTGTGTACACTTTTTATTTTTATTTTGTTTTTTTTCTTCTCCCACAGTTATTGTTTCTATTGCTGTGTCTCTTTTTTGGGTGCTCTTTCCCACAATTTGTGCTTTAAGTTGTACAAAAACGTCCAACGTCGTCCCACCATCGTCGAACAGGTGCACTTTAGAAATCGAACTCTGCTAATTATTTATTGTTGAGAGACTGTGAAAAATGTTGTTGATAATGGAAATTTTGCATTTGGTTGCTTGGTTGATTTTGATTAGCGTCTAGAGCACAGATGATAGGGACACTGTTTTGCAGTGAAATGATTTAAGTTTAGTTCTTGTGAAAATGTGTTACACAAGAGAGCATTTGCCTTTTTTTCTTTCTGTTTTTCTTTTAGCTCTCACATAGACGTTGTTTTTATTCAGGTTGTCAACAAAATATTTAAAATTTTTTGTTTAGCTTTTTAAAAACTGTTTGTTATAAATTTGAGCAAACTTTTTTTGTGGCAATGCCGCTGCTTTTACTCACACAAGAATTTTTAGTTGCTTTTGAGTGGTATTTTTGAAACAACACGGCAATACATTATCGCTCAGTGCAACTAATTCATTTGTTTAGTAGTAAAGATGATTTTTTTTTTTCAATATATAGGTATATTTTTCTGCTTTCTTAAGTTAGGTTTGAAAAAATAAACGCTACTTTTCTTTTTATTTATTTATCAAAATATTCGCTACGTTTTTTTTTTGGGACACTTGGTCGTACATATGTTTAATTATGTTGATTATTTGTAGAATTCTAAAAAAGTTTATCATAAATTTTACCCGTTTTAAGTTTTGTTTGATTTAAGTTGCTTTAAATTGAGTTGAGTTGATTTTATTCAAGTTGATTTGACTTGAGTTGAGCTCGCTTTTTTTTTCTTTTCTTATTAAAGTAACTACTTCAAGTTCAAGCTATGCATATATGTATATATATTTACATATAAAATTTATCTTGCATTATGTTCACTTGTATTTTTTACAATATCATTAAATACGTTTTATTTGTTAGTTATTCAGCAGCCACTTTTAGTGCACACTAAAATACAATTATTATTATTATTATTTTTTATTTTTTTTTTTACTTTTATTTCACAAAGAGATAAGATATAGCCAGATAAGTGAATACTTCTGCAGAGCTTAGTTTTGTTTTTTTTAAGGGTAAGCTTTTTTGTAGTTATTTCATTTAATTTATTTATAACTACTGATATAAATTTAAATATTTATTTGTTGAGAAAATCTGAATTTGTTGGTGAATAAAAAAGAAAAAAAATTTAGAAAAGTCAAATAGTAGTAGTTCGCAGCAAGAGTAGTAGCAGGCAGCAGCAGCAGCAGAACCGAGCGACCGGACCGCGGTTTTTAATTCGAGTACCTTTTTGCATAAACTCTGCGACGAAACTGGAAGTTTGGTTCGTTTCGTTTGGGTTTAGCTGATAATTCGGATTCGGGAATATTGCCAATAAGTGGCAAGTCGGGGGGGCCACAGCTAAGCAAACAACAACAACAGCACATGAAAAGTTTACGTTCTCTCAGGCGAGAGAATCGGCCAACTCAACCAACTCAAAGTAGCAACTAAAGCGCAATCAAAGTTCTGTTAAAAAAAGCTCAGCAGGCCGCAAGCGAAAAACGAAAGACTGCAAAAAAGCTTTCATCGCCAACACTTAAAGTAGCTTGTTTTAGTTTATGGAAGACAGCAGCAGCAAGCTGAATTTGTGCGGCATTTTCGCAAGGATTGCACTCACATATGATGCTTGCGCATCAGTTTTTACTTACATATTTATTTTTTCAGCTTACATAACAGTTAATATTTAGTAAATAAAAGATTTGCACATTGAAACAATCATTTTAGTGAATATTGAAATTTGCTGCAGCACATCAAGGCACTTTCAATCAAAACATTTAAATAAATAAAAGCTTTATGTGGAAAATATACATATATGTGTGTGTGTTGTGCTCTCTTAAAGGACCATCACATTCTTCATACAAATCAAAAGATATCATTAAAAAGCTTTTAAGCAAACAAAGTAGAAAACATAAAAGCATTCATATACATATGTATTTAATTGCAATATCAAAGAATTTAATTTGAAATTTATTTCAATACATAAACTTTACGCTGATTTAGACCCACTAGGAAAAACCCGTATAGATTGTATCAAAACATTTGACAGTATCTTGTAGGCATTTTAGGAATTAACCTATTAACCGCGGCTCCCCAACGCTTCGTATGATTTCTTAAAATTTAATGTGCTTTCTTATATTGATCACTACCACATCAAATTTCAACTTTGTATTTTTCACTGTAGTCGAGATATTAGTTGGGTTTAAAAATGCCCAACCGTCGTTAATGTCTTCTTAATGGGCACACATTCCTTTTGCACGACAGCACAGTTTTATATCAGGAATTTTCTATCAAAAGCAGGTATAGTTAGTAAATTGGCTAAGAGAGCTTCTACATTTTTTAAATATATAAAAAATTTTACAAATGATAATAACACAAATTTTCTGATTTTTAAACTTAATCACTTTTGACTGTGAAAATGTAGTAGTTAATGTAAAAATGTCTTAACACACACTTCAAAAACAATTTATAACCTTATGTTTTCTTAAAGCAACAAACAAAAACAAAAAATTAAACACTTAGCTCTTACCAATCCTGAGATATGATCAATTCTGCAGAGGCATTTTCATGGCTAAAAAAATACCCAACCCGCAGTTAACGGGTTAAAAAAATTTGTAATTTATCTCGATCAGAAAATTTTAAAAAATACTTAGAATAAAAATGTATTTTAAAACTTTATTACAAGTCACTTCGATTGTCTGTCTTTACGGCTTTCTTTTAAGAAAAATTGTCAATAAGGACAATTTAAACGGGTTGAACAGTGAAACAGTGAAATTGCATGTGTAAATTGAGGTCAAATACTGAATTCCGAGTCTGTGCGATCTATAACTCCAAAGCTATTCGATATCGCAAATTTGGGTTGTATGGGATGTGCCACGCCCCCTTGTGAAACGTCCATAAAATGTTATCAGTGAAACGGCACGTGTAAATTGTGGTTGAATACCAAATTCCGAGGCTGTGCGACCTATAACTCCAAAGCTATTCGATATCGCAAATTTGGGTTGCATGGGAGGTGCCACGCCCTTTTTGTGTTTAAGAACTTTCTAAAGCTTCATGAAACCGAGTTCGATATCGAAATTTTGTGTATATTTGATCGTCGAACCTGTTGGCTTGTTGGCAAAAATTTTTGATTTTCTCCGTCGAACAAAAGTTGTTCAACGAACGTGTTCTATAATTTGAACGTAAGCGTCATACCTAATGAAATTCTGTAGCGAAAATGAAATTATTTATTATTCATGTTGCTGCGTTATCAATATCTATAACAAAATGATGGCGAAAAACAAGAAACAATCGCATGCTCGACGAACATGTTCGTTCAATTTGAACGCTAGCTTTTTTCAACAGGTTCGCCCCGCCATTAAGTTCGACGAACAAGTTCCCTAAGGCCGCGTTCATAGTAAACGCTTTTAGCTTAGCCGAGAGGTTTAGCTGAAAAACGCTTTGTGTATAATCATATGGAAAAAGCTCAAAGCGTTCATAGTGCTAGCATATAATTTTGTTTTTTATGCTTTGTTGTAGAGCATTTTTAAAATGCTATTCGGCACATGTTTATCTATTTTGCCTGTTAACATTTTCGTTGATTTTTTTGTGCTGAAGTTTTAACCGTTGTTGTGTTGTTGTTGCGTTGTGGTCCTTTTGTGGTGCTTTTCAGTTGTATGCGCTTGTGTATTCTATCTCGTTTGTTTACATAGTTTTCGTTGTTCTTGCTTTCTTCTTGGGTACTTTTTGTGCTGAACTTTCCACCGTTGTTATGCTTTGTGTTTTCAAGTTCCTTTGAACTTTTGTTTGTTATTGGTTTGATCTTTCATTGGTGATCATCGCGAATCTACATACTCATTAAACAAAAAAATTTACTTTGCAAAACGCAATTGAGGGCATTATTTTCCAAAGAGACAAATGAAAACAAAGCATATCTGCCATAAGCATAAAGCGCGCACTATGAACAACAATAAGCTCAATAAACTACTTTATGCAGCGTTGAATAAGCGTTCACTATGATCAAAAAAAGCTTGACAAAGCAGCTTTATGCATCAGCTTCAGCCAAAGCGTCTACTATGAACGCGGCCTAATGTGTATAAGCCCTTTAAAAATTTCATAAAAATTGGTCCATCGGTTTCGGAGTATTTACATGATATACACACATACATGCATCCATTTTTTATATCTAGATAGATGGGCAAAAAAACTAGGCGTCACAACATTTATGTATACAGCTGCGGTCAAAATAATAGTATGTATGTATGCGGTCATTCCTATATATACTTTCAACGCTGGTTCCAAATCTGCAATTTCTTTCTATATTGCAAAATTCTTAAGATACAGGGTGTTTTGGCATGTATTTACTAAGCCGGATCGATTTGTGTAGAGAAAAAAAGAAGTCAGCCGGACACCGACTCAAAAGTTAGAGGGACTCTTAGGTTGCGAACAGAGTGAACGACGATTCAGACAGGCAGGCAGATAGGCGCAGGCAAACTGTGTGAACAAGCGAAATAAAAGTCAGCTTGACTTTATTTCTCTCTCGTTTCTTCGCAAGTTTCTGCCTGCGCCTGTCTGCCTTGCCTGCCTGAATCGGCGTCCACTCTGTCCGCAACCTCAAAAACAATTTCAGCATAATCTTTTTTTTTGGATCGGAGAAATCCTCATGGAGCGGTTTTGGGTCTCCTGAACCCCTTTTTTGGTCAAAAAATCATGTTCTTTGCAGGTAACTTTTTTTTCTTAAGGTTTTGATTGTACACAAATTTTGGCTAAACAAATTTTTGTAATTTTTGTTCTTTACATATCTTTTGAGAATATTGTGTATTTTTCATGCCTTAGAACAAGACTTTTCGTAAATCTTGAATTTTGTATTCAATCCCAGTGATTGAGAGCATTGAGTTTTGGATCAAGGATGGCATAGTTTTTACTGATAATATAAATTATTAGAATAACAATTATTAATAATTATTACAATAACAAAAGAAAACAGCAATAGGGGTATTCACGATTCAGAGCACTTGCCAGTGTAGTTGAGGACTTGATGGCTTTTGCACTTTAAAAAACACTTTACAATACACGTACGTCAAAAATTGGCACAAGTGCTTTCTACTATTGCCTTTAACTTGAGGACTTGGGCAGTTGTGCACATCGAAAAATTTGACAGCTTTGAAAAAGTGATAGTTGTGAGTTCACGAAAACCTAACTGCACAAGTCCTCATGTTCTCAACTGCACTGAATCATGAATGCCGCTATTGTTTTTTTTTTACTGTACCTTAAATTTATCTAGTCATACTAGTCAATAATGAATACTAGTTCTGAGGGCTAGTAAAATAATATAATATGTTTTAATCAATTAACTACTTTATCTTATATGTCACGTAACTTGAAAGAGGGGAGGGAGGGAGTTTTGAAATGCACTACGAAAAGTCAAGAAGGGGGGGGGATAACAAAAACGCTAAAAATTGGTCACGTAGTTTACGGACGACCGCTAAGTTGCAAACGAACTTGAAAATTTTGGATTAAGAAAATTGTTTCAGAGGGTAATTTAACAAAAGGTGTTGAAGCTTTTTTTTAATAAATTTCAACTTTCTACAAAGGCTTAGTTTATGATAAACAACCCCAAATCAAATGTTGGGGTACACGTTTGGCACATTAATCTTTTTTCCACTGACCAATTGTGTACAGTGCAGATTTAGTAGCATCACATCTAAGATGTATATAAAGCTCTTATATAATTTTTATTTTTTTTTTCTCTTTACAGCTCAAATAATGTGACTTGAAAGCTTTAACGTAGAAAGCATCCTTTTACAGAACCGCTGACATAAACTTTGGTATTCATGCAATGAATTTTTATCATATTGCAGTCTTTTTGGCACACATTAAGTATATACCTGTGTGTGTTTTTTTATATGACAGAGAAAGTAAAAGAAAAATTAGAGAAAAAGAGTAAAAAGGTAAGCTTTTTGAAGGGTGAACGAACAATGGCTAACTGCAGGGCATAAAAAAAAATTAAAATAATAACCTACAGAACAAGAGTAAACTTTACCAAGGCAGTAAAATATCGCATGTAAAAATATGCTTATGAATTTTGAGAGAGAAATAGAGAAATAGCTTGTGAGAGGGTGGTTGGTGGTGCCTTAGGCACTTGCAGTAGAAATTTATTTGCTCGCAGAATATTGACTAAAATGTTAATGCTACATAATTAGAACGAACACCCAGTTTTGCAGTGAGGTAGGACAAAATACTTATGAGATTAAAGCTCTTCTACTCAGAGAGAATACTAGAAATCTGTTATTCTACTTATTCTGTCTCTAGGAACAACAGTTTGGACATACCAATGTTATATAAATGTCATAACAGCATTAAAAATACATTATTTCAAATGAAATAAAATCAAAATTATGCATTCATTAGATATATCAAATAATCATGAGGTTATTATTGAAAATATCAAAAATTGTTTGATCATAATGTTACGAAAATTATATTTAAAAAAAGCATATAAGGTGATATTCTATTATTTTGGAAGTACAATACTTCAGTTTTTGCAGTGGTGGAAGTGTTAACACTAAAACAATCGGTTCTAGACTAATACCCCTTTTACACACGGCAAGTTTTCTTGCCAGCAAGTCGAAAATACAAAGAAAAGAACAGCACAGCATCAAAGAAGAAACAGCACAGAAGAAAAACTTGCCAGTTGTGAGGGTGATAAATATGTCTAAAATATCTATTGTCCTGCTTCTCCACTTTGGTTTAGAAAACAAAAATTTACCTTATGTTTTTAAAATATTAAGTTTTCAAAATTTTCAAATGAAAGTTCAGTCGGAGAGCATTTTTTAAAGCTGAAATGTGAAATTGTTTTTGTTTGTTTTTCTTACATTTAAAAAAAAAATTAGAAATTGTGTATATATTTATAAAAAGGACAAGAAACCTAAATAAAAAGAAAATTATAAAAAGCCCTGATGAGGTACATTTTAGCAAGCTATGATAGAATTACTCATTTTAATTTAATTTGTTTAGAGTTTTTATTTTTTTGTTAAAAATGCATCTATAATGAAACAGAAAGAGGCGAAGTCTTCTGGATATATGAAAAAGAAAGGACGGATATTCAAAATTTATTCAAAGGATTTCCAAAGATGCCAATAAAATAAGTTCATTAGTTTTATGATCTATGATATTATTTCATGAATTAAATTGTGAGCTTTAGATCAAGAAGTTTTTAAGAAGGCAACAACAACTCTGTATAGAGTCAATCACTTAGCTGGCTAGACAGTCTGATTCGGAAATCGCTACATTTTCCTCTTCAGTAGTCTTTGAGTGATTAAGCTGTGATCAACTCACTGTTGGAACTAGTATATGAGTGCGCAGATTTTGGAATTCATTCTTTTGAATTTTATGGCTGCTAATCATATGACATTTCAAAGCAGTAGGCTATTTATAGATCACCGCCATCAACTCTATCAAGGGTTGCCATCTGTTCTAGTTGCTTCTTTATTTATTTCAATATTCACTACTGAAGAGGACTACTGAAGAGGAAAATGTAGCGATTTCCGAAACAAACTGTCTAGTTAGCTAAGTGATTGACTGTATACAGAGTTGTTGTTGTTGCCTTCTTAAAAACTTACTTGATCTAAAGCTCACAATTTAATTCACAAAAATAAGTTCTATTAACCACGGATTCTGATAAATACAAATCCACAAATTTATGTTTTTTTTTTTAATTTGGTCTTAACCTATCTAAAAAAACATTTAATTCAAATACCAAAAAATTATGTGATAACGTTGAATAACTTGGTCGTTAGGAAATTTTTTACAAGAAGTGTAACATTTTGTAAATTTCGAGTTTGGGTATTTTTACGAAAAAAATCCTCAAAAATGCGGGATTTAAAAAAACGACTTAACGGGTGACTCTGGTATAGTCTTAAGCTTTTTTGTGCAAAAAACTACAAAAACCAAAATTCGGATGAAAAAGTTATAGCTGTTGCAAACACAAAAAGAAATCATTAAAAATCGATAAAATTTTTCTTCGCATTAGTACTTAAATATCCATACTACACTTCTATTTTGTATCATATATGTAGCTGCAAGAAATCAATTGGCACGATTCCGATTACCGGGGCGCCAAGATTTGAAAATGCAGTTTTAAAGCACGCATTGAGAAAATAGGATATACGAAAGGATTTATCGATATATCAATTAGCTATCGAGTTATCGATTTGAAAATTTTTTTCTTTCTAAAATATCTATTAAAAAAAACATCTACTACCCCAACAACACTCAGTTCGTACGCCTGAATATTTTTAATATAAACACTTTCAACTTTATTTATATTAAAAAAATAAATTTTTTGATACAACAAAATTTGTTGTATTCTTAAAGCTTGAAATGTCATTCCTAAGGCTGCGTTCATAGTGGAATCTTTGGCTGAAGCTGATTCATAAAGCAGCTTTGTCGAGCTGTTTTTGATCATAGTGAACGCTTATTCAACGCTTCACAAAGTAGCTTCTTGAACTTGCTGGTGTTTATAGTGCACGTTTTCTTCTTGTTTGAGCAAGCGAGATGGAGGTATAAGTGCTGAAAACTATTTAAAAATTAGGTTTATGCTCGGAGTCAGCTTGCACTATAAACACTGAGCTTTTTCCATATGTTTATACACAAAGCATTTTTCAGCAAAACCTCTCATATCTACAAAAAAACTAAAAACGCGGCCTTGGAAATGAAATGTCAAGCTTTTAGATTACAACAAACTTTGTTTGATCAAAAACATTGATTTCTTAATACAAATAAAAGTTGAAAGTGTTTATATTGAAAAATATTCAGGCGTACGAACTGAGTGTTGTTGGGGTAGTATATCTTTGCCAATAACCAATCGATCTTAAATATTGACACGATATTTGAAAGGTAATTAAATTATCTGTCAGAAAAAATACAAACCATTTATATTTAGCAATGTATTGAATTTTATTACAGATTTCATATTATATTTACTTTTCATTACTGATAAACCCGTTATTTTCTCCTAAAGTCGCGTTATTAATATGCAAAAAAATATCTTGTTCAAAAATCCTATAATTAAACCCTTCAGTTGATATGTAAATGTAAATATTTTTTTTTAAATATCACAAGATATTTGACAAAGTATTCCAAATTTTGTGGGAGGTAACAAGGGGAGTGGCAACTTTTTTTTTATTATATTAGCCTTGACAACAAATCTTGTAAATTTGATGCCCTTAGGAGCTACCGTTTCTGAGATTTTAACGGACACCAACCCGCACGAACGATTTCATATAGTAATAAAGATAAGACCCCAAGTTTTCCGGCAATTTTTAAAACTTTTTCGTCAATTTTCAAACCCTCAATAATTTTTTTAATGAGAAATGGAAAATTAACTATTAAAAATCAATTTCCATTGCAATATTTAAAAATATTAGGGGTATTCACGATTCAGTGCACTTGCCATTAAGGGCAAGTTTACAAAAAAAAAAAAATACACGTACGTCCAAAATATGCACAAATGCGTTTCTACTATTGCCTTTAACTTTAGGACTTCAGTTGTGAACGTTGAAAAATTTGACAGCTTTGAAAAAGTTATAGTGGTGTGTTCATGATAACCTAACTGCACAAGTCCGCAACTGCACTGGCAAGTGCACTGAGTCGTGAATACCCCTAGTTAAATTTAAACACACAAAGTATGCACGGCAACCCATATTAACTCATGTATTGAACTAAGGCATTAAGTAAGCAAACAAAATACTGCACGACACCCTGATCTTGATTTTGTGAAACAGCTGATTGTGACAAGCATTTCAATTCACAATGTGAAGAAGAACAAGATTTCAAATTTTGAGAGCGTCTCTTCTATGAAGCCTACCTTGTTAATATGCCTTGGTTGCTCATACGTTCGGATATGAAATAAATTTTCGGTTTTTTCGGTTTTTATTAGTATGAAATTTTTTATTTGCTTGTCTTATTTTTTTTTCGCTCAAAATAATTTTATTATTTATGTAGCCGACTAAAATTTTAACTTGTAACAAAGGCCACCCCATTTTCCATAAGCATGGCCGGGGAGCTAATATGCAGAGTAGGTTCCTTAACAACTATACATCGGCTGTCCATCATTACATAGCACAAACTTGCCTGAACCACCAACTTGCTGGCAAGAAAACTTTCCGTGTGGAAGAGGGGTCTAAGTAACCCGTAGTTATATGGATAAGTTTGTAAGATTTTGCTTGTAAAAACTTATATAACAAAAATAATAGCAACCAAGTTATCGTCTAGTTTTATTGAACATTTTTAAAAAACTGATGGGAGAGATAAGTAATTTGTTTTCTCTAAAAAAATAAATTGAAAGTTTTTTAATGTCCCATTTGAGTTTTGTATTTAATCTGAAAACATACATTTAAAATTTTCGATATTTGTACAAGTTCTTATGTTTAAAATTAACAAATCTAGTGTTTATTTTTCGCTGTTAAATGCTCATTCTAATGATGCAATAGAGTACAACATTTAAACTAATAAAAGAAACACAATTCAATATTATAGAAAATCGTAGCAAAACAACACATGCATTTTCCAATATTTAATGAAGCTTGAATATTATTCGGGAAACAATAGGATATTAAATCCATATAAGTACCTATGTGCACATAGTTTGTTTTACAAATTTTTTTATTTTCAGTATGAATGCTCGAATTTAGAGCTCATCGAAAAAAGATTTATTATGGCTCGATAAAAATACACAAGTAATTAAAATAAATAACTTGGTTACAAAAATAAAACGTATTATTTTTGAGTGTCTATATCGTAAAAATAATTATTGCTACGATATTTTCAATTTGGTTGCAATTAATGAGCACCAGTGCCGGATGAAGAAACAAATTTTGAGACAATTGCGTTAGGGCCTTACGATTTGAGGGGACAATTACGGAAGCAAAAGAGACGTTACAAACTTAACCAGAATATAAAATTTATTCATTGTAAAAAATAATTAGTAATTATATAACAACTTTTCTTTAATAAATAGTTATGAATTTATATATGACTAGCGGAGCGAAGCCGATTTTGCACATGTTTATTTAAAATACCCCTTGAAACACTTGCTTTTGTATTTAACTTGCCAAGTTCCTCCTTAGCTTATTATTTGATATCGATAGTTCTCTCAATAACTTCTAAGGGCATGCAGAAATGTTAAAAAACTGTTAAAACTTTTTATAAGATCGCGATTCACTTGCCGAAATATACTTGGCAACGTTTGAATCTAGTATGGTATTTTGAAGGGTAATCCGATATCCAACGCCACCCATATTTGGTTGAAAGATAATTTCTAAATTAGGTACCAAGATACGGCTTTATTTGTGTGACAGTTGCATGGATATCACGCACTTTGGTTTATTTTTGGGAAAAAGTATGCTTTCAACTTAAAAATATAAATATCTAAGAAATCAATACGTCAGAGTAATATCCAAATATGCAAAATTCTGTCACAGATTGAAACATATTTGCCAGTTTTTTAAAAATCTCACGAAAGTCGTGCGAGGGACAGAAATAGCTGGCGCACGGTCTTAGATGAAGCCAAGATCGACATGCAGTATTAGCGCCTGCTAAGTAAGTAAATAACCAATTACCTTAATGAAGCAACAGGTTATATGATTGATTGAACAATAGTTTTTGTACGATTTAATAGGTCTTTCTTTAATACATATTCATATATCTGTAGTCACAAGGAATAATGACTAAACTCAAAATATCGTAAAAAAAACGATATGGAATTTACTTTATTGCCAATTTGGAAGTATACAGATATCCATTTTTTGCCCAGAATTGATCATCACTTATATCCGCACATATTTTGTTTGTAACGGTTCATATATTTCAAAAAAATGGGTCATAGTTCGTGCAATTAAAATATCGTTTTTTGCGATACTCTGAGTTTAGTCGTTATGCCTTGTGAACACAGATATATTGATATATTGGCATCAGTAAAGCTCATAAAATCTACTTGTAACAATCAAATGCACATTTTCATATCTATAAATATATCTTTAAAGAATTATCAAAGGCGAGGAATCGAATAAGTTTTTTTTCACATTCGGTTACTTAAACCGACACAGCGTAGTATCGTTTTTATAAATAGAGATACTGCAAAGACCATATCCTTCAGAAGATGTTGTTGTACAAAACATCACAAAAAATTTCACGCCAATACGTCAAATAGTTTAGAAGTTTACTCAGAACACACACAATAAATAGAAACACACTAGGGCAATTCACAATCTTGTGCATTTGAGATTGCAAATTTTTGCAAATGTAAAAATTTTCTATCAATTGTGAACGGCCTTTTATTGGTTTACTTTGCAACTCTTGATGCTAAGCATGAACTTCACAGCTGATTGATGAAAAGCAAATTTATTTTAACCTTGAAATTTTGCTTGAAAAGCTTTAAGGCACAATTATTTCGTTTTTTTATTTGCTTATCTGCTATAGCATTTTTTTTTCTTCTTTGCTATTTTTCAATTTCAGCTGTCAGTTTGCAATTTAGTATTACATATGTATAGTAAATATGAACTTTTTTAGTATTGCATATTTGCAAAAGCTTAGTAAATGCATCTCAGGCTGTCCAGCCTGCTTGGTGGTTTATTCTGCAAAGAACTTGTTGTTGGAACTAATTGCTTCATGAACTTATTTGGCATTAAACTTAAATATAATTCTAAAAAACATAATAAAAAACAATATATTAATTAAAATATGCCGTCATTATTCTTCATGCACCTATGTATATTTTTTTTTTTTAGTGTAGAATAAAAGTATATTCTACCATTTTGCAAATGCTATGATGCAAGACAAGATTGCACAAGAATGTGAATTGCCTTACATAAAGTTAAAAATAAATTTTTTTAAAGTATGCTTTCATAAATAAATAAAAAGAAAAACACACTTTTCCTCTTCATCATATTAGTATAGATTCATTTCATGGAAAGAAATGATAAATTGTTGAAACGATCTTTAGCAGAATGATCAGAGTAGAATCTTTAACAATTTTAATAGTATAATATTTAAAAACAAAGGTATCTATAAAATTCATAAATATTGAGAAGGAAAAAGCATTCAAATATTTTTCGTCTCGCGAAATATTGATCCGGCACTCGCGTTATTTACACTTATGTTAAATCATTAAATAAGCCAAGTTTTTATCCATAATTTCTAGCCAATTCATTTTTCTATTTTCTCTTTTTTGTTCTTTTACATTCTTGCTTTTGGCGTGTGTAAAAAAAAACTAAAACTTTGACTTACCTTATTATCACTATCAGTTGTATTGCCAGAGCCAAAGCTGGCCAGAGAGCATCTGTCATGATCGTTTTCGGTGAGCGGTTCATCGAGATCTCTGGACGAACGCTGCGATGAGCCGGAATTCTTAGCTGGTGATTTTGGTAGAGTTAATGATGTGCCAGAGAAACAAGTTTCCTGCATTACTTCACGCAACTTCTTTGTCCAAATCTAAGGAAGGGGTGAGAGAAAACAGAAAATCAGAATAAACATACAACCAAAAAAACGCAACAATTATACGATAAGAAAGCAGACGTACCTGCTTTGTCTCCAAGCTGTTTGCTTTGACAACAATACGACAATCGGATAACATTGGCGAGCGTCCAGTCCAAACAGCAAATTTAGTTTCATCGCCTTCAATGTGTTCAGTGATTCCCAACTCTAGATTATTTAAGAATTAAAAAATTACTAAAAATTTTTCATATTATTTTTTAATCATTACATTTAATTTTATTTTTATATTTATTTAAATTGTGTTATTTATATTTGTAGTATCAGTTGTGGCCGATTTTAGACTAACTGCCAGTAAAATCACGAAATGCAAGTTGTTTTTCACATAATCACCTAAAAAATTTTTGTATACAAAATCGTAACTTGCTAATATTATAGTTTTGTTTAGCAATTGAATTGAATTCAACCTTTAGATAAGCCCAATTTGAGATAAATTCATTAAAGAATGGCAGAGACATTTGCTTCCAAAGTCAAAACTCTCAATTTAAAATTGCTTTGAAAAAATCTATATTCTTCTTAGAAAATATTCGCTTACGGCTGAGATGACCACGTTATTTGTCGAAAATTTCTTCCCTTGGAGCCAAACTTTTAACATTAATACTTTAATTAAACGTACTTATTATTAAAATTTCCCAATTTATTATACATTCAAACCTTTTGGAATTAAGTATCTACAGAATGGTAAAAACGGCATCGAAATCCATTGCGTAGTTTAGAAGAAGCAAATGAGCAAACAAAAAGATACGAAAAGCGACTTTGTTTTACACTATTTATAGATAAAGCTACTGAAAAGTGTACCACAACTTTTGTTGTACCACGTACTTTTATAATGATTTTTTATACTTTTTTAATTATTTCTTTATTTTTTTATTTATTTCTTATTTATTTTATTTCTTTCTTTATTTATGTTATTTATTTTTTAATTTATTTCTTTATTTATTTTATTAATTTCGTTGTGTATTTTATTTATTTTTATATTTTTTATTTTTATTTTAAATATAATTTTTATATTTTTTATTTTTATTTATTTTATAAATATACTTTTATTTACTATATTTATATATTTTTATTTATTTCCATTGAGAATTATTATTATTTTAAATATTTTTGAAATATTTTTTATATCTCTTTTTGTTTTTGTTATAGTTTGATTTCATTAGTTTTTTTGTATTTTTTTTTAATTTACTTTATTATTTTTTATAATAATTGTTGAGTTATTAATCGGCCGCTCTATTTGCTTGTGGCTTTATTTAATACATTCAGGCTACAGGTGGAAAATAAAAATAAAAATAGTTTATAATAAACTAAGTTTTTTATATATTTTTAAAAATTGGACCTGTAGCCAGAATATATTTAATAAAGTCATTTTCTTATATTTTTTGTAATATTATAATTATTTATTTTTGTATTAAAATTTTTTTTATTTATCGAAATGTTTTTTGTTGTTTATTTGTTATCATTTGTTTTTTATTACTATTTATTTTAATCATTAAAATTTTTTATTATTATTATTATTGTTTAATTTTGCTAATTATTTTTTATTGATGATTATCTATTTTTTCATTATTCTTTTTATTAAATTTTTTTATTAGTCTTTTTTGTGTTCAATATATTTTTCTCTCTTTTCGGCCACTTACCCGTTGTCATCAATTTGTGCTTAAATTGATATTTCACCGAGCCATTCGAGTCCTTGACTTCTTTGGCAAAAAGCAAATACAACTCGAACAGAAAAACGCGTCGCTCTCGTCCTTTGCGTATTATTTGCTTTGTATCCCATGCCTGGAATGCATCCTGCAGCACAACCTCGCCTAGACTATCAATGGAAACATCACAGTTTTCCAACAACGACAAATGCATAGCATCGTTAGCCTTCTTGGGCACATTTAACATGACCTCAAGACCCTCCTTTATCTCACCATGACTTTCTTCACAACACGACAGTAAATCTTTTAATAACAATTGATACTTGGTTATGCGTTGTACGGGTTTAATGAGGAATGCCGGCAAAGGATGTTCCACTTTAAGCTTACGCTGCAATTCTTCGAAATATTTGCCGGCATGCTGGACTAGCAGATTATTGGATAGCGGTTTATTTTTGCAATAATGCACATACATATCAAATTTGGAGGCCCACGTGACAAAGCAATGGCCCACATCTTCGGGCATTGTTTCGTATTTCTCCAATTCGCGAAGAAATATTTTCTGATGAAAATTGTAAATTTCGCGCATATTGCCAAAGAGTATATCCTCCTTACCGATCAGTGGCGCTGGTACACCGTGACCATTGCGAAATTCTTCAAGGAAACACTTTATGCATGTATCTAGATCTTTGACATAAGTACGTTCGGTTTGCATGAGTTCGGCCATAATGAACTCTTTTCGTCTGGCCGACTTGCGTTTCTCTTCGTTGATTTCTTTGGACGCTGCAGTGGCGGATGTGGTTAGTTTAGCCTCCAGCGAGGGATCTGAGTGGCGGTCGCCGGCAGAACCTGAGGCAGAGCTTATGGATGAGTTGGCATCGGATTCGACGGCAGCCATTGACATGCCTAAAGATTTTTCCAACTGCTCGCGATAGGTATCCATGCGATTGCTAAAGTCCTTGTATCTGTAAATATTGTAACATTAGAGAATGTGAGGGAAGGCTCTCAAATGTAACAAAAAAAAAAACACTCTTTCAAGCTGCTACAAAACTCACCTATTGTCCACTGAGGCCACCCACTGCTTGATGGCACTGGCATGTGCATGACCCTTTTCCACCAAGCTATCAGCCAGCTGAATGAGCAGCTTAACGCGTTCCCGCGTCTCTTTAGCCGTGCCACGAAACTCATTGTGTTCCTTGAGCAAACCCTCGGTTTCTTCGCGCGTTTTGCCCACCAGATTGGTGCGCGAAGACAAATAAGCTTCGCCCGTATTGTGTATCCACTCAATGGCCTGCTTAGCTGAACGTTCAAAGAGCACAAATTGCTGACATTGATCTAGCGACTTCTTTCGTTGTGTCCAGAACTCCAGCACCTGATTCTCCTGCGTTAGTAGCTTATCTAATATTGTCTTGACACGATTTTCGCAGTTGCCCTGCTGTTGGTACTTGTAGAATTGCTGTGAGCGGTTTGCATACTTGAGGAATGTCTCCGCAGTGCGTCGAGCCAGGGTGCAAGCCTTGAGAAATGCTTCCTTTTGTTCCTGATGTTTGGCAATTAGTTGAACAATTGTTTGGGCCTTGTCACTGGAACCACCGCCACCGCACCAGTCATCCTCGCGTCGATACTCGCGCTCCAGGCTATCTAGCACGGAACAGACCTGCTCTGCAGTCTTGTAGAAGTTAATTGAAGCTGTTACCAGCTTGTGACGCTCTTCGGCAAATGTAACAAGTTGCTGCCATTTCTTGGTGACATCGTCAGAAATTTCACGTATCGATTGTGGATCATAGTGGTTGGCATTGATGAGCGCATCTGCGCGATATTTGACCTGCACGGCAGAAGTGTGCGTCTTCTCGATAGCCACCTGAAACTGTTCATGTTCCTTGCGCAGCTGTTCTGCCTCTTGCAAGCTATTTGGCGTTACAAAACTGGCCACAAGCATTGCTTCACCATTGCGTATCCAGGATATAACTTGATTTGCATCATTTTGAAACTGACATAGCTGTACTGCTTGCTCGAGCTTGGCGCGTTTGGCTTCCGAGAGCTCCTCCAAGTCGATTTCACGTTCGCGCAGAAAGTCCAGCAAGTATTCAATGCGAGCCTGAGCGGTGTGTGTGGCATCGGCCATTGAGATAAAGCCCGCAGTTTCAAACATCTGCAGCAGATCCTGGCCCTGCTGCAAAACTTCATACGTGGCATTCTGTATGTCAGTCACCGACTCGTTATGCATGCGTATCAGCTGTTCGGCCTTTTGATAGTCACGCGATAGATCAGCGTGTTGCAATTCTTCCGACCAGATTTCCAGCTGTGAGGAGAGCTCCATGGCATCTCGTTCAAAGTAACGTAAACGTAAGATTAGATCGGCGCGGAATTTACGCGCTGACCAGAGTTCTTCCAGTTCCACCTTCTGTTTGGTTAGTTTTTCCAGCGTTGTTTCGAGTGCTGAGATGGAGCCGGTATTGTCAACATATTCCAATGAGCGCATTTCCTGCAGCAAAGCCTCGCCTTGGGCCACGGTTTGCATGCAGCCATTTAAAGTGCTATCCTGCTGATCTTGGTATTGTTGCAGTAGGCGTTCAATTCCTTCGAGATTCTCCTGTGAGAGCATTGTTTCATCTGTGGACACATCCGTGCGCAGCTGATCGATCCAAGCGGTGACCTGAAAGTGGGGAGAAACAAATAGTTAAAGTTTTAAACTAGAGCCCAAATTGATTTAAGATAATTTCCCTTTACTCACCTCTTTTTCGTGCGTATAGAATATGACGGCCATGTCCAGTCGTCTGCGTCTTTGTTCTACACGCTCTGCAAAGCTAGCCACTTGCAACTCCAACTCTCTGGCCACTGAGTAGATTTCATTGGGATCTGCTTCGCCGCTGCGCGCCAGCTCATCGGCTGCAGAAAGCAATTTCTCTGCATTGCTGTAGGTATTTTGAGCCACATTTTCAAAATGTTCGTGCGATTTCTGATAGACACGCGCCTTCTGCAGATTACGTCCAATACCCGTATTTTTACGCAGAAACACTTCACCATGATTCTTGAGCCAGTCCAAAACCTGCTTGACATCCTCCTGAAACAGACGCAAGGCCAGCGTTTGATGCAGACGTATCTTCTCCTGATGCCACTTGGCTTCCAACGAACGATGGTGGCCCAAGATTTGATGTATAACAGCGAGCACATGCGAGGCACCCTCGCTGTAGTCGGCTGCTGGATTTTGACGCTCATACTTGTTGTAGCTACTGCTATTCTTGCGGTGATCTGGCACGCCAGGTGGTGGCGGTTGATTGCACACCTGTACCAAGTGATCCAGCTGATAAAGCAGCTTTTTGCTCGTGGAATGTACTTCCGTGTAGGCCTGGCACATGGCCTCATATAGCGACTGATGAGTGCGTATTGCAGTCTCTAGACTTTGTATATCCGAGGGTAGGGGTTGCGATGCTTGACAGGCAGCTGCCCAGGAAGAAACGCTATTGCAATATTGCTCAGCTTTGTGGTGGAATAGCACGCTTAACTGCAACACAGCAGTTCGCTCGTCCAGACCGGCGGCAAAATCTTTCCAGGTGCGGTCTAGGCGTGTAGCCAAAGTCTTAATGTGCTGTGCGGCATAATGTTGGCTTTCGATGAGACGCGAGGCTACGGCGAGAATGCGATCTATATTCACCGATACATTCATAGAGGCCACAGCAAACTTCTGATGTTCATCTTGCAATGATTTGGCCACCGAGTAGTTGTGTCCAATTTCCACATAAGACATTTGGAATACATCGCGATTGTGCAGTATCCAATCGAACATCTTCTCACAGTCCTGCTCGAAGAGACGCCATTGAAAGCACTGATCTAGTTTCGATTTCTTATGCTGCCAGAGCGTAAGCAAACGTTGCTGGCCAGTGTGTATGAGGTCAATTTGGCGCAAGGCTTTGCTTATAGCTGCAGACATGTCGGGATTGTTGGTAGTTACACGAAAGCCAGGTGAAGAGTTTTGAGTTTGTGCGCTGGAGGTGCCGGAATCGCTGCCAGCACCATCTGCAATACCACCAACTACGCCGCTGCTGCCACCCTGCAGTGTTGAGAAAAAATCACTTAGTGTTGGTAAACTAAATATAATGGAAAAAATTAAAACATTACCTGTCCATGCACACCACCACCTACGACCCCGCCCACAGTTGCTGCCATATTTATCTTGGCCAGCAGTTTCTTGCCCTGCATATCCAGATCCTCAATCGGCAGCTTGAGTATTTTTTTCTTCATTTCGTTGTGATGATCGAGTGCATGACGTGCCCCACTTACATCCTCAGCAAAATCATTACGCTGCAAATCTTCCTGCAGATCATCAATGCGATCCGCCATATCGCTGGCCTGCCAAAAGAAATCCTCTATTGCCAGACGCGCATCTGTCCATTGCTGGTGATCGTACATTTGAGAGCCGTCAAAGTCGGCAGTCAATTGATGCGATTCGGCTATTTTACTGAGTGCCTCGATTGAAATGGTCGATGTCTCGAATTTGTATTTGTGCGATGAAATGGAGGCGCGTTGCTTCTGCCAGAAGTTATCCGGTTTGATTATTACTACGTTGTGTATGTTTGCGCTAAAGTGTTCCTGCAGCACTTTCAGTATTGTCTTTACATTTGTAGAACAGTTGCCGTTGCCGCGCATATCAATAATGACGGTGAAGCCAAGATTTTTTGCCGAATCGCTGCAAGTGTCACCAGGCGAAGAAGAGACAGCAGAAGACGATGCGACATAACATAAATTTAAAAGGAGGGAAGAGAAAAAATAAATTGTGCGAATTAGTTTAGAAGGCGAAAACAATCGCGCTTGAATAAATAAATTTTAATTATTACTGACTCCGTTGTCGTAGTCGTTCGTCGTCTTCTAGAGTTATGACTATATCATTAGCCACTTGGCACCATTCGTTGACTCTTTCAATATGACTACTTTAGAAGTTGAAAGCAGCCAAACTAGCTGCTTATGGAATATGCTACGTTTGCATTGTATGAATTATTCATAAATTCAAAAAACAAATTATTGATTTTTGTGTGGCCTGCATTATTTGAGCGGAGGAAATGTGCTTAAATATTGTGACTTATTTTTCCGCTTATGGTCTCAAGACAACACAAAGCCAAATGATAATAATAACAAAGGTTTTCCTTTTTGCTTTGCTTTGTTTTGTTTTGTTTTTAAGCTTTTAGAAAAGTAAAAGTTAATAGTTTTAAAATGTTTACGTATGGGTTTGTAATTATAAGTTGTAAGCTTTTCTCTCGTTCATTTTCTAAAAGCTATTATATGTTGTTTATAAAAAAAAAGATAGAATAAATAGTTTCATATGCACAAATAGGTACTTCTTTAATAAATGGTATAAAAAAATAATTTCTTTATACTAAGTGATAACCGCCTTCTCCGCGGTAGGAAAAACGATTTTTAGTTATAAATCAATCAAGCATTTATAAAAGATTAATTTTGGGTCATGACAAGAAGTCATGATTTCATAGGACAATGCCGATTGAAAGCATATTGTCAGGTTTTCAAACTTTGGCACGACGCACAGTAGTATGTTTAGTGGCCAAAAATAAAAAAATCATACGAACTGGGTATCATTGAAAAGGAAATATTCGAAATATGAAAAATTTCCATTTTCAGGCCAATAAAATATTTTTTGTAGACACTACACCTGTTCAAGTTCGACACTTTTTTACATTTTTTTATGGTAAAATTTTTGGTTAATAGCTCTTGGCAAATTTTTGTTTGTTTAGTTATTTTTTAAGATATTAATTTATGTTAAATTTTTCTTTAAAGAATAAATAATAAAAAAATGGTTTTTGTTATTTAGAAGAAAAAATAATAATTGCATTTTCGAAAATTTTTCAAAACTTGTTGAAATTTGGGTTAAGTTTAAAAATTTGTTCAACTTTATTGGAAAAAAACTTTAATATTTTGCTAAATTTCACTATAAATAGTAAGTATGGTGCTATATCTTTCAGCATCTGTAAAAAATCCATCGAATTTCCCGATCCTTTGAGAAATCGATTTTTGAAAAATGGCCCAAAAGTGTAATTTTTCTTACTTTGCAAAAAGTTGTTATTGTTTAAGCAATAAACAAAAATGTAAGCACACTGGATTTTAAGATGTTATATTAAAAATGAGCTAAGTCTTTTCTTATAGAATTTTGCTAAAGATTATCGCACGTTTATTAACCCATTAATGGCTAATGGGTATTTAAATACCCATAAAACAGTGTTTATGAAAAAGGCCATATCTCGAAAGTGGTAGGAGATATCAAAATAATTTTTTTTTTAAACATAACGGAAAAATTAAAATATTTATTGTCTTCACAATGTGAAACGAAATTCATGCAATTAAATGTTCCTTTTCGAGATCGAAGATGTGCGATTTTCAAAAATGACAAAATCCATATAAAAAACTATGTAGAAAATTAGAAAATGGAAAGATCGAGGGAAAAATTCGTGGTCAGATTGCCTCTAGTATCCTCTATTTATCAGGTGTTCATTATGACAAAAGAATGTTGCCATATATGCAATTTTTTATTAACACCAAGAACCCGGATTAGCCGATTGGGTATTTAAATACCCAATGCAGATCTCAAATACGGTGACAGTTAGAAACCTGAAATTTTGCAAAGCAACTTCTATGACCTATAGTAGCTTCCTGATAAATTTTGAAAAAAATCGTACGGCGCAATCTATGAGCAGTCTTTAATGGGTTAAAATTTACCTTCTTTAACAAAAACTATAACAAAGTAATATAAAAAAAACTTAAATCATTTTTGAAATAAGCGCAAACATTTTGTAAATTTGAGCGCTACATATTATGGAAGGGCTTTAAAGTTCATGCAATAATTTTCATCTCGAAATATTTAAAAAAATATGAAAAACATATTTAATAATTGTGTTTTTCGCATTTATGTAATTTTTTGTAACTTACAAATATTACTTTTATAGGTTTTAAAGCACTGATATTTTTTTAAAGGACCATTATTTTTTTTAATGTAAAGTATTACTGCCGCTGGTAACTATTACCACCCGCAATGCAAATTACCGTTTTTTGAAAAACATTTTACGCAAAAGTAAAAGATGCGAAATTTTAGTAAAAATGTAATTAATTTTAACAAATAATGATTTATGTAATAGTTGGACAAGTGCTGGTTCGCGAGACAAGTTAACTTTAATTGTTGCTTCTATAAAAGAAAAAATTGTTGAATGAACATTTGATGAAAATGAAGTTAAACAAAAAATACAGTGCCTCACAAAAGTATTCGGAATTGTTATATTTTTAATTCATACTAATTTAAATCTTACCATATAAAGACCATCAAATAAAAAATCAACTAAATTATTTACAACAAATTAAGCTTAAGAGAAAGACATTGTTGGAATATTCACATCAAAAACAACATATAAAAAAAATCAGCTCACAGAAGTATTCGGAATTTAGCATAAAATAATGGAAAAATAAATAAAATATTAATTTTAATAACGTGTACCGTAACCTTTGAGCTTAATGACTTACTTAATGCAATTTGGCATCGACAGAGCCAGCTTCCGAGTTCTTTCAGATGTAATTTTCGCCCATTTTTCTGTTTTGACTCGATTTAATTGTTCCTTTGATTGGATGCTTTCGAATAGATCGCTCCAAGTGCGCCCATAAATGCTCGATCGGGTTGAGATCTGGCGACTGAGGAGGTGTTCCCAAAATACTCGGCGTGTAGTAAAGGATCCAAAGTCGCGTATTTTGAGCTGTATGCTTCGGGCACCACAATAATAGATGGTGCCGTTGCAAATATTCTAACGGAAACCTATTCAACTTGTAGATGTTTTATATGCAAGGCAAGCCCAACAGAGATGAATAGAGTTGATTTGATTAAAACACCAAATATAAATCATCATGAGTATGGACTTTCAACTCTGCACTGTTGGATACGATTTTTTGAGTGTTTACTGCATATAGCCTATCGGTTACTATTTAAAAACTGCAAGTAAGAGCAGAGCATAAAGAGGCTTTTGCTAAAAATAAAGCACGTATACAAAATGAGTTAAGAGAGAGATTGGGCTTGCTAGTAGACTTTGTAAAAACAGGTTATGGCACCACAAACGATGGAAATACGACAAGAAAGTTTTTAAAACAATTAAAATTGAAGAATTCTATAGGTTACTGAAGAATACGAGAGACTTATACACAAAGTGCTTCAATTGGTACTGTATGCCTTGCTCATTTCACAAAGTATTAGTACATGGATGCGAAGTAAGAAAATATTTCGATTTATCTATAGGCAGAGCTGGGTTGTAATGATTCCTTTTTAATTTAATTCCACCTCAATTCCAATTCCTTGGAATTAGGAATTGGTAATTGTACATTTCAATTCCTCAGGAATGTAATTGGAAAAACTACTCAATTACATAACAGGAATTGTAATTGGTAATTGGCCATGTCAATTCCTCAGGAAATTGAAAATTTTTTCCAATTCCATTACAGGAATTGTAATAGGTAATAGGAATTGCACAAAATAGTTAACTCCATTACAGGAATTGTAATGGGTAATTAAGCACTTCAATTCTACAGGAGTGGAATTGAAAAAAATTGTAAATTCCATTACGGGAATTGTACTTGGTAATTGAACACCTCAATTTCTTAGGAATAGAATTGGAAAATATCGCTTTGTTAGTAGATTAATGAAATTTTGTACAGGGGTGTGGAAGTTGTGTACCAAGCACCTAACAAAAAGGCGGCGGGATTGAACCAGGTAGTGTAGCAGCTATATATTTTGTTCAAACTCAAAATGTGGTATTAAATTTAACAATTGATATCTTCGATAATACATTTATGTATTTATAAATATTTCATTAACCGACTAACAGTGGGAGTCAAATAAAGTTTTTTAATACATAATGAAGCAGTTTTGAGTTAATGAGAAAGTAATTGAAATTTTAAATTCAAACTACAATTCCTGTCACAGAATTGACTTTTTTTTCAATTCAATTTATGAGGAATTGAAGTGTTCAATTGCCAATTACAATTCCTGTAATAGAACTGACTTTTTTTCAATTCAATTTATGGGGGATTGAAGTGTTCAATTACCAATTACAATTCCTGTAAAGGAATAGACCATTTTTCAATTCTATTTCAAGGAATTGAGGTGTTCAATTACAAATAACAATTCCTGTAATGGAATTGACGATTTTTTCCAATTCCATTCCAAGGAATTGAGGTGTTAAATTACCAATTACAATTCCTGTAATGGAATAGACGACCTTTTCGAATTCCATTCCTGAGGAATTGAGGTGTTCAATTACCAAATACAATTCCTGTAAGGGAATTGACCATTTTTTCCAATTTCATTCCAAGGAATTGAGGTGTTAAATTAGCAAGTACAATTACTGCAATGGAATTGACGATTTTTTCCAATTACATTCCTGAGAAATTGGGAAGACCAATTACCAATTCCTAATTCCAAGGAATTGGAATTGAATTGTAATGAATTCTTTTTGACCCAGCTCTGCGTACAGGCGACTTACTTCGAATTTTGTTGTAGTTTAAAAAATTTTTGTTTCACTTGCGAGGTTTTTTCACAATAATTCTTTTTTGCGGGTGCTTTATCTGAAGAAGCTGTAGAAGACAACCAAAAACATATGCGATATGCTCGTCTGAAGCACACACGACAGAGCGCAAGAGAAAATTCAAATATGGATCATATGACAGATTTGCTCATATCATCAGATCCTCTTTTGACTTCTCAGAGAAAAAGCAAATATATTAAAAAGGTCATGGCAGAATAACCAGGTAGATGCACTAGAAATGCGCTCTCTCCGACAACAAAACAATAACAAAGGCGTAATTATAACGTCAAAATGAGCTGATTTGAAAATATTATCAATTTTTACTTACTTATTTATTCAGTTTTTACAATGAATTTTCTGGACTGCCTATAACTTCCTCCCATCACGATTATTCGAAAACAGATCATCAATTGTTAGCTTCCGTTTCAGCACGATAAAATTAGCAAACAATCGTCGATTTTATTAAATAAATTGTATGTTTTCCAGCAGCAATTTCTCTTTTCAAAGTATATTTTGACAGCTTATAGCAGCCGTACAAAGCTACACAAATAAATTGGTTACTACACAATCGAAATAAGTAGTCGAATGAAAATTATATTAAAAGTAAACTTTCGTTTGCTTCATTTAAGGCAAAACTACAATTAATTATGTATTATATCTTAAAAAACGGTTCATTTGATGAAATTTTTAAGATTTTTGTTTAGTTTTTTACATGTTCATACATAAAATCTGGGTACTCAAATGATTTATACGGTTACAAGTAAATTATACATCCCTATGGCAGAACGAATAAACATAAATTGTCATCAGTGACATTATAGCTACGCCAATGTTTTGCTCTCTCGTTTTTTGCTCTCCGAATTGCATCTACCTGGTTATTCTGCCATGAAAAAGGTATTTGAGGAAGATACGTATATAAATTTCTACATAAATAGTGACATAAATTATGAAGAGTGGTCACTATTTTGATTTTAAAAAATGTAAAAAGTGTAAAAACAAATATTTATGACAAAAAAATTTATTTAAGTTTAAATATTTAGAGCGAATAACTATCAATCAGTACAAAACATCGGAGTATGCAGAATATTTAGTTATTGCCAGCATATTTTGGTGCAAAAATGCTCTTACAAAAATATTTATATCTTAAAAACTATAAAACATTTTTGCATCAAATAAATTTATTTTAAACAAGAACAAAACTTAAAAAACTTTTGAAAAACATTTTTTCAAAACTTAAACAAAAATAAATTTATGAATTTTTAAAATAGTTATAATTTGTTAAAAAACACCGAAATTGCAATTTCAAAGCTTAATTTTAATATGTTAAAAACAAAATTATTTACTTTTTTTCAATTTTGAAATTAGCGTCTTAATATTATTTACCACACAAATTTTATTATATCTTAATTATATAAATTTTATTATTTAATTATATAAGAAAAAGAATAATCTTATATTTAATTTTGTTGTTGATTTTTTTTCAATATTTCGAATTTACACTGCAATTCATTTTCAGGAAAAACTTGAAATTAACGTATTACACTTAACACGGAGTATTTAAAACGAAGTTTTGCTGACCCTTTGCTGATTCTTGGCTTATCGATGCACATGCAATATCCACTTCTGGCATCAATTTAGTTATTTCTTTGCCAATAAATTCATAAATTTCCAAATATTTTCCAATTATGCTTCAATAAACGGTTCGTAGGAAATACTACTTTGTTTTTGCCAGAAGAAGAAACGACCGAACAAAATTTCTACAAGCAATAATTAACATAAGAACAACTTTTCTTTACATTAAAAATGCACTTCATACTTTTATTAAGGAATCACAGAAATATCATATTAAATTTTAATTTTCGCAAAGTACGAATTTAACTTTTAGGAGGAAATGAAATTCGTTATTTTTGCAAAGTACGAATTTAACTTTTGGTAGGAAATTAATTTCGTTATATTTGCAAAGTACGAGTTTAACTTTTGATTCGAATTTAGCTTTTGGCAAGAATTTTAAATTCGAACTAAAGCTCTGCAAAGAACCATCCAAGTACACCAGTTGTGTGTTTTTATTTTTTCTTATATCTACTTGTATTTGTTTCGCTCTCTAAGTATTGAGTATGCATGGAATATTTATCTTTTAGATAACGAGGGAATAGGTATGAGAGAGTGAAATTACCAAGTATCAAAAATACTAGTTTGAGCACATACAGAACAAATAGATATATCGATAATACTGTTATCTTTATTTGGAACATCTGGAGTATGTGACGTAGCAAGCATAAAGAATAAAGAGCGAAATAAACAACAAAAAAAGAAACAGTTTATATAAGTACAATGCATTTATGTACTTTGTTACGTTTTAAATTTGCCAAAAATACGAAAAACGTCCATTCACAGAAAGACACTCACCATAACTTTCTTTTAGTAGAATAGAAATAGAAAAAAAAAACAACATCAATACAAATAGAACGATCTGGAATATCCATATTGAATGGATATATTCATTTAAAAAAGGGTTAAAACAGATACTCCACTTAGCGGAACAGATAAAGAGAAAAAAAGCTTACACTATAATGAAAGCCAGAGAAAGAGATGATAAGCTCTCTGCTCATTCCAAAGCATATAAGCATATGTTCTGTTCTACTCATTTTTGTATTTGTATCAATATTATCAGGTTTTTACTTGTTATATCTGTTTGTACAAGTAGAACGGATGGTTCGCTGCAGACCTTTAATTCGAACCATTGCAAAGAACGAATTTAAATCTTGATATGAATTTAAGTCATAGCACCAACTTCTTATGAACAAATCCTTTTATCAAAATTATGAACGATATGTATTGCATGCCATTAGATAGGCAATTAAACCATCTTTATAACAATATATAGCTTATAAGTGCACAATTAATACTTTTGTCATAAACTTTTTTAAAAAAGGAGTAAATGTTAGGTTCAAAGTACTCAGATTCCATGTTTTTGAAAAATGTGTTCGAGCAAAGCCTTAATTGTGCACTAATAAGCCATATATCGTTAGAAAGGTAATTACCTGTTCAATGATATGCATATCAAAAACATTGTCAAGACAGATTTTGAGAATTTTTGTATGGAATCTTAATACTTTGAACCTAACATTAACTACTTTTTAAAAAATGTATATGACAAAAGTCTTAATTGTGCACTTATAAGCTATATATTGTTATAAAGGTGGTTTATTTGCCTATCTAATGGCATGCAATACATATCGTTCATAATTTTGATAAAAGGATTTGTTCATAAGAAATTGGTGCCATGATTTAAATTCATACCAAGATTTAAATTCTTGTCAAAAGCTAAATTCGAATTAAAAGTTAAACTCGTACTTTGCAAATATAACGAATTTAATTTCCTTGCAAAAGTTAAATTCGTAAAAAGAACGAATTTTATTTCCTCCCAAAAGTTAAATTCGTACTTTGCGAAAAGTAGGAAATTAATTTTTTGTTCATCAAAAGTATTGGTTGTATTGAAAATATTATCATTAAATAATTGCTTATTAACATGATAGGCCACGCGATCTAAAAATTAAATATTTAGGCTCGATACATAGCTTAAGGAATTGCCAACAACCACTAAAGATATTTTGGCTATTTTACATTAAATTTTGGACCAATTTGTAAAAGTTTTCTTATTCAATTTCATTTCTTCATACATAAATAAATTTTTTCAAAACTTTGAAGTCGATTATTTCAAAGTATTTGTTATGTGGTTTATCATGTTTTTTGCAATAAGCCCTTCTTCAATTTCATAATCTTTTCATAATCATACTGTTTATTATGAAACAGAAAGCAAACAAAACTTTGATGACGTTATTATTTTAATAATTTTACGAATGTAGCATTGGTTTTTATCTCTAAAAACGTTCACACATTTTTTAAATCATGTCTTTTTTTTTTTATTTGTAATTTTCTTCATTTATCTTAAGAAAACCATAAATTTCGAAATGTTTATAGAAGATATCTGTATAAATATTTTGTGTATATTTGCAAAGCTTTGTTGATTCTTTGAAATGTTTCGGGACAACGTTTGTTTTTTTTTTATTTTTTATTTTCACGCCAGACGTCAACGTTCGTCGTCGGTCGTCTTCCGAGGCAAATAATGGCGAATAACTTTTGTTTTGCTGCATTGTTTTGACTCTCGCATTCGCATCCATAACTGCTTCAAGTGGAGCCAATCGCGAGATTGTTGTCGTCTTTATTGACCGAAAAGGCTTAAGAATTAGTTGTGTGTTTCTTTACCTCCCTCTTTCTGTCACTTTTCTCCTCATTTGTTGGCTATTGTTGGAATGCATATAAATGTTGCTTATTTTAGTATGAATACTTTATGAATCACCTACAATGTGTGCATTTCTGGCCAGCAACGGAAATGTTTTTCTTTATTTATAGGTTAAAATATAAAAACTGGCATGTAAAATATAACTTCGAGCCGGAGATTGAGTAAACCCGGTTTTTAGCGAAAAAAACTTGGGATATAAGTGGGTTGACCTCGGAAGGATTTTTACCTAAACTTATTTAAATTATTTTATAAATGAGTTGAGCCAGAAAGAATTAATTTGAATTTGTTTGCTTAGACATAAGATGAGTTATTCCTTGGATTCTTTTCTAGAACTAAAAAAGACGGTCGCGTTTTTTTTTTATTGGTGGCGCCTTTAATGTCATTTTCAAACACTGGTTATCGTTTAGTTTAGCATTTATAAAACTTGCAACATTTTTACGAAAATAAATAATAAAAGTCTTAAAATTCATTTTGCTCAATTTCATTCTTGCATTGGAACAGTTAAAACAAAAACAACAACAACTTGGCATACATAAGGTGACCAGATTTCGCAAGTAAAATTTTGGAACGTAAGAAAAAAGTTTCACTGCCACCGGAATATTACTCAAAAGCAAAGTTATATTGGGTTGGGGAAAAAGTATTCGGCGTTTTTTTAGTAAAAATAAGCAACATTTTATTTTAAGAAAAAATGATTTGATTAATCCAAATATCGTCCATTCTTTTCAACTATCTTCATTTTACTATCGCAATTTTTGGGTTAAGACCATGATTCCTTTATTTAAAATTCCGGGCTTTTATCGTTGAAAAACTGACGTAGGTGGTTTTTGCAGTCATTTTTTGAGGTTAATTTCTTCCCAGCAAGGGAGTGTTGAAGAGATCGGAACAAATGATAGTCTGAGGACTGTACGGTGGATGCATCAAAACTTCCCAGTTAAATTCTTTAAGTTTTTGTCGGGTCAATTAAGATGTGTGTGGCACAGCATCACCTTCCTTGTCGTCAATCCCGGCTTTGACACCGTACTTTGAACTTCACCTTTTTTCGACCAAGACCGTTTTCGTACGTGATCCACTTTTCATCACCTGTTACCATACGTTTCAAAAATGGCTCGATTTCGTTTCGTTTTAGTAGCGAATCGCAGCTAGAAATTCGGTCCATTACATTTTTTGCACTAAGTTCATGAGGCACCTAAACATCAAGCTTTTTTTTAAAACCAACTTTATTCAAATGGCTTAAAACTGTTTTGTGGTCGATCTTCAGTTCCTTAGCGATGTCGTGGCTACTCACATGACGGTTTTCTTGAACCTTATCCATTATTTCATCGAATTTTTCGGTGATGGGCCGACCAGAGCGAGGAGCATCTTTGACTTCTAAATTTCCAGAACGAAATAGAGCGAACAATAAACCTCGCAAATCTTTTCACATGCCTGTGACGCATTTTTCCTTTGTCGTAGTAAAATTGTAAAATATGACGTATTTTTTCTGAAATTACACTCATTTTTGCTTTGCAATAATTTTTAACACGTTGCACTAATATCAGCAAAATGATCACAAATAATCAGCTGATTTGTCTTCTGTTAAGAGGAAAAAAAAAGTTGCCAGATGCAGCTTACCGTTTCAATGTTATGACACTTTGAAAAACTTTTTCCCCAACCCAATATTATTTATTTTTATTTATTTGTTCAATCAATATAATTTCAAAAGCCTCTCAGGCCAATTACAAAATTATGGTTGTATAAAATATATGTGCTAAATGAATAAAATTTCAAAACTTAAAATATAATATTATTATCTTACTTAAAACTAGTCCCAAAAACATAATAAGGCTACCCTTGGAAAACTATTTATTTAATATATAAAAAAATTAAATCATACAAGTGGTCCACAGCGACCAGAAATCAAAATTAAAACAAGGCAAAAATCCACTCACATTACAAATTCATATTGCCGTAATAATCTAGGAGCATACGTTTAAAAACTTTTAAAGAAGCAAATGATTTCAATGCAGTGGGCAGATCATTCGAACAACGAGCCACTCTAATATGAAAAGATCTTTCAAAAAGCGAACAAGAGATAGAGGGATAAATAATTTGAACATTTCTTGAAGAACGAGAAAAAACAAAACAATTAACCAAGTATGCCGGCAATTGATTTTTTATCGTTTTAAAGAAATGCGTGAGTAACCTTATTTTAATAAAATTTAAAAAACTGCAATTAAGAAATTGAAAAACATATGAGGAGATATGATCTCGAACTCTTACATTAAAGGTAAATCTCATAATTCTATTAAATAATAGTTGTATTTTCTTTAAATTGTGGGAAATAGTACCTGAAAATACTTCAATACCGTATGTCAAGGTAGACATTAGCAAAGCATGGACAAGCCTGATTTTTATCTTTATTGGCAGATATAGATGCATGCTATAAAGCCTACGTAAGGTGAAATTTATTTTTGAACTTAAGCTCTTAATATGCGGTTCAAACGTAAGTTTTCTGTCAATGATTACACCAAGGCATTTTAATTCATCAACAAAATTGATATTTGTGTTATTAATATTGATAGAGAGATCAACATTTAAATAACTGTTTTTACTAAAGAACATTCCTTTAGTCTTTGAGGCGTTAATTTTAAGGTCGTGAGCAGCCACCCAAGAGGATATATTGAATGTGTTATAATTTATAACGGACTCAAAAACGTCTAAAAATTGGTATTCCCCAGAAAATAGTAGCTGAATATCATCAGCAAAAATAAAAGGCGTGCAGATATTTACATCTATAGTCTTTATCAGGCTATTTATGTAGAGCATAAATAGGATTGGGCCAAGAACCGAACCCTGTGGAACTCCACTGGTGACATCAAGTATACCCGATGAACAGTTATTATAACTAATAAACTGTTTACGTTCGCGCAAATATGCGTACAGTAGTTTGCAGGCAGTTTTAGAAAATTGAAACTCACTTTCTAATATTAAAATGAGCTTTCTGTGATTTATTAAATCAAACCCCTTAGACAAATCAAGGGACAGAAGAACGCAAATATTATTGTATTCAGTGTTTAAAGCCAGATTTAAGTTCAAAAATTTAATCAACTAACTAAAGTTTAAAATACAAATTTTCTCTAAATTTTTTAACTTTAATCTGGCGCTCAGTGCGTTGTCCCATTGACAAAATTAAAATTTTTTATCACTCGACACCTTACAGTATTGATATCAATCGACAGGTAATTGCATAGATAAGACAAAAACAAAATATTTAGGGAAAAAAATCAGTTTTGGTTATGCTGTTACTCTTCAAAGTAAAGATATTTTAAAAAAAATCGTGTTTTGTTCAATTCGTTTCGGGTTCTCAGACCCTTTCAGTGCCTAAGCTAAGCCAATAGCGTTTTCGTTTCTCGAAATAATGTTGCATTTTTGCCCTTTTTCTGCCATCTTTGAGAATCCTGAATGTTTTCTACTTTTGAGGTCAACATTTTCGAGAAAAGAGCACGATTCAGTTTTAGAGGTCACTACATTTTTTCTCAAAAGGGCAGAATTTCAAAAAAGGGCAAAAAAATGTTGCATTTTTTCGAAAAACGAAAACGCCATAAGAAAAAAATAATTTTATTGATGTAATGTTCCTATCATTTACGTCCTAAAAGATGAAAAAAACATACCTTTGATTTTTACCTGCGCTACTTACGTTTTGCAAGCTTGTACAAAGAAAAAATTGTTTTGCTCCTGTTCGGCACAAAATCTCTTTTTTTTAATCCCTTGAAGGTTTTTCAACCCTGTAGATCTTTGTTTTTTAAACCCTCTTAACATTCTTATCATTTAAAGTCATAAAAAGATAAAAAAAATAATTTTGATTTGTGAAAAACAATTTTTTTTTTCTTTGGCATAAAGTCGATAATCCAACTGACTTTAATGTCAAATCTCTCTCTAAATTTATTTGTCAGTTTTTTGTTAGTATTTTTTCCTTCACCTAATTAAAAATTTATTTTCATAGAATACTTGTATATCCTGTTAAATTGATAATGTTTTAGATGTAAGGATAAAATCCATATCTCTGTAAATTGTGCAATGACAAATGTTTTTTAAATGTTTTTATTACTTAAAATAAAATATCTATTTATCTAAATTTATTTTTATCTTGTTGCTTCATCTTTTTTCATAGAACCAAACCATTTGATTTAAAAAAAACTTGCAAAATAAATATAAAAATTACTTTCTGACGTGTACAATATTGGGCAAATCCACTGAAAGGGTTAAACAAATAATTGTCAAACATTTGTGTTTTGATTAAACTGAATCAAGTAAATTTTTTTATTATAAAAAATATTTGAGTAAATAAACAGAATTAAGAAATCTTAGAAAATATAAAATTTTATATACATATATTTTAGTGATTTTAATATACGATATTATCAAATGAAAAATTTAATAAATTGACAATATTTATGAAAAAAAACAAATCCCATACAATTAAGTTCAATTTTTTTTTTATTCGTACTACAAATATTTTTTTTTTAAGAAATGCTTAAAATTAAAAATTTACATACAAAAACTAGTAAAAATGAAGATAAGTCCAAGGGAGGTCCCCCTAGGGTTTAACCGATTTCGACTATTTTTCGTACACATCTATAACTTTATTTGACTACTATTCTGACGAATTTTGTTTAAGATCGATTAACCTTTGTATTCACATCCCATACAAAATAAAAAAAAATTAATATAGGTGCAAGGGAGGTACCCCTAATGTCTAACCGATTTCAATCATTTTCCGTACACATCTATAACTCTTTTTGACTACTATTCTGACGAATTTTGTTTAAGATCGGTCAACCTTTTTATGCACCTTCCATACAAAATCAAAAAAAAATTAATATTGGTCCAAGGGAGGTACCCCTAGGGTCTAACCGATTTCGACCATTTTCCGTACATATCTATAAATCTATTTGACTACTATTCTGACGAATTTTGTTTAAGATCGGTCAACCGTTGTATGCACCTCCAATCAATATAGGTCAATATAGAAAAAAAATCAATATAGGTCCAAGAGAGGTACCCCTAGGGTGTAACCGATTTCAACCATTTTTCAAATGTTTCTTAATTGGCTTAAACTAGTTAAGCATACAAAATTGCATTAGCATAGGAGCTTTGCTTCTATTTTTGTCCAACTTTTGTATGGGACAACGCACCGTATGGCGGTGTGACTTTGTTTCTGCTCCGATTTCGAATATATTGGGGTTGTTGGAATGGTAAAAAAATAAAATTCACAAGTTGCTGTGGTGAAACTAAAATTTGTTGGTTTTTGGGTATTTTTAATATTTTTAAGCCGAAAAACAGGGTTGATATGTTGAAATTCCAAATTTTTTCTATTTAAAATGAGAAAAATTCTTTTTTAATTACTGAAGTCATTTTAATATAGAAACGTAGTTTTATCGATTTCGTATGATTTACTTTTTGTGTTCGAATTGCCAAAAATAGGCACTTTGAGCACTTTTGAAAGAACAAGTCAAGTTTCAAAAGGTATCCCCAGACAAAATATTCGACAGGAAAACGGCATTATATCAGCATTATTGTGGCAAATGAGCAGAGTTCTGGCAGTATGTTGAAATGTGGTGGCGGCCAGTTTACTTTTTATCAAAAAAGGCTGCCAGAAAGTAGCAGCATGAAGGCATGGAAAAGTCAGTAGAAGGCAGTGTGTCGAAATTCGGCATTGTATTGGACGGCATTGTATTGGCATCGAATTGAAATGGTCTAGCTGCTTAAAACTGTTTTGCTTTCTAGACAACAGAATTATCTCGTCTTAAACTGGAAGACGCTTTTATTCTGTCTAACTCTTCTGAGCTCTAACTTTTTACTGGCTTTAACTTGAAATTTTTAAACACCTTTTCACATTTAACATGTAAACTTGGCAGTTACAATTAATTTTTTTTTGCCGAAAATTTGCATAAATAAACATTATTTAAAAAATGTATAAAGGTAAAGGTGTTTTATTTGTATTCAATCATATTAAGTGGAACACTAAGAATCATATTTGGTGGAACACAAAACATAAGAAATATCATTTACATGTAATGCAAAATTAATTTTTTAACACATTGTGGCGAAATTTACAGTATTTCAGAAGATATGATACACTGGTGTACAGGAGTGACTTCAACATTTGATAAGACCGTCGGTTTTGAATAATATTTAGTGCATTTGTTAATTACTACATTAAAATCTAGTTAATAGTATAAGTTAAATAGAGTGCTGCTCTGTCAAAATACCACATGATAAAGTCCTGGGGTCATTCATGAATCTATTTTCGCATTGATTGCGATACAGTTCGCCATCGTAAATGTCTTCTAGCCTGTCAACATTTTCTTTTTTCTGCTAAAATGGTGAGCACTTGTTTGCAGAAATCTGGGCGAGAAATATTTGCTTGCAGCTGTGCCTCTATTGAAAAGGTGAGCAGATATCCTAATTCGCCTTTGCTATTATATTCGTCGCATTTCCTTTTACTGGTCTGTAACAGTTGTTGCAGTGCGCCGTACACTCAATAGCAGAAATTATTTTTATGAAATTTTTTTTAAAGACATAAGTGGAGAAGGGCGTTTTAGGGCACATGGATGGAATCAATCAATTATAACAAAATGCTTAATGCAGAACTGCTTAGTTTGTATCGTAAAACGTATGCTAAAATTGAGGTGAAGACTTCAGATGTTGATACCGGAGATCCTAGAACATATCGATCTTTTCCAGCAATCGGATCTTCACTATCCTCGTCTGATGCACAATTTTTTGATTCTGGGAAGGATGAGTGACCAGCGAATTCATCATCTTAATTAAAAACTTTAACTGATTATACGGTACAAACATTTCTCTGTCAAATTTCGTTTAAGAAATCAGCTTAATTTTTGCGTGTTGGACAATGTTTTTATGGAGCAATAATTTTAAAACTCACAATTCTTTTCAATAAAACTGTTCGCACACGTAGTCTCTGGTATTGTTGGTGGCATTGCTACTATACCCACACGAGTGGATTTCCTTCTTTGTTTGGGTTTGCTTACACCTGATATACTAAAGAAAAACTTTTTTTTAAAAAAAAACTTAGAAATTTACGTTTGAAAAATCTCACTCAAAATTGTATGTCACAACATCAAAGCCGTCCAAAATTTAGGTGAATCGAAAAAAATCGACAAACCCAAGGACCAAAAACTCTTAGTTGAATAACAAAAGCTCAAGTATATAAAATAACTTAAACTATATAAAATATATAAAAGAAACCAATATTTTGCATTCAATTCATGTTAATGCCCCATATGCAATCCAATTGCCTGCCACTACCTGCTTGTATTCTGCTCTGTACATTCCCTGCCAAGTTGCTTCCAGTGAACGCCACTTGCATGCTCTCTTATACATTTTTGAGCCTATGTTAGCCAGTCTGCTGTTCTGTACAGTGGCAGTCAACTGGCTGGTTTTGGTACAATTCCCGCCCTGCCCTGCCAAAAATGGGCCAAAATAATTTTATTTCTATTCCAATAAACAGACTACCTGACTGCCGTTTTAAGTTCATTTTCCGGCCAAAAATTTTGTCTGGGGTATGGTTCATTTGGATGTATCTAACTAAGGCTTATCTTCGAAAAACAGTTCAAACACTGACACGAAATTTGAGTCATTTCGATACCTAAGTTGGTCACCTTAGGCATATACATATGAAAATGTGCAAACAGACAAGCGTACATATGTTTATTGTCTCGATATCAATTGAAGTCCCACTGTTACAACTTACTTTAATAAAATATAAACAAATCGTATAGCATTTAGATTAAACCAGCAACAACAACAACAACTCCAACACCAACAACAACATGAAAAGTTGTCAAAGTTGATCAATGCCGGCGTTTAATACACTTTGTTTACACTTCAATTGCCAACAACAAATGACAACAAATTGTATTCATTTGGGCACAACGCTATGATAAGGAAAGCGTTCTCATTGCAGCAGTTGATGACAACGATGTTGTTATTCCTTATCTCTAATGTTGTTGTTAATAGTAGGAAGCAGTGGTTTTTGCCTCTTCTGTAGGTTTACATTCACACTCAACTAGATTAGTTTTTTTTTTCCTCTTTGAACAGACAGTCGGGTTTCTTTTAATTTTTATGTAATGACAACTTTTCCTTTTTTTCATAAATTTTATGCAGTGTTTATTAGATAATAAATATTTGGTATAATTAATGAAATATCTGCATAATTTACAAACATATGTTCATACATAAACATTTACCGACCATCTAATAATATACATAAATACAGAGTATATTATTGTGTGGTAAAACCAGCTGAAAGTGCAACAACAAAAAGAGCGAATGTTAAACATGTTTATTCAATAAAACAGCGATACATTTTAAGAGTCCAAACCAACTGTGGTATGGGACAGCAACAAAGCAGCAAAAGACACACAACTGGGTACAGCTATGCATAACAATAGCTTCTTCGTCATGGATGCAAACTCCCAGCATTAATGTGTTTTTGAGTGACTGTCTCCAGTTTATTTAGAAGATATTTAAAACTAATAATCGCAATAATGGGCGACACTGTTTATAATCAAGATTGTTTATGTGCTGCTGTTTTTGTGCCTTTTGTTTTTAAAACTCTTAATAATTAACTTAGAATTTATTAACATATGGTATTTGAGTTTGTTTGTTATTTACCAGATATATTGGCACACATACAGACGGGTTTCACTAATGTGTTTGTCTGTCTGGTTAAAACTATGGCAACCTATGAAGCCTAAACAAGATTTGGTTTTAAAAGAGCTTTGGTAACACTTACAACATGCATGTAGGCTGCATGTAGTTGCGGTTTACGTTCTGGTTAGATATTTGTTTACGAATTCGATTTAATTTTGCGTTGGTTGTAGCGGTTACAAACCATACAAAATCAGTTGCATAACTTAAAAAAAAATTCTTTAGAAAAGTATTTGTAAAAGTACAGGGTACTTTGCAAGTAAGGCAAATTTTTTTTATTTTTTTTAATGCAAAACAAATTTAGCATTTTGCCAAACAAAAGTTGGTTGTATGTAGTTAAGAAACTGACTACTTGCTTGAGATGAAACAAATACTTAGTTATTGAAAATAAATTGTATACATACAGTGTTGCGCAAAACAATAGCAACAAAATCGGTACGCTGCTACAAAATCGTATATCTTTTTAAATATTAGGGACACACAAAAATGATTAAAGGAACCAAAGCATATATTCATACATCATATTAAAAACACATCATATTCAAATTTGGTTTTGTTTTTTTTTTTTGATTAAATTTTAAATTAATGTGGCTGAGAGCAAAAAAAAAGCAACTTACTTAGTATTTGGTGTAAGATCCATTATTCTTGACAACCGCTGCACATCTGAGCGGCATGGACTTTATTAAAGTAGATATGTTAGTATTAGGTATATGTTCCCAATTAAGTTATGGGGGTTTATTCAGTGCAGTCTTATTGGAAAACCTTTGACCAGAAACTTTTGCGTTCAAAGTCCCAAAAAGATTTTCAATGGCATTCAAGTCATTGTGATTGTGCCGTCCAATCAAGGACTTGAATTCCATTGCCTCTAATGTAATCTTTGATGAGCTTTGAAGTGTGCTTCGGGTCATTGTCGGGCTGAAACGTTCACTGAAGCGACATATTCCACTCTAAATGTGGTCGCATCTTGCTTTCTAAAATGTCATATATAAATCGATCCATAATTCCACTGATTTTTTGAAATCGTTCAACTTCATTATAGGAAAAACAAGTCCAGACCATAATGTCACCGCCTCCTTGTTTAAAATTTATTCTGCAGCTTCGAGCTGGCGCCGTACCGTGCACATCCCATCTGAATTAATCAAGTTGAACTTTGATTCATCGCTAAAAAACTGTTTTCTATTTTTTAACGGTCCAATTTAGGTGTTCTTTTGCAAGACTGAGTCTAAAAAACAATAAATTGCAACTAGTTGTCACAATTTCAGACAGAATTGTTTAAATTGTAACACCTCACCTTGTTTTTTATGCTTAGCTGTAAGCAAAGGTTTCTCTGCCGGTCTGTAACTTCTTTAATCGTTCTCAACGGCTCGTTTTCAAACAGTGCTGTGGTGGATACCTGAATCAAGTATCCGAACAACCTCTTTGGATGTTGCAAATGCATTTCGTTTGAACACACCACAAATGTTCCTGTCATCACGCAGAGATGTCTTCCGTGGTCGCCCTCTTAAATGTACCGTTGTTACGTTTTTTGTGAAGGTATATTTCTTTATTAATCTGCAAACTATTTACCGATTAATATCAAACTGTTTCACGTTAGATATTTGCGAATTTTCGTTTTTATATTCAAAAATAATTTTTAATTTAAGAGCTTCACAGTATTTAAAATGTGCCATTATAAATGGAACAGTCAATGTCACAACTAGCACAAAAAAAAACTAAACTTAAAAGTTTATGACTTACAAACAACACGTGCTTTACAATAACGGAACTTTTACCAATATATCTTGGAACTTCTGTTCTCTTTTTACATTTCGCAAGTTTAGTTGCTTTTGCTTTGCTCTCAGAAAAATTGAATGTAGTCACATTAATTTTAAATTTAATAAAAAAAACAAAACCAAATTTGAATTTGATTTGTTTTATATATGATGTATGAATATATGCTTTGATTCCTATAATCATTTTTGTGTATTTTATATATTACTATTAAAAAAGATACACGATTTTGTTGCAGCGCACTTATTTTGTTGCTATTGTTTTGCGCAACACTGTACTTGAGACTTCTAGTTAACCCTTAAAATCCTGGTGGTTCCTCTAGGAACCGTAACTTTAGAAGCGTGTATTTTAGGTATTTTTAATAATTTTTCATGTGTATTTTTACTCATTATGTGTATTGATGTGTGCTCCATCTAGTGGTAAACATTTAAATGTGGCTAAAAACACTGTACAAAAGCTTTTTGAACTTTTTTTGAACAACCTCACAAAACGTCAAATATAACAAAACGCACTTTGTCAAGTTGACAGCATACAAGATTAGTTTACTAAAATATACTCAAAAAATATATTTGGTGTTGTTTTGTAAAAAGTTCGAATGGTCCCTCAAAGAACCAGCAGGCGCTCATTAGAGAAGTTAAATTCGTTTGTGCTTGAGCGTATTTTTGTCTGCTTCTCATAATTTTTTGTTATTCCAGAACAGAATTCCGCGAAAATATAAAGATTTTACCTCGGACGAGGAATTTAAAAAATTTGTCAACGATTTCGAATGGTCCGCAAGTGAAATTGGCAAAATTTCAGACTTTTCGGACGACATTCTGGACGATCCAAATTTCAACGTGCTGGCAAATGAGGATATAAATGATGGATTGGAGGACGATGTATTTGAACATGAAAATGAATTAGTAGCTGAACTAGTAGCACATGTTGAACTAACTGCTGGTGCGAATTTTCAAAATTAAATTCATTATATGGTTGTTGCTGGAGACGAAAGCCAATGGCATGAGTATGGGACTTTTTATAATAATCCAAGAGTATAAAAAGTACAAGGGAGGAGTTGACTTCATGGATTCATGTTTTGCCAGAAGCCGCATTAGAATAAAGTCACGCAAGTGGACAAATCGGCTTATATATCATATGCTGGATATGGCCATGATAAATGCTTAGATTCTACATAAACGCCATTTCAACCTGTGCCCCCGTACAGATAAAATGATGAATTTACATTAATTTATCATGAGTATTTCTCAGGGACCGTACCTGTTATGGTTTTTATCAAAAAAGTCAGATATTAACAGTTATCATTTAACTTTTATTTTTTTCGACAAAAAATACTAGTTATTTTATGACTTTTATTTTTTCGGTCAAAAATAACTGTTACTTTTGACTTTTACTTTTTTGGTCAAAAATAACAGTTATTTTGTGCCTTTTATTTTTTTCGGTCAAAAATATCAGGCAATTTGAATTTTTTTAAAGGCCACTTGAACGGAAAAAAATTTTATAGAATTTTCATCGTCTCATCAGCGCGCACATTTTGAGCTATAAAACTTTTTAGTTTTTAAAGTTTTTTAATCGGCCTTTGAAAAAATACAAATTGCCTGATATTTTTGACCGAAAAAATAAAACGCACAAAATAACTGTTATTTTTGACCTAAAAAATAAAAGTCAAAAGTAACAGTTATTTTGGCCCGAAAAAAATTAAAGGCAAAAAATAACAGTTAATTTTAATTTTTATAGTAACAGCCAAAATTTAAAAGGCGTTTAATATTCGCGAAGCTGCTGCCATTACGATAATAATGGTATATTTAAAAAAGTCCTCCGGCAACTTTTTCGTTATGCCATTTTTATCAGAAAATTGTAAAGTAAGTTATTTTCGGTCCCTGGTATTTCTAGAGTACTAATGAAATCCGGACGTAGAGAAATAAAAAAAGGTCGTCCAAGGAGCACTGAAAGCTCTCCAAAGCATTCCAAAGCGGGCTCGTCTAACAAGTTCAGCATTGCAGCCACGTGACGTGCGTTTTGACAATGTCGGTCACTTCCCTAAGTACCGTTCAACAGGATCACCACGCTGCAAGAACCTAGAGTGCACTTCACGAACAACTGTATATTGCATTAAATGCGATATACCACTTTATTTTAAATCGACAAAAAATTGTTTTTTTATTCAAATTTAATTTTATTCAAATTGAGCTGTTTTATATCATAAATTAAATTAAAATTCATAAAAATTTCTTATAAGTTTACCATATGCATTTTAGTTTCTTAATGAGTGTCTGGTGGTTCTTCAAAGAACCATCCCATAAAACCACCCCTAAAATGTCCAAAACTCAAAATTGGACAAAATCGTAGAACAATCGTTGTTTAAGACGTAAAAATCCACAAAACATATTTTTTTAATCGAAAAAGAAAAAGTCAGGCTTTTAAGGGTTAAGACTAATATTTATTTGGTATAAATAAAGGGTTTCTGTATAAAGGGTTTTCCAATAAGAGGTGTTATTTTGATATTAAAAGAAAAATGGCTTTTTCCATCACCAAATCGCAAAGTGGCTGCTATAAGCCCTTAAGAGCTTAACGAATTCCATCTTTGAGCTCTTGAATCGACGCTGGGCTGTTGGCGTAGACCTTATCTTTCACGTGGCCTCAAAGGAAGAAGTCGCAAAGTGTTAAATCACAAGATCTTGGTGGCCAATTGTGATCACCTCTCTAGAGATAACACGGTCCGGAAACTTTTCCAGTAAAAGATCAATGGTTTCGTTGCTTGTGTGGCATGTAGCGCCATCTTGTTGAAAGTAAATGTTGTCCAGATCAATACCATCTAATTTTGGCCATAATAAATTATTAATCATCTCTCGATAGCGCAATCCATTCAACGTAACTGTTGCTCCAGCCTCATTTTCAAAAAATTAAGGTCCAATGACCCCGCCGGACCATAAACCACACCAAACATCTACTCGTTGAGGATGGAGAGGTTTTTCAACAATAAATCTTGGGTTTTCCGATCTCCAGATGCGAGAATTTTTCTTGTTGACATAGCCACCGGATCATTTTCATGCATTTCAAGGACCCAATCAGCAAAGTCACGACATTGTTGATGATCGGCCGGCTTGAGTTCTTGTGTTAACTGAACTTTATAAGCCTTAAGACTCAAGTGTTTATGCAAAATACGGTGTAATGACGTTTGTGGAATGCCAAATTACAAAGAACGACGAGGAATGGACAAACCTGGGTTTTCTTCAACACTTTGGGCTATAGCAGCAATATTCTCAGTTGTTCTTGAGCGATGTGCACGGGTCCCAACAGTTCAAATTTGTCCACCAATTTCTGAATTGCGGTCCGACAAGGTGCTTTACGACGACCAAAAACTGTTTTAGTTTTACGAACCGTTTCTGCCAAATGTTCACCATTTTTATAGTGAATTTTAATAATTTCAATGCGTTGTTGAAGAGTGTATTGTTCCATTTTTATTAATGGCATAATTTCTACTTGTCAAATGTCAAAAAATGACAGCTTCAAAAGTGACAACTACCGAAATAGCGGGCTATTCACAATAACACCTCTTATTGGAAAACCCTTTAGTTACTAAGCCACTAAATGCTTTCTTGAAATAAAAAATATATAAAAATGTTATATTTTTTTTATATTAAAATTTCTTTAACTTTATTTTATTTACAACCAAATTGCTTTTATTATCTTTAACATAATAGTGGTGAAGGCACACTAGCAAATACCCGCTGCTTCGCCTGCGATAAATATATTAAAACTATGTAAAAATTTGAAATCTTAAATTTAAAGTATTTTGTTTTATCTTCAAATACAAAATATAAAATATTTGTGTTTGTTTAATAATTAAAAAATGGTATAAGTATTAAAAAATTACTTTATTTAATTTGAATTATCTTCTTACAGTAATTGTTATGGTGACATAAAGTTGCTTTACTTTTTCTGTATTTTGATTTTTTAATAAGTCCTGCATAACAAATAGGCTTATAAAAAATTATTGGCAAAAAAATTTTAAATTTGTAATTAAAAAATGTTATTTTTTTAACTTAAATTCTGAACATGAATATATTCCTTTTAAGTTTTAAAAAATTTCCATTATTATGACATCAAAATATTGGCTATATCTCGAAAACTATAGATTTTTCCAGTACAACGCATTTGTTATGAAAAGTCGTTAATTAATAAAAATAACACTAAACGAAAGATTTTTCAAAAATACTTTGTACGTACATCTAGTATATTAAAAATTTCCGTTATTATGACATCAAAATTATTGCGATATCTTGAAAACCACAGATTTTCTCAATATAACACATTTTCTTTAGAATTTAGAATTGAAATTTATTTTTTTTTAATTTGTCATCTCGGTAGTTTTCAAATCGATGTTCATAAAATTTTCTTTATCTGAAAGGTCAATTAAGGGAATCTGGAGAAATGATAAAAGATTAACCGTTACTTCACCAATTCAATGTTTATATTGTTTTCACAAAACCTTTAAAATATTCAATTTGTGCTCAAAAAATTAGGGGTATTATCGTAACTATTGGGCGTATTTTCCAGAAGCAGTCGTTTGATCGGGTTAATTCTGTGACGTCAATGTCATTAATTACTTTTAAGCTTGAACGAATCTGGATGTAGCGATTTCTTGTCATTGCACTTGCTACTACGTTGCAAGTTTCTTGTTTCTGAAGCCCAGAACTGGCGTATTCGTGGCATTCCTAACAGTCCAATAACTATGCTACAAAAAAACATTTCAGCAGCAGTAGTGTAAGCTGATTTTTCCGTTCTCGCAAAGGACTTTTATGTCTCGCAAACTTGGCCTGTATGGGAGGTAATTTTCAGTATTTTCACTAAAACCGCAATAAGTAATGTATCCAACATGCTACAAACATACTTTGTACCTTAAACTTTTCGCAAAAATATTTTTTTTACAACAAAGAAAATACGAAACCCAAATATACGTCAATGTTATATTTTTTGCTTACTTTAAAATGGGGAAATGTTATAGAAACGGTATTTTTTAAACTCTTTCACAAATGCAGTATTCTACTGATCTAAAAAAATCGTTAGATCAGTACAAGGTATATATAAGAAGGTAGTGTTAGTAGATAAAATTCTTTCTTGTTGTGGGTACCTGAGCTGTCAAAATCAGTTGTTTGCGAACAAAAGCAAATCAAATAACAAAAGTTGTCAATAAATAGAATGATGTTGTGTTTTAAATTGATTTATTTAAATTGATTTTAGCAACTTTATTGTTAACAACTTTAGAAGTTCTTGCTAATCCGTTCTTCTTGGCCAAACGCACAATGCAATTATAGGATTCACCCATACGTCTGATTTCGCCACAGATGGCATAGGTCTTGGAACCAACATAGGTCATGCGGCCGGTTTCTGCATCAACATCTACGATGCTCAACTGCACAGAAGCGTAGAACTCATTAATAATGATTCTGTTGGATCCAGAAACCTTTCTGGGGCAGCACAAATCAACAGACTATCCGGCGTCGTTTTCATTTTTATAGATTTTTTGTAGAAATTTAAAAAATTGATGACACACGGCAAATGGAGCAAATGGAGTCGAAAAGAAAAGCCATTAAAATACTTGCGAACAGTTTGAATATTTCGCAACAGTTAAACAGAAAAATACAAAAAAACTTTCAGCACGCACAAAAATGAAAACTATATAAATTTTAGAACACATTTGGCAGTTTTCTCTCAGCTTTTATTTATTGTCTTTTACGTTCTTCTTATGTTTGACAGCTTCGGTACTCATCTCTCTGTGACGACACTACCATGTTGAATATACCTTGGATCAGTATAAGTGATATCTTAAATGTAAGGTATAAATGTCTCATTTGTCAATATATATAAAATTTGTAATATAAATAAATACTTTTGGAGTTATAGGATCATAACTGGGGACATATTTTTCAAAACTCAAAAATTCTTCTAAAAACAAAAATCCGAACCAACCTAGAAAAGTCTTAATGATTTTATTTATCTAGAAACAATACTCAATCGAGTATTTTTTTCTCCAAATTGTTCACTAGTGTCATTATTGATTACGACCACAGTTGCCACCTTTGTTGGAAAAATCACATTTGTGGTTATTTTTAATTGCCGTGGGAAATGGGAATTCCCATGGGATTTTTTAATTGAGTGTGGTTTTTTTAAATCACGTGGGATTTTTTTTTTGTTTTGTGGGATTTTTTGTTTTGAAGGATTTATTTTAATTTTTCAGTTTAAATATGTGTAAATACATGTACATAAAAGTGTATATTTTCATATTTTGTTCATTGTCAAAATCGTCTTAACCCATCTATATGATTTTCGCAACGAATTCGTTAAGATTTCGGTTACTTTGGTTTGGTGTTCTTTGGTCTTGGAAGTTCTTTCACTCTTGACATAATTACATGCATTGCGAAAATATGTTTCATTGATTTTTTTCCTTTTTTTATCAATATACAAAATTGGTATATCATAAAATTTATTTGTGACTGGCCCTTATTATGAGTTGCTTTCGACGTAATCTTCGCTGGTTATGGAACGAGTATCGAACGTCAAACCCTGTCGAAATGTTCGTTGTTCATCGAATTTTCAGTGGAATAGAATTTTGTTTTTGATGCGGTGCGTGCTGAGAAATAATTGTCAAAAAGATAAGAATTTCGTGATTGTGTTTTGCTTTTTAAAGACTAAAAACTAATTTGGAACTCTTTTTGTAAACTTTATACAGGTTGAAGATGGATTAAACAAATATTTTTCATTGAATATTATTACTTAGACTAATTAATACACAGACGACGAAATAAAATAGTTATTTTTAATTTCTTTAATTTTTTGTTTAATTTTTGACAACTTGTTATGTCTATATTATTTACTGTGGTAATTTTTAATAGAAGAGAGATTTTTTATGGTTTTTTTAATACAAATGGGATTTTTCGTGGTTTTTTAAATGCAAATGGGATTTTTCGTGGTTGTTTTTATTTGCGTGGGATTTTCGTGGTTATATTAAATATCCGTGGGATTTTTTGCGTTTTTTTTAATTGCGATGGGATTTTTTTTTTAATTTTCTACCATGGGAATTTTCGTGGTTATTAATTTTTGCTATTAATTTTAAAGGTTTTTTCGTGGGAATTTGAGGTGGCAACCGTGAATACGACAGTCACATATCGGGTTGCTCACAGATCCATCAATAACAAATGCTATAAATACGATTTGTTAAATGTACACTTAAACTGTGAATAGCCTTAATGTTTACTCGTTCAGCGTCGTGCTTTACATAAAATTGTGAAGTTGTTCGAATATGATGACAAAACGTTGATTTTTAAATGTCATTTCTTGGAGTTATTAACCCTTCCAGTGGATTTGCCCAATATATTGGACACGTCAGTCATTTTTATTTTTATATTGCAACGCTTTTGTAAACTAAATCTTTTGGTTTTATGAAAAAACGATGAACCAACATGATACAAATAAATTTAGAAAGATATTGGACATTAAAGTCAGTTGGTTTTTCGATTTTGTGCCGAAAAAAGAAAATCAAATTTTTGTTGGCCTATTTTATAAGAAAATATCAAGCGGACAAAAATCAAATTTATGTTTTTTTTATCATTTTATGACTTTAATGTTAGTACTATTAATAGGGTTTAAAGAAATATGTAAAGGGTTGAAACACCTTCAAAGGAATTAAAATAAAAATTTGTGCCGAACAGGAGCAAAACAATGATTTTTTTTCATCGTTTTATGACCTAAATAATAGGAATATTACCTCAAAAAAGTTATTTTATTCTTAGTTTAGCCTAGCCATTGAAAGAGTTAAGAATTACTCAGGAAATTTTCTAAGAGTCGATGACAAATGCTATCATCTTTTATGGTATTTATTGGAAAATATAAACTATTTTATAAAATTTTGATATCGTTCTTTAAAAAGACAAATAAATTAAAAAGTATCTATGATATTTATCTATGATTCGTAGCACAAATTCTCAAAGATCTTCCCACCATGATTCAATTATTATAAGGTTATTCGTATTTTTGACGTTTTCTCAATTTGGTATGCTTATTTGAAAATGAGAGTAGAAAAAAATGTTGAGACCAATTTCATTCGAGCTAAAAATGCACACGGTTGCCCAAATATCAAACTTTTTAAATTATTTTTATTTACTAACTTCAATGAAAACTATTTTATTAAATATATAAGTAATATAAATACAAAAATAAATATAATTTTGTTCGTTTATTTTAATAAACACTTTAAACCTAACTTTGAAACCTAAAAAAGAGCGTTTAGTGGCGCGTTCTAAATAAGTTAATTAACCGAGTTCTTTGCATAACTTTACAAAAATTTTACATCAAAAGTGCATTTATACTTTTTTAAATTGTTAAGAAAGAAAAAAGAAACAAAAAATCGTTAAAACAAAAATAAACCACGGTCGCATAATACGCATTATACGTACTGTATACATAATGTGACCAACCGTACTCCTCTTGGAAGTGTTTTACTTCTTTTTTTCTCACTGTACTTCTTGTATCGAAGTACGCTAAAAAGTACTTACTTTTACTTGTTGTACTTCTTTTTGACATCATTTTGACAATTTTTTCATAAATCTATTCAAAATACACTTCTCTTACTACTGAAAAAAATTATTTAAGGTTTGTTTCTGTACTCGATTCAAGTAACTTTATTTATTGTAAGGTAGTAGCCCAGGGTGACGACCGAAATGTTGACTTTTTTCATAAATTTTTTAAATAAGAAAATAAAATGCGATCGTTTTGAAATTTTAACATGTTATTATTGATGTCGTAAAATGTGCAAAGAATTTTCTGTGACTTGATTGTACATTAATTTGCTTATAGTAATCTATATCAAAGAAGAGTACTCGAAAGAAGAGGTGTTTTTTGGGGGAAGCACCCAGCCTTATGTGTTCATCTGAAATATTAAAATCAAAGAGAATATCGTTTTGTAAGCTTAATTGTAGTGCACTACCCTATAATATGTATATTAAAAAAAAACAAATAAAAAAATGACGAACTTGTGAAAAAAATTTGTAAATCTATCTTTTTTAATTTGTTTAAAAAATTAACTTATTGAAAAATTGATTGTTTTCAAATTCCAGAACTAGCTATGTATGCCTTAAATAACAGGAGAAATTTTTAGCCAAATCGGTCGAATAGTTTTTAGTTAGTGCTTCCCCGAAGTTTCGAAAACGTAGTTTCGAAAAAACCTGTTTAAAGTTTTTACAGCACCTTAATATACGTTACGACACTTTCTCTTTTTTTGGCTGTAACTTTAAAAATATTTTCAATTTAGGTCTAAGACTTTTAGAGTATATTTTTAAGATTTAATTTTTATATTCTATTGCGAAAAATTAAAAAATTTATTTTTTGAATTTGTCAAACTGGTGGACTACTACTTTAATAAGCAATGAATTGTAAGCTGAATCTAATTTTAAATCTCTTATAAATTATACTGTTTGCTTAATGGATTAATTCATGCATCTTTTAATATCTTCGTTATATTTTTTGGATGTACTTCTATTTTGTAATTCTATATTTATTCTATGTACTTCTTTTATGTCTCTTTTTAAAGTCTGTGCGTGTACTTCTTTTTGCTTTGAGAATGTTGGTCACATTATGTATACACCACGTTTTTGTGCCGCAAGCTGCGTATGTTTAATCCCTTACAATTTTACTGTTGCAAATTACGTTGCTGTAAACTTACCGAACATACGATGTTTACATCGACAACACGGGGTTCATTGAATACCACTAGTATTTCTTTATAATTTGTTTTTTGCCTTAACTAACTTTCCTCTAAATTACACTTTCAATAAATAAAATTCACTAATTAGGTTTTGAGCAATGGCAAAAATAACTTTTAAATTTGCAAAGGAGTTTTATAAATTCCTAGAATATACTTACAACATAGCATGCACTTACGACGCAACACCTACATAGTTTCTTTTTCTTAATAACTTTTCTTATTAATCATTGAAAAACTACTACACTAGAAAACTACACAACGAAACACTGAAACATACCTTTTTTTTCCAACAGCACAAAACACTGTTAGCAGATTGTCAAAATATGTCTGTTTATAAAAAATAAGCATATGTCAAAAAATACGAATAACCTTATAATAATTGAATCATGTCTTCCCACAATAATAAAATTTAAATCAATAGACTACTTATCTAATGAAAAGCTTTCTCAAAGAACATGAGGTGGAAATTGTTTTTCTTAAAAATACAGACTGACACTGGCAGCCATCTAAGTAAACTGACTGATATTGGAGTGGCTTTTTTATCACTATTATGAGCAACATGAATCAAACTAGAAATTATTTTTTGAATTAGCATTTCTTTTCTGAAAAGAAAAAGTTTTTTAAGAAAATGTTTTCTATAATAAAATAAGACAATATATTTTTTTTCGTTAAAACGCTTTAATCAATAGATATGGTGATCAGTGTTTTTAGCTACAAAACAGAAAAGGCAGTTAAAGTAACCTTGAATTGTTTTCTGAAAAAAAAACTGTCACAATCTAAATGTGTATATTTCAACTATGTAATTTTATAGTAAAGATGACGAAGAACAAAAACAAAAACCTGCGAAAAATCAATAGTGAAATTTGAATCACCAGAACAGCTGCTCCCACTTGCTCATTCACTAACCTTGGTATCATTATTAAGTAGCTCAGCAAACGACGTAAATCCTCTGGTTTCAAGCGTTCACGTCGCGGATTTGCGGGAAAGCATAGCAACGGTCCGCCACGACGATCTCGTCCGCCAGTGAGAAAAACAACACGTTCCTGCAATAGCGTGAGAATGTCGCGTGCACGTTGACCATCCATGATGTGATCTAATTAATGGATTATCTTCTAGTTTTGCGTAGCAGTTGGTAAACTACTTTTTGCTTTGTTTTAGTTTTAATTAATAAAGTTTAAATTGAATTGTTTCTGCTGTTTTCCTTAAATTTCAGTTTCAATGTCATTTTTCAGTTTCAAAAAGTCGCCTGTTTATGTTTTTGTGTGTTAGGTTGTTTTGTTGTGCCTGAAGGAGGGTAGCTGGAGCGGCGTAGGAACAACAGCCATCATACATGAATCATCAGGCACACCACAACGAAGAGTAATAAGCAAAAAGATACGAAGAAATACAGCTTTTAAACCGACTCCCAATTAAGTTCTTCCCTCACAGAAGTTTTGCAATTAATTTTGCCTTTTCCTACATGCATTTACAGCATACACATAGTAAATTGGAGTGTGTTTGAAAAAATTGCAGCAACATTTGTGTGTTGCCATCACCCTTTTGGGAAGACGTTTGTTGTGTGTTATGCCATAGGATTCCAATAAAGTAACAGTAACAACAACACTTGCACCGCTCGTCGTTAACTTAGCACAAAATGTCATCAATCAAATGCAGCACCCGAGACTCTGACTGCATGCATGCACCATGAACAAGAAGTGGCAGCGTAGCACCCGCGCGCGAGCACTGCATATATTTGAGGTTGGATCGGATCGGATCGGCACGCCACGGACTATAGCAGCAAAAAGCACTTCAATAGAATTGGTTTCAAGCCAAGTTGCATTAATTTTGTTTTTATATCTTTTATTTTATGTTTGTTTATTTTTAAACTTTTATTGCTTAATCTTTGCACTTCACACACTCACAACATTTCGTCAGCAACCCAACTTCTACTACTTCATCTGTTCAACTCCAGCAACATCATCACTTCTTCACTTATTTTATTTTTTTCATGTTTTCATCTTCATTTATGTACTTCTTTCTTCACAGCAAAATGATTAAAAAATAAAACGAAAAACTATTATAACTAAAAAAAACCGCTGAAAGCAGCAAAGAACTTTAATTTTTTTATTGTTTTTGCCTTCAAAGCTGCGCTGCTGCCTCGTCTTTTATTGCTGTTGCTGCTTCTTCTTTTGCTGCCATTGATTTTTTTTCCAATTTTCAATTGAATATTTCACAACTAGCGAATAGTTTTTTCACTGGTCTTCACTTTGTTTACAACGCTTGCACCTTAAATTTAACCAATTTACTTCATTTGCTTGAATTTTATGTGTTTATTTTAGTTATATTTGCAAATTTTAATCTGCTAGATTTTGTGTCCAATCCAATCCGAACTTCGCCGTGAGAACCAAATAAATTTCCATAAAATCTCCACTCTCCACATCGTCGATGACAACGAAAATCGCACATACTCACACACATTAGCTGAAGCGGCACACCAGCGTTATATACACACATTGGCTGATGCCACATTTAAGACATAAGTTTAACGTTTTCTATATGCTTTGATATCTTTTTATACTTGATCACTGTTTGTTCCTATGAAACACTAGGGGTATTCGCGATTCAGTGCACTCACCAGTGCACAAGTCCTCAACTGCACTGGCGAGTGAAAGGAATAGTGAATACCCCTACTATATATTTAGGGTATTTACAAGAAGTGCTATCATCTCATATTGTCATATATTCCTAAAACTTTACAACTAAAATTTACAAGATAAATAAATGTAGATAAGAAACAGCTGTTTGATTACGACACTTCAATAAACATAGCTTTGAGAGTTATAATATATTAGTACTTTTTATATGGAAGGCAACAATAAAATGTTAAAACTAGTGTAAAATCTTAGGACAACATGACATTATGACATGATAGCACACCTTGCGAACACCCTAATAGTTTTTTTCAAATGTTGCCATTTTGTGCAGCTACTAAAATTTGCTACAGGGGTTCTAATAGTCGAATGTAATTTCAACTTTAAACAGCGAGCAAAATTTATAGGTTGACTGGAAGTGATTGGATGTGCAAAAAGTTCTATCTTATGAAAATTTGTATTCCAGCTATGACAAAACAAATTTTGCGTAGAGCACACAAGTGTCGTTAATGTGGCATAAATCATTTTGGCACGCAGCGAATTTTGCAAGTTTGAGAAGCATTGGAGGAAAACTAAAAAAGTTAATTTGTGTAGACTTATTTTGACATAATAACAAGAGCAATAAGCCCCGTTCACGCTTCAAAACGCTCATCAAATCGTTTGACCACAAAACTGTTCATACTCATAAAATTTTTCGTCAAATTTAATTTTGTCTTGAACACCGAAGTTAGCACATAGCGATGACAGAAAATTTTTAGTAGGAATTGTAATTGAAGTCGTATTGGAAGAAGAAATGATTTTAAAAATTATAAATTATTTGTCACAGTTATTTATTATTCGCTGCGTTCCATTCGCTTCAAAATAGTCCAGATTATTTTTTTTTACATGCAAACCAAAAACAAAAATAATAATCCTATAATAAATATTTTAAACAAACGTTTCGAATGTTAAACAAACGAAAACAAAACAAACCGCGTGTGTCATAAACGTTAGACGCATTCAGCGGAGCCAAAAATTGCAGTTAAATTATTTATATAATTGCATAATATTAATAATTAAATTATATAATTTGCAATTTTTCTGACGTTTAGAGTAAAACACATTCAGAGAGAAACATCGTTCACTAAGGCATCGCTACCATTTTTTACACAACAGTTTTGAACGACACACATTCTCATGACACCTAATAGTTATTGTATCATGATTGCTTGTTTGAATTTAGTTCTGACTACAACGGTAGTGCCCTCTACGAGTCGTTTTTCTTACCATTCCTTTGAGAAAATTTGTTTTCGCGATTATATTAAGGCGAAAGGAACGCAGCTATTATTTTTTCTTCCGCTCTTTCTTTTGCCGCGATGTACTCAGATTGAAAACTTTTTTTTAACAGACAAAATCGTTCTACACAATTTGGCAAGTGTTCATACTGGTCAAATCGTTCGCCAAATCAGCAGAAAAATAAAAAAGTTTGATATTCATAAAATGATTTGACAAACGATTTGATGAGTGTTCAGACTCGTCAAATCGCCATCAAATCCATACATATATCCGATTTGATCAATGCGAACACCCCTATTCTGGCAATGTACAACTGCTTTGTTTTCAAAACAAAATTTAAAACTAAAAAAACAATTTTTTCAGTATAATTGTAAGTATCTGAAAAGTAAGTCTAACTTTTTATCAAAATATATTAATTTTGAGCTTAAAATTTTGTTTTGAAATAAAATAAAGTCAACTTTAAATTTAGTGCAAGATTTTTGACAACATATTATATTGAAAAACTGTCAAAAATGCTTATACTAAATTTAAAGTCGACTTTATTTTGACTATGATAATGGGCCAATACTGTCGCAAAATGTTAAACTGTGGTTGTAAATTCACCATTGTATGGTGGCAAGTCACCACAAGGAAGTGTATCACCTCTTATCCTGATTGGTGTAAAACAAATCTCACCATAACTAAAACAATGACATGTTAATAGCCCGTTCATGCTGGGGAAAAAAGCATCTTTTTGTAAAAAGCAACTAAACGCAACAAAAAAGCAGCTTTTTCCATACAAATAACACTAGAAAAAACAATTTAAAGCAACTTGATGCAACTTTTTTCTTTTTTTGTATGTGCTACCCTATGTTTCGTCGATACTTCTGAAATTCGAAATTAATTTTTTGTCATATGTCAATAACAAATATAATCAACAAAGTCAATAAGTAAAGGATTGTAAGTATTTCTATATATTTAGTTATAATATATTAAACTTAAAGGCATTTACATCTCTTTTATTCAAGAAAATATCAAAGGAAAAGCGATAAGCCTGGACTGCTGTAGCACAGTAATGTCAAAATAAAAGCTAAAGCTGCATTATAGCCATCATGAACGCAGTTAGAAAAAGCATGTTCGAATATGCAAAAAGCAGCTTTTTTATGACCATGAACATGGTATAAGGTAGATACAAGGAAATGGAGATTATTTTATTAATATAATTTTGCAGAGAGATAAACATTTATAATTTGTCTTATATTAGATCTTAAAATTACCTTAAAAAGAACAACCTTTATATAGAAATTTTTATCATAAGCAAACATACCAAAATGGAGACACACTAAATTTACCATTTGGCCAGCTAACTAAAATCAAAAGTGAACATTTTTATCGTTAAATTAAGTAAATATGGCATTTAAGATCCAAGTCGTAATTAAAAATCTTTGGATCTTAAGTGGTAAATATTTAAATTATTTTTAAAGAAAATAATTAATTTGCCAAATTAAAACGTGAAAAAGACGTGTAAGCAGTCGTGTTTTGAGATAAAACACAATATCGATAAAACATGTTTTAGTGTCGGTGTAAATGTATTATTAGCAAAGAACTTTATATATGAGAAAGATCATATGTTTTAACGTCACCAAATTTAAGTTTCCTATCTCTTTATCTCTGGTCGAAAACAAAGTTAAATAAGTGCCTGTTAACACTGTTCACACCATAACGACTTGTATTAAATGAATGCATTGAATTTTACAAATGTAAAAGAAAAGATAATAAGAGAAAGTCGAGAAATGTTTAAACATATTGAAACTCTTGTCTTACGCAACATGTCGTCTTAGCGAGTGTGGTACGATATTTCGAAAAATTACATGTTTAGACCAAAACTACCAAACTGTGGAAAAAAGGGTCCAAAAAATTTCGAAATTAAATCGGTATATATTTTAAAATAATTATAAGCAAAAAGAGCGCGTGTTAAATTAAACCGTAACATCTGTTACTACCACTTCTATTGCGAAATGAAAGGTAACGGTAAATTTATTTAAACATAATATGTGTGTAGCTACCACGCTCTGTAGAAGTAAAACTTTAACAAAAAAGTAGAGACTTTAAAGTGGTTAATTGATTTACTCTTAAATAAAGTCTTATTAAAAAAGTCCCATTTCATATAATGACAAGAGTATATTAAATATATTTTAATAGAGTTTCGAAGAGTTAAATGTTATCGTACCAGTTACTAATCATACCGTATCCATCATATCATACCATCATATTATAATAATTAACTTTTATTTCTTGTAAACTCCTTTACTCAAATATTTTAAATAGAAAATTTCCCTTTAAACTCATCATACAAAAACAAAAATACACATTTCGTTTTTCATATAGATCGTCCGATATTTATGAGAGACTGAGTATGGCAAAGCAATTTTGACTTTTTTTGCATATTCATAAAAGACGAATTCTTGCAATGTTTAAAAAAAACTAAACGATTGCTTTTCATTGAAATTTATAGAGGTCAAAGTTAAAAAGTCATGTTGAGTAGTATTTAATTTGCTTTTTACAAACTGTGTTCGATAGATTTGTCAATTTTTTCTTATTATGCAGCTAAAATAAAAAAGACGTGTTTTTTAAATTCGAAATTCGATCGAAATTTTTTCAGAAAAATAACAAATTTTCATGCAATTATTATGACCTTACGTTTTTCCTTGAAAAACCAGTCCTAAATGTTTTTTACCTCAGGAAAGCTACTTCGCGTAAAAAGTTTTTTTTATATATAATCACTTTTTTGTAGTACTACAGATTCGAAAAGCAAGCAACATTTCTCAACATGCGTCACAAAAAATAAAAGGTACTTCGGAAAAACGCCTTTTTACGCAAATAAGCTTTTCTGAGATTAAAAACAAAATTTAACAGGTTAATGAAAAATTAGTCAAGGAAAAATATAAGGTCATAATAATTGTAAAAACTAAATTTAAGAAAAAAAAAAATATATTTTTAGCTCAGCAAATCATAAGTTTTTTGGTGCATTTATCTAAAAGCTTTAACTCAAAAGCTTTAAGCTATATAAAGTTCCTTTTAAAAATGATATTAAAATAAGAAATCGAATTAGAGATGTGTTAGTTACGTAATTAAACATTTAGATACCTTTGATTTCGATTTTTTCCTTCTAGCTCCGAAAGGGGGGCTTACAACCGTGAATTCCATCTGCTAGAACATTACGTGCTTTAATTAAAAGCTTAAGGTCAATTAAGATGTTGTTGTTGCCTTCTCTGAAAACCACAAATGAGACGCGTAATTAGCTCATTTCCCATACAAATTCTAATTGAAATGAGTAGAAAATGAGACAAATTTAAAGCATTTCATGTAAAACACAGCTCTGAGCAAATTAAAATGCTTGGTGACATAATTTTCAAAGCAAAATGTCAACATCGAATAATGTAAAACAAAAACAACTTTCAAACAAAATGAGTTAAGATAAGTTTGAATACTTTTTAATGAGATTTACAAATTTGCTCATTTAGCTTATGTGTGAATTACTATAAGTTTAAAAAAAGCTCCTTAAAACACGAAAAAAGTTAAGTGTTACAAAAGCATTAAGGCAAAATTAATTGCTTAATATTTTATACATACCGTATCTAAAAAAGGCAAAATTATTTTGACATCTGTCAGGTGTTCTTACTCCGACTTCAGTCAAACAAATCTGTAATTTGTTTCGGTAAATTAATAACTTTTTAAGTTTTAAATTAAACAGCAACGAAAAAAATTTCAAATGAGTAAAAGTGTAGACCCAACCAAGGTAAAACAAAATTTATTTGCTCCAAAACATAAGAGAACCAAGAGGAAAATGACAAAGAATGAAACTTCAAAGTAACAGACGTCAAAATGAATCTCAAAATTTTTAAAATTTTTTAAAATGCTGCCTTACGTAACTTGTCACCTTCCCGGCGCGTGAGAAGAGACTCAATGACTGTTGCATTCGACAAACGCCAATTGCCAACTAATAGAACATTTTTTCTTATGTTTACGAATTTTTTCAGAGCAATATCACAAAAATAGTATGCTACGACAATTGCTTTTGTCATCAACTGACGTCAAAAGCGAAAATATGAAGGTTTGCTAAAGATTTCATTCCATTTAATTTTGACTGGGTTTTACTGTGATTAAAGTAGTTTTTTGTGTTGGTTTTTATTTCTCAGTAATTTTTTTAACTGAAATTATTATAATATTAAGAGATGATACACTTGAGCGAGCGAACAAAATATTTATGTAACCATCGTATCAAAAACAAAGTGGCTGCTAACACAGTGTCTACACTTGCAATATTTTATTGCATGCGAACTTTCAAATTAAATTTAATGAGCAATATTGTAAGTGTAGACTGCTCATATCATGAAATTGCTCATATCATGAAATTGCTCATATCATGAAATTGCTCATATTATGAAATTGTTCATTTCATGAAATTTATCTCTTGAAATATTTCTTGACATATATTTCATGAGATAAGTGGTTACTTTTCAGTAAAATATGTAAGTGTATGCATTTTTAAGAACCTTTCAAGCAAAAAATATTGCAAAAGCATTAAAACAGTGAAAGAACATAAAATGGAATGACGAATGGAAGAAATAAGGACTTTAATAAATTTTTACTAGCACTTCCAAGGTCAAATTGCATGAGATGAAGTGCCCATCTAAATATTATAGCATGAAATCTGGATATCATGATTAGCATGCAATCAAATATTGTAAGTGTAGACACTGTTTCCGAGCGTTACCACTGCCCGAACGAAAGAAGAATTAATTTTTCGGTTTAGTGCGAACCAAGGTTAAGAACATTGATTTTTTTGTGCGAATGCTATTCGTACAGAGGAAACACTTTTTCAGCACTAACGAACGAACGATGATTTCGTCGTTCGCTCTGATCGGCCGGCGCTCAAACATTTTGGGCAAGTCCGGTGTTTCTTTGTGAATAGTGTAGTAGATTTGTTGAAATGGTAGTTATTAACGTAGGAAACAAAAAAGAAAATATAAATTAAAAATTTAAGACATAAGAAAACAAGTCAAGTCAAGTTTTCTTACCATTTAAGTTTTCAATATCGCAAACATTGAATTTAAGTGTTTCCACTGCACGAACGAACAAAATGGCGACTTACCAATGTTCGCCACTTGTGTTCATGCAGTGGAAACGGTTGGAGCGAACGAACAACTCATCGGTACGTTTCGTTCGTTCCGGCAGTAGAAACGCTCGGTGTTATGTTTGAAAAGGCATGTTTGCTAATGATATTCAACGTCAATTGAAGGGTAAATTGTATGAACATCCCTGTGAAATATGCTAACATCATGGTAGAAGAATGGCAACCGTGATGCATTTCAATAAACGTCAAAAATTCAATGACGAAGAGCAGAAAAAATAAATACAATTTCTTACCTTTTGTTCTATAAAATTTTATTCGAAATTATTATTTTAATAAAGTTGAAACTAAATTCGTAAAAATTCTGCGTAAAATTAAATCAACTTTATAGCACCGCAAAAGCAAGTCTAAGCAAAAGCAGCCGCCGTCGTTGCATTCATCTCAATCGTTGCCGCCGACGTCTGTAGTCTCAGTAGCCACTGCGGAAGCTCTGAATACGAAAAAGTTAAATGAATTAAACGCCATGGAATCGAATTTAAATAGAGTATTTAATCAGGCAGTGCGCCATCAGCTGAATGGGCAACTTTGTAAATACACCAATGTGATGAAGGGTAAATGAGTCAAAAAGAATAGCTTCTAGGATTAAGTATAAATTGGTTATCGTTTGTTCTAGGCTGGCAATATCGCTGGTTCACTGTTGATCCGCAAACAGGTACACTTAGCTACTATCTTTGTGATTCCGCGCTGTCTTCTGGCGATGATGTGGCGCCATCGCCACATGTTTTGGCTAGTGCACCGCGAGGTCAGGTCCAGCTCGCTGGTGCTGTGGTGTGCCCCAGCGATGAGGATTCGCGCACTTTTGCCATCGGTTGTGCAACAGGCGATACAATAAAATTGCGTGCTGCCGATGCGCGTGCTCGTCAGGAGTGGGTCGACGGGCTACGTGCAATTGTCGAAAGTCACACTAAGGCCATGGATATCAATAATTCTTCACCGTTGCCACCGAGAGAACTGCTGGCTGCATCGGATGCGATGGTGTCGGCTCGTCAAGCGCTCTACCTAACTGAGCAATGGTAAGCAAGTGCCTGGAGTGCACTCATGAATAAATGATAGGTATTTTTTTCATGTTTTTTAGCAATGCTTCTCTGGCGCGTGCCGTTGAGAACATAGAATGCTCAACATTTTCGCCCACAGATCCAGATCTGCTGCTTCTAAAGGCCATTTCCACAGCCAGCACACAGTGCTTGCATCAGTGCCTCAGTCTGTTGCAGCGTCATCAAGAGATACACAACAATAGCGCCAGCAGCCAGCGTTCAAATGAAAGCACGGGCGTGTGCTAAATATTTAATGTTTTTCCGAAATCTTTAGCATTCGTTCGAATTTTCTCAATATATATGAATGTGCTAACAATACAGATAAAATTCGTGCAATTTCTGAAATACGTTGTATTTGCCCAAATTTCCGAAATCATTAGCTACAACATTTCTATACTAAACTTTATCTACTATCACGAACTTCAGTGTAAGTTTACAACTTTATTATTAATGATGATATCAAATAAAACATGTTTATAAATTAAATGCAAAATTTAAGTAAATTTATTTGAAGAAACAATTGTGAAGAAAAAAAAAATGCAATCCTTTGTGTGGCCACCTTTAGAATCTCGAACAGCTTGTAATCTCCGCATTAAACACTGTTTTACAATTATAAAGAAGCCACGTCCTTACCATATATCGTCCCTACCACGTCAAACTATAGAATGTGAAAATCGGTACTTTTCAGGAGAGCAAAAAAAACCCCTCTAATGGTGACCCCAAAATCAGTCTATTTCCAAAATGGTAAGTTTTTAAATTATTTCTATCTGTTTTTTAATCTTCTTTCAGATTATCTTTTTTCAGATATCTATTTTCAGATTAATCTTTTTTTGTGCCCTATGCAGTACCATAGTAACGAATCTAAAAAAACGAATTTTTTCATATTCGATAGTTTGACATGGTAGGGACATATGTCATGTTCTGGATCGTTGTTCGGATAAAATTTTAACATAGCCTTATTGCCGTCCCTTAGCCGAAATTTACTAGCGCTCTTAATTAAGTTAGATTTTAAATTATTTAGATATTGTGCATCCATCGTCGGTATCCAAAACACCGACTCCCTTACTTGATATAAAGCCGCATACCATCACCGATTTACCGACTTAAATTTAATTTTAATTAAGATTTTTTTATAATCTCGGTAGTAGTTCTATTAATTTCAATGTACAATAACATAACTGACACTATTTCATAGAAGCTCTAACTAAAAAGAGTTATTTTGAAGATTCAAGCGCTCAACCTGGTGGCTGTTAATCAACGCCTCCTTTTTGTAGCACTCAGAATTATTGTATATTGTAAAATAAAACAAGACAAAGTTTATTTCCTTTTGTTTTATATTCTTTAAATTTTTGTATAGTACATTACGAAAAACTTATAGTTTTTTGGATACTTAAAATTATTTGCTTACAGACAAAATAATATTTGAATTTATTTAAGATTTTTTTTTGTTCTTTTACAAATAAAAAAAAAAAACTAAAAAGTAACACTTGATCTTAGCTTATTGCAAGATATCTTGATGTTTAAACTCAGTGCCATTCAAAAATATTTTTCGAAAATTAAATTTCGGCTTCCAAATGGTTTATATTGTATACATATAAAAAGAAAAACTAGAGGCTTAGTTAAAAAATTGTCTATTTTTACAATTAAAAAGTTGAAATTTAAAATTTAATGTAATATATTTATGCATTTTATAACTGTTGAGTTAATTTTAAATTTATTTTTATTTTTATGTTACTTGTGAACGAACAGTTTGGGCTTCTGTGTAAAGTTGTTGTAGTTTTAAGCAGTAAACATAATTAATTTCGTTTGCTTTGTTTGCATTAGTTTTAATTTGATTTTATTTATATATTTGGGAAGAACATTTTTAAATTATCTACCATTGTTTTTGTTTTTTTTGCTGACTGCTTTTGCTGTGGGCTATTATTAAAGAATTAAAGTTTATTTTAGTATTTCTGTTTTTCTAAGGTTAAAAAATGGTTTTGCTGCTATTACATTTATAATTTTTGTTGCAATCATTTAAATATTTTTGGATTCAATTTTATCAGCTGATAAACATTATAACAGTTTTTATTCTTTATTTTGAAATAGGTCATCAATAATAGTTAACTATTAAAAAGTAAAATAAAAAGGCGCAAGAAATCAACATTTTTTGTTGCCATAAAATTTAAGAGCAGAAGATTAAGTGCTGTAAGCGCATTTTTTGCTATTTTTAAAAGTATTTTTCAGGTTATAAAATCTTCATCATATAACTGATGTTTAAGAATACATAACTCAAGATATTATCTATTTTATAAAGGAAATTATGACAAAAATTAAAAAGTTAATAACGTTTCATATTTGATGGACATTGAATTGTTGTTTTGTTTTGTTTTTTTTATCTTTCCAAACGAGCTACAAGTTGGCCATGATGCTTTTATATAGCCATAAGCTGGGTGGAATTGTTTTAAGTTTTTATGAATAAAATATTAATACTGATTGGAAAAAATTAATAAAATGCGAATTGGGAGAACATTTTTTTTTCAAATTGAGTCAATTGAGCTACAAACTTGGCAATATATTTTAAAGCTGTTGATAAATGAAATGCATTGTTGATTTAAAATAAAATAATACAAAATAAATTTTATCAGAATATAGCCTGGGGACTCATGTGCTCCACACGCTATTTGGACAGTTTAGTTTTTGATACAAAATTTTTGAAAACTGCAATCCGTTTTTTGCTATCTTTTCCAGAATCTGAGATATTTCATGTCCATTTTACTCTATATCCCTTTAAACAGAAATTTTTTGGTAAACTCTTACCAATCTTTGTTGTTGGAAAATACATGCAAAATGTAGAAAAAACTGCAGCTCGTTTTCCGCAACGATAAATCGTAGACTTAGAATCTATTCTATTTCAATCGTCGGTCGCAACGATTTTTGATTCTGTTCAGGCTCTAACTTAAATGGCGTATGGAGCACATGAATGCCCGGACGACGATATGCGCGCTTTGGTAGAATTTTTTTTTAAATTTATCCAATTGAGCTACAAGTTGGGCATTATTCTTTTATGAAGCAATAAGTGGGGCATTATTGTTTTGATGAAAAACATTAATTAATATTTTAATAAAATGGGCTTTGGCCTATAATTTTTTCTTCTAAGTTGTGCCAATCGAGCCAAATCAGTAATTACTCTGTTCAGCAGCTTTTAACCGTTTTCACAACTACAGACTTCGATCAACGGATTCTGGCAGTGGAGACAAAAATATTTATCGGTGATTGAAAGTTTACGTCTGAGTATTTTTCAATTAAGGTTTTTAGTTTACTCTAAATTTAGCGATTTACTAACAGAAAGAGTAAGAAAAGTTCTGAATATATGCCTTTGACATAATTTTTATGTTCACAAAACGAAAGTTAAATTTTCTGAGAAATAATTTTGTATAATATTTTGACCCTCTAGTCCTTAAATGCCAATCAGGTAAAATTTTCAGCTACACCAGACGCGGGGTCTTTAAACGCTACTCCTGTCCAACAGCCTGAAGACGTGCAGTTTCTAAATACTTCTGCCACGGAAACTAGTGTAGTGGTCATGAAACCTGCCACCAGTAGAAGAAGCTAAATGGGTCCGGCTAAAAGGACGCCACCCACCAAAAGGGCGGGCACTGTTTCTCGGAAAGCAGCGCTAAGAGTTGCAGATCGCATTCCTCGCGTATTCCGGAAAACCAGCGCACCGAGGAACAGAAGTCGTACTGGAAGTGGGCGGTGGGAATCTTGGAGGAATCACAAACTCCCCCGAAACCCAATCCGGTGCTCACAAAGCTTCAGGATCTTTAGAAGAAGTCCCTCAGCCGGTCGCTAAGAAAATTTGTGGTAGCACAAATCCACTCCAAAGCTTTTCAGCGAAATCGCAGCTGGAAAAATTACCATTGCGGTAATAGACAAAAGCGATCCGGACGGCAGCATCTCGCCTGAAAAATGGAGGAAGATAGTAGGCAAAGTATAGTGGCCACTTCATTCCAATAATGAAATAGTTCCCCGGTAGTGGCCCTTCCTTTCGCGACAGTGAATAGGGATCTAATCCTTAACAGAACAAGAGCGCGTTCCCAAATCCCTGCTGAACACTCTAACCCTCAAACGATCCTGGAGACTATTAGGCTGGGAAATCATGGCCTGCCAACAGCAAACTAGAAGGTGACACGGGTCTTCCGAAGAGCCGAAGGAGGACTTTAGATCAGTAACGTTCATTATCAACCCAGAGCCTCTGGCCTTATTGCCATTTAAAGGTTTCGTGGTAGACTATGGTTTCTCAGCCATAGAACTGAGTGCCTACGAAAAAGATAAGGCGTTATTGGAGGAAGAGCAGGTTTTCAAATCAATTAAGAATGCATCATCTCCCCAAAACTACCCCCCTGCACCAGAACAGGAGGGCGTAAGCTACATAACGGAACTGGAGCGCACCTTTCGGTTATCCTCTTTGGAGGATGACCTCCTTAAGTCAGACCTCCTTAAGAGTAACTGTAGTGGAGGTTAATTTAACTACTAACAACTTAGATGCTGAGATTAGTTAAAATTAACCTCCACCACTCGAAGGCTGCGTCCGCCAGCCTGATTCTCTGTCTCAGCAAAGAGGTAGAAGACATGGTCCTGATCCAGGAGCCGTGGGTAGTCTGCGGCCTTGCATACAAACTCAGAACTTCAACATACACGCTAGTGTACACAAGATCTGAAGGTAAAACAAGAGCTAGTGTTTTAATCAAAAAAAGTCTGAGTGTATTTACTCTCTCTAATTTCAGTAATAAGGACACCGCGTGGCCATAAGCGTCGCTATGGGCCAAAACAGCTTGTGGCTTATCTCTGTATACCTCGCGAACTACCACGAAGTCCTCCCGAATGACAACATGATAAATCTGATCTCCACTGCAGCATCAGAAGCAAAAGGCCTTATCAATGGGTGCGATGCCAATGCTCATCACGTGATCTGGGGAAGTTCAGACACTAACGACTGGGTTGAGTCACGTTGATTTTGATTTTATCCTTAAAGCCAATCTTAACAAAAGTAATGTAGGGAATGAACCGACCTTCATTATTAGTAATAGGCAGGAAGTCTTAAATATTACCCTCGCCTCTAGCCATATATCTAATATATTAAGGAATTGGAGAGTTTCAAAGGAAAACTCCTTTTCAGACCAAAGAAATATTCTCTCTAAGGTTAACGGCTTAGCAACAAAACTGAGTAGCTTTCGAAACTTCAAACAAGTGCACTGAGATCTTTACTTGGATACGTTAAAAATATACCTCTCAACAGGACCATCCAGTCAGCCCTCCTGTAAGCAATTACTATACTACCTAGTTAGGTTAAGTTAAAGTCTGGAAAGACCAGATATTTAGTCCGTTGTGGTACCACAGGGGATCTACTCCTCCTCTCCTAAGTGCTAAAGTGAGACCACCCTGAACTAATTATAAAAAGCAGTAGACGCTTAACGTCTACCTCCTCAAGATTCCTACGATCATAAAAAAAGAGGCTTCCTAGATGCTTCTGTCTTCTGCTACCTGGCTGATAATCTCACAAATTCCATTACTAAAGCTCTCGATACGGCGTGTCCGCCAAAAATACCAAAAGACATCTTGGTGGAATAAAGGAATCGAGGAGCTCCGAAATAAGTCCAGACAAATCTTATATAAGCAATAGCCACTAGATCCACATATACGTGGAGGAACTACAAAGTGACTCTAAAAGAATACAAGAATATATTGAGAAAAGCACAAAGACAATCCTGGAGGATCTTTTGCAAAGAAGTAACGCAAACCTCAGAAGCGTCAAGGCTTCGAAAAATTTAAGCTACGTTTCTCTCCAATCAAAGCGTTATGAAAAAGGAAGACGGTACTTGGATCATTAAAAGTGTGGAATTTCCGGGATGTTCAGAGATATGTAAAGTTCCATTTCCGCAGGATCACTTGCCATCTGTGAACGAATCCCTGGAAATATTCACACTAACAAATTTCAAATGAGCAATCTGTAGCTTCAAACCATTTGATTCACCAGAAACAGATGGTATACCTCCCATTGAAATTCAAAAGTTGTATAGTATCATTAAGGAGTGCCTTTGTGATTGTTACTCTGGGAAATACATATCTACTCTTCGATACATTATGAAAGACTGCGTAAATGTTCTAGTCAGCTGGGCTACTAGCTGTGGGCTCAGCGTAAACCCAAACAAAACTGAGTTAGTGATTTTCACCAGAAAACACAATTTACCTCTAATTAGTCTTTCTTAACTGGAAAACACAAGACTTAGCTTCTCAGATCAAGTAAAATACCTGGTCCTCATAATGGATAAGACACTAAACTGGAAGCCCAATCTGCTCACCTTAACTTTCTTCGTAAAGTTCAGAGATCAGCTGAACTGTGCATCAGTGGAGCACTTAGAACCACTCCGACAGATGCATTAGACATTATGCTCCATCTTACACCAATTGACATCCTAGCTAAAGAGTTCGCTGTTAATACAGTCACCTTCCTTGAAGCCACCTCCTAGTGGAAAGAAGGTACACTACGACACTCTTGCATTATAAAATGTCTCCCTCCTATATCCAGGATCATCGACTGGGCAAAAACTATCCTTTTACAAAAAGTTCGATACATTCATTCCCTCTCGAGATGATTGGGAACTAGAAAACCTTTCACCTAACAATGCCATTGAGATCTTTACCGATGGATCAAAATTAAATGGCAAAGTAGGTGGAGGAGTCTCCTCTGAAGCATTAAACATTAATATAGCCTTCAGGATTCCGGATCATTGCAGCTTGGAATACCCAAGCTGAAGTCGTTGCTACGAGTATAGATGAAGCATTAACTTCACTTCAGGTTAAGGAGATTGATCTTCCATGGATATCTGAATACTATCTGGTAGTCAAGCCGCTTTGAAAGGCCTAGAAACTGTTGAAATAACTGTATATGAAACAGTTTTCAACTGCCAAAGATTTCTAAATGAGAAAAATCTCAAATCAAAGCAGCTCAGGATCTTTCTATCATGGATTCTCGGACATAATGATTTTCTAGGTAACTTCAAAGCAGATGAACTCACTCACACAGATACAACCAAACAATTATCTACAGATAAGACAAGTCTTGGTATTTCGCTCAACACATGCAAACTCCTAACACATGAGTTATCTGGCATCAAAACCAACAACAGATGGTCAGCTGGTAACACGTGTAATATAACGCGGCAAATCTGGCCCAAACTCAACCTTAAGCGTTCAAAAGAACTCTTTTCTCTCAGTAGAGACCACATCAGTACTATGGTAAAGAACCTTACACGGTACTGCCTTATTGCCAGACACGCTCAGAGGTTGAACATCTTCCACAACGAATTCTACAGAAGCTGTAAAAATGAGGAGGAGGAAGAATCTACAGTACCTTTCCTCTGCACTTGCCCAGCGCTGGCTCAAAAACGCTTCCTCCACTTAGGCAACTGGTTCTTCAATGACCTTAACGAACTCTCGGAATCTTCGGTTTACCGAATCCTAGGCTTAGTAAACAGCTCAAATTGGTTTAAATAGAGATAGGAAAAACTAGCACTTAGTACCACAATATGCCTCATTGGCCCAAGTGTGCCTCGTTTGAGACAGCCACACTAACCTAACCTAACCTATTCTACAATAAAACCAACAACAGATGGTCAGCAGGTAACAAGTGCAATATAACACGGCAAATCTGGCCCTTACTCTGGAACTCATCCTTAAGCGTTCAAAAGAACTCATTTCTCTCAGTAGAGACCACATAAGCACCTTGGAAGGGAGCATTACAGGGCACTGGGCACTGCCTTACTGGCAGACACGCACAGAGGTTAGACATCTACCACAACGAATTTAGCAGAAGTTGTAGGGATGAAGAGGTGGGGGAAGAACTTACAGTACATTTCTTTTGCACTTGCCCAGCGCTGGCTCAAAAACGCTTTCTTCATTTAGGCAACTAGTTTTTCAACGACCTTGACGAACTCTCGAAATATTCGGTATACCGAATCCTAGGCTTAGTAGATAGCAAAAATTGGCTTAAATAGAGTAAGGAAATTAACCCTTGGTACCACAATGGGCCTCATTGGCCTAAGTGTGTCTCAATGTAAGCTGCCACATTAATCTAACTTAACCCTCTATAGCATTTTTTTATAGGTTTTTTACCCTTTTCAAAAAACAGTTTAAAATAGAACTTAAAAGTACCCACTGACTAAAAATTACTCAGACGGAAACTTTCAAAACGCTGATACACGTATAATTTTTTTATCTCTTTATCTTTATATTATTTTTTATTTATTTATTTATTACACGAATCCATTGGTCGAAACCTGTAATTATTTTGGTTGTTGAACTGTGTTATTTGAGGATATGATGTATGCAGGGATGACCATGATTACAAATCACGATTACTGATTATGATTACATGTATTCAGATTGCAAAGATAACTTGATTTTTCTAAATATTCAGAAAAATCACATTGAAAACCAAATAAAAATACTTTCAATTAAGTAATCATGGTAAGGTAATTACATGAGATTATGAAAAATAAAGTAATCATGCAAGGTGATAACATGATTTTTAAAAAAATTAAGTAATCGTAACATGGAATTACATGATTTTTTATTAAATCAAGTAGTCAGTAATCAGACCCAGCTTTCGGTGATTACCGATTATTTCTCGTCAGACAAAAAAATTCAAAATTTGTATGTTATTTTATTATTCCAGTAATTGCTATTTACCATAAATACAATATTTTCTTCAGCAGCTATTAGTGAAGCAGCTATAAGTGATGTTAATGTTTGTTGGATTGGTTTTGTTAAAGAAATGGTAACAATAGTGCTCAGAAACCTTTTCTGTATTTTACTTGTCTCAGATTTGCAGTTGAACGACATATATAAAAGCAGATATAAAACAATATATTAGTTAAAGAAATCTGCAATCAACGAATTGTTAAGCCTGATTACTTATAAATTTCTTAATCAGAATAATTCATTCATTACTGGAAAGCGATTGATTACTTAAATTAATCACTGATTACTTTTGCATGATTACTGTTTTCTCAAAAAATTCACTGATTACTTTAAAGTTATTAATGATTTATTTTAAGTAATCAAGTAATCAATTTGTGTATGATTAATTGTAATCAGTAATTTTTTTATAATCACTACACGAAAGTAATCATTACTGGCCAACCCTGAATGTATGTATTTTTTATGTTTTTAAATCAAAAAATTCAAATATATAAAAACTTTTTTAATATGCGTTTTAAAGAATTTTTATTTAACTGGGCCAATTGAGCCATAAGCTTAGCACTTTTAATAAAGTCTGCATGCTGAAAAAAACTATTTGCTGATATTAATTATAAAAATAAACTACACAAAAATTGCAGAAAATGCACATTCAACGTGAGTATTTAGTAAATGTAAAACCTTTAAAAGCTAAAAAATAATACCTCTTTTAGAAATGACTTTTTAAAACAACCATTCGTGTGCTTTTTTATACATATTTCAATACATATTTTGCAATATACATATTTTAATCAATTAAAACAAAAAATCATCCAAAAGTTTGGCCGACAGTTTTACAAAAAACAAATCGATTTATAAAAGTTTAAACATTTCTCAATAAATAACACAAACACAAAATACTGATCTTTTTTTTAGTGCGCTGAGCATTAAAAAAATGTTGTGATTTTACGATTATTTGAGTGTTTCCAAAATTTTTTATAAAACAGCAGAAGAAGAAGGCACTTTCCATAAAATTTTCGATAAAATCTAGACGATGTTTAAAGAAATATATAATACTAAAAAAGAAAATATGGATTTATTGCCTTTGTTTATTTAGAAATTTTGCTATATTAAAAACATAATTGTTTCGAAATTAAAGTAATTCTTTTAATTTTTTATTAATTTTTTGAAATCGTAAAATCACAAATTTTTTAAACTCTAGATTATCCTCTAGAGCCTCTCAGCTGTTTTTTTTGTAAATCATTTAAACATTTTTTTTTTCTAAATATAGTAAATTTTTTAAAAATTTTTCCTAAAAGTTTTAATTTTGTTTTGTTTGGTATAAATATGTTTCATTTCATAAAAATGTAATTACTATAATGTAAATTACAATATTTTTGGTAAAATTTTCTCTCCTTGTTTTTAATTTTTTTTTTAAATTTTTGTTAATTTGAATTTTATTCCGAAAGGCATTTTTTGTGTGTGTTTGTTTCCTAAACATTAAATTTTGTTAGTGTTTGCTTTGTTTTAGCATCTTTTAGATTACTTACATATTCCAAAAATTTTGTACACATTTTTTGTATAAATTTTTACTTTTCGTCGAAATAATACTAAATTAAATAATGCGGCACACAATTTTGTTACAAAGAAACCAAAAGCATGGAATGCTTTAATACAATTACTCAAATTAATATAACAATAAGTTAAAAATGGAGTTTAAAAAAAACATTTAAATGCTAAAATAATGCTTAAGCTTTACAGAGATCCATTATTTTTTCTTAGATTTTAATAATACTTTGCTTAATTTTAGGAATAAAACAATTTTAAACTAAAGCTTTAGTCGTATGACAATTCTTTATAAAGTATCAATACAATATAATGTCATAATTATTATATTACTGTTAAATAGATTATTATGTTTTTAAGTATGTGTTTGTGTTGGTTTTAGTTTACATTCATTTGAGTAAAACGGCATTGCATTAAAAATTAGATTAAATACTAAAAAAACAATATAAGTTATTTCTGCTAAATTGAGTTCTATTGCACATTGAAGTATATGTTTTGTTTTTAACATATAAATGATTTTTGTTTTTTTCAATTATACAATTATGTATGTAATATCATCTATTATATAGTATGTTTAATGTTTCTAATTTTATGTTTATAAAATCTCCAGTTAATAAAATAAATTGCTGGATTGTTTATTTAATAAACTGGTGACCTTTTTTTTAAAAAAATAAGTGTGGTTCCATTCAAAAGGGACATACATTTTCATTATATTATATTTTAGATATATTTAATTTGAAAAAATTTTTTAAACACTTTCTCGTACGCAAATCTGACAAAATTGAATCAAAATTAATATTCCTCTCCGGGCGGCACTATTTTGAGGCCGACAGTGAAGGTACAGTTATAATCAGGGTTCGGATTTTTATGACCTAAAAAACTGCAAAAAATTACTTAAAAAAATGACAAAAATGACCTGAAAACTGCAGAAAATTACCTAAAAACTGGCTAAAATGACCTAAAAAATGCAAACAATTACTACATAAAAAATAAACAAAAAAATAAAGCTTTAAAAATAAAACATTACTAACTTAAAATCTATTTATAAATCTATTTTATACAAGGTACATTAATAAGTTTTTAAAATTGAAAGAACTTCGATTGTCTGGCAAAATGTTTTTGTAAACAGAAAATCTTCTTTCTACTTCTTCACTGACGAGAGGAACATATTTAAAAGACGATATGTCATCGGATGTAAGTTTCTCTTCTAACTTCATAGTATTAACATTTTTACGTCCTAATATTTCAGCAATAGAGCATAAAAATAGAGTTAATTAAAACGAGCATATCCTGGAGCTTTTTTATCTAACACTTGTTTCATCTTTCTACATACCCTTTCGTCAGTTTCACCACGCGCAGACCTTTTTTTTCATCCAGGTCTATGAACAAAGCTACTCCTTTTTCGATAGGTAATGGTTTTGATTACAGGAACTCTATTCTTAAAGGAATATGTTGAAAAATTGACAATAAAATAACTTAAAAACTGCTAAAAATTACCAAAAAATGCCCTTAATTTCGTAAAAATGACCTTAAAACAAAAAACTGATAAAAAACGATGAAAAATGACGACAAAATGACATAAAACTTTTCATATTTGAAATTTAGGAAACATAGAAGGACGTTCTAAATAACCAGGAAATATCTTAGTAGCAGCTGAAAAAATATGACATATCATCGAAATCCTAGCCCTGGTTATAATTAATAAAACGAGGTACATAAATATACAAAAATTAGTTAAGGATAGCTTAGTAATATCTATCTTTAATTCTTTTTTTATTCTCTCGCTCATCTGAATAAAGGATCACGGAAAATAAAATCAGGATTGGGACAAAATTACAAAATTAAAATAAACAATTTCATAATATTGGTATGCAAAAAAAAAAGAAAACCAATAATTGTTAAAAATAATTTAATTTAATTATTTATAATATAATTATAATTAAGTTATATTGCGTAGCTAAATTAATAAAGAATTAACTCGAAAAGAAAAAAAAATCTTTAATCGTTACCTGCTTAAATCAAGAAAAGGAAGTAATATTTTCACATTTGGAAAAAAGATTTAACATTTTTGGGATAAATGTATTAGGCTGGGTCGATTTTCAAACCGCTATTGCCTGAGCGATTTTCGGTTCGGGTATGAAAAGTTATTTAAGTAAAAATAGGGGGGCGTTGGGGGTGCACTTAGCCCCATCACACCTTCAATTTTGTGTACTTTTTTTAGGAATTTTTTAATAAACACTTGCACATCTAGATCAAAATTAGTGTTTATGCAAAATTGTATAAAAAAAAAATTTCTAAAGAAAATATTCACAAAGTTCAAGGTATGTATAATATTTTATAGAATTTGTGCCATTAAAACTGTAAAGTTGATTTTCTGTTGTAAATCTTTAATGAAACTGCAAAAAGATTTCAATTAAATTCAGACTATCACTATGAATATCAAAAATATTACTGAATGACATGAAATCTATTTAATATTGAGGGTTTTCACAAGCTGTCGTATTGTTGTATTGTCGTATTTTTTCACAACAGTTGTATAGTTTTTGTTGTTGCCTTCCACATAAAACTAGTTTACGACAATACAATCGCGTTTGGTATGTATACTGTTTGTCGTATTTCATCAGTGCTGTTCTTTCTTGTTACGAATTTGTTATTACCGTGCACATTTCATAAGTAACATCACTATCATAACAGTTTTTCTTTTTATTTTGCCAGGCAAATAGGTTTGTAGAAGAAATTGAAAGTTTTGACTTTCTGATTCATACGAAGATCAAGTCTATACTTTTCACACAAAGCTCTTATTATTTCTTTCTTTTCGTTTTGTTTAGGCATTTAAAAAAATTCATTTTCTCCAGTCATTTGTCTGTTTCTTCAGTCAGCTGTGTAAATACGACATACAACTAAATAAACCCTTAGGGTATGTTCACAGTTGTTGTATTTTTTTTATTGAAAAAGCAATACGACATACAAAAATACGACAGCTTGTGAAAACCCTAAATATATCTAGAATTTTGTAATTTTTAACAGACTTCAAAAAGGAGGAGGTGCTCAAGTTGCTTGTTTTTATTTTTTTTGTTTTTGAATGTATGTACATAAATAACTTCTAAAGTACTTGCCCGATTGCCACAAGTTTTTTGTCAACAGATAGAGATGTCAGACGCGGAGGTGCCCGTCTTAAAAAATACCCTGGGCGGTATTCGACACAGGGGCGTGGCAATATAAGGAACACTTTGTATGTCGAAAAACATTAACACTAGAGTACTGAAATTTAGTAAATGGGTTGGCACAATTATTAAAAGTTATATTGAAAAAAGTGGGCATTAGTCGATAAAGGGCGTGGCAAAATAATAAAAACACTGTAACTCGAAAAATATTGACACTAGGCTACTGAAATTAGGTACAGGCGTAGGTATAACTATAAAAATTTACTGTAAAGAAAGTGGGCGTTTTTGGACAAAAGGGCGTGGAAATATAAGAAAAATACTGTATCTTAGTTAATATTGACACTAGGGTACTGGAAATTGTTACAAGGGTTGGAACAATTATTACAAATTACGGTAAAAAAAGTCGGCGTTGTCTGAAAAAGACGTGGCAGTATTAGAAAAACGCCATAACTCGAATAATATTGACACTAGGATACTGAAATTAGGTACAGGTGTAGGCATAATTATGAAAATGTACTGTCAAAAAAGTGGGCGTTACTGGACAAAAAGGCGTGGCAATATAAGAAAAATACTGTTTTTCAGTTAATGTTGACACTAAGGTGCGAAAATTCGTTACAAAAATAGGAAAGTTGTTATCATAATCTCTAAAAAGGAAGAAATAAAAACTTTTTAACAAAAAATAAACCAACTTCAAAACCCCTACAAAGTAAAAAATAATTTTAAACTTTTCACATTAATTCTTGGTCAAATTGGTTAATTTATTTATATATATTATTAAAATGGAAATCTTACTAAATTTTTTCTATTTTGTATTATTATCATAAATATATTAAATTCTCCATGAATATAAAACCTTTAAAGTCTGGGCTTATATAATCAGACTTTTATAAAATAAATGCTCCGGCTTTAAAGGTTTTATATTCATGGAGAAATTAATATATTTTTGATAATAATACAAAATAAAAAATTTATAATAATAAGATTTCCAATTTAATAATGTCTATAAATAAATTATCCAATTTGTTCAAGAATTAATGTGAAAAGTAATTTAAAATTATTTTTTACTTTGTAGTGGTTTTGAAGTTGGTTTTTTTTTGTTAAAAAGTTTTTTTTTCTTTAGGAAATTTATAGTTATGATAAATTTTTGTACAAAAATATATGAATGTTAGACCGTTTAAGATTGTATCGGGTGCAAGGATTTCATTTCTGACATCAGTATTGCTCCAGCTGGAGAAGTTTTTAATTCAAAAATTTTTAAAAAAAATTTACTAAATTTAAGGTGTGATAGAGTAAACTCCCCCCGTTTTTTTTTAATAACTTTTCATATCGAGAGTTTATATTCAATGTGACCTATCTACATTTTCCACGAAAATTAGTTTTTTATGACAAACAAATCGTTGACTCATCTGCCACCTATTAGATCTATTTCAATACAAAAACAAAAAGAGAGCTAAACTCTCTAAACTAAAGTTTGCCCCCTTAAATGTTTGACTTATCTACAATTAATTTTTTTTTTTGTGAACACAAAAGGACTCATCTACACAAATTTTTGGAGATATTCAAGAAAATTGTAACAAATTTTGCATTAGACTATAATGGCAGGGCAAAATACAGAAGGAAATGCATTGAAAATCATAGCAGTACACATTGGTCCTGGAATTCCAATAAGAGACCAAAAATCAAATATGTTTTGTATACAAATGATTCTAACGATTGATAACGGGACACACTAAGATACCCTGAGACGAAATATTATTAATATAAAATTAAAAATTACGATTTGGGAAAGTTTTAAAGTTTTAAAGATTGAAATCATCGACAGGATAACTGTTTCTTAAAGTTCTTTAAAATTTATAGCACTTAATAAAAAATATTGAATACAATATTGAAAAAAAAAAAATTATATATGTATATTTCCTCTTATTTTTAATCCATTTTTCCTCATACTACACAAAAATGGGGTTACAAGAAAATGCCATGCGTAAAGAAGATTCGCCGATATTCCGTTGGTAATTGAAATAACTTACATGCTCGAACAAAGACGATCTAAATCAAAAAACAGATAGTAGACAGTGAAACTACTGTAAAGGCAAACTCTAAGCAAACTAGATCAAAAGTTTAAAAAAATATTAAAATAAAAAAAAAAAACAAAAAAAAAAAAAATAAAAAAATAAAAATCAAAAAGAAAAAAAACAACAAAAGCAAAAAATAAAAAAATTACAATATATGAAAATTATTTTAATAATTGCAAAAAATGAAAGAAATATAAAAAAACAAAAATTTAAAAAAATACTTAAAGCAAAAAATAAAACAAATACAAAAAATAAAAAAAATATTAAAAGAAAAAAATAAAAAAAAATAAAAAATATGAAAAAATATTAAAAATAAAATTTAAAAAAAAATAAAAAACAATTTTAAAAATATTAAGAGCAAGAAATAAAAAAAATAAAAAAATATAAAAAACGATATATAAAAAAATTTTTAAAATAAAATAAAATTTAAGAAAATAGAAAACAAAAATATACAAAACAAAATTTAAAAAAATATTAAAAGCAATAAAAAAAATAAGAAACAACATAAATATTTTTTTTCTTAAAAAGATCAAAGAACCAAGGTATGTGCCTTATACAAACAAGGTTTGGTCTTTAATCTGAAAGGAAAGTGATAGATTATTAAAAGCAGAAAATGAAGTAAAAAAAATATAAAAAAATATGTTTAATAAAAAAGCAAAAATGATGCATAAAAACAAAAAAATAAAAAAAAATATAAAAACAAATAAGCAGAAAAAATTGAAAAAATAACATGGGCTCTCCCCGCAACCACCACGTGGTGCCTCGGAAACTATATACATATGTCATTTATGTAGGCTAGTTGCGGGTTTTTTGTTTCTCGATTTTATAACATATCTATCGTTCTAAAAGTGCTATTTTCTATAGCCTTGTATATTCATTTTAGTTCACACATCACACATCAGAGTCGGTAAAAGCGTCTTCTTATTTTCTCTCGTATCCCACTTCTTTTTGAATACCCCAAAATCAATAATAACCAAGCTACAGTTTTTATTTAATAGTACCACGCCCTTTGTTAAATACCGCCTCCTTTTTCTAACATGCTCGAAAACGATTCTAACCACCCCTATACCCAATCGAAGGTGCCTTTCACAATGTTTTTCCGGGGGCAATCATTGGCGTACTCATGAAGCTTTGGGTGGATGAGTCACTCTGTGCGCTGATAAACAACCTAATGACCAGCAGGGTAGTCAGTGCATCTCTAGGGGACTCAAAGGCCAGGGCATTTCAGAGTAGGGGCACTCCTCAGGGCGGTGTTCTATCACCTTTATTATGGAACGTGGTAGTTAACGAACTACTGAGGAAATTAGAAAAGGTGAGCTGCAAGGTGATTGCCTATGCGAATGACGTAGCTATTGCTGCACAGGGAAAGTTTCCTGACACTCTCTCGGATCTGATTGTATCAGTGCTACTGAACTCAATAGTTGGGCCAAAAGATGTGGGTATTGTAAGTCCCCATAAATCTTAATTCGTCGTTTTTACGAGGGAATACAAAATTCCGCGCATATTGCCTCCACGTATTGATGGCACTCAGCTACACTTCGTGGAAAAGGCAAAATAATTAACAGTTATTTTGGATAGAAAGTTAAGCTGGAAACCGAATAATCTTTAGCGAACTAGGAAAGCCAATTTTGCTTTATATACCTGTATGAACGGTATAGGTAAAACATGGGGACTTACCCCGAATATTGCACGTTAGATTTATACAGCTAAAGCGAGGCCAATCTTGCTACACGGTGTCTGTGTGTGGTGGACAGCACAAAAACACAGTCTAATTGCAAATTATTAGGGAAAGTTCAAAAAACTGCGGCCGTATGTAACAGCCGAGCGCTTAGGCCCACTTCATCTGAAGCGCTAAATGCAGTTCTTTGCTTAACACTCTTCGATATTATGGGAAAAAGGATGGCAAAAGGAAATAGCCATCCGACTCAAAGCAACCTCGCAGTGGACTAACACTCGTACAGGTCACTCCTTTATTAGCGTTCTTGTAGGAGCAGTTCCTAGCAACATCGACTACACTATTGCCACTCCCTTATTCGAGAATGGCTTTCTTACAGTAATCCTTACTAGGGTAGAACGGGACGAGCTACTGCCGCTAAACCAAGTTGGCGCGCATATTTTTAACGACAGCAAAAAATGATGCGTTGATACACCAACCCAAGCGCAGTTTACTATATCAGCGTAATGCGTTAACGCAATTGCGGCACGACGTAGTTTGAAATGCTTTGAAATCTATATTAACAAGATGTTTATCAGCGCAGGCTGTTTTTGAATAGAATAGCTTGAATTGAATAGTTTTGTGGTGTAGTAGCAAGTTGTTCTAAGCGCAAGTGCAACTTAGGTAAAATAAATGGAATCAAATAAAAAATCCTGCAACAATATATCTAATTTAAGGAACGCATATTGCTCATAGATTGATTTAAAATTACTTACACAATAAGTGGTTATCTAATATGAAGCATTACTGAACAAATACCATATTTTTAGCATTCACTAGAGGTGGATAACTCAGTGCTGTGCTATGGCACTGTGCTGACTCTCTGTAGTGTGCCATGTGTGCTAGCACACTACGTTGGCTCACATAGTGGCACAATAGCACGCAAAGAGCAGAGCTTTGACGAACTTTTGCTCGTAAAGTTACTTTTGTGTGCTGTGTTGGGATGAATAGCAGAGTGTTGTGCTAAGCTTCTTCTTTGACACTCGTTGGTTATCGTTACTGTGCACTGCATTACTTACGTTTTGTAAGTTTTTGCTTAATAAAGTTGCTTTTGGTTTTACTTAGGTTTACTTGCAATAATTGACAGTAGGCAATTTGTGAATATTGTAAACAAATCAATATAAAAGGGTGCTAGCACTCTTTTTGTTATCGACACTTTTATAAGTGCTTTGTTCGATTGTGGCACAATTGTGCTAGCGCAGTTTGCTGACACACAAGGGTGCACATGTGCTGGTGAGTCAACACACAAAAAATTGTGCTATTTCCCACCTCTAGCATACACCAAAAATTAGCATTCACCAATTTTATAATTCAAGCATGCAGTCAAACTGTATTCCGTTTAAGGTTAATGTTAGAAATACACTTTTCTGGTACGCAAGACAAGTTGAAAGTTGGATGCTAGTTTGATTCCATGCACCTTAAAATCATGCAAATCTAAAGAAACAAAAGATGAGCATGAAGCAAATGCGTTACTGCGCTATTTTTAACTAATAACGCAACATTTTAAATTTTATTACAAAAACAAACAAAAGCACTGCTTAGCATTAAGCAAGAAGATTTTTGCTTTTACTTTCTAAATCGAACACGTTCAAAAAATTGTAACATATAGGAAAACCGCTCCGTGAATGGAACAATCATAATAATCTAACACTCATTCTTAACAGCATCTTCCTCGCAACTGCTATCCCATATTTAAATGAGCAAACAATGTTCGCTTGGAACATTCTATCGCAAGGTTTGATTTGCCGTACAATTTTTTGCTAACTGTATTAATATTTTCTCATTTTTCTTTAAGCGTGTCATTTATATTACTGCGCTATTGCGTTACTATTTTTAAAACAAGTGATTCAGCGCAGTAACGCATTTAAGTGCTTCAACTCTAAAGCGTAATGCAGCGCAGCGTTACCCATGTCTAATTTATAGAGCTGTAGAAAGGCTGAGGTATGGTGAGATATTAGGTCAGTTCCCGTGCTAACTTCAATCAATTGTAATAGATTAGAGAGTGTCATTTTGCATGTTACTCCTCTCTTGAGCTTTAAAATAAAGCTTTCAAGCAACTTCAAGCTACTTGAATCGAGTACGGGAACAGACCTATTAACTAAAGATACAACGGTAATGTTGTTGCAACGTTAGGTACAACGAAAACGTTGTTGCCTGACATGGAAACATTAGGCATGCCACTTCCGTCATACAAACTGGCTCTGAGGCAACATGCCAGTTGAGGAAGCTCACTTAAATGGCGAGGAAAGATCTCTCCATTTTGATAGGCGTTATAACAGGACACTGTCTTATAGGTAGGCATGCCCTTAGAATGCGGGTCCTTGATAATGACTTCAGTAGGAGTTACAGGGATGAGGAAGAGGAGGAGACGGTATCGCAGAACCTCTGATCATGACCCGCTCTGACACGCAGAAGACATAAGCATTTAGGAAGACTATTTTTTGATGATCTCAGGGATCTTGAGAAGGTATACGTTAAGCGTCTACTTCTATTTATTATTAGTACTGGTTAGTTGCACGACAGTGTCTAAGAGAGTAGAGGTTGAGAAGAAGATCCCCTGTGGTACCACAACGAATCAAGTTTATGGTATATGTGGTCCAATGACCGGCCGCCATCCTAACCTAACCAAGCTTCAGTTACAATTCTATAAAGCTTTAGCAGAAAAAATAATACAGGCTTTGAAGGGAGCCAAAAAATCTTTACGTATTCGCTCAATTTCTCTCTGCCTGTCAGCACTTTAATAAAAGTTTCTCAATTTTTTAATATAAAATTTTATGTTGTTTTAAAATGTGTGAAATACTGTCGATTCAAAAAATAATTGAATATACTTTTCATTACTTTTACATTTCTGTAATGCTGCTTAACAGTTGCCAATTGCGAACGCAGTCGCCGTGACCAATAGGCATTTCGTCGCTTGAGAAAATAAATGTCGTATGTGAAAATTTTCACTATTGAGATAATTGAGAAAAAGGGGCTATAATTCAAAATCTAGCGGAGCAATATTCTTCCGAATTTCAGACCTATTTGTGGACACATTTCACATTAGATTACGAAATTTTTGTGAACTTACCGCTTTTTTTTTAGAATTTATATGCCCTTTTTCTCAATAATTTCAAAAGCGAAAATTTTCACATACGACATTTATTTTCTCTAGCGATGATTTTTTTTAAACCTGATTCAGCATAGAAAAGATTAGTCATTGAAATTAGAGGTAGCTTTTGCGATTTCATATCAAACATAATGCATTTTTATCAACATTTTTCATTATTCTTAATTCGTTTGTTTATTTGAGTTTTGCAAAATTTAAGGGCGCCTAGTTTTGTTAATTTGTTAGAAATAAACCCTGAAACATAAAATTAATGCAAAAAATGCACACAACTTTTTGGCTCTCACTTGCGTAAGAAAAGCTATAGGAAAAGACCGTTGTTGTTGTTGCCTTTTTTCATAAATAACTTGACCTAAAACTCTAAATTATAATCTTGTAAAGACGGTTATAGTTCTATAAACAAAGGGTCCCCAAGCGATAGTTCTTTGAAAGGCTTTTGCACCTGCTCAAGTCGCCACTGGCTATGACATTTTTTTTTCTTATATTTAATCAGCAGCAGTTTCGTTATTATTTTTTCTCAAACTCTATACAATTCCCAGCTGACCATAAATTCTCAAACGAGTTCTTCGAAGTTAATTTGAAACGTTGAGCCAAACCTGTACAGAGCTTTTGAATTTAATTTCGAAAGGACCTCGCTATTATAGCAGTTATGATTTTGTTAAGCCTTGTTTGCGGGCTATAGTTTTACTAAACTTATATCGCAAGCTTAATAGAAGTTGAATCAAAGCTACAACTGTAAAACCTCTAACCTAATAGAAATTCGTGTTGTTAGTAAGGTAGCAATTTCTAAAATGGATTCAGCTATTATATCAATAATGGTTTCGTTAAGCCTCGTTTGCCGCCGTTGGTTTAACTAAACTGCTGTCGCGATCTTATTAGAAGTTGGATCGAAGCTTGAACTGTGTAATCTTTCCTAACCTTATAAGGGTTCGTGCGTTAGTTGGGTAGGAATCTTGAAGATGGATTCGGAAACTCTGAAAATCCAGTCTCAGGAAAATTTATTCAATAAAATTATAAAATATGCGCTTAATACCAGCGAAGTGTTAAGCAAGTGTAAGATAGTTAATTTAGTTTTCATTCTATTTTCTTCGCAAATTCTCTCTGAAGCTGTGAAATAGTATTAATATCATGTGTCACCTTTGGAACATGTTTTGCTTAATTGCACCGATGAGAACCACTATTAAAATTTATGTGATAAATATCCAACGTTTTGCTCTTAATAATTGTTACTAGCATTTAAAAAAAATCAGTTAAAAAAATGATTAAAAACTACCGGTGCTTCGTACTTCGAGCGACACAACTCATTCACCACTGCTCATAACAAGTGGCTCGATTTTTATGCTGCTACTGCTTGACGAAGCAGCATCTAATGTTGCTGCTGTCGATGTAGATGTCGTTACCGTTGTCGAACTGGCGACGTTTGATGCAGCGGATACCGCTGAGGTGGAAGCACCAGCATTACTGCCTACCAAATCGGCGATATCCTCCTGAAATAGATGTTCGCCACGTGGTGAGGAGTAACCGCGTGATGGTTTGTATGCCATGCCACTGATGCCAACTGGTCCTCCACCTGCATCCAAGCCCAGCTCGGTGAGTGGCGAGTGAATCGGCGTGATGCTGGGAGGACTGACACGTCGATGTTCACCATGCGGCGAAGATGTTGTTGTTGTGGTTTTTTGTTGTAGGCTGGACGAAGTTACTGGCGAAGCGCTGATGGAAGGATGCGCGGACGAACTGGCCGCCTGCTGCTGTTGCTGCTGATGACGGTGTAACGCAGCGGAAGAGGAGGCTGCCGACGTTGAGGCTGCAGCGGATGCAAGAAACGCCATGTGTGCAGGTGATTGTTGCTTAAGCTGTTGCTGATGCAGAGCATGCTGTTGCTGCAGATGTAGCTGCTGCAGTTGATGCTGCTGTTGCTGACTTAACATGGCTGCGGATGGACCACCATGCAAAGCGGCGGCCATACCAGGCGGAAGATTTGGTATTCCAGACATGCCACTGCTGCAGGCTGACTGCGCATGTCGTGCGCCTAGCATAGCACCAGCGGGGTTCAAACTGCTATTAGCTGCTGCTGATAAATTTGGCTTTGGCAGCGGCATACCACCTGGGCCTGGACCACTCACTACTCCGCCACCGCCACCAGCAGCAGCGGCAGTCAGATGTGGTTGCAGATGCGGTGGTAAATTGAAAATATTAGGACCCGGTGCAGTCTCCGGATGTTGATGCTGATGTTGCTGCTGCTGCTGCTGTTGGTGCTGAACAACTGCGGCCATTTGCATTTGTTGACGCAAATTATGCGCTACAGCTGCAACAGCTGCAGCGGTGGCCTCCTGAGACATTTGATCACCGGTCGGTGTAGGCATGCCATTTGGACAGGGACCACTAACGCCAACGCCACCGCCACCATAGCCCAGATGACCCTCTTGAAAAGGAAATACAGGCTGAAATTAAAATAACTTCTTTACATTTGACACATCAAACAATTTACCCAATTCTACCCACCGAGTGTCGGCCATAAGGTAGATGTGTGAGTCCTTCATCTTTGATATCCTTTGCATCGCGGAAAACCACAGTCTTGATAACACCTTTGATATGCTCATCGGGCCAGATACCCAGAAGAATTCGTTGTGGACGTCCTCTACCCTTGGGTCGCAAGTCTGGGCCGCCATCGATGGAGGGACCGAGCATGTTGTGTACACGATTTGCATAGAGCACAAAAGTCGGATACGGTATATCGTATTTTCGCGCTGCCTGCGACAGCGAGAGACCCTCCTTTAGTACGCTGAATATGGCCTCTGCCATAGTTTCTGGGCGCCATGATTTTAAAGGACCCCGCTCGCGGAACCGCAGATGATGCATAAGATTTTGATTTGTATTCCAGCATTTCTGCCACATGGACTGCAGTTGATATTGGTAGCTGTCTGCTGGGAGGTATTAAAAGGAAAAGGTGAAAAAATTGTGGTAATCCACATAAAAATAAAAGCTCTGAAATTCAAGATATAAACCTGCAATTGACGATGTCGAAGCGCCCATCCAGGAATGTGAGTTCTCCAGCATTTTTGCCTGGAAATAGAAAGTAAAAAGTGCATTTGTCAGTAGGATATTGACAGAGCATCTTTCGAATGGAACTGATTTTCAAATTGAATTAAGAAAAATGCTTTTCATTCGAAACAGTTAAAAAGAGGTCAAAATCTTGATTCAATTTTTTTTTTGATAAAATATATTGGGTGATTATGTTATTTTTTCAAACCTCCCTGCACCAGCAGAATATGAATACTGAATGTCAATTTTATGTGTGAGTAAGCAAAAAACCTGTTCCGAGCTAAAGGACAAAACACTCCAAAAAATAATAAACTTTTTCTTTTCAAACAAAAATTTCTATATTTATACACTTCCTCTTTTGTATATATTAGGGTGGGCCGATTTGATGAAATTATGTTTGTACAATTTTTCCATGTAAGAGGGGAAAAAAGGAATCTAGGTATATTTTTTTTCTTCTTGAAATAAAACGAACCCCTAAAATGTTCTCTTTTTTGTAATTTTACACCATTTATATAGTGGATCCCTCCTAATGGTTCGGTTTTTTGGAAATTTGATGCCAAAAAAAGAATTCTCGGCTCATAAAATCTTTTTTTGCAAAATTTGCACGAAACCGATGGATTGAAAACTAAGTTACAGCACTCTGAGTATCAGCACAATGAAGTAGTTCAAAAGAAGAAAAATTTACTTAACAGAACTACTTTACTGTGCTTATATTCAGAGTGCTGTGACTTTGTCTTCGGCCGATTGAATTCGTTCAAATTTTGCAAAGTAAGGTTTTATAAACCGAAAAATTATATTTTCTATCACATATTCAAAAAAACGTGTCATTTGGGGGCTACAGTACAAAATTTATTAAACAGAACCGCCTCGCTGTGCTAATATTCAGAGTGCTGCAATTTCATTTTCGACCTATCGATTTCGTTAAAATTTTTCAATGTAGGGTCTTATGAGCCGAAAAATGGTATCAGATTTCTAAAAAACCGAACCATTAGGAGGGATCAACTACATAAATGGTGGAAAATTGCAAAAAAGAGAAAATTGTGAGGGCAAGTTTTATTGCACGGAGAAAAAAATACCCCTAGATTCCTTTTGTTTTCCTCTAACAGGAACAAATTGTACAAACCTTATTTTATCAAATCGGCCCACCCTAAAATATACAAAAGAGCAAGTGTATAAATATAGAAAGTTTTGTTTAAAAAAAGGAAAAAGTTTATTATTTTTGTCTTTCAACTCGGAACTGGTGTGAATTTTTGGTAGGAAATTATTATGTAACCTCCTAACCTTAGTATGCTGTAGGAACGAAAGTTTTTGGGTGTAGAGTCAAAATTTTTGAGTGGCGAAAAAGCACTTGCTGTTCTGGTTGACAGATTTTTATTTTTATTGCTGTAATTTTATATCCTATAAAAAGCAAGACTATACATTAATAAACTATATAAATGCAAAAAAAAAAAATTGTTAAATAACAAATTCAACAGTTAAACATACTTACTGCTTATTTTTTATTGTTGAATGGCAAATTTCCGCGCCAATTGTAAATGTACGGGCATATAATCGACAGCGAAATTTTGAAATTTGAACTCTCCACTCACGAATGGAAATTTGGCAACATAGCAATAATTTTCGATTCTACAGCGTACTAGATGGCGAAAAAATAATTTCGCTGCCTGTTCATTGTCAAAAATCTCAATGTATTTCTTATGGACATTTTTTTCGTTCCTACAGCATACTAAGCTTTAACATCAACTTTTTCTAAGACAGTAACACGCTTACCCCAATACTGGAGAAGTTAGAGACAAAAAACTGATGCGTTGAATTACACAGTGTTTACTTAAATTTATTGTGTCAAAAAAACAAAAAGATGTTCCGCGCCTAACTTCGCAAAACCCCGCTAGGGTTTTGCTCGAATGGGGTAGTACTTTCATCCCTATATTGTGGTATACAAGAATTATTTTAAGCGTTTCACTTTGTAATTGTATTGTATTGTAATTATTTTTGGATGCTCTCTCTCTCTCTCTCTCTCTTGTTCTCTCTGTCTCTTTCGCCCTGTCTCTTTTACAGAAACCTCTTTTACTTTCACTTTTAAGCAGTGATGCCAGTTCGAAGGTAATTCCCCCATTTTGAGGGATTTATCAAACTTTTTTTGCGCTAAGACAGAAAAAGGGAAAAATTTTGCTTGGTAGCACAAAAAAAAAGAGAATTTTTTCGACAAAGAAAAAAATCGACAGTTCAAAAAAAAGTTATTGTAAATTTATTTACAAAGAAGTTTTTATAATACTTTTATTAAGATGAGATTGGAAAGCTTAAAAATTTCATAGAACTATTTCTTGTCGAGACCTTTTCTTGTATTGACAGTAGACTGGTCCTTATTAGCAATATGGACAAAAAAAAAATGTTTGTTTTTCTTGAGCACCCTCTTATTTTGTTCCTACATATAAAAAACGCATTAAAAAAAAAGTTTCAACGAAATTGGACTTTATTAACACGTGCCGCCAGGTAGAATTTAAAAAGTTATCTACTACATATGAGAAAAAAAATGATAAAACAGCAATTCCATTTTGAACCTACCGGTCTACGGAATGACCTTCTCCGATTTGGGTGAAATTTTGCATGGAGCATCACTGATGGAAATAAAAAACTTCATTTAAAGTAAAAAATGCTAAAAATTTAGACAGTCAGATGACAATTAAAAATTCTGTGCCATCTCGAGTGTACTTTAGATTCGAATATCCTTCCCACAGAACGCTGAGATTCCCACAGGAATCCAGAGTGGCATCTCGTTTGACAAGATATTGTTAGTGAAAGTCTTTATTTACTTTTGCCTTAAGATATATGTAGTTTTTCTTAACAAAAAAGTATTTTGAAATCTCTTTTTTTTGTTTTCTCAAAAACAAATTTGTCCTTGCGGGAGGGAAAGACATCCTTTTTTTTCTAAATTTTTTTTGGAGATCTTGACCACCCTATGCAACTTTTGAGACCCCTTAGAATGTGAAATTCGAAAAAAATTGTGATTCGATACGCCCTAATGCTCATACAGTTGCTTTGCCTCTGTGTAAACTTCAAGCTTCGAGCGGCACGTGTTATTGTTGTAAAAAATAGGGACTTATTTTTAGACGCTAATGAACAAAAAACTCGGGTGCTCAACAATATCTAAAATAAGGACTACCCTAATTGACAGTTTTGTCAAGTAGCTTTCGATATCATTTTAGACTGAGAAATCCTTCTAATTATAAATAAATTTGCAATAGTCAATTACCAAAGTTAGTAGATAAATATAATAAGTAAATTGTTATGTATTTATATTGCTTTGTTTTTGCATTGTTTTATTACTTTTGACAAAAATGTTTAATGAATTTAAAAATATACTAAATATTTTTATTTTATTCACTTAGTTTAAAATAATATACATGATATATAATTTTTTATAACAAATACTCATGTACAAAACAGAAAAAAGAGTTTTTAAAACAGAGTCCATAGGTCTTTTTATTATAACAAATATTGTATGTTTATGTTAGTGAACATGTGCTATGTGTTTTAATACTTTAAATAATGTTTTTACCTAAAACTTTATACCTAAAAAAGGCCATGTTTTAAAGAAATTTAAGGGTTTTTTAAAAATTCTAAAAGGAAAAAAGGGAATTTTTTTAATGTGCTTGTGAGAAGTATACATAAATATACTGGCAACACTGCTTTTAAGAACTTTAATTTCTGTACTGTATGCACGCTGTACTGTGATTTTTTTTCCAAGTATTGATTTTTATTAGGCCTTTTATAAATCTCTATTATTACAATTATTTCGTAAAAAGATATTTAATAGACCGTATCTTATTTGTATGGAAGATTTTTAAGTTCATTCGATTTTCGCTCCCAGAACGAAAACATTTAGTTAAAAATTTGAACATTTCGTACAAAATTTGATCTCGATTGAACCACGGTAAATGGGCCCGACTCTCAGTGCGCTTTTTTCGATTTTAGGATTTTTTTTTAGGAAATTTTGTACAAATGTGTTTAAGCCTAAATTAAGTAATAGCGCAAAAATTAGAATTCTAGGTCAACTGCATCGCCTACCTCCCATACGAACTATTTTTTGTTAAAAAAAAACCCGCATAAAGTTGCTTATTTATGTTTTTAAAGAGTAAAGTTAGTTTATTTAACTTGACTTAAACGTCATGCTAAAAATATTTCAAACTGATAACTTTTAGATATAAAGTGTGTTTTTTATAGAGTGATACAACTTTGAGTTGGCATCACTGCTTTATTTGACCACCCATTTAACAGCTGATAAATGATTTTTATAAAATTTGCTTCGACATTTCATTATAAATCAACTTACACCAGAGCAACGCGTGCAAATTGTTGAAATTTTTAATCAAAATAATGGTTCTGTTCGTCAAACTTATCGTGCACTACGTCCATTTTATTTCGTACATAATCGTCCTTCAGAGCTGCTAATTCGAAAAACAATAAATCGTTTTTGGACCACATTTACTGTTACTGATAATGTGCATCCCGTCAGACGTTGAACAGTAGCCGCTGTACAGGAAAGCATTGAAGATGATCCTAATCAATCAATTCGTCGCCGTTCTCAGCAACTGGGGTTGTGTCCTTTTACTTTATGGAAGATTTTACGAAAAGATCTTGTCTTAAAACCTTTCAAGATTCAACTTGTGCAGGAATTAAAGCCAAACGACCATCGTATGCGCCGCCAATTCGGCGAATGGGCTGAAGCACAAATTGATATTTATTTTGAATTTTCATGGAAAATTTTATTTTCCGATGAAGCCGAAGTACTATAGTATAAGTAAGGTAGATAAGATAGATAAGATAGATAAGTAAGGTAGAAGTACGATATTTACTGATAGTTATAGCCTTTGACTTTAATAATGCTTAATTAGCTAGATATTTTCTACTAAATTTTACTTGAATTTTTATTCCTTGAAAAATTTACAGTCATATTTCAATGATTTTTCTATTTTTATTTCCTAAATTTTTTTATAGTATTTTATATTAAATTCAATGTCGATTAAGGCATAAAAAAGTACAAAAAACAAAACCTTGAAATATACTTTGTGTTCGAAGTTATTATTGTTTACACTTGACTTTATTTTTTGGGTTTTATTGAGCTTATTTTTGTTAAAAAGTTTCAACTTTGACGAATTTTATAAAAAAAACTATACAATAGAGTAAGTTCGGCATAAATGGCCCATGTGTGTAATATGGCCCATAGCAATATTTCCTAACTGAGAAAGGCTAGACACGCCACTGTCTACTCAATTCAGACATGAACGAACTGGTCATCGCTCATTGTAATGTGGTGAGTCAGTCGAAACAGATGTGTACAGGACAGCACTTGATAATTTTTTGGCGTTGTCGTTGGAATTTTTTGGTAAGTTTAATAACGCGTTTTTTAATTAAATTTTTGTGTGAATATTCTTGGGTTTGTGCAAATTATTTAGTGCTAAATGTTTTGTTTGCTTATGTAAAATCGAATCTGGAAAATAGTTAATAAAGTTTGCAAAAATTAAAAGCATAGTAGAAAAAACAGTGTTGATAATATGGCCCATCATAAATGCTGATAATATGGACTAGTGGACCATATTTGACACATGTTTCTAGTTAATATTTCATTTCTATTTTCTTTTTTAGCTACAAGGATATAAATGGCTCCGAACTCTAAGCAAGTCCAAAAGCAACGGCAGACATGGCGCAAAGAAGATGTGGCGCATGCAATTACGGCCATCAAAGAAAAGCGAATGGGGTTCTTAAGGGCATCCAAACAGTACAATGTACCTAAAACCACATTACGACGTTTGGTGGCAGAGAAGGGAAGACCGTTAGAAGAAGTAGTAGCAGCCAAATTAGGCAGAAAACCGATTTTCCCACCACAGCTCGAAGAATCGCTTGTTGACTATGTATTGCTTATGGAAGCGAAATTGTTTGGTCTAACAAGAAATGATATAAGATCATTAGCATTTTAATTAGCTTTGAAGAACAATATTCCAAACCCGTTTTCAGTAGCAAAGGGAACTGCAGGAAGAGATTGGTTGCGTTTATTTCTAAGACGTCATCCATCTTTGTCCTTCCGTCAGCCGACCGGAACATCTATAGCTCGTGCAAGAGGATTTTCAAAAGAAAACGTCACCGTTTTCTTTGAATTGTTGGAAAAAGAAATGGCTACGTACAACTTTTCTCCAAATAACATTTACAATGTAGACGAAACAGGAATTTCTGTTGTGCCCGCAAAAATACCACAAGTATTGTCTCTGAAAGGTCGGAAGCAGATAGGAGCACTTACTTCAGCAGAAAGGCGATCTTTGATTACTGTTGTTTTGTGTATGAGCGCAGGCGGGTCATTTGTACCACCTATGTTTATTTTCCCTAGGAAGAGGGAAAATCCTCTTCTAATGAAAGGTGCACCGCCAGGATCAATTCACGCAAATCATCCTTCCGGATGGATTCAAACGCATTTATTTACTAAATGGTTCGAGCACTTTCTTGCAACAGTTAAACCTTCTGCATCGTCTCCTGTATTGCTCATATTGGACGGGCATGCAAGCCATTCGAGAAACATTGAAATCATTGACTTGGCTAGAAGTAACCATATTCGCATCCTTTCGATTCCTCCACACTCTAGCCATAAGATTCAACCTCTGGATAAATCTTTCATGGGACCCTTGAAAAAATATTTGACTGGACTGGAAATAAGATGTTGGGTCATAAATAATGGAAAAGCATTAACACATTTTGATATAATTCAACTGTTCGGTCAAGCTTATATGAAAGCTCAAACTGGTGAAATTGCTGTCAAAAGATTTTCGTCAACTGGAATATGTACTTTTAATAGGCAAATCTTTAGCGATCACAATTTTCTCGCAGCGGACAAAGTTGATGCAACAGTTGAGAATGTGCAAAATGTAGATCCCTTACAACTACCAACCGCTTTACCTGAAATGGTGCAATTGGAACAAATTCCCGGTCAACTTCTTACATAATGCCTCAAGAAATTTCTCCTATTCCGGTCCGAGTTAAAAAAAATTAAAATCGAGGGCGAATACCAGGAAAGGCACAACTGATATCATCATCACCGCATAAAAAGAATCTAGAGGAATCTATTAAAAAAAACAATGACAAACAATTTAAGAATCAAAACACACGCGGAAAACGAATCGGGGAAAAAAATATTTTGAAAAAGAAGGTAGATATGAATTATATTTGTAGTTAGGTTTCAAAAAGGTTTTCCTTAAAATTTACTTTTCAGAAGAAAAATCAACGTACAGCAGAGTCTTCATCAGACTTTGAAGACAATTTTACAGCAGATGATTCATCAGATGCAAGTCCTGATAGGACTTATATGGAAGATGCCAAATGCATATATTGCTCAAGTCTTTTTTCCGAAGATAAAGGTGGAGAAACATGGTTGCAGTGCGTTTTATGCGCAATGTGGGCACATGAACTGTGCAGTGGCAACGAAAAAGAATATTTTATTTGTGAATTTTGTGTATAAGTTGTGTTTAATATGGACCACCCTAGTCCATATTCAACACACGGTGGGCTATATTAGTCGCACATTTTTGAAAAGTGATATTTTGAAGTTCCTTTAATTTTTCCATAATATCTTTTTGTTGTGTTTTTTGTAACGTAATTCTTTTATGGAGACTTAATATAAAATGAATTTAAAACAATTTAAAAAAAGTTTATGTTTACAAATTAAACTAGCTGTTTTATTTCAAAAAAAGTTAAGGGTGGGCCATATTTACCGAACTTACTCTACATCAAGTTTTTAATACATCATTCATAATATATGTTTTATAATCTGACGATAAAAAATATTTTTTTATAAAATAAAAAAAAAAAACCCAAATGCCATCCTAAAATTAAAAAAAGCGCACTGTGCGACGCACAGTACTTTGATCCCATAAAAAAAGAAAGAAGAAGTGCCCCTATGACAATGGAATTTTGTATGCCCCTATGACAATGGATATTGGCTAGTTTAAGCCAATTAAGAAAAATTTAAAAAATGGTTGAAATCAGTCAGTTCCTAGGGGTACCTCCCTTGGACCCATTATAATTTTGTACGTGATTTTGTATGGGAGGTGCATACGAAGGTAAGCCGATCTTAACAAAAATTCATCAGACGGGTAGTCAAATAGAGTAATAGATGTGTACAGAAAATGGTCAAAATCAGTTAGACCCTAGGGGTACCTCCCTAGAACCTATATTTTGTAAACATAAACGTAAATAGGCGGGTAAAATAATAGTTGGAAAAAACTTAATATTTTCAAGAGTCTAAACACTTATGATTTTGCTGGGAATTGTTAGTATTATGATTTTTTTTCTTTTACACCTTTCACAAGATGCGGAAAAAATCAAAATTCATATAAATATAGTATAATCTTTTGAAAGATATAGAGGTCGCAAATATAATTGTATTTGAAAAATTGTTTTAAATTAATTTTGGTGCACGTTTAAACTTTTAGATTGGTTCAGGGAATTAACGCCAAGTGAAATAATGCCCAAAATAAAAAATAAAATAAAGCTCAAACACTTTCCATACAAATTCGGCGTTACATCATTTTTGTAAGAACAAAATATTTTGGGTCTTATTTCATTTCGGTTTGGGCATTATTTAATTTTTTGGGCTTCATTTAATTTTTCATTTTGGACGTTATTAATTTTTGTATGTCCAAAATATTTTGGGCTTTATTTCATTTTTATTTTGGGCGTTATTTCATTGGGCGTTTCCCTGAACCTTTAAATTATACCAATATTTCTTTATTTATTTCTTTTATTATATTACATTCAAGCCATCAGAAGTGCCACTTTAAAAACCTCTTATAAAAATAAGCCCTGCTTCACAAATCACTGACTCGTATTCTAACTGACCCAATTTTTAACGACTCCACCTCCACTGACAATCTGCTATTCGGAATTGTTGCAATTCTCAAAAGATGTTGTATAAATTAACTAATTGCATAACAAAGTCAGTACAAAACATAAAATATGATTTTTTGAATTCAGCTGAATGAATATGTGTGGCAACACTTGAATATCCACTTTCATTTGTTAAATATGCATGTTCAGAAAATAAAACCATGCAAATAGTTCAGCATGGAAGAAAAGCAATACAATGGTGCATTTGCGCCCTCCCTCACATGGGATACAAATCGACTGTTAGGCACATCCGCTACACCACTTGGTGATGTGATGTGATGTTGCAAACTTGATTGTTAATACAATCTAACTAACTATAGACTATGAAGCATCGGCTTCGTACAAAAAAAAAAAAAAAAACAAAACAAAAAACAATAGAAAATCTGCAAGTACACCTCTTATATGAATTTACATATTGGCAAATGTAATTGGAATTTTATAACTACGTTAAACTTTTGATTCATTCAATAATTTGCTACAAGTCGAAAGTCGATAGTCTTGTTGTAGTAAGTAAAAACTATTTGTTTTTAATGTAGAACTTCTAAGGCAGCGATTTGATATTAAGGGTAGAATTTTTAGAGTCTCGTCACGAAAAATTTTCGTCATGAAAAATATTTTGAGTTTCGTCACGTTTTTGTGTAGGTACATGAGCAATGATATTTTCTGTTTTTTGTATGGGGACCAGAGATCTGCAACGAATCACATTTTTAAATCAAAGAGCCACTTAGTTAAAAATGAGTATGACTAAGTATAAGTAGTTCCAAAGTAGTACTCATTTGTGATTGATTCGAAAAAAAGTGAATCACATTTTTGAATCATGAGCCACTTACACAAAAATGAGTATGAATAAGTATAAGTAGTTCCCAAAGTAGTACTCATATGTTATTTATTCGAAAAAAAGTGAATGACATAAGCATAGAATTAATTAAATTTTGAGGGCTGCCACCTAATGATATGTAATTTTAAGAATTTTAAACATGATTTAACAGTGTTAGGGGTCGCTGATTTCGAATCTAAAGTCAGAATTTTAAAATTAAAAATGGTAAATAGGGCTGCCACCTAAATTATTTTGTTTTTACGAATTCGGTGCTGGTGCGAACAAAAGGTAAAAATGGGTCGGTGAACCCGAAGTCAGAATTTCAAAATTATGTCATTTTTGTTGTAATAGGGTTGCCACCTAATAATATGTCTTTTTAAGACTTCGGGATGACTTCGAATCTGAAGTCAGAATTTTAAAATTCAATATGGTTAATAGGGTTGCAACCTAAATTTTTTGTATTTTTACGAATTCGGTGTTGGCGCGAACACTAGGTAAAAATGGGTCGCTTAATCCGAATCCGTTGTCAGAATTTCAAAATTATAAATTTTTTTATAATAGGGTTGTAATATATGAAATGTAATATATGTAATATATGAAATAAAATATGTATTTTTAAGAATTTCAACCTTGCTTTAACAGTGTTAAAGAGTTGCTGATTTCGAATCTGAAGTCAGAATTTTAAAAATCAATATGGTTCATATGGCAGCCCCACCTAATTTTTTTTTGTATTTTTGCGGATTCTTGTGATTTTTAAATTCTGACAACGGATTCGGACCAGGGACCCATTTTTGCCTAGTGTTCACGTCAGCACCGAATTCGTAAAAATAAAAAAACTAAGGTGGCAACCCTATTAACTCTATTGAATTTTAAAATTCTGATTTCAGATTCGAAATCAGCGACCCCCTAAAACTGTGAAATGAGGTTTAAAACCCTTAAAAATAGATATTATTAGCAACCATATTATAAAAAATGACATAATTTGAAATTCTGACAACGTATTCGGATTCAGCGACCCATTTTTACCTAGTGTTCTCGACAGCACCGAATTCATAAAAATAAAAAAAATTAAGGTGGCAACCCCATTAACCATATTGAATTTTAAAATGCTGTCTTTAGATTCGAAATCAGCGACCCCTAACACTGTTAAATGATGTTCAAAAATCTCAAAAATACATATTATTAGATGGCTACGCTTAATATTTAATTAATTATATACTTTTTGATTCACTTTGTTTTGGAAATGAATACTACTTTGAAAACTACTTATACTTATCCATACTAATTTTTGAGTAAGTGACTCATGATTCAAAAATGTGATTCATTGCAAATCTCTGATTTGAATCACTGAGTTGTGAACGAATAGTACTCGAGTACTATTTATTTTTAAGTATTCGTTGCAGATCTCTGACAGGGATCCCAGCAGGGTTGCATATAGAGTGTAGGTATGCTTAGAATAAATGTTGGGGGTAAAATTAATAAAACCAGCTAATACATTTGACCCGTTTAATGGTCATCGATTTTTTGATATGAACTATAAAATAATTTTTTTTCTATTTTTGGGTGTTTTTTATATGGAGACCACAAGAAGGGTGGCAGATAGAGGTGTGTTGAAAAGAAATGCTCAGGGAAAAAAATTCACAGGACCAGCTTATAAGTTTGACCTTCCTTGGGGTCCTTGATTTTTTGATATGATCTATAATAGAGATTTTTTTCTATTTTTTAATGTTTTTTGTATGGAGACCACAAGAAGGGTGGCAGATAAAGTGTAGGTATGTTTAGAAGAAATGTTGAAGGGGGAAAATTAACATGACTAGCTCATTCTTTTGACCCACTAGGGCTCATAGATTTTTTTGATATGAACTATAATAGAAATTTTTTCTATATTTTGTGTTTTTTGCACAATAGATCCCCCCACAATCAAAGGCGTAGGCAGGATGAAAATTAGGAGGGAAGACCTTATAAAATTTGTTTACCATATCTTTCATCCAAATCTTTCATTCGTGAATTTTACGAGTCAATGAAAATAGTTAAAAATGAATGTATGGTGTCTTATTCCCTGATGTTTTTATATATAATCACTAAGGCCGAAAAGTCGCTTTTCGAACATTAATGGCTTTTAAGTTGAAAAGCTGCATGATATTAAGTTCTTCGCCATAGTAGAAATGTCAAATGAATAGCTGCTAATGTCATATAAATAGCTGCTAATTGTTTGCTTTCCAGCGAAAACTGTTGTTGAACAGACTGTTCGTTGAGGTGAAGTCATAATCTTTTACTAAAATCCAAGATGTCGCTTGTATTTGACATTTCACCTGTCTGTTGATATTAGCCGCATTCAGCGAAATCAACAGTTGGCCACTATTGTGTTAAAATTCGATGAATGGTGAAATTATAAGAGCGCTCATTAAATCTGATCACACAGCGGGCGCCTTTTAAGCGAGCGAAACAATTATATGCTTCATGAAAAAAATTTTAATGTTCAACTGGTAAATGCTGCTAATGACGCTGTTAAATTTATAAACATAGAAAGAACGCAGCAAATTAGAGTGAAAAGCCTTTACAATTAAATTATTTACATAATTTAGTAATTATAATAACTAAATGAAATAATTTACAACTTTGCTGGTGTTTAGAGTAACAACAAATTCATGGAAAAACATCGCTCTCTAAGGTTTCATTACCGTAACATTTGACTCCCACTTGAATGTGGGCATTTTGTATTTACAAAGTGACTGTTAAATGAAAAGCGACTTTTTCAGTGTGAACCCTTTTTTGAAAAGATGTTTTTCAGCTAAAAAGCGACGGAAGTGGAAATATTTTGAAGCAGTACGATATTGGCAATTCCCAGTTTTATTCGGTTACTACCGATACTTAAACCTCCAATACAAACGGCATTGAAGAGGTTATTTTAATTTCTGTGTTACGAAAAATGTTTCGTTTATAAATAACTTGACCTAAAGCTCTAAAAATTATAACCTTATAAAATCATGAATATGTCACAATTTAATTATAAATCTAAAAATATTCATATTATCTACTTCATGTCAATATCTAAGTTTTTAACTTCTCGTTGAACAGTACACAATATTTTACAAAATTATACAATATCGCTTTACAAATACTGATTGCTTTTAACTTTTTCAGGTATAGATTCAAAGAAAAAGGTACAACTACACATTAAAAAAGGATCACATATAGAAATTATTTAAAAAGCTATCGATTAAAAAAATCTCAGATTTATGGAGATTGCCCCCTTTCCCTTCCCCCTGCCTACGCCCTTGTCTACAATAGATATAATTTTTTCACTTATATCTCATATTTTAGATACCTCAACCATTAAAATCAGTATTACCAATTTAAGCAACAACCAATGACAGTGTAAATATGAAAAGCATGCTCTCATGAAACTCGACCAAAAAACGAAATTATTTTTTTTTAATTTTTCGATAACTTTGATATGTAGAATATGTTCCCAAAGCGGTTTGGCCGATAACGATTGCATACAAAAACTATTGCATACAAAAGCAACCCATATTTTCATTAAAGAACTTGAAAAATCGTTAACCAAATCTTAAAACGCGTGTAATGAAAAAAATCATGTCTTTCAAACTAGTCTTCACGAAATCTCAAGAGCTACTTTATGAATTTGCTTGGATCTTTTTTTATTTTCAAGACGATACAATTTTTTGGATCCTTAAGCTTAAGATAATATTGTATTGAGCACTTTAAAGAGCGAAAACTGTGAAGAAACGCTACTAAAAATTCAGATGTCCGCCATTTTTTAATTTTCAACTATTTTTTCGTATTTCGTATTATATTTTTCCAATATATATATAACTAAAATCGCATGTGGTCGAAGTTCGACCATATCAAAATTAATTTGTCTTTTGTTTTTTTTTTTAAATTTTTATTGAAAAACGTTTATGAAAGATAAAAAACATCACATATTAACACCTCATTTTACGTACTCTGTACTCGCTCAGAATCAGAATGTAAAACAGATTTTCGTGTATCAATTGCGCTGATTATTGTTTATGTTTGCTTCTCATATTGTTTCGATGTTCATTTTGCCGTTTCTTAAATTTTCACGGAATTCTCGCGTCACACTTATTTTTTAAAAAAATGAGCAGCGGACGTTAGTTGTTTTTTTCATTAACTAAAGTACTAAAAGCGCAATTTTAGTAAAGTGGACACATTTTAACAAATATTTTAAAATCTTAATTGATTTGAGGTTATTTGGTGCAAAAAAATATTTCTGTACAAATTTTTGGTTCTTGAAAATCCTTGAAGAACATGAAAATATCAAAGTCTTGGCTTTGAATATATTTTCAGAGCATATAAAGTCCATTTACTCCAAAAATCATAAAAAAATTCTCAGTGGCTTAGCGTCAGGTCTGCAAGGGATATAGAACGAACAAACAAACAAACAAACAGTGTTGTCGTTTAACAGCCGCGGAAAATAGTCATGGCAACTTTTTTAAATAGCACTACCATACCAAATTTATTACATATTATAAAATTTTAATACGACTAAAACTGTATGAAATATGGCATTTCTCTTAATTTGTGGATGTCGCGTCATGAGTAAGGGTTTCGTTAAAGTAGAGATTTTCCTCTACACAAAATTACTAACGCGCCTGAAGAAGTTTTCACTTCAAAAATTCAATTATTAACTCTACAGGTATAAAATAAATAATTGGTTACGTTATGTGTCTATTTACCACTGGGTTCATTGAATGAAACTACTTCATTATGTTCAGGTTATCAGTTCGAGAGAGTAATAAAGAAACAGCAACAACAACAACAATGCCACACAGCTCTGTTGAAGTGTTCTGAGTCACTCTCTTCTCTCTCGTGTATGCTACAGCAACGATCAGGGTTCGGACTTGAAAATTCGTACATTACAGTAAATTTTGAAAAATAACGCAGTAAAACGAATTTTTTCGCAGTAGTTTTTGATTTTTTTTTATTTCCAATCATTTACGTACATTTGCTACTAATGTATGTATTAGACCTGTCCAGATTTCCAAAGTTCACATTTTTTAATGAGCACTTACAGTTTTAGAATCTCTTAATGATTGAAATAAGAACTGTGAAAAAAGATTTTGAAAGACTTTTGCCAAAAAGTTGCTCAACGCGGTTGAAGTCAGGATTTTGGCAATTTTCGAAAATTTTAAAGGTATACGTACAAACAAAATTTTAAATAATTTATAAGTAAATATAAGAAATATCTAAAAGCGCAATCTTTGAGCTTAATGGTCAAGCAAATAAGAAAAAATTCAAAAAGTGAAAATTATTGAGCCGTTTACTTTCTGTAGCCTCTAGAAATCAAAAAATTCAGAAAATTTTCGCAATTTTTTTTTCAATTTATTATATTTTTTCGAAAAAAAATTTTTATATACGTTTGCATATTTTTTATATATTCTTGGAACAATAAGGTATAAAAAAAATGTAAGTTAAGAATTTTTGGATGTGTCATTAGTCACTAAACAATTAATTTCTTTATGAAACGTCTGACTTAAATAGTTTAGTTTTAGTTATATGTGGCAGATTTTTTCTATGATCAGCTACGACTTGAAGCAAATATTGTTTTTGCTCTTCATCCTTCGTTGCACTTGAGTTGTATGATGTTATAAAGGCTACTCTCTCTGCAACGTCGTTCACTATTTGTACATTTTTAACAATTAAAAGCCCATTTATATAAGATTTGTTGTTTTCCCAATTGTCTACTGCATCGTCCATAAATTCAACTGATAGCTGCAGCTTCTCAAAAAAAGGAGTGTGTTCTTTGTTACAAAATGCTCCAACTTTAGATCTGATATGTTGTTGATAATAAAAGCTGGTCCTTTTTTATCCCTAGTGGTATTGCCAGGATTGTTTCTGATGGCGTGCACCATATTATTTCGGGTTTCGTAGCTTAATGATACATCAAAAAAAGCTAAACCAACTAATTCTTCACCAAGGTACCAAAAATGGTTGCTTAATTTTTTTAACGCTATATCAGCAGCACTTTTGTGAATACTCTTGCATCTGTAAATTTGTAAAAAAAATGTATGAACTTTTTATGTTTAATTCAATTATTATAATTAATCATATCTTATTTGAACGAAGATTTAACTAACCTGTCAAGACTAAAGATCAACTGAAGATCATTATATGGAGCTGAAGTTGGAATACTGGATACGAACCAGTACTTTGCATACACCATTACAACAAACAAAGACACATAACGAATCATCTTTTCTTCCTCAGTTTTTAAGACAAACTGCTTTCTAAACATCCATATTTTTAAACAGTAAATTGCTTTGCTCATCCACCTAGCTTGATGCATAGCTCCAGGATATTTAAATTTAATCGTTCTCTGATCGTCGCCATCCAAAAATAATATAATGAGCTCTAGGAGCTCCTTGTAGTCCTTTCTATCTTTTGACATCTGAAAGATAATATTATTAACTTCACACTGTAATGCAAAATATGCGATTTTATTTACAGATGAATTTATGGACGATGCAGTAGACAATTGGGAAAACAACAAATCTTATATAAATGGGCTTTTAATTGTTAAAAATTTACAAATAGTGAACGACGTTGCAGAGAGAGGAGTAGCCTTAATAACATCATACAACTCAAGTGCAACGAAGGATGAAGAGCAAAAAGAATATTTGCTTCAAGTCGTAGCTGATCATAGAAAAAATCTGCCACATATAACTAAAACTAAACTATTTAAGTCAGACCTTTCATAAAGAAATTAATTGTTTAGTGACTAATGACACATCCAAAAATTCTTAATCTACATTTTTTTTATACTTTATTGTTCCAAAAATATATAAAAAATATGCAAACGTATATAAAAATTTTTTTTCGAAAAAATATAATGAATTGAAAAAAACAATTGCGAAAATTTTCTGAATTTTTTGATTTCTAGAGGCTACAGAAAGTAAACGGCTCAATAATTTTCACTTTTTGAATTTTTTCTTATTTGCTTGACCATTAAGCTCAAAGATTGTGCTTTTAGATATTTCTTATATTTACTAATAAATTATTTAAAATTTTGTTTGTACGTATACCTTTAAAATTTTCGAAAATTGCCAAAATCCTGATTTCAACCGCGTTGAGCAACTTTTTGGCAAAAGTTTTTCAAAATCTTTTTTCGCAGTTCTTATTTCAATCATTGAGAGATTCTTAAACTGTAATTGCTCATTAAAAAATGTGAGTTTTGAAAAATCTCATACATTTCGTGGACAGGTCTAGTATGTATATTAGGGTGTCCCAAAAAAAATCGTGTTTGATGTCCACGGCTTTTTCACTTCCATTTGACGTAAATTTTCATTATTTTCCATTAATTCAAAAATTTTCAAATATGCCCATTTTCATTATTTATATTAATTAAAAAACGTTTTATTTGTTTTCAAAATTATAGTTTTATTTCAGTTATTTCAGCCTTCTTTCTTTTTCAAATTTTTTAGATGATAATACTGTATCCCAACGTCTGTAAAAAAATTTAATTTTAAAGATATTATTAATACACCCTCTGTGAAGTGCATCTCAATTGGTATAGGTTTAGAGGTCGCGAATTCATTTTCTAATTTATATGATTTGTATAGGGAAAAATCAGTTTTGCTGGTAAATTGAATTTAGAGCCATTATCTTTTAAGCAAAATGGTTAAAAAATAAACGTGTTCCCTCAAATTTTTTCTGTTATGACATATCCAAATTTAATTTTCATCTGATTATTATTTGGTGGCCTGTGGCTCACTTCTTAGAGCTACCTTTATAAATGAATACTTTTACTTAGAATTATTTCATTAAAAATCAATATCTCTTAAATTACTCCATTTTCATTATTGTTATTGGTCTTAAATTTTAGATAACGATAGTTGAAAGCACAATGAAGAAAAAATAGGGTTGTTATATGTTTTTGGATTAAAAGTTACAACAAGTAGTTGTTTTGTATTTATATTTTTATTTTTTAATCGTTTTGGGCAACCACCAAAAAATAGTCCGATGAAAATGAAATTTGGATATGTCATAACAGATAAAATTTGAGGAAACACGTGTTTTTTTAACAATTTTGCTTAAAAGATAGTGGCTCTAAATTCAATTTACCAGCAAAACTGCTTTTAGAGCCACTATCTTTTAAGTAAAGAAAATTAGAAAATGAATCCGCGACCTCCAAACCTTTACCAATTGAGATGCGCGTCACACAGGGCGTTTCTAAGGTCAAGTGGAAGTATTAAAGCCGCGGACATCTGTCAAAATAAAAAAATATATATTTTTGGGATACCCTAATGTATATACATTTTATACATTGTATAATTTATTGTATAAACACATAACTATAAACTATACATTTGCGTGTTGCAGAAACATACCAATCAGCCATTTAGAAATAGTGATTGGATTAAGCTTACATACAGTAGGTACACAACATACTTACATGCGTAGGTAATAAATTTCCAAGTTGCTTTGTCGAATTATTGCGTAAAAAACAAAAAGTAAGTATTGTACAATAATACTTGGAAAGACTTGCTTTAAGTAAGTGTTTTCCAATCATACTTGCAAAATGTTAGCCAAGGTAATAATTTTGCAACTGTTCAAGGTTGCGATTGCTATTAACTGTTGGCCTGTGTAGTCTAGTGGAAAGTGCGCTAGACTATCAACCCAGACATCCCCGGTTCGAGTCCAGGTTCGGTCGTGGTTCTTTTAACTTTCTTTGCTCTTCACTTCATTTAAGAATTATGGAAACTAAGCATTGAATTTAAAGAACAAAAACCACAACTGAGGGCTTAAAATGCAACAAGCAAGTTTTCTTGAAGGCAAGTCGAGTTCGAGTTTGATAGGGAGAAATTGAGGATGGTGCAGCTTCTCGAACCGGCTAATTTTCTTTTTTATTCTTATTAGTCAATTTAAGATGGCTGCGCATTGTTTGGTAATTATGTATATTTTAACATAAAAGATGCGTATTGAAATACTAATTTTCAATTGTAAAGATATACTTGGAAACAGCTTATTCAAATACTAATTTCCAATTGTAAAAAGACACTTGGATTAAGCTTATAGTAAGGAACATTTTTCCAAGGGATTGTTTTTGTTTCTTCTATAATTACTTGTAAGCATTTTCCAATAGTAATCGTAAGCTTTTTCCAAGCTTGATGCTAACAATTTTAAGCTTGTTTAAAGCTTATTCCAAGCTTGTTTGGCTGATTGGGATATTTCTTACTGATTCAAAATATATTTGCCGTGGACGAATTCAATCACGGTCTTTGAAAGCAAATCAATTCTTAATTTGGTTGCAAAAACTTATGTAAAATTTTAAAATAATTTTTTTATTGCAATGACAGTTCGTCTGACAGATTGCTTTCTTCTATTCCAACGCTAAGACCACACAGATGCTATGGGCCCCTGAAACTACATTTTTATAATGAATATCAATGGTTACATATTCCAAAAATAACACAAAAATAACCATAAAAATTATTGTTGCGAATAAATTGCAGTAGATTTGGAAAAACTGCAGTTACGCAGTAGAACATTGAATTTTGCTAAAAAGCGCAGTAGATCTACTGCAATTGCAGTAGAGTCCGAACACTGGCAATGATGTTCAACAGAGATGTGTTGCTATTGGCTTACACTGTCCCATTGGAAAATAAGGTTTTTACATTTGTTTGGTTTTACCTATCTTAATGACAACTTATTCGACAACTAAAAATTATATTCTGCAAATGTACTCGAAAATACCTTTCCAACGATGTAAGATTTATGTGAATATGCTGACGTTAACACTGGTAAAATGGTTCCACAATTTTTTTGTTTGCGTAATAATAAATAGATATAATATAATTTTTTGGTTTTTTCATATTTGATGAAATAAACGTGCTGTGTGATGTAGACCATTTGGGTAGATTTTTTTTTAAACTTGACGTTTGATGGCGTATAGACACTTCACATTACACTTTTATACACCAAAAAAATATTTTTCGACACTTAAAGAAACGATAAATAACTGCCAAAAAATCAAGTTGTTCACTTCTTTCTATTAAAAATAAAAATTTAGAACATCACCGTGTTTTTGGACCTTTAGATGAGAACCTGCCCTTAATGCCAATTGATTGTAAGTGAAATAAGTGCTAAGGCACATAAGTAAGAGGCGTGATATTCGTTTGTACAATTTGATTCACAATATTGTACGATTAGATTTTATTATTGTTGATTCAAAATGCTGAAATGTGGTCTGGTGTAAACCGGCGCATTGTCTTCGGCGCCATTCGGCGCGGTTTGTTTTTGCATTTCACTTCCAAACTTTTCAAATATTCATTAAGTCATCAGGGTCAAAATTCAAAAAAGTCAGCCAAATCTTTTAATGGGATCGATGCAGAAACAATGACGTGAGAAGAAAGAAAAAACTGTCACTGAAGCTAGAAAAATAAATGTTCAAATAGTGCCAAATTTAAATCAAAACACAAATATAACATAAACGATTACTGTTGATACAAATTTTTTGGTATATATCGCATCAAAATGACTGTGCGCCGAATTACCCCAAATTTTTGAAAGTTCCTTATAACTTGTAAATGAGTATCTTTGATCGATTTCTTAACCAAAGTAGCGATTTCTTAATCAAATGTGATTTGAATATCAATACGATGCGATATATGATCAGAGTAAAAAAAAATGGTGCGCCGAATTACCCTGTTTTCCCATATAGATTAAAATGCGTTTCAATAAAGTTCACTACAAACTTCGTAGTACATGTCAAGTGATTTTTAAGTTGCTCAAAAATAAACGACTTATTTTTAAAGTGTTTGCAAAAGTTTACAACTCCAAACATTTAGTACAACCTTTTTCAGATACCGACAAGTTTCGTTTTTCTAGTGTATTTAGTGTATCTAGTGTATCTAGTGTATAGAATATAAGTTTATTTTTAAAAATTTTAATAAATCGTTTTTTTAGCTTGTGATTCACTGAGTCTATTTTCGTTGAAATATTTTCTTTTTAAATATCTTGAACAAATCTCTAACGTTATTAACTTAAGGTACTTACTAAAGTGCTGCCACTTTTAGCTCGTGCCATTTGAGTTTAATAATGAGTCAGTCATAGAACCTCAAAGCATGTACCTAACATGTCCCCACGTGGTTGATGACTGCTTGTTTAGTTATAAAAAATGAATTATGAAATAATAAAAATATCAAGTGTTCACATCCTGATGCATAAGTGTGCACACTTGCCCTGAATATAGTAATGAGTGTGCTTTGTGTATTGTGCGCCTATGATACTCGATGGGTTTTCACTCAAACATATCTACAGACAGACAGACAGACAGACAGACAGACAGACATTACTTAAAAACGTGAATGATTCATATAATATACATATGATGATGGATTGATATGACGTTAGCCAAGTATTGCCACTAACTGCCTTTCTGCCTACCTTTTACACAATACAATATAACAACCTAGTATAGCAGTAAAGCACATGTATGAAAGTGTTTGTATATTTTTTGATGTCCTACCAACTGCTGCACCCAGTTGGAAAAGGAGCCCTGCTGGATGTCTGCCGGCAACATTCCTCGGAAGGTCAGGACACATGCTCGCCTCCATACCCGCTTATATCTTTTTTCTATAGGCATGTCCTAGGCCAGCATGTCTGCCAAATTAACTGCTATAGAAGCAATGCAGCATGCTTCTCACGGTATTAATTCTGCATTCATACCATAAGATGCATGCTGCATTGCTGCTACAACAGTTAATTTGACACACATGCCGTCCTAGGATATGCATATAGAAAATAGATATAAGCGGGTATGGAGGCAACTAATGTTGCCGGCAATTAAAAAACGACTATTATCCAGAGACTTGAGCCTCGGCCGCGTGAGTGTAAGTGCATTTGCTTATCCATTCGACCATCGCAACTGTAAACCAATCGTCGCTTAATTTGTTTCATTAAGAATAAACGAACTAGCACAGAGTAAAAAAAATAACGCGTTCGCTTTATTATTATTAATGCAAAAAACTGAACAAAATAACTAACAAAAACCAGAACAAACTAAAAAAAACCATAACAAAAATTAAAGCCATTAAGAAAAAAAAAAAAAAATTATGTCTCTGATGGGATTTGAACTCACTACTCAAGATTCCAAAATACATGAATAAAAACTAAAGCCCTAGCTAACTGAGCCAGTCGCACTGTTGTAATTTTGTTGAAATAATATACATAACAACACTGTTGCCATCAAAAGTGCTTCGACGAAAACACAAAGTGTCGGCGAATTACAACAATCATGAAAATATTGAAGTTGAGTTCCCTTAAAATTAACCGAAGTTTTGCATTAGCAAGCATGATACTTTAGCTAATGAGCCTCACTTAGAAGTAAGGAGGAAGTTTTTAAAATTTTAAAAAATAGAATGTGGCATTAAAATTATAACCTGCCACATTCATTCCATCGGCAAGCTTGTTTTGTTTTTCATCTGGGTAGGTTGCTATGTTTTACAGTTGCTACATCTTTAGTCTATTCTTAAGTCTAATGTCTGTTCCTGCATCCTATTATTTTAACATTTTATAAATACGCGAGTACGACATGCAACATAAGGTTGCATATTTTTTTTTTTTTAGTATTATTATTTTGCTCGCGCGCCATTTGGTCATAAGTTGTATTATTACATACATACGATTTGTAAGAAATAACATATTTGCGTCTTCAGCAAATTTCATATTCAGAAAAATAATAACTTAATTCACTTTGAGTCTATTTTATTTGGAGGCTATTTTCTTAATGTGTAATTTCAGGAAGTTACGAGTGCCTGCATAAAGTTACTGAGGTGTAATGTTTTTCATGTGCAAAGTTTTTTGAGCTAACAAAAGTTGAAATATGTAAGCAGAACGAGGTCAGGGTGATGGAAAACATCAAATCAATGTTTTTTATTGCCATTTCACTGAGATTTTGTATTTGCAAGTTTTTGAGCTACCCGTTCCATCTTCAGTAGTCTTGAGTGATTCAGCTGTGACCAACACACTGTTTAAGTCTTATATGATTTAAAACATTTAACACTTGCATAAACCCATCGAAATCATATGACGTTAAATGCAGGAGGTGTCATTTTTATTAGGTCAAGCCTTGAACTTTATTTGAGTTGTGTATCTAATAAGTTGCTCTTCTCTCTTTTCACGATCCCTCACACCACCTAGTAATTATAGAACAATTAACAAATAAGTGATTAACCAAGAGGTTAATGGTAAAGCTTTAAGGCCAGCAATTCATGAAATCAAGGTTCAAAAATAAAAAATTCTCAAGAGTAAATTATTGAAGCGATTTATTTGTAAGTTTAAGGGTATATTGAGGCATGTTTTAAAAATACCAAAAAACTGTATGACTCAATAAAAGTGTATATTAGGGTGTTCCTTAGTTGTATGGGGAAATTTTTTCCTTCGTTTTTTTACCTCACCCCCCAAAAACTTTACATTAGGCTTAAAAATAACATACAAAAATTTCACAGCTGTAGGTCAAGTCCTTCCCGTGCCGACTAGCGGTTGCTTATCATGTCCTACAGGCAGAGCTGTAAAAGATTTAAATCATTGAAGATTGAATCATGAATCAATCGCAACCTGATTTAAAAAACACAGATTGCAATCATTTTAACCTTAAATCATTAAGATTTAATTCTGAAAGCAATCATCAATGATTGCTTTAAGGTGGTATTTAATTCATTTCGGAGCAATCATATTGATTTATATTTTGAATGCATTCATTTGATTTAAATCAGAAAAGATTTCAATCATTTCATTTAAATCTAAAATGATTGCAATTATTTGATTTTAATCAAAAAATATCGAAAAAGATTTAAATCATTTGATTTAAATCAAAAATGATTTCAATTATTTGAATTAAATCGCAAAATGAGTTAACTATGGCATGGAATAAAAAAGAAATAATTACAAATAATCCTTTAAATCTTTTCAGTTACAAAATAAAGACTTGAGTTAACAGTGAAAATCATTAAAAATATATGATTGTGAAACCTTAAGAGTGGCAAGCTTTTATAGGTTTTTAAGATTTCTTATGGTGTTATTTTGCGGGAAGAATTCGTTGTTGTGGGCTTATGAGAACTCCATAAATATATATATGAACTAGCTGATAAACCCGGTGTTAATCGAGAAGTTATATATCTTTACCCCAAATTTTTAACCTTTTTGTCATCGCCAAACATACTAAGGTCCTTAGATTCATCAAATAGCTTTAATTTTAAGGTAACTAATATGCCATGCAATAGTTTTCAGAGTTATATTATTGCAATTTGGTAATTGCATACCTTTGTGGTAAGTAAAATTTTTGTTGTAGATGTATTTTATTAGAAACATTTCGTTTTCTATAGGAACATGCTAGTTCCTTAAAATTTCAAAGAAATTGACACCACAAAAACTTTCGTACCTGAAACACACAAAAAGTTTTTAGTACTAATATGGTGTGCATAAATGTAGGGCTTATTAAAAGTTTCTATCGTAAAAATTTAAAAACGTTTCATACGATCGAAAAATCAAGCCAAAACTATCATAAAAATTAAAATTTTTTTTGTTTATTTGTATTCATTTTGTATTTTTGTAATTTTGTTTGCATAAAAAGAAATGGTGCAGTGAAACAATCATGACAATTGCTCAATTCGTTTCTGAGTTATACTTTCAAATACCTCTTTAAACACTGCCACAGCAACAACAGCGCCACCTACCGGGTCAAACTGCAAAACGAAACCATCAGACCCAGCCGTAAACACACACCAAATTTCATCAAAATCGGTCCAGCAGTTTAGGAGGAGTTCAGTGACAAAGCCATGTACAGAATAATTTTTTATACAAAGATATATGTGTTCAAACCTCATTTAAGAAATAACTAAGACGGCATTAAATAGCTTTTTTAAGGATGCGGTGGTTGACAATTTCAGTCAGACCGATGATTCTGAGGTATCAAAATATTTTACTTTTGATATTGCCGGTGCGTTGAAAGCTCTGAATCCATTAATTATATCAAAAAGTTTTTATTTAATTTTTTTAGAAACTCCAGAAGAGCAGTCCCCAAGTGGTTCTCTCCAATGGCAATCGGAGTTATGAGCATACCTTGCTGACAATTCGAAATGTTTACAAACGCTCAACAAACATCACTTTATAAAGCAAGCATTTCTGAAATTCAATTGCCCGATTCCTTCTTCAGCTGCTGTGGAAATACTTTTTTCCCATGCATCACTTTTAAATACACCTAGACGAGGTTGCTTAAAAGACGAAAAAGTGTTGAAGTTACTTATTTTGAAAGTAAACAACATTGTTTTACCGAAAACTTAGATCTAATATGTTTTGTAAAATTCAATAACTAACTTTTGACCCTCTTGTTTGTATTGGTTGATTTGGATATATCTGCTAGGTGAATAAAAAAAAACGATAACAAAAAGTTTGTAGTGTGTCAGCTTACTTTTTATTGATCAATGTTTGTTATAAAATAATAACCAAATTTCAGCTTACTTTTTATTGATCAATGTTTGTTATAAAATAATAACCAAATTTCATGAAAACCTATGAAAACCACTAGGAACAAATAAATCATTGCTGTATGCGAATAAGTTCAGAAACATGTTAACCCTTTCATGCCCAAATTAAAATGGATGGGGCTGCAAATTTTATGAGGTCATACATGTGTTAGTCTTTTCTCACATATGAATTGACAAAAATTTTAAAGTCCTTGGTGACCAGGTTTGTTACTTAGATGTTGCTTAGTTGCAACGTTGGGCAATTATTGGACAAACTAAACAATTTTCTCATGATTGTTTTTTCTGTGCATATAACTCTCACCCATCACATGAGATCGTAGAGGATATCACATGTTATAAAATGCAAAAAGGATGCCTGTTTCACACACTCCTTTATAAATGCCATAAAGAGGCCACTCGCATTCTATTTCTTTCTCACAGAAGATGTGATTTTAGGAGATCTTAGAAGATCACATGGAAACCGGACATAATGCTTTTAGGCACTTTTTATATAAACACTTTTTTTGCGAAACGATCCCGATCTTGATTTCGACCATTTTATTCTACGGAGAACAGCTACTGAATGGACACGTGTAAAGCTTCCAAAAAAACAAATAGCTGTTAGCTTGCACAACACATTAGGCTACATGATACAAAAACCACTGGTCAAAAACATGAAAATAACGGGACTTAGAAGTCTATAAGTACAATCTTGCCTTAAGACAACACCGGCCATGAAAGGATTAAAGAAGTATGTTACAAAAACAAAATACGGTACCATACATGTTTTTAGAGACGTTAGCTTGTGTATGAGCCACTTTACTCTGAGAACGATATTTTTTAAGCGATATTATTTTGTTCCTATTTTTTATTTTAATGTCTAAAATGAAGTTTAAACAAAATATATTTATATTTATGATCTTTCCCGCAAAATAACACCATAAAAAAGGTTGATCCAATTCTCTTAAAAATCTCTAAAAGTTTGCCATCCTTAAGGATTAAAAATCATATATTTTCAATGATTTTCACTGTAAACTAAAGTCTTCATGTTGTAACTAAAAAGACTTGAAGGTTTATTTTAAATTATTTCTTATTTATTCCATACCAGAATTAACTCATTTTGCGATTTAATTCAAATAATTGAAATCTTTATTTCTTTATTTGATTTAAATCTTTTTTGATATTTTTTGATTTAAATCAAATAATTGCAATCATTTTAGATTTAAATGAAAGGATGAAATCTTTTCTGATTTAAATCAAATGAATGCATTCAAAATATAAATCCATATGATTGCTCCAAAATGAATTAAATATAATCTAAAGGCAATCATCAATGATTGCTTTCAGAATTAAATCTTAATGATTTAAGGCTAAAATGATTGCAATCAAAAGCAAATAAATCACACAGATTTAAAAACAAAAATAAATTAAATCTTTTACAGCTCTGCCTACAGGTTGAGTTTTTTATTTAGAGACTTTTAAATATTTCGAAAAGAAAGCAGTATAAATGTTGTAAGTATCAGATAAAAGTTGCAAGGTGTCTAGTGGTCAAATAATGGTGATCTTGCCGTTGAACTTGAGTCAAACTTTCAAGGTTAAATCAAGGTCAACTTTGATTTTTTGTTTGGAAACCAATTCAATATCGTTAACGTAACAGCATTGAAATTTCAGTTATTTTCATTCAACCTCGATATAGTTACGATATCGAAATTTCTTACAAAAAAGCGAAAAAACTAATTTCTTGATATCGAAACGATATCATTTATAACATCGTTAACGATAAAAATTATCATCTTAACGATACCATTTGGATATCGAAACGATATCGTTTGGTTTGATGGGTGTTTCGATGGATTTCAATAAAATTATGTAATGATTTTTGTCTATAGTAGGAGGAGGGCTCGATTGGCATTTAATAAATTAAAAGGTTGTCAAAATTATAAGTTTTATTAAAATTGGTGCTTAAGAGACTTTAAGAAACATTAATTGTGATTCTTAATTTACTTTACTGGAATAAATATCTTAATATATAAAAGGCAAGCACACTGCTCCGTGCCCAAAATCTCTCAAACTGCTCAGCCTGAAAGTATGCACATCTTAATACATAAAAGGCAAGCATGCTGCTACGCACACAGTATTACTCAAATTGTTATTTTTTTGACAGTGAAGTACTTTTACAAGACATACTCTTCTCAAAACTGTTCAGCCTGAAAGTATGCACAGAAAATATATTTGATACTTATCAGTGACAATATTGGGTTTTTACAATAGTACGTTTTTGATCCAACTACCTCTTTTTTTTCATCCTTTTATAAAAAAGTTATGACGAATTTAATGAAATTCTTTTGAGTCGATTTGAGTCGATTGTACCAAAAAATATAATTGTATCGGCCGCGAAACAACATCTAAGTTGCTACGTATCAGAAGGTTGCAAGGCCAGTTTGTAAACTTGTGTATAAATATGATTGTTACCAAATTCTACTTTTTGCACTTTTACACTTGCACTAATTTTTCAACACTGCTTCAATACGTAAAGTGTTATTTAAAGTGGTACATTTGTATTTTTCAAAAATCGATTGAATAAAAAATCAAGCTTTAAAAAGAGAAAAAAGTGCTTTTGGCAAATGGCTCCAAAAAGGAAGTGTGCAGAGGACCTGTTGTAGGGCAGGCTTTTATACTTGTCTCTTAATATTTCGAAAGACACTGTGCTCAACATACATACAAAAAAGATCCTGGACCCACGCCAAAAACACCAACTAAGACACAAACGCCCACAAATATTTTTATACCGCGTACTTATATTCTGCCATTCATACAGGAAAAAGGAGTTTCTTCCAATTTTCGGCTACTTGGGTTCAAATTTCAAAACCAGTATAACCATCAATCAAAACGAAATTGAAATATAAACCCTAAATTTGACATTCAATGATATCGCCCACCATTAACACCACCCCATCAGGACTTTAGCTAAATATACGCATTTATTCATGCGTAAAACCATCAATTGAGTGTAAAAATCCTTTATTTTTTTCACAACACTTCCTTATGTATGCATAAGATTGGGTGTGTGTGTGTGTGGATGGGTGTGTGATTGTATGAGTATGTGTATGTGTTTGGCTGAGTTTATTTATTTGTCAACATAAACGAGTATGTCGCGTCTTTTTATGGCTTTGTGGTATTCTTGAAGAGCTCTTCAGTGTGCGCTAGCTTGCGACACACTTTAACTGGGTGGTAAAAAACAAGAAGAAGCAGCTTGAGATTTGCAAAAAGGGGTGTTCATTCACACACAGTTTACGATTAGATGTCGTTTAAGGTAAAGTAATTCAATCAACGCGCAGCAGGATAAGCAATTTCTGTAATAAATTTTAGGGATTTGCAGAAATAACCACAAAACCTATACGAGGAAAAATATAATAATAACAAAAAAAAAAAAAAAAAAATAAAAATTAATCCAGTTCATGGTTTAAAACTCTAACTAATTAGCGTGAAATATGAATATAAATAATCGAAGATTTTCAATATTTGCTAGACTGCAAAAGTGTTAAGTTGAAGAAACCACGTGCATGTTTTTTTCTAATTAAAATACGACGTCGATAATCTTCAAATTGCTTGTTGTTGCTATATATGTACATATGCAATAAATATACATATGCTAATAAATATGTAAGAGTAATCAATATTTTTACTTAGCAGCGCATTTAGCCCGCACGTTGTCGCAATAATTTCTACTTCAAAATTTAATTGCAGAATTTTCATCGAACAACAACAGCGTCAAGAGTTGGAAGCTTAGGCTGATGAAAAAAAAATAAATAAGAAAAACAAAACAAATACAAAATTAAAAAAAAAACCAGAAAAATCCTCATCAAATATTTCACTTGAAAACTGCAATCAAGTAAATTTTATAAATTTTCCCCACATCAAGTCTAGAGATTTCCTTCATATGAGCGCTTTATCCTCAATCTCATCCTCAACGTTATTGAACGAACGTCATTTCCGGTACAATTTTATTATATGTCTACATATAACTATAAATATATATATAAATATTCCGCTGCTGTGCCGCTACGTTAACGTTATGGCTGAAATGCATGAATGAATGAATGAATGAATGAATGAATGTTCATCAATGCTCGTTTATGCGTTAGTTATAAAAAATAATATTTAAAATCGTTCAAATCGCAATGCTTCATAGATTCTGAACAGTGGAACTAATCATTCCCTTCTTAATTAAAATTGTTTTAGTAAGAGAAGGAATTTATATACCCTTTTATAAAAGATTTCTTGGAAAAAAACAACAAAATAATATGTGTGTGTGTTTGTGTGGCCATTGCTCTTTGCCGTGAGTAATTAAAAAATTATACCCGAAAAGTGACGACCTTTAAGTGTTAAAATAATTCGCACAGTCAAAGAGAGTCTGACGAGTAAAACTTTCCATTATATTTCTTATTAGACTCGGAGAGCATTTGAGAGATTATTGTCCGCCGTTACGGACGTTTTGTACGAAGAAATATAAAAAAAAGAATAAACGTGTCTATTTTTTAAAAGGTTTTTTTTTTATATTTGCGTAGTAGAAAGTAGTACTATATTAAGTAAAAATAATGATAAAAATCCACCCTAAGGATTTAAAGATATAAGCGAAAATATGTGCTCTCGTTACGTTACAAAAAGCAGAAGAGATTTTTGACTTGGATTACAAAATTTGATAAACTCTCGGAAATGGGCAAGACATTTTGTATACAACTTTTTTAGAAGAGTTAAAAATAACTTAAATTTATTTTCTAAGTGATCATATGTAAAAATATTTCTGTTTTTTTTATTAGGCTTTTTGATCTGGCGTTACGTTACTGAAATTTTCATTGTAGTTTAATTGGGTAATTAAGAAATTAGGTAATTAAGTTATTATGTTATTTAGTAATTAAAAAACAAATTTAATATATTCTCCTTTCTTTGCCTCAACCATTTTTTTATTATATTGTACTTAACCAATGTCTTCCAATTTTATTAAAAAGAAAAGCTTACGAAACATTTACAAAACATTTACGAAAAAGAAAAACTACATTTGTAAAACAGTGCAGACGATTTGATCATTATGGTAAATGAATTTATGCATATATTGCTTAAAATAATAAAATTAAAATGTTTCTCTTAGATAATATCATCAAATAACAAGTTTTTAATAGGTTTTAATTTTTATGGTCACGGTAGACTTTTCTGTGGAAATGTCCATAACTGAACTGGCATAACTGTAGTCCACGCCTATTTCTAGTTCAGTTTCTGAAAGTAGCCATATGAACTAAATTACCAAATGTTAGTCTAATATGACCAAAACTGTCCGGAATATAGCATTTTTATTGATTTGAGGGCGGTAAAAGGGGGTGTGGTAAAATTTTTTCCCTGAATCATCTCGTACTCGAAAAAAATCGACTGCCAAAATTGCAGCTCAATTTAGCTTATAACTGGCGCACTTTGCTTCATTCCACGCTTATCCCCTGAAAATGGAGCTTAGACATAGTTCAACCACGCCCATTTTAAGTAAAGTTGCCGCCAGTAAGCATATGAACTAAATTAAAAAAATGTTGATCCAATACAACCGAATTCGTGTAAAATAAAGCGTTTTTATTGATTTGTAGGCGGTAATAGGGGGTGTGGCATTTTTTTTTATTGATCGAGACATAAGCCTTGACAACAAATGTTGTAAATTAACTGCCTTTAGATCAATTATTGCCTATTTTTGCAAAAGGTGGTAACACATGAAAAAGTACTCAATTTGGCAAGAAATCAATCTACCCGTACAAGTCAGGGAGTCAGCTAGAGTTGATTGGTAAATGGGTAATTGGGTACTTTTCAAAAACAAAATATACGGTATTTGCCAATTTATCCAACTGCCTAAGTCAGTGAATACCCCTATTGTATTTATGGTAAACCATTATGGTAAATAGCAATTACTTAAATAATAAAATTACAGACAAATTTTTGAATTTTTTGTGTGACGATAAGTAATCTGTAATCACTGAAAGCTGGGTCTAATTACTGATTACTTGATTTATTAAAAAAATCATGTAATCACATCGCATGATTACTTTATTTTTTATAATCTCATGTAGTTACATACTTACCATGGATACTTAATTGAAAGTGTTTTTATTTGGTTCTTATTGCGATTTTTCTGAATATTTAAAAAAATTAAGAAACCTGTGCAATCTGAATCAGTAATCATAATCACTAATCGTAATTTATAATCATGGCCATCCCGTTATGTATCGTACTCTAGAACGATTTCAAATAAAGTTCTTTTATTCGACTGTCAGAATTGCCCGTTATTTTTAGCGTCATTGCCACATAGTTATGCAGCTGTAGAAATAAAGTTTTATGACTTTACATTGATTAGAACAAAGTGTAGAAACAAGTTAGAGCATATCACAATTAATAATTTAATGGCCAAAACTGAATTGGCCAAAAATAATACTGATGTTCACTACGTTTGATCAGCTAAAACCGATTTTTAAATTTTTTAATTTTATATGGAATTCGAAATTATTCTTTATGTCCCCTTAAAATTTGTTATAGTTTTATTATGCTTTTCTAGTCAAATGAATAAAATGACTATTTAATTAAATATTATATTTAATTAAAAGATTTTATTTTATAGATATAATTTTAATTTATGTTTAAGAATGTATTTTATTTAAATATGTACTAATTTTCGGGCTTATAATTTTATTTATAATTGTTTAACATACATTTTTACAGCATTCCGGAAAGGAGTATTAAAGCTTTATTAACCCATTAATGCTCACTACCAGAATCCGTTGAGTTTGGCTGTTAAAATTTTCATCATAAATTTGTACTATTATAAGACGGAAAACTCTGAAGTTTAAAAACAAATTCAAAGCATTTGGGTGTGGCGAAGCATATGATCCGGGAAACCCGAGGCGAACCTTTACAGGGTAACATGTCTGACTGTCTCAACCTGGCGAGGCCAGCATAATCCTTTTGAAATCTCCTCAAGTCAACTCAAACCTCCACGTGGTGTTTCCTGGGCAACGTCAAAACTGACAACCGTTAGTTTGGCGGCTAATCTGAGTGGCGGGTCTTTCTAGGCTTAAAACAGGTTGTGCGTCGGGTTTGAAGCCACTACAACACCTCCGATAACGGAATGAGGCTGATTGACTTCGCCGCAGCACGAAACATGGTCGTAAGTAGCACTAGACTCAAGCATCTCAATATTCATAAAGCCACCTGGATGTCCCCTGATCAAAAAACCAAAAATCAAATTGATCATGTTTTGATCGACGGAAGGCACTCTTCCAGTGTTTTGGATGAACACACGATCCGTGGTGCAAACATTGACTCGTATCAATATCTTGTCGCAGCCAAGATACGTACACGTCTGTGCGCAGCTAAGAATACACGCAACTCTACACAGAGCAAGCTAGACGTCGACAAGCTGCAATCGAAACAGACAACCGAAGCTTTCGCCACTCGACTCTCACTCCTGCATCAAAGCACTCCTCCAATCGATGATATATGTATGCGCGCAGTGGACACACATTTCCAAGTCCATGCGTGCGGCTGCTGAAGAGGTGATTGGCTACCACCGTCCTCGCCGAAACCAGTGGTACGCCCAGGAGTGTCGCGACGCCACTGCAGAGAAAGACGCCGAATACAAAGCCACCCTGCAGTCGGTTGTAATGCGCCCTGCTAAGAAGCGATACAAAGAAAAGAGGCGGGAAGAGAGAGATTTATTTTCAGGCAGAAAAAAAGAGAGGCAGAAAAGTGCGAGCAGGAGAAGATTGAGATGTATGAGGCCCGACAGGACTATGACAGGAATGAGGCCTGAAAATGTTTTGAAAAAATAAGACGCCCTGCCGATGGTTTTAAAACCGGGGCCTCTTTCTGCAAGGAAGAAAACGGGAATCTAGTGACAGATGTCCAGAGTACACTGACGTTATGAAGGGAACACTTCTCTAAGCTTCTAAATGGCGACGCTGACAACAATCACGCCAATAAAGATGATATCCCGGAAACCACATTTACGGATGACAGCGTCGAAGTTCCGCTGCCCGACTATGATGAAGTTCTGACAGCTATAGCTTGGCTTAAAAATAACAAAGCCACGGGTGCTGATGGCTTACCTGCTGAGCTGTTTAAGAACGGAGGCGAAGCTCTCTTTATTTATTTATTTATTTTATTAATTATCAATCCTCAATCAGAGTAAAAATGAATTTTTCAGACTACACATTATAATTATATATATATATTAAATACTAATACTAAAAATATGTATAATTATAAAAAATATTAAATAATTATTAATTGCCTTCAGTCGCCTAGGTATGATATATTCAACCTCAAATATTGTTAGAATGCGTCTCTACTTAGGAAATAAAATTCTATAAAGTTACATATTGAATTGGTGTGAATCAGACACCGAGTAATAGACTCAGTAATGCAATAGTTAGATCTATGACAAGGTACATAAAATAAGTTACGAGATCTCAAATTGCGACTGGGTGAATACAGACCCACCTTGGACAACAAAACAGGACAGCTTATAGGATAGTTTATAATGTCTCTGATAAACATTATAGAGTAATATTTTCTACGCGTTACAAGATCTTGCATACCTAGAAGCATACATGGGCACACTGCAGTAAATATTTACTGCATTACTAGAAGCAGTAATCAGTAAACTTTTACTGATAATGAAATTCAATATGCATTACCAGTAAATTTTTACTGATTACTGGAGAAAATTGCAGTAAAAATAAATTTTTACTGATTACTGGGAAAAAATTGCAGTACAAATAAATTTTTACTGATAATGAAATTCAATTTGCATTACCAGTAAATTTTTACTGATTACTGGAAAAAATGCAGTAAAAATAAATTTTTACTGATAATGAAATTTAATTTGCATTACCAGTAAATTTTTACTGATTACTGAAAAAATTTGCAGTAAAAATAAATTTTTACTGATTACTGAAAAAAATTGCAGTAAAAAAAAATTTTTACTGATTACTGAAAAAAATTGCAGTAAAAATAAATTTTTACTGATTACTGAAAAAAATTGCAGTAAAAATTTATTTTTACTGCTTACTGAATAAAATTGCAAAAATAAATTTTTACTGCAATATTTTCAGTAATCAGTAAAAATTTATTTTTACTGCAATTTTTTTTAGTAATGCAGTAAAAATTAATTTTTACTGATTACTGAACAAAATTGCAAAAATAAATTTTTACTGCAATTTTTTCAGTAATCAGTAAAAATTTATTTTTACTGCAATTTTTTTCAGTAATCAGTAAAAATTTATTTTTACTGCAATTTTTTTTCAGTAATCAGTAAAATTTTACTGGTAATGCAAATTGAATTTCATTATCAGTAAAAATTTATTTGTACTGCAATTTTTTCCCAGTAATCAGTAAAAATTTATTTTTACTGCAATTTTTTTCAGTAATCAGTAAAATTTTACTGGTAATGCAAATTGAATTTCATTATCAGTAAAAATTTATTTTTACTGCAATTTTACTGGTACTGCAAAGTGCCCATCTATGCCTAGAAGCAAGCATATAGTAGGGTATGCCGGCATATCTATATCCTAATGCAACAGCTGTATAGCAGATTTTGTAAAGCGCTTTTGAATTTTTTCGATTCGCTGTGAGTGCACAAAATAAAATGAGTTCCAAACCACACAACAATAATCCAACACTGAACGTACAAAAGCAAAGAATAAAGCTCTAAGTGTATAGGGATCCGAGAAGTCTCTAGAGTTTCTGAGAATAAATCCTAGCATTGAATTTGCTTTAGCTACTATGAAATCAAAGTGCTTAGTGAAGCTAAGTTTAGGATCAAATACAACGCCAAGATCTTTCTTTACAAAAATTTTGTTTAACTCAACGTCACCTAGTGAATAGTTAAAAACTACAGGAGAGTTGTGTCTGCAATATGACAGGTATTCACATTTAGAAATATTAAGCGGTAACGAGTTTAATTTGCACCAATTAAATGCATTGACGAGCTTCTATGCAGAATATGGTCGGAAGAATGCATTCCAAACGATTGGAATCTCAGTGTCCTCTGCCCAATCCACAAGAAAGACGAGCCCACTATCTGTGTCAATTACCATGGGATAAGCCTTCTTAATATCGCATATAAGGTCCTGTCGAGCGTTTTATGTGAAAGATTTACAATGGTAAACGAACTGATCGGACCTTATCAGTGTGGCTTCAGACCTGGAAAGTCCACCATCGACCAGATTTTTACGCTACGATAAATCTTGGAGAAGACTCAAGAAAAACAAGTTGACACCCACCATCTTTTTGTCGACTACAAAGCCGCCTTCGACAGCCCAATAAGGAAGCACCTGTACTCCACCATGTCTGAATTTGGTATTCCTGCAAAACTAACACGACTTTGCAGGATGACACTGAGCAACACCAGCAACGCAGTTAAAATCGGGAAAGACCTCTCCCCAACATTTGTTACCAAACGAGGTTTCAGACAAGGTGATTCCTTATCGTGCGACTTTTTCAACCTAATGATGGAAAAGATCATCCAAGCTGCTGATCTGAGACGTAGTGGCACAATATTCTACAAGAGTGTTATGCTGCTTGCGTATGCTGATGAAATCGATTTCATTGGCCATAATACGCGCGAAGTCAGTGCAGCATTTTCCATATTACAAAGAGAGTCAAGTCGAATGGGTCTGGCAGTGAATGCAGATAAGACGAAATACTTAGTGTCAACAAACAAACAGTCCCAGCGTCTTGGAACCCACGTTACCGTTGACAATACCTCATTCGAGGTTGTGAAGAACTTCGTTTATCTGGGATCCAGCATTAATTCAACCAACGACATCAGCATTGAGATCAAACGAAGAATAACTCTTGCCAACAGGTGTTAGTTTGGGCTCAGTAGGCAATTGAGAAGCAGAGCCCTCTCTCGACGAACGAAAATCACGCTCTATAAATCGCTCATCATGCCCGTTCTACTTTATGCATCACAAAAATCGACGCTGAGCAGTTCAGATGAAAGGACTTTAGGAGCATCCGAGAGAAAGATACTTCGTAAGATCTACGGACCAATCTGCGTCAATGGCGAGTGCCGAATACGGTGGAATGATGAACTGTATGAGCTGTCCGCTGACAACGACATAGTCAAGCGCATTAAAATCAAGGGGCTTCGCTGGCTTGGTCATGTTCAGCGTATGAAAGACGATGCTCCAGTAAAGAAAACATTCGATTCGGTATCCAGCGGCGGTCAACGCAGAAGAGGACGACCGCATCTTCGTTGGAAAGACCAAGTAGAGGACAACCTGACGAAGCTTGGAATTTCCAACTGGCGCCAGCAAGCGCAAGGCAGAAATTTGTAGATGAGTCCAAGACCGACATACGGTTGTAGCACCAACTAAGTAGGTAAGTAAGAAGCATATGATCATGAACGCATAAGGGGTCCTTAAGTAGAGAAAAAAAAATTTCCAAATTTTAATTTCGTAGGCATTCAACTTTAATGTAATGCACTTTTTTAGTTATATTTTATTTTTTCTTGGTGTTTATAAAACAAAATAACTCGCCTGAGTAACATTTTTCACTTTTTTTTAATACTGCATTCACAGGCGCGAACAAGTAAACAAAAAGGATTAAAATGTAATTTTTTTTTTGAAAAATCATACCTTTGGCTTTCTCACACTGTTGGAAGCAAAAGTTTTACAGTGGCTGAGAATTTTTGAGGAATTTTTGAAAAGTGCTTTTATTGCGTATGATATATCATACGTTGTCATTAATGGGTTAAGCATTGCTAGCTTTTTTGTTCAATTTGGTAGATATCTTAAATGGGATTTGTAGCTCAAATTTAATGTGAGTTATTCTAAGTACAGTACAAGTAGGTACTGTATATGAAAGTCTTAATGGAAGTTTATTAAGTATCTTTTATTTTTGAATCAAATTTCTGTAAAGAATTTGCATTACAAGTTTTATCCCATAAGTAAAAAGGGAATTATTACGAGTATTGTAGCGATCTATTTTCAGTTTCAGTTTTAGTTTCTAATTATTTCGTTTTAAAAAGGTTTGCTTCAAATATCAGTTCGTTTTAGTTTCTCAACTTACACAAGTGCTATAAGAAGTTATAGTAAAAAATTATTATTATTTAAGTAAGCATATGCCATATTTAAAAATATATCAGTACTTTCTGCTTTTATGAAATTTACTAAGTGAATTGGGGTTTTAAAAAAATGTCTCTATTGGAATTATTCGAAACCCGGTTTTTTAATAATGACGAATATTTGACATCATTGTTAAATATGCGTAATGAATTATTCTGTCCCATTGTACATGGTGCGGAATATTACAAATCATAGTCTACCGCCGCAATCAGTTTTATTTATATATAAATCTTGATGCTTGTACGAGTGGCGGACATGGAAGCAACTAGATGCCTATGTGTGTGTATGTCCGTGTTTGAGTGTGTGTGCTTGCATCTACATGTGTGCAAAACTTAAAATATGGCGAAATCAATAATAATTATTGTTTTAATAAACTTTCCAAATGCAAATAATTTACTTAAACTTTCAATATCCTTCGAAGCGATGAACGATTTGATAATTACGAATAGCAAGCAGCGGAGGAGCACCCAACGAGCAACGTTCAAGCAGCGGAATAGTAAAATGAAAAGTCACAAAAAGCATGTGTGGGTGAGGGCATGGGTGTGGGTGTGTATGTATGCATGTGTGCTTGAGTGTAAATGAGTGTAAAGTTGAAGGATTCTCCCTAGCAGGCAAAACCCTTTGAAAAATAAATACCGGTGTAAGTAAGAGGTGTGGTTGAGTAGGTGGTATAGGCTAGCTTGGTGTAGGTTAGGCAAAAGTTGTTAGCTTGAAAACCGAACACTTCAGCTGGTACACACACCCACATTCGTAAGCAAATACACACACTTAACCATTTGCAATCGTAAATAATCAAATTTAAATTCGTGATTTCCGTTGTTCACCCTCACTCATTTATTCACCCACTCACCCGGATGTAGTACGTACGTAGTTGTGTTTTATGTATGTGTGTTTGTGTTGTTCCTGTGTGTTTAGGTGCCCTTCGTAATCGACAACGAGTCGATATCATTACGTTTTAGTCGGAAATCAGTTCCCAAAACTGGGGAATTTTATTTAACTTAACCAAAAATGATGCAGATTTACAGTTGTTTTACGCTAAATAATCATTAAAACATATTGGGCCAACAAACAAACACAAGTTAAAAAGAAAACAATATGAAAAAAAGAACACCCAATAATGGCTAAATATATATAAAGTTTTTTATTGTTGTAGTAGTTGTTGCGAATAATGCAAAGTTGCGTTCTACTTGCAGCGGTAAAACTTTTCACGCATTATTTTCGCTTTTGTTGATTGTTTTTATTGTTGTTGTTAGTTGAACGTTTGAGAAAATTGCAATAGTTTGGTAATTTATTTTTGTTACTAAAATGTATTACATTTACAAGGTGAATGATTTACTTCTAATGAAGAAACGTGAAAAGACATTTAATTTTCTTAATTCTTCTTTAACTTCTTTTTGGTCTGAACCAATTTTGGCGTCCCCCGAAATGCCTTTTTGTGCATTTTTAAGAAATTTTTGTACTGGAGACCCACTTTTTGTTGATTTGAAAAGAAAATCAAATTTATAAATCAATTCCTTACAAATAAAAACATAGAACGGAAAATTTTCATCTCATTTGACCAATGCTGTAACAGGATTTGCCGGTTTTTTTCAAATTGAACTTAGAAAATGGATACCTTTTTTTGTCTTCCACTTCCGTTTTTTTTAAGTACATATTTTTGTTTATGTCTTTAAATCCTTAGGGTCGCTTGTTGTCATTGTTTTTACTTAATATAGCGCTTCTTAATTACTACGCAAATATAAAAAAGTTTTACTTTTTCATTAAATTTTTTTTAAATATTTCTTTGTACAATTCGTTTGTAAATGTCTATATAAAGGGTCCGCCATCTAACTTTTTTTCAACTAGTGCTTATTTCGTGAATGGTAACAGTTAGCTCATGCCTGATTTGACAGATAATTAGTTTTATCCTTCCGTTGAACGAATATGGTTGTGTATACGCTTGAACAACGCTGGGAAGTGGGCCTGCGATCGATCAGATGAAGCTCATTTTGATCTTGGCGGGTATGTAAACAAGCAAAATTGTCGCATTTGGGGCACAGAAAACCCGCACGCATACATTGAAAAACCGCTGCACTCAAAACGAGTCACTATTTGGTGAGGGTTTTGGTCCAGAGGCATAATTGGGCCATTTTTCTTCGAAAATAAGCAAGGAGTGGCCGTTACAGTCAAGTGCGATCGTTATCGGGCCATGTTGAACGAATTTTTGTTCACAAAAATTGAAGAGGAGGATATTGGCAACATTTGGTTTCAACAGGACGGCGCTACGTGCCCCACAGTGGAAGCTACACTCGATGTTTTGCGCCCTGTTTTTGAAGATCGCATTATCAGCCGCAGAACTGATGTCGTTTGGCCACCTCGGAGCTGCGATTTGACACCGTTGGACTATTATTTGTGGGGTGCCCTCAAAGATAAGTCTTACTCCGTCAAGCCAGAGACAATTGACGCTTTAAAGGACAATATTCGTGAAGCCATTGGTGAAATACAGCTGCACACAACCGATAATGTGCTTAAAAATTGGACCGATCGTGTAGGCTTCTGCATGGCCAGGCGAGGCAGCCATTTGAATGAAATTATTTTCCATTATTAACCGGAAAGATTGTACTTTCAAATAAAAAAAGAAATTTGAGAAAATATTTAGTAGTTTTTTAATAGAATTTTAAAAAAAAAAGTTATTTGGCGGACCCTTTATATATAAATATTGATCCCCTACTAGAATAGTAACCGTGGCGTGGTGTAGGGGCTTCGGTTGCTAAGAAGCAGTGGGCTATGATGATTGGAGCGTAGCTCCTGACAGGGTCACACACTTCGTACAGATCATTGTAGAGCAATGCACACAGAGCTATTCACCCCTCTCCTATACCTCCCCCTCAACACCACGCCTTCAGCACCACCCCCTTATACCATTTGGTGATCGCACTTCCCTATCCTCTTCCCAGTCCTTCTATATGGGCTGAATCAAGGTTTCATGCGATCCGTGCCAAAGATTTACTAGGCTGGAAGTCCATTAAACATAGTCCAGCCTCGAACGGAGCGTACCGGATACCAAGCGACCTTCGGTACTATTTATCCTTACCCGCACACAGGGACCTCTGTGGGAGTTGATTTTCCATTGCCCCACACTCGTGGAAACTATACGAAACAAGTAAGTCCAGCTTAAATAGCTCTGCTCCCGTTGCCGCTAGATTAGTAGCCAAAGCCAAAGCGGAAAGCCGCATCGTCAACAAGGTGGTGACCGGCTAAGGAACCGGTCGCGAAAGCAGCTTCTAGAGGGCTGGGTGATGCTTTTGGTCCGAGCATGTCGGCAAGAGCCATGACTACATTAAATTCATGCGATGGCTCGTCGAGTGTGAAGGCCCAGATTGAATCCGCCGGCCCCAGTAAGGTTGCTGATCGTCTTCCAGGCAGAATGAAGTGGGTCCAACCATCAAAGTTTGCCTGGTACGATAAATGTGCTAAGGCAAAACTGCTGAAAAATCAGGGGGACAAATCAGATCCTCCTCCTAAGGCTGCCGCTAAAACGGCCGAATCTGCTATATCAAGCAAAAGCAATTTGACAACAGAAAAAGCACATGTTGCCAAAATATCAAAAAAGCTCTGTCATCGACACACAGAGGGCCGACGGGGCGCTCCCCCGAGACAAATGGAGTTGGGGAGAGGGCGCATAGTTCTGCACCATTCTCCAGGTTATGGAGTAGAATCTTGGACCTTCCCCCCTGTTGTCATGATGCAGTGTGGCACAGCTCCGACCATGTTAAGCTAATAGCTTGTGACTACGATTGGTCTGTCTTGCTCTACAAGGCGGCCATCAGCAAAATCGATGATGCTTGGCCTGGGGACAAGCTGCAGACAATTGAGAGGGACGCGATACCCTCTCGTCCCAAAGCAAGAGTGTGGCTACCAGTCACGTGCTCTGAGCCGGAAGTCATTTAAAAAATATTCCGGATTTGCAACCCGGACATTTCCATGGAAGGCTGGGCAAAATAGAGGAGCCTGTTGGTTCCTTAAGGTGGGTTATCCTGCTGCTAAATGCGGAATCGTGCTGAAAGAAGAAAATAAGGGTCATTTGGTTTTCCTATTTCAAGGTCTATTTAAAAGTGCACAGTGAGGAAAAAGTCCAGGGGCCCTACAACTGAAGCCCAGTCAAGCCAGGCTGGAGCTGAAGTCACTGAGCCTCAAAGCAGAATCAGACCTGGAAGAAATAATGTCAGTGAACTTGGTTGACTTCACCGGGATGTCAGCTCTCTACCATTGGCGTAGCAAGCGGGAGAGCAAGGGGAGCAGTTGCCCCCCGCTTATTTAGCTAGATAAACAATTTAAAAAGAAAACTTCAAAAGTTATTCAAAATATCAATTTTTTTACAACGATAATATCTTTTATTATATATTTTGCTCTGCTTACTCTCTTCTTCATAAGCATGCTGTGGGATAACCATTTTTTTCTCTGTGTTTGCAAAAAGAAAGAACAAAATGTAGAGTTTCTACTGCAATTGCAATTTGAAAAAAATTCGAATACACTGAAAAAACTATTAAATGTAGTTGAACTATTAAATGTAGTTGAATGGACAGAAAGAAACATTTTGGAAGAATTTAAATTGATATAACTTATTGTAGCTTATTGCATTTAAACCATGTAAATATATACCTAGTCTTGCTTTATAAAAGCAACAATTATTTCTTATAATTGTTACCATATAAAAGATCCTTTAAAAAATTATCTATAATATCGAAATTGGAAACACGGTTGCCACTTAGGTACAATTGTACCAAAATTGGTACATTTATTTTAACTTGGTACCTTGGTACATTATTTTCCGAGTTGGTACATTTTGTAAAAGATTTACAATTTAACAACTTGTTGCAAAAAGCGAAATTTGGTAGCACTGGAGAAATGTTCAGACTTATGTTTAGTGAAACTTTCATTGCAATCAATTCTAAAAGTTGAAAGCTTACATGCTTTTCTTGCCATATTTATTAAAAATCCCATTTTTTGAGACATTTTTTGAAACTTGAGGATTTTTTGTGAGAATTTCCACTAAAGCAGAAAAATATTTCCAATCAGAAAATTTTTCTCTTATTACCAAAGATATTCTAAAACAAATTAAAGACAAGTTCGATTTAGGTAAATAAGATCTAAATGTTTTGAATACAATAATATCTTCACAAGTTATGTCAGAAAACAAAATTTCCTTATAGCCATAATTCAATAATTCATATTAAAATATCAGCTCATAGAATGCTAACCTGACGTTATTGTGACTCAGAGGAATCTTGTTCAGGTTTCAAATATTAGTTTTTAAAATTGTAATTACGTTGGGAAAAAATTTGGGTTTTTTGAGAAAAAGTCTTGGTCGTGAAGAATGGATTGGGAGAAATTTGTTTTAATGATTTTATCAATTTTGTAAATAGTCTGATGTGCCTTTCACACAGCTCAGCAGCTGCTGAACCAATATTTTTTTTATTTTAGCCTTATTAAAACTAAGCTTAGAAATAAATTGGAATATAAAACACTTAACAACATAAAGCTCTCTAAAAAATTGTGTGTCGAAAGCAATGAATTTAATGATATTTGGCCAGCAAAAGAACTATTTTGATGTATTTATTATTTTGTTAATAGCGTATAACAAACTTAATATTTTTGTTATGGTTGGTATGTAAACAAATATAACCAGTGAATTATTATAATAAATGTTATCAAATTATTATATTAAAAAAAAATTGGTACATTTTTTCCTATTTGGTACATTTTTTCGGAGAATTTAGTACAACAAAAAATAAGCAATGGCAACTGTGGTTAGAAAAACTTTTAAAAATAATGAGATTTTAATATTTTTTATTTAGTTTTATATTTTTTTATTTTAAAACTAAAATAAAAAATTTGTTTATTCATATTCAAGGTTTCTTTTAAGAAATTTTGGTGATTTTTTTGCACCCCCATTTGTACTGCCCCCAGATGAAACTAGCTGCCGACGCGCTTGCTCTCTACCAAGAGTATGCTCTTCTGGCGAATTAGCCATTCGAGGAGAAAGAGGCTAACAAAAAAGTGGTGGACAACCAGAAATATGGAGTGGATGAAGGTGCTCCAGATTAAACTTTATCACTCCAAGCACACCTCGGAAAATCTCTTAGTTCACCTGAAAAACGGTGGATTTGACGTAACTGTCATTCAAGAACCCTGGGTATACGGTGGCAGGGTTTGCAGATTGAGGACGGAGGGCTATAAGACGCTGGTAGAAAATAATGTAGGCCTTGAATGTGCATTGTAGCAAAAAATAATATAAATCTCTTCTTGCATCATAGATACTGTGATAGAGATGTGGTTGCAGCCAGACTCGAGTAAGGCAAGGACAAGTACAGAAAATCCAAAGTGTTTTACGTAGACACCTGCCGTGTAGGCTTAATTCTACAGTGCTCCATAGCGTGGGACCGAAATATTGCGTCGGCCAACGCCCCTTTGAGGGTTCAAAGGTACCAAATTAGCTAAATGTTGTGATGACATGTCGCAACCCTTGGTAGGGGTCGAGGCCTATCTAAAACCTCTTCCGTATTCTGGGGTACGGCACCCGGTTTGAGAATGCAAACCTACACCGAGCTGAGCAGCTCTACCCGCGATATAGGTGATAAACACACAGCCACCACGAATCTCCCCGAAGGGCCGACCCAATCAGTCAACCTGGCGCATGCCAAGGGGCTACCGACTGCCCGTGGTACCAGCTTTCAAGTCTTTGGTCGGACCTCGTAGCATACTAAAAGCATACTACTACCAGTTTTAGCTCATCACAGCTCCGGACTGGTAACTAATCAAACTAAAAGGGACAAATCAACAAGAAATGAACAAACCACACTCATTTAGACCAAAACAAGCAAAACAGACAACAAATACCCAACTCAAAAATGCCTAGCCCGCCGCCTCTCAAACACCTCACATGCAAACTGGTCCAACCTAGAAACGTGTTCGCTACAAGCTAGCACGTTTTCCAAGTCGAAATCTCCATTTGCACGCAACATCCCCATTGCACGCAAATCACGAATGTCATCATAAAAAGGACACTCACGAAGTACATGCAACCAGTCCTCACGGACTGCACCACAATCACACTCAGTATTCTCACAAAGGTTTCTTTCGTGCAGGAAAGCATTGAAAGACCCATGCCCAGTCAACATAAAACCAAGACTTAAGCTAAAGCGAAAGTCAGGGTGACGATTCACATACAGAACATCACATATAAAATTATACGTGACCCTACCATGCACACATTCGTCCCATCTATACTGCCATCTAGACCTAACACATTCACACAGCAAAGCCTTCCTTTCACCCTCACCCATATGCGCTACATCCGAGTGCGTGACCCAATCAAACAATAAGGAGGGCACATCTTTGTTAATCCCATAAGCAACACAAAGTTGTATTACTACCAGATCAAGAGGGGATACCCCCAGCAACACTTGTAAGGCATCTGAAGATACCGTACGACACACAGGCATACATCCAATCAGAATGGCTCTCTGACAAGAGAGTATCTTTCGATATCCCACAGCAGACCTGACCACGTGACCCAATACAGGTGCACCAAAAGTTGCGCAAGCAACAAATAGGCCCCCATACATAAGCCGTACAGCCCGCCTACTGAGTAATCAGATCTGAGTAATCGCCGTACCCACCCTACAACCGACAGTAATCGGCTCTTCAGTGCCACCAAATGGGCAACAAAATTCATTCTTTCACACAAGGTTATCCCCAAATACTTGACTTCAGTCGCATATTTAAGGCTAACCCCATTCACTCTAACACATGGATGCCGACCCAACTGGCCCTTCAGCAACATCATCACAGTCTTGTCCATGGCCACACTCACACCAATACCCCATTCCACCATGGTGGGTTACCCCATTCACACACAATGCTCATGGCCTCACTTGCTTTAGCCTCCAGCTCAGCACGAGACCGGTCTTCAACCAACACAAGAAGACCATCAGCATACGCACAACATTCATACAGTTGACGAAGCCGTCTTAACAAAGGATCCATCATAAGGTTCCAAATAAATGGACCACAGATAGACCCCTGCGGACAGCCCCGAACAACATCTACATACACACATTGACTAACACCAATAACACATGCACGCCTGCCAGAAAAATAACTCCTCCAGAGCTCAATTTTCTGGCAGCCTATCACACTTAACCTATCTAAAACCCTCTCCCAGCATAAATAGTCGAAAGCCCCTTTGAAGCCAATAAATAGCCCCAAGACATACTTTGAGGTACTTACTGCAACAACATTCTTGATAAACATCCACGCATCAATGCTTTTGCCCATACGAAAACCAAATTGATTCTCGCAAAGGCTCGCATTCACACAACCAAGAAGCCGTTCCACCATAACCCTCTCCAGTACTTTTCCAAGCACCGGAAGTAGGCTAATACCCCGATAGGAGCGGGGATTGCTTCTCAGCCTATCAGGCGACTTTAACAGTACAACAACTCTTGCTTCCTTCCACACAGTGGGGAAGTAGGCCTCAGACATACACTTTGTATACACAGCCTCAAGATACTCAGGAATAACCTTCCAGATGGCTTTACCAATCTCTCCAGTCATACCATCCATACCGGGAGACTTTCGACTTCGCAAAAGACTGATACCATACTCAATCTCGCCCTCCCCCAAAGATGGACAATCCACCTGTTCCCTAGATTGAGAAGAGATAACATCCTCCGATCTCGGAAAGAAAGAGTTCAACAAAGCACGGACACAATCACCCCATTCTGACAGAATGGTATCGCCAAGACGAATACAATTTACATCTGTAGATTTGCCTAGACCACGACATATTTTATATGCCATGCACCAAGGGTCATCTCTAGAGCAGTAGACAAAGTCCCTTAACTCCGCCTCTTTTACAGTTACAAGCATATGCTTGTACTCATTCCTACAGTCCCTATATCGCTGTCTATGCTGGAGTACCTCAGGATCCCCAACCGCTCTAGCCCCTTGGAATTTCTTCCTCAGACGTCTGAGCAGCCTCCTCTTCACCCCCAACTCCCGCGTCCACCACTTCACCCTACTACGATTTGTCAATTGATATTTCGCAAGCAAAGCGTCGTTTACACCCTCAACCCATTCACACAAAAGAGCAACTTGCACATCAACGTTCAAACACCTGAACTGTTCAATTGGAACACACATGGCCATTTCATACAGAAATACCCCATACGCGTCCCAATTGACACCACGTGTGCGCCATCGCTTAACGTTAACACAATCACGAAAAATACGCTCATAAGTGACCACAACTTCAATTAAATTGTGATCACTGACACCACAATCACACCGCACTCTGCACTCAAACGCATACATACTGAAGGCTTAGCTGTTTCCGATAGTAGCATCGATGTCACTGACTCCTCTTGACCCAGTAAAAAAAGGCTTGGCTCATTCAGAACACTCACACAGCGACTCAAGCACCATTCGCTCAGCATCTCACCCCTTATATGATTCCGGTAACCAGACGCATGTCTGGGTTCCTTACTGAACCATAAGGGAGATGATGCATTCGCATCCATACCAAGGATCAGTGGCACGCTACTCGCAAGTAGTAGCAGTGAGTCCATATACGCAATATAAGGCTCAAGAGGGTCACCGAACTTGCAGTACAAGCTCGCCACATACATACACCCAAACACACCTTCAACACGCACACACACACCACACTCACTAACACTCACAACCATACATTATACATCGACGTCGTTAATAACCACAGCAGAATTGCACCTCAAATCAGGGACCACTCTAAGAGAAGAGGGCAAGCCACATATACAACCATCTGTTGCATAGGGCTCCTGAATGAGAGCAAAGCTGATGCGTTCATCAAGCATCAATGCACCCAAATCACACATAGCAGCGTAGGCACCCTGACAATTGAGCTGAAATATTTTCAGGCTCATACTAATGTCTTGCCCTCGCCCTAGCCAGCTCAGCACTGTGCAGAGGGCACGCTTCGGTCAGCATGCGGTGCGCAGAGGGCAAGCCCTTAAACGCACAGTTGCGACAATTCAACGGATTGCTGCACACTCTAGCAACATGGCCAGACTGACCACAGCAAGAGCAAACCACCTCTTTCACCCTACAGAAGGACAAGTACAGGTTGGTAGCAGCCTATTGCTCGCACGATGAAAGCCCGCCTCCAGCTAACATCAGGATAACATGCGTCGAGGGGGGTCATATTTCGGCCGACGCAAATGCACACAAAGAAATTGAAGGCAAAGAGTGCAGCGGTATCACAATGTACCTTATTGGTCTAAGTAAGCCGAGGTATATGCGGTATGTTTTTAAGCACATGCAAGGGCTGCCGCCTCAACCTAACCTAACCTATATATCTAATATATATGGGGGCTTATGTGAATGACTTCTGCAGGAGTTGCAGAGGTGAGGAAGAGGAGAAGATGGTATCGCATCTCCTCTGTTCATTCCCCGCTCTATCCCACAGAAGTCATAAGCATCTACTTAGATAGCCTCTTTTTTGATGATCTCAGGGATCTTGAAGAGGTAAACATTAGGCGTCTTTTGATTTTTATTAATAGTACAGGTTGGTTCCACGGCAGTGCTGAGGAGAACAGGAGGAGAGGAATAGATCCTCTGTGGTATCAAAACCGACCAAATATCTGGTCTGTGTGGGCCGGTCTTTGACCGGCCGCCACCTTAACCTAACCTTTATATCGTCGCTGCGCCTACAAAAATGGTTATGTGTTTTTCAGCAAGTTTTCAGGAGAGCAAATAAAATAACTTTTTTTAGAGCATTTCTAGTACTGCGAGCACATAGCTGTTTTGATCACTTCTAAACCAAAATAGATCTAAGAAAACGGCAAATGCACAAATATGGGCGATAGAGAGCGTTAATAAAATACGCAATAAAAACCAAATTGTCAAAAATCACGTCCTTCAGAGCTGCTAATTCGAAGAACAATAAATCGTTTTCGGACCACATTTACTGTTACTGATAATGTGCATCCCGTGAGACGCCGAACAGTGCGCACTGAAGAATCTGTAGCCGCTGTACAGGAAAGCATTGAAGATGATCCTTATCAATCAATTCGTCGCCGTTCTCAGCAACTGGGGTTGTGTCCTTCCACTTTATGGAAGATTTTACGAAAAGATCTTGGCTTAAAACCTTTAAGATTTAACTTGTGCAGGAATTAAAGCCAAACGACCATCGTATGCGCCGCCAATTCAATTTTGAATTTCCATGGAAAATTTTATTTTCCGATGAAGCTCATTTTTAGTTGAATGGGTACGTAAATTAACAGAATTGTCGTATTTGGAGTGAGGAGAATCCACAAGCTTTTGTTGAAACACCATTACATCTACAGAAAATTACTGTTTGGTGCGCTTTATGGGCTGGCGGAGTCGTTGGCCCATATGTCTTCAAAAACGATGATGGTCAGAATGTTACTGTCAATGGTGAACGGTATAGGAACATGATTCGAAGTTTTTTCGTACCTCAATTAGCTGGCATTAATCTTGCTGATATGTGGTTTCAACAGGACGGAGCCACATGCCACATAGCGGGCGCTACAATTGATTTACTCAAAGAAATTTTTGACGAAAAAATAATTTCACGAAATGACCCAATTAATTGGCTCCCAAGATCGTGTGATTTAACCCCAATGGATTATTTTCTTTGGGGTTATGTAAAGTCACTTGTCTACGTCGATAAACCACAAACAATTGAAAACCTGGAAATCAACATTCGAAGAGTTATCGGTGAGATACGGCCGCAAATGCTGCGAAAAGGTTGTGAAAATTGGTGTTCCAGATTGCGCCTTGTACGCGCCAGCCGTGGCGACCACATGGCCGAAATCATATTTAAACATTATTGTCATAAATAATAATTTTCTATCCAATAAAGTCCGTTTCATTGATATTAAAAAAATATTACTATGTTTTATTATGATTTAAACTTGTATCACTCTATAAAAAACACCCTTATTATTATATTGATGACTTGATGACAAATCTGTTAATTATAGGGCAGTCCACGATCTCTTTGCATTGTTGCAAATGCGTTTCTGCAAGGGTAGATGATTGTGAGCACATCTTAAATTTTATGATGCTTAACAACACCTGTTTTTTGTTTACATTTTACGTCGGACTCCTCTAAAAAATCAAAAATTTTGCAAATTTTTTCCTCCCTCCATTTTATGTTGGTATTTTCCCTTTTAATTTTCCTTTTTAAACTCCCTCCATTTATTTAGCTCTTTTTTTATTATAAATGAAACTTTTTGCCTCTAAAAATATACACAATAGGGGTATTCACGGGTTGTTGCGAATTGCAAGAGTGTGAAAATGCAAGATAATTTGCGCACTAACACGTGAGCATCAATATTGCAACTTAATTGTGCAATAAAATTAAATGTCGAATGAACAGTAAATATATTGCCACCTTATTTCAAAATCATAAAAAGTTATTAAAATCTACGTACAAACTTAACCTTTTTAAAGTTTTACCCAGGTGGCAACTACGTTCGAAAACAACCAAAACACGAATCATCACTGCATCACTGCTTGTGCGTTCTCGCAATTGGTTTGAGCAGTGCGTAATTCAAGAAGAGTTGCAAAATTGCTTCCAATGTGTTTGTTGTTGGAATGATGCGAAAGTTCATAATCTTGCATTTTCGCATCGTCGCAACTGCGTTTCGCATCAACCCGTGAATACCCCTAATGAAAAAGACTGGTCAATAAGAACTGTTCAGAAAGCATCGGTGGATGTCTTCAGTGCAAAATGAAGACATTCGTTCACAATAGCGTTATGCAATACAATTAGATTTGCATATACAACAGACTTTTGTTACAGCATTTGCATGAATGTTGCAAATGCATATCAATGCTTTTTGTTTTTGTTAAAGCTGCTTATTTTGCATTTGCAACGATGCAACAAGATCGTGAAATGCCCTTATGTATATTTTTACTGCCGTTTAACTGCAGGAACATTCTTTCCTAGAAGAGTAGCTTAAGCTCTAAAATTTAAATATATATCGAAGTGATAACAACACAATTAGAAAAAATTAAAAAAAATAGTGCAAAAACGCATTTGGTTGGGTGCGTGGGTGTGATTGTAGTTAAATGCAGTTTGCATTGGCATTAGTTGAAAAGTTTTACAAAAATTTCCTGTAATTCTCTGTTGCGGATAAGTTGTAGTTCGTTCGCATGCATTATTAGCGTTTTTATTGCGCTTGTTTTAAACTTAAGAATAGAAAAAAAAACAAAAAACTAAAACAAAAAACATTAAAAACAAAACTAAACAAAACAAATACTGATAATAATTGTGAGCTTTTAAATGCAAAATATGCTGAAGGAAAAGAGAGAGAGAGAAAGAGAGAGAAAGAGAGAGAGAGAGAGAGAGAGAAAGGACGAGCCAGGTTGTTTGGCGAGAAAAAGCAAAAGTTTTAAACGCTGCAACTAAAAGTAATTACATAGCAGTTAATTATCCAGACTTAAGTTTAAACTCAAAGTAATAGTTGTTTAGATGTTTTATGTGCAGCTTAATTTACGACTATTTGCGTTTTTTGTTCATCGATAAGCGGTATTACGATAAAATTCTACTCTATTGTGTCAGAACATAGAACAAATATCAGAACAAATTTTCAAATTAAGGCGATAAGAGTTGAAACTTTGAATTTTATAACATTGGCATGTGTAAAGCATAAAAGTTCTTTGGAAATTAAATCAATAACCAATCGAATAGTAGAATAAAGTCATTCCTCATTGCACCTTGTTGTGGAAAAATCACGATAAAGAAACTAAATTATTCTGCGTTATTACTCGCAATTATATATTTATATGGATAGATACCTAGGTATCCAACCTTTATTTAATATCAATTTGATTTGTTTCAACTTTTGTTTTTATTCTATAAACATAATCAATGAAACTGTTAATTATTTTCCCGGTTTTATTATTACACTTCATCGACTGGATAATGAGCAAAAATTGTTATTTTATATCAAGCTCAAGTATGTATTACAAAACAAATCAAACATCTATGGCAACATTCAACTTCAGTTGCCGCTGCATTAATTGTGAATAAAATAACGTTACATAAAACGCTGCTAGTCCCTGAAGGGCTGTTTTTTTTATGAAGTGCAGTCAACTGGTCGCAACATAATCAACACCACAGCAGTAGCAGCAGCAGCAGCAACAATAGCATCTACCTACATCAACGGCAGAAACTGCAACAACAGCAGCAGGATCTGAGCATTGAATAACATCATCGAGTTCTTTTGCATAGTCAATTTACGTTGAGGAAAAAAAACATTAAATAAATTTATATAAAATTTCACCAAATGGTTAACCAAGAACAAGCAAACGTTTTTTTGCTTATTTTTTAATTGACTTTGACGAGTTCCAATATTGTTATTATTTACAATTAAGTGGCAAGAGCAAGAGTAAAGCTACTTAAAGGTGATGCTGATGAAGTGCGCTAACGTGACGAGGTCAGAGGAAAATGCAATAGCGTTCCTTACATTTTGACAAAAATCGGTGCATAGCACATCAAATGATTTAAGTAAAAATTATTACATAAATAGCATATAAAAAAACAAAATTCGTCTAAAAATACTTATTGCAAACCAATAGCTCAAGTCTGGTAACAAGTCTGGTAACATGCAACTGGTTTTTCTGGCACAGCGACGATATGTAAAATCAGTCAAATTGAAAAATTTTATCTACTCGTTAAAATATACCTTTCCTCTAAAGAGACTCTATTTTTGAAATTTGCAAAAAAATTTGTTGGTTGTAACTCCATGATTTTGGAAAATTTCGTTAAAAATAGTAAACATTGATTCTCCAACATCAAATTTTGAGAATGCATTAAGAATGAATGCCTCAATACGATAAGATTTTCAAAGTTTAATTAGAAGTTTCAAAAATTTGACCTTGAAAAATGGGAATGAAATATTTAGTGGTCAAAAAATTTAAAATTTTTCTTGAAAATGTTTGTAAAAAAGGACACCATAATAAAGAGAAATTCAAGATCTTTAAAATATGTCCTGAATTTTTTTCTTGTAGGACTTACAGTTTAGGAGATATAGTTGTTTGAGTACATGTCCAAATGAAAATTTTTGTTTTTCTTTATAATTTTTCACTGTGTGCAAAAAATAAAATAAAAAATTACAAAAAAGTATGCAAATATTTTTTGTTTTTAAAGTTCTATCGACGTGCAAAATTTTATAAAAATAGGAATTGTAAAAATTAGTTTTTGAACGATATATGTTTTATGATTTTGTCAAAAAAGGTCCAAAATATTGACACCTTACTCAAAAAAATGATTAAATAATTGTTTTTGCTGAAATGAAATCAAGTAAAAATTGCACATCTGACTACCTTTCATATGACATAGCAATTATTTGCAAAAATTCTACCAGCTAAGCGCAAAAATTATTTTACTGTTCTTGTCATCAAAACAACCACCTTTGTTTTTTCGAGAAATTTACTTTTTTCAACATGTTGTTTTCATATTTTTTACAAAAAAGTCAAGTCTTCAAAATAATTTATGAGAAAAAGTTATTCCAATATCTCTTTCCAATCATGTCAGTTATGGCTAAAATTTTTTTTTTTTCATACCAGACTATTAAATAAAACTGACTTTTGTTTTAAAATTCTCTATATCCTTTGAGCGCCCTCTTCACCATTGTTATGCAATTGTGAGTCTAGAGTAATTACAAACATATTGGTATATTTAAAATCTTCCCTGTAGTATTCTACTTAGATTTTTGCATCCCTACCCCGTCCCCCCAGATCAGCCCATGATCGACCGCTTTTCGCCCGCTCATATGTTTATTCGAGTTATGTCAAAGACACCACTTATTGCAAAGCAATTCTGTGCGGAAAATTTTAGGCATTTCACTTTGAAGTAAAAATCCGTAGGTTTCATTGGTATTTTAAGTATAACTGTTTGTTAACCAGATGCGGGTCCTGATTAAATAATAGCTTCAATTATGTTTGGTAGAAAGCGTTTTAATTGTAAAAGGGTCTTATTTATTTTGTGATAAAAAGTACCTTATGTCCCGACACGAGACGTAATGTACAACCTACATGTCAAATTTGGCGGTACTTATTTCTTAATTAACTAAGCTAAATGTCTCAATTTTGCATTTAGAACGTATTTAAGAAAAGTCAAATTCTATAAAAACAAAGATTCCATTTTTATTTTGTTGTTAGTTTAGTTGAGTTTATTTTGTATAAAGTGTTAAAAGTGTAACAAAAACAGGACTATCAAAAATAAATAGTCCTTGTGTTATATGCGAAAGTGGTACGAATCCATTTGTGGCTAAAAAATTGCATATATTTTTTAATTATTTTATAAATAACTACTTTATGATAAAATTTGACCCATAAATAATGCTACAACATATTCTGAATCCTTTAATATTTGCCCATATTTTTCAATTTTATCAAACGCAAACGTTTAAATATTTGAATATACACAAAAGTGGACTTAATCCACTTTCAAATATAACGGCTCATATATAGAAGAAGATGTTAGTTCTTGTTTTGTTAAATCAAAGAATTTGAAGTTTGCTGATAATTTGAAAATCTTTTTACGAATTGCAAATTAGACTGATATGGATGCTAGGGTCAATAATCTGAAGGTTGCTGTTCTAAAAACTGTTTATCTTTAAACATATATAAATGTTTCAAAGTTTCCTACTCGAAACTAAATAATAGGACCCAGAATCAGTACAAGTTAAATAATCACAATTTGAAATCGGTCACATAGATAAAGTTTTTTTATATATATTATTAGGAAATTATTTATGCAATTATTTTTCAAGGTATTTTTTGAGTTTTTAAGTTAGCAGGGTTTGAGCCATACTTACATTTCCACTGTTCTTATTTCGAGTTTTTTTTTCTGTCGTTGCCGAAGAAGACCACACGCAGATAATTATTTGATAATTACTTGAATCTAGCCAATGTTTTGCTGAAAAGCAAATCAAGCAAAATTTTGCTAAGTTATTATAAACTGTAAAAGCAAATTTCTACTTAATTCAATTAAATATTTGCTAAGTTATTATAAGCTCAAATAGCAAATTTTTACTAAATTCAAGCAAATTTCTTTCAAACACACGAGCAAACGTTTATTCTTAATAAAAAATATAAGGCGACGATTGATTTAGAACTGCGATGGTCGAATGGATAAGCCATGCACTTACACTCACGCGGCCGAGATTCAAGTCTCCGGAACAGGCGCGTACACAGGGGGATTTTGGGGGTTAAAACCTTCCGAAATTAACGAATTTTTACGAGCTTCGAGAGAAACACTCAGCACAACATGGCTTCTGTTGTGTGTTTATGGTCACGACAAAGATCTCGATCAAAGTAGATCAAGATAAAAAGACTCAATTTAAAAGATTTTTTGTGAAAAGACTATAATATATGGACTTAATTTTTTTTTTAAGTACACTAAGGAAATATGTGTTAAAGTTTAATGAAACCGTGTTCATATTAAATGAAATTTGTTTTTGAAACGGAGCTTGAAACAATTTCATTTAAGTTAAACACAAATGCTTGTACAGTTCAATTCAAAACAAAAAATTTTTTTTCAAAACAATGTTTTTAAATATACATTTGCTTAAAAAAATTTTAAAACAAAAACTTTAGTTTTGAAAACAAATATTTTAAAACTTAATTTTAAAAAATTTTCTTAAATTAAAAACAATAAAATAAAACCGCAATTTTTTCGATGTTATTTTTTTAATTTTTTCCAGTTTTCGACGTAAATTCGTAGTTAGCAATATTAACCATATTTTAACTCTATTCGATGAAGTTTGCGTGTTAGTGCAGCTTCAAATATTGAAATATTTTTAATAACATAATAAATTAGTTTTTATTGCATCTAAGGTTCATTATTTGTACAATCAAATTAAAAAATATTTTCACACAATCAAATGTAAAATCGTAGTTTTCTCAGCTTGGTCTCAATTGTTTGGCAATTATTGTCAAAGATTCTACGGCACATAATTTTTCAATTCAATTTCAGATAGCGACGTATTTTTTGTTATGGCAAAGAAATAATAAGAGAAAGTTATAAATAAAATAAATGAGATTAGAGTTTAAAATTTAACATTCTTATTTTAGAATTTGTTTTGTAGAAACGCAAAAGCGTAAAATTTTTTTTTTAAATTTTTTGTTTAATTTCAAAGCATGTTTTTATTCTGATTGTAAATAATATAAAAAATATTCCAAAATAAATTTTGTGTTTGTTTTTAAATGCATATTCTTCTCGATAGGTGGCATAAAAAAAGAAGTTCTTTTCAGCCGGTGTCAAGATATTTTGGTGCCAACTTATCGGAAGAAACAAAAAAATCAAAGTGCATGTCAATAAAGGGACTTGTAGCTACAACCTTTACTAGAACTATTAAGTTTGGACCAATTGAAAAAAATTATCGCATTCTTTTTAAAAAAATGCTGTAATTTTCAACGCTTTTGATCCCCGAATCGGGGTAAAATTGTAACCAAACCTTTTAATAGAAGTTAAGGTTGTCGTAATCTTATTAATATGCACTTTCATTTTTTTTTATTTATAAACTGGGACCAAAATATCTTGACACCGGCTGAAAAAGGCAAATTTTTTTATGCCACGTAGCGAGAAGAAGATGCGTTTGAAAGCAATCAAAAATGTACTTTGAAATTTTTTTTTTATATTATTTACGTAAAATATTTGTTAAGTCTCTTTGTATTGTAGTCTTTTCACAATATATATCAGTCCGGTTCATAAGTGTATGGGGAAAATTATGTGTCGTTTTGCTTCGGTGCGCATCCACTTTCTGAAAGTTCGAACCCTAATTAGCACAAAAATAGTTTAAGACCCAAAAAATTTGACCTCTAGGGGTTCCGCAAATCGTTTGAAGGTGATTTAAGAGCTGTATTGGACTTTAACATTTTAAAAAAATGTCGTGTCTAAAAGGAAAAACAATTAAAATATATTTTGATAGGGAACAATTATTAATAACTCAGTCTTAATTCAGACTGAGTTGAGGTCAAATATTTGTAGGTATTCAAATATTTTTGTGCTTAATAGGGACCGAACTTTCAGAAAATGGATGCGCACCGGAATATTTTAACACTTTTTTAATGTGAACCAATCTAATGTATATCAACGCTAGTTGAAAAAGTTTTTACGCCATAACTTCTGAACTCTCAAAGAGCACACATTCATTTCATATCTTTGGAAAGGTAATTGAACGTTAAAAAATGGAAATAATGCAAATGAAAAAAATTATAGCGCCTGTTGTTGGCATGGTATTAAACTATGAAATTAATAATGGGTCATATAACTGCAATTTTTTAAAAGTTTTAATATTTTTAGCTCAAAGTAAAATTCCCAATAATACCCTATTTACGAAAATCGCGTTTAAATTGACTGAGCTACTTTGTCTCAAAATAGATCCTATTCGCATGGCCATGGGTCGGCGAAAAAAACCTCGAAACCTCAAACTCCGCATTTGGTTTTCTAAACAATAAACTAATAAGCACAAAATTTGAGCCAAATAGGAGATGGTCAGTGCAAGAGAAATTACACTTCAATGAGAAATGGGCGACATATTGAAAATAATTGGTTTCTACTTTGACGATATATGATTTTTTATAACATATAGTGGTTAAAAAAATTGCTTGAACCATTTTTTTTAAATTTTGTTTGAAAATTTGCATTAAATATATTAATATATTAAAATTAATTATGCATAGATATCTAAAAAACATTGAATTTAAAAACGTGATTTTTTTTTCAGTGTATATATTGATTTTGACAAATATTTTGCAACCTATATTTGTAGGCACTGCTTGAATCTGACAATTCCATCTGTAAGGTGTATATATCCATACGTTATATACCTATCAATAAGCCGATTCCTGAAGATTGGTGCAACGTTTCCGGTTTCAGTCGCTTCAAGCGAACCCGAAATTTTTTCTGGGTACGCGCCTGCTCCGGAAATTTAATTTAATGTTAATAATTATTTCACTTCAAAAATATGCTAGATTTCAGCAAAAACTAACCAAAATTTGCTATTCCAATTTATAAGAACTTAGCAAATACAGGGCTGCCAATATTCGAAGCGCCCATTTTATTTTTAAATAAATCAAAGAAACCACAATTTTTTGTCTGTTCGCCATAAATATCATTTAATTGGGTTCAAGTAGATTTGCTTACATTATTTCTTGAATATGATATCTCGTAAATGGTCGATATTGGCCTCTACGACATATTGTGCCCGTTTTGCAGCATTTTCCATGGTTTTCTTCAACATTTCGATGGGAATGGCGGTTATTTCTTGACGGATGTTGGTTTTCAGCTCTTCTAGGGTCTTTGGCTTGTTGACGTAAACCTTTGATTTCAAATAACCCCACAAAAAGAAGTCTGGAGGCGTTAAATCTGGTGATCTTGGCGGCCAATCGAAATCACCATTTTTTGACATCAAACGGCCAGGGAACAATTGCTTCAAAAAATCGATTGTAGTGCGGCTTGTGTGTGGTGGCGCGCCGTCTTGTTGAAACCAGTAGTGCCGGATACGCTTTCGACGAACGATTGGCATGAAAAAATTGTTTATCATATCGCGATAACGCTCCTGATTGACAGTAACTCTGTGGCCACTATCATCTTCGAAAAAGAACGGCCCAATGAGCATTTTAGCACAAACGCCGCACCAAACAGTGACTTTTGCATCGTAAAGAGGTACCTCTTGAATCTCTTGTGGATTTTCAGTGGCATAAATACGGCAATTTTGTTTGTTTACCGTTCCGTTCAACTGAAAATGAGCTTCATCGCTCATGATAATTTTATGCCAAAATTGCTCGTCTTCTTCAGCCATTTCGATGACTCTTTGGGCCCATTCCAATCGACGTGGCTTATCGGTAGGCAACAATTTGTTTACCAATTGAATTTTGTACGGAAACAAATTAAAATCAACACGTAAAATGCGTTGTAAAGTGGATCGGGGAATGCCGAGCTGCTGAGAACGGCGATTTTGGGATGTTGTTGGTGACTGCTCAATACTGGCTCGTACGGCTGCAATATTCTCATCCGATCGCCTTGGTCGCTTTTTATTTGGCCTCTTTGGGTTACCAAGAGTATTACCAGTTGTAAATCTTTCATACAAACGATAAATTGTTTTCTTGGAAGGCGCACTTTTCACTTTATTTTTTTTTTTTTGAAAGCACGTTGAGTTTTCACTATTGACTTGTTTTGTTGAATGTAAATTTTAACAATTTTAGAACGTTCGCGTGGCGTGTACTGTTCCATTGTAAACATTTGCTTGGAATGACGCTTCAAACGCGGTATGTCATTAGTCGATTTGGCATCACTGCGGAAAGTTACAGTGTTGCCAGATGGGCGCTTCAAATATTGACAACCCTGTATTTGCTTGAATTACATATTGAGTTTTTATAAACTGGAATAGCAAATTTTGACTAGTTTTTGCTGAAACCTAGCCTTAATTTTGGAGTGACAGAGATTCAAGCTCAAGTTTTGATAAAAAACTCTTAGCACTTAAAAAAAACTCTTAGCACATCAGAATTTTGATTGTTGTTTTTTTTTGAGTTCCATACTTAAGCACACAATTTGTGAACATTTACGGTTTAAATCAAATGCAACACGTGTTTGTAGGATGCATTCATTGAAGCTTATATGCACATTTATGCACACATTAAGGCAAATGGGTGGCACTGAAGTGCATCTGGGTGTGTGTGTGTGTGCGTGCCTACTTTACATTGACACCTATTTTTTTTTGTACAGTATGCGTGCTGCATATGTTAACGCGTGGTTGATTCAACAGAACCGCTCAATGACACTTTACTCTTGTGCACCAGCAACATTGGCTCTGTTATTGCTCCGCAATTCCGGTAGATATAAAAAAATGTGTTAAAAAACAGCTAATAAGCAGTCAATAAAAGCAGTTAACGTGCTGCAGGATATGTCCATGCCGGACCATGAAGTATGGCTTGAGTTAAATCGGAAGTGCAACTTTAGTGTGGGTGCTTTTTCACACTCTTTTCATGAATTCAATAGTTAAGTTCCGGCGGAAGTGTTCAATGTATCAAATGTGCCAAGTGTTATTGTTTTTGTTTTTAAGAGTTGGGGTTGGTTATTTTTTTAATTGAAATAAATCAGAAATGTCTTGTTTGAAAGTATAATAAATACAACAAGTTTTAAATTGTGTTTGTTAAGTGTTGGTTTTATAAGGGCTCTACTAAACATTGGGTCAATGTCCAACTGATCTTAAGTTTTCAATTCAATTTACTCTTTTTTATATAAATATAATATAAGTAAATATAAAAAGAATAATCTTACAGAAAGAAATATAATGAAAGAATATCAACTGATTCTGTAGTTCACTAGGACTTAGAGGCGAATACAGTTGTATATTAAAATATAATAATCGTAATAAGCAAATCAATTATTGAGAATTTAAAAATTATAAAAAGTTTAAAAGAATAGTTAAATTTTCTTTATAGAAAAGAATAGAAAAAGTGTACAGGACATAAAATAAAATTAATTAAAATTTCGTATTAAAACAATTATAATTAATTATTATTTAAAATTCTAATTAAAAAAGTATTATTATTAAATATTAAAAATGATAGAAGAAACAAATTGAATAACAAACAAACAAACTTTTAAAACAAAATACGAAATGAACTCAAATAGACATTAATCAGAGAGTATCTGAGTAATTACATTTTAAAAGCCAAAGTTTTATCCCATTTAGGAAAAATTATGCAAAGGAAAGCTATTGAAAAGCCGAGGAGCTACTGAAGTAAAAATTCTTAAGGCATGAGGTGTAACAGCAACCATATTCTAACTAATGATTCTTAAATTATATATATCTGAGCGTCGACTCATCAAATACCCGGATTTGTCGAAAACATTTTTTAAAACTTTATGGAAATATCAATGCCTTAACGGCAGAATGTTAAGATTCCTAAAAAGTAACAGACTATTTTTGAATCTACTTTTATTACAAAGAATACGAATGGCATTTGTTAGACGAGAAGAGGCAAAATTATTCGTACTACCCCAACAACTTATCCCGTACTCAAGTTTCCAATGAAATAGTCCAAAATATATACACTTAAGAAGAATAGGGCTACAATAAGCTCTTAACAAGTGGAGATGTTTAGTAACAGCCATAAGATACTTCTTTTACACAGTTGTGTGAGTTAACCAGTTCATATAACTTATCAGCCAGACTCCCAGATACTTGAAACAATTCACATTTTCAATAGAAAAATAACCCGAAGAACAAGATCCAATATCAAAGAAAGCTTGCGTACATTTAGAAGAAGGACAAATCGTCGCTTGAGAAAATAAATGTCGTATGTGAAAATATTCTCTTTTGAGATTATTGAGATAAAGGGGCTATAATTCCAAATCTACCGAAGCAATATTCTTCAGAGCTTCAGGCCTATTTGCAGACACATTTCATAATAGATTACGAAATTTTTGTGGTCTTGGTCAAGTTCAAGCTAGCTTGAGCTTGATAATTTTGAATCAAGTATAGCTTGTAATTGAATATAAATTAGCCCAAGACAGCTTGCGATTTGCGTGTATGCTAGCTTACAAGCAAACGGCACGAAATTTCAAGTAAAGGAAAGCTTGATGCCTTCGGCAAAAAGCTTGAAAAGCTTGAAATTGAAGGCAAGTATCCAGATAAAGCATGTATCCGAAAAATTCAATCAGCTTGTGGAGGAAAAGCTTAAGCGTATTAGGTCTTTTAAGGGTTCTGTGGACTCCATGGTTGGCAGTTTTAGGGAGTAGATGATTTCGGATCTGATGTCAGAATTTAAAATTCAAGATGGCGGATAGAGCTGCCACCTAGATTTTTTGTATTTTTGCGAATTCTTTTAATTTTGAAATTCTGACAACGGATTTGACTTCGGATATAATGTCACAGTTTTAAAATTTAAGATGGAGGTTAGGGCTGCCACCTAAATTTTTACCGCAGTATTGCCACCTAATAATATGTATTTTTATATGTAGTGTTAGGGGGTCGATGATTTCGAATCTGAAGTCAGAATTGAAAAATTCAAGATGGTGGATAGGGGTTGTCACGAACTAAAGGGTAAAAATGGGTCAATGAATCCGAATCCTTTGTCAGAATTTTAAAATAATAAATTTTATTTATTATATAAAAAACCATATTTATAAAATATGTATTTTTAAGAACTTTCAACATTATTTATCAGAGTAAGGGCGTCGCTGATTTCGAATATGAAGTCAGAATTTTAAAATTCTCGAAGCCCCGAATTCGTAAAAATAAAAAATAAAGGGAGCAACCCTATCTACCATCTTAAGTTTTAAAATTCTGACTTCAGATTCGAAATAAGCAACCCCCTAACATTTGTAAATGATGTTTAAAAGTCTTAAAAATACATATTATTAGGTGGAAACCTTTAATATTATTCATACTAAAGAACTGCACAAAACATTCTATTTGTGCCACTTTACTACTGTATAGTACTTTAGTGCACTGCATTTCAGTGTAGCGTTGACATGAAATACACATGTTCTATGGTGAAGCTTAGCAACGAAACAAACACTTAATAATTTAAAATGATTTTCGCTACAGTAATAACAGCACTTATGTTATGTTGTGAAACAGAATATCAAAACATAATGCGATAATACAGCAAAGTAACGGGCAATCATAGCATGCACAGCGAGGGATGCTTCAGTGTCGATCTGCTAGAAGCAATCTAATTCATTCTTTGTTGATGCGCTGGTCGCTTACTTCGAATCAGCGACTCATTTTTACCTGTAGTATTGTTTGTCCCAGCTTCAAAATCACAAAAATAAAAAATTTTAAGGTGGCAACTCTATTGTCAAATAAATTTAGGAATTTGTAAATTTTGACAACGGATTTGGCATCAGCGACTCATTTTGCCCCAGCTTCGAAATCGCAAAAATAAAGGTGGCAGCTCTATATTTAAATAATTTTTTTAATTTGGAACGATGGCGGATAGTGTTGCTACCTAGATTTTTTAGTACTTTTGTGAATTCTTTTAATTTTGAAATTCTGACATCGGATTTGATTTCGAATATAATATAACAGTTTTAAAATTGGAGATAGAGGTAACGGCTGCCTCCAAAATTTTTACCACAGTATTGCCACCTAATAATATGTATTTTTAAGATTTTTAAACATAATTTATCAGTGTTAGGGGGTCGCTGATTTCGAATCTGAAGTCAGAATTTTAAAATTCAATATGTAAAATAGGGTTGCCACCTTATTTTTTTATTTTTACGAATTCGGGGCTGACTCGAACCAAAAGTGAAAATGAGTCGCTAAATCCGAATCCGTTGTCAGACTTTCAAAATTATAAAATTTTGAAATTATAGGGCTGCCACCTAAAAATTTGTATTTTTAAGAGTTTTAACCATCATTTAAAAGTGTAAGGGGGTCGCTTTTTTCGAATCTGAAGTCCGAATTTTAAAATTCAAGATGGTGGATACAGGCCTGTAGCCAGGGAGAAAAGGGGGCAATGCCCTACTACAACCGTTTGCACCCCTGGCCAAATCAGACAATGAAAAACTTTAAATGAATAATTAATATGCATTTTGTTGATATATTTGTTTATTGCTTTAAAATTAGTTTAGTTTAAAATAACAATGAATTTACACATGCACCTTATTCATGACTTGAATATGTACATGTATGAAATTTGTTTAACAAAACATTTCAGACAAATTGTGACAATTTTTCAACTTCTACTGGGTCGCCAACATTTGCTACCAAAAAATAAGATTTAAATTTTAATAATTTTTTAACCCGCATCCATAGCACTTTCTAGAAATGAAAAGCACGTTACAGATACAAAAAGAATATATAGTTCATTGAAATGTTTTTAATTTTTAATTTTTTTTATGCATGATGAATGTTTATTAATTTTAAAATAAGAAAAAACTGCAAATCTTAATTCTAGCAAAAATTTGAAGTAGCAAATGATTTAAATCAAAACATGCATGTTTGTTCTTAATATATAAATCTGAATAAAAAATTTGCATCAATTTGATGCAAATGACGGATGCGGGTTAGTTAAATTTTTTTATTTCTTTTACTTAAAAAATGTCTTATACATATTTTAGCAGATTTCGCTACTCTTTCTTATATTTCTAGCCACTTTAAATAAATCTTGTATTTTTACCTTCACTTTATTACAAAGTCCTGAATTTAATTTTATATTATTTCTTATGTATTAATCTCATGTATAAAAAGATCTATATATCATTGGCGTCGGAAGCGGGGGGACAAGGGGGGCAGTTGCCCCCGCACTTTTTTAGCTAGATAAACAATTTAAAAGGAAAAGTTATTCAAAATATCAGTTTTTTTTACAACGATAATATTTTTGTATTATATATTTTCCTCTTCTTTCTCTCTTCTTCATGTTTCATGTGAAGAAATTTTGGTGAACTTTTTTGCACCACCATTTGTACTGGCCCCCCCATTTGTACTTCCCCCCCAGATGAAATTCGCTTCCGACGCGCTTGCTATATATCCATGTAAATATTATAAAATTAACTGTTTTTTAATAAATATGTGTAAGGTATTCATTTCATACGTTAAAAAATTGTTTTTTTTTGTTTAAATGAAAAAACAAAAAATTTCCCCCTGCCCCCTCTGTCTTCTTGGTCTGGCTAGAGGCCTGGGTGGATAGGGCTGCCACCTTAACATTTTATTTTTACGAATTCGGGGCTGGCGCAAACTAAATGGTAAAAATGGGTCGCTAAATCCGAATCCGTTGTCAGAATTTCAAAATTATAAAATTTTGAATTAATAATATATATTTTTTAGAATATAAAACATTTCTCAGTGTTAGGAGGCAGCTGAATTCGAATTTGAAGTCCGAATTTTAAAATTCAATATGTTGGATAGGGTTGCCACCTAATTTTTTTATTTTATAATTCAGGGCTGTCGCGAAATAAAGGGTAAAAATGGGTCAATGAATCCGTTGGCAGAATTTCAAAATTATAAAATTTTGCAATAAAAGGGCTGCCACCTAATATGTGTTTTTAAGAGTTTTAAACATAATTTATCAGTGTTAGTGGGTCGCTGATTTCGAATCTAAAGTCAGAATTTTAAAAGTCAAGATGGTAGATAGGGTTGCCACCTTTATTTATTTTATTTTAACGAATTCGGGGCTGTCGCGAACTAAGGGGTAAAAATGGGTCGCTGAATCCGTTGTCAGAATTTAAATATTTGAAATTTTTGAAAAAATAGGGTTGCCACCTAATATGTATTTTTAAGAGTTTTAACCATTATTTATCTGTAAGATGGAAGATAGGGCTGCCACCTTTATTTTTTTATTTTTACGAATTTGGGGCTGGCGCGAACTAAAGGTTAAAAATGGGTTGCTGAATCCGAATCCGTTGTCAGAGTTTTAAAATTATAAAATTTATTTATTATATAAAAAAGCATATTTATAAAATATGTATTTTTAAGAACTTTCAACATTGTTTATCAGAGTAAGGGCGTCGCTGATTTCGAATATGAAGTCAGAATTTATAAATTCTCGAAGCCCCGAATTCGTAAAAATAAAGGTGGCAGCCCTATTTACCATCTTGAGTTTTAAAATTCTGACTTCAGATTCGAAATAGGTGACTCCCTAACACTTATAAATGATGTTTAAAACTGCCTTAGGTGGCAACCCTTTATATTAAATTCATTCTATACTTATTTGATTCACTTTTTTTTCGATTCATTCACATATGAGAGCTTCTTTCTAAAGAAGAACCTATACTTATTCATACCCATTTTGAGTCAGTGGCACATGATTCAAAAATGTGATTAATTTTTCTCAATCTCTGATTTGAATCACTGAGTTGTGCACGAATAGTACTCGAGTACTACTTATTTTTAAGTATTCGTTGCAGATCTCTGCTATTTATCGATAGAACGGCATTTTAAATTTACAATTTTTCTCCAACCATTTTTCATAGTGTGTTCTCGGGAAAATTTTAAGATTTCATATTCTTTTTTATAACGTTATTTTTAATGTTAAATATTCGTCTTTTGCACGTCTCTCTCGACTCTGTCTGCTGTTATTCGAACGCCTTATTTAAAATAAAATATGTAAAATATTCATGCAAGACGACTATAAGAAAGGCAGCAGCAAATTAATTTCTACAGCAACAAGCAAACGAGTTAACGTGCAGCGTGCCCCAACATCCAGGCCCACTGAACTGTTAAAATATTTTAAATAATGCGCCACAAATTTACCTTTTTTTCTTCATCAACCCTAAGCCACCGGTACACTTTGCACCCTCTCCTTTCTCTCTTTACCCAAAAGAGTCCCCCGTTGCGGCCCCACTGGCTGAAAAAGTCTACTTAAATAATTTAAAATATATACATATATAATATCTATATATTTTATGTGTAGTTGTTGTCCTTAGCCGGTGTGAGTGTGAGTATGAATGGTAGTAAGTGTGTGTGTGTGTGTCATATCTGTAAAGTGTGTTTTAAATAAAGTTAGGAATATACGACCAAAGCAAGAAACAAAATGGCGCTGGCAGAAATGTCTGCCAAGACGTTGAAGCGAAGAAAATTTAATTTAAAATTTTTGTGCATATTTTATAAAAAAGAATCGTTGTATAGTTAAAAGCAGCAACCTGCTTCATAGCCGAATAATATGCCAGTGAATAGAAGAAGTAGAAGGAAAAAAAAGCGGGAAGAGAGAGAGAGAGAGGAAAAACATAATTAAAATGAGGTTAACTCCATTGTGGGTAGTTGTTGTTGTAATGAAAAATTCCACGGCTTGGCTTTTGGGGGTGGCTTTAGCCAAATTTTAATAAATTTTAAGTTTTAATGAAGAATTTTTCACTTCTAATGTTTTTAATTAAATTTTAAATATATAGAAAATTTTAAAAATGTGTAAAGTTAATGTATTTTTCTTAAAATATTTCATTGCTACATTCTCAAGCTTGTGTTGAAATATAATGTAGAACAAATGTTGCCACACTTTTCACATACCAAAAAGGAAAACAAAAATGTAAAAAAGCTCTATATACCTGCCTTTCATAACAGGAAATCATCTAAGTTTACAGCTATTCTTACTACACAGCTCAACTTTAAAACTTTTCAACCTTAACAGAAATCCTTGCACAGTAGTAGTTGTTGTACATTCTACTCCTACATTCATGTTTTTGGTTGCAACTGTGTAGCTAAATATTGTATGTCAGTATGGGTTTGTTTGCTGGTTTTGACTAAAATGTTGGGCATTTGTTGTTGCATTTTTTATGTTGCAAGCAACGCCAAGAAAAACAATAACATTTAAAATAAATGGCCTGTCAGTTATTTTTTTAAAAAGTTTCTTGTTGCACTGTTTTTTATTTTTTTTTTATTTTTGTTTTGCTCTTACATAAGTACCTACATATGTATTCAAGGTATGAAATAATTTATTTATTTTGTTAGAATTCGTAAACCATATATGTATTTGATAGTTTGTAGTTGTGTTAACAGTGGTTGCAAAAAGTTTTGCGTTGAATAAATTGCGTTTAAACTTTGCAAATATTGCATTTCTCGATACATATTTTATTTGAAAAATGAATTTTAAAGTGAGTATATGTCACTGTAAGAGGGTCTATTGAATCTGTTCTATTTAGTTAAGTAAAATATAAATTTATTTGTTTAATAAATGTCAAAGACAATGAAACTTAATTAACTGCATGGATAATTATATTTGACTATAATTTAAAATTTTACTTTTTAAAGCATTGTTCTTGGGAAAATTTCCATGAATTTTTATATCCCCACACGCTGCCCCTAGTTCACCTATAACACAGCCAAACAAACAAAATAATTACATTATAATGTTTAAAATAATAATATGCTCTTTTAGAGTTTATCGAAAATCTGACCACCAATTCCGGTACCAAAATTAAATAATATACAAAAATCCTTTCGGTTGGTATACTTTTTTGTTCTGAATCAATTTTCACGTCCCCCAAATTGCATTTTTGAGCAACTTTTGTACTGGAGACCCATTAATGGTTAATTTAAAAAAAGAAAATAAAGCTTTTCAATCAATTCCTTGGACATAAAAAGAAAGAACTGCAATTTATCATCTCATTTGCACATTCCAAAATGTACTTTACTTTTGCATTAAAAAAAAAAAATAAACCCAAATGTATTAAAATACTTACTATGAAAAACCAAAATATAACTAAAATTAAATAACTAACAAGATTTGAAGACATGAGGGATGAAGGCAGTGGCGGACTGGCCATACTGGACGATCTGGACAAATCCAGAAGAGCCGATGGCAACTTGGGGGTGGTTGCTTCATAGCACATAAGAAAATTTCCTCTAAACAGCATAAATTATCAATATTAAGTCTTTGTTCCAAAATTCCATTTACTAGTTTTGTATCCTATATATAGGTTGTAATAAAAGCACATTTTTAATATCAATACTAGGGAGTGCAATCCCGGAAGTTTTTCTCGATCCCGGTATTATCGGGATTGAAAGTCTCAATCCCGGGATCCCGGTATTCCCTTTCAACCAAAAGTGTGGTAATTTTAAGTAGCCCATTGATATGTTTAACGAACGTGGTTTTTAAAGTTCCATAAAAAACTGATTGGTTGCAATTTATTTTCTAATTGCAAGATGAAAGAAGCTCAAAATGCAAGTTTAACTTTTTTAATGCATTCCGAAAAAGAGGAATTAAATAAACGACTAAAATCGAAATAATGAAAAAAATGTTGGCTTGCACTTCTTCTAGGAGCTAAAATGTGTGGTCTTTAACGTTACATTTTGTTGCTATTTGTTCCCATCGAAATTTTTTGCATTTTCGATCTGGTGCTCGATACAGGGGGCATTTCACGTGATTGTTCATATTTGGACTAATTGTACTTCTATATGTCCTGAATAAATGTACATCATTATTTTCTTTTTATCAAGCCTAATTGCCAGTTTATAAGCCTTTAAAGAATTAAAGAAATGTAAGGAACGGATTTGTTTAAAGCTATTACTGCTATTATCCAAAAACATAAAAAATAAGACAAGTAGTGGTTTTTTAAGGAAATTATATGTTCTTCTTGACAGTTATAAACAATTTTAAATTTAATTTTTTTTTTCAGTGTAGGAAACCAGAAGTAACATTTCAAATCGGGTTTCACTTAACTTCGGTATTTTGGATTTTTTTTATTTTTATCTCAAAACGTAGCTAGTAGTCCATAAATAATACGTAGAAAGTTTTGGAATGGCATTTGCATTCGTTTAGGAGATACATCAACTATAGCGCAAAGGTGCCGCACTTAGCGAACAGTATAAAAATAAACAAAAAAATTAAATAGCAGTCGAAAAGGAACGATTTTATTTTATAATTTTTACTTTCTAAGAAAAAACTTTCTGTCTGAGCTGGAATTGAACCCGTGCTACCGCGGTTCTTAAGCTTAGGAGCTTAATAGGAAATTAAAAGTTTATTTTGAGGTGAAAGGTTAGCTTCACTTATTAAATAAAAAAAAAATCTTGGTAAACCAATAAGATTTCACAATTAAGTGTAAAGAAGATAACTTTTAAAATCAAAAAGAAAATCACATTTTATTGATAACAGTTTTAAAAAGTTTTCTTATAATATACAATAAGATTGCTCTGTATATTAAGATGTGATTTTAATAATAAGAAATTTCAGGGATTTAAAAAGTTTTTGTCTATGATTTTAGTAGGACCGTCTTTTTGGATGAAAACCATAAAGAAATCTCCTTGATTTTTTTTTAATTTTATTAGGTCTTCTTGGCTCTGTGCGCCCTCGCATAAAAATTTTGCAAAAAGTTGTAAACTCCGCCCAACTCTCATACAAAGTGATGTCAGCATAATGGTAAAACCTTGAAATATTCCAAGTAAATGAATGTTTTAACTTAATATGTAGCATCTTGATATCTGATATAAGATTTGATCGATACAATGTACTCTGAATTCAAAATTTTAAATATTTAGATAAAACCATTCTCTATAAAAGTGACGTCATCAAAATAATGTAACATTCAAAAATTCGAATATATTACGGCTGTGGGGTATTTTATCTTCGGTCCAGTCGAAGACAGTTTCTTACTAATTTTTAATATCTTTGGACTCTAAGGGCGGGGTCTGAACCCCAAGAACCCCCTCTTTTCTACGGGACTGTTGTATAGGCTCTGCTTTAAATTAACCCAAAAACAATTTTTATAAATAAGGTTTTGTGCACGTTTTCAATTGATACAATTAATTAAAAACTAAGTGAACGAACGCCTGAATTGAACTCTGAAGCTGAACTGACTTAATTATTTAAATGGGCGCAGAGATACGCTGTGATTAGAGTAAAACCATTTAGAACGTTGGACAGACAGACAGAGATGGCCGATAAAGTACAAGCATGTTTCACGGCAGATGTGTTTGTCATCAAATGAAAAAATTAGACAAAAACAAAGAGGTTTAATTATTAGTTTTCATTATAATGATCTAGATACTAGTAAATTTTTAGATGAGTAGATTTTGCTGCGTCATTCAAAAGCTTAACTACTCAATTATTTTTGTAAATATTTGTTGTTTGACACAATGTCAACTACAAGTACAGTATGAAGTACAACAACAAAATATATGCATTTCTATCGTGTATTTTTCGATTCTATTGTTATACCTGCTCATCTTAATCCTAATAAATAAAAAATACATTTTCGTAAAGTACCCTACAAACCGTCAATAAGACGTGATATCAAATAGTGTTATATCAATTTGAAGCTGAAATCAGTGTTTCGCTGATATTGATTAATAAAAGATAATTTATTTGGATAGTAAGAAAAAACCATAGTGGGAGATTCCCAACCACAAATTCTATTTTTTAAAGGGTGCTCATAATTGCGGATTTCAACTATGGCAAAAAACCACAATACCACGACACCACACAATTGTGAATACCCTTATTGTTAATAAGCACACAAAACTTAAATAATATTAATGACTAGCAAATTGTATAATTTAAGGAACAAAAAATATAAAAAATAAAGTACAGAATAGTTGAAGGTACTATTATATAAATGCTAAACATTTCTTTTAGACAACGTCTTCATGGTTTTTTGTGTTTAAGGCAAATTAAGGTTGGAAAAGACTTTTCAAAATTATTTTTTTTTGTTTTAATTATTTTTAAAGTAATACATTATAGACACAGGTAACGCCAAAAAAAAATGCTGCGCTGATACACCAGCCCTAGTGCATTTTACTGTATCAGCGCAGTGCGTTAACGCAATTCCATCATGACGTAGTTTAAAATGCTACGATGTCTATATTAACACGATGTTTTTTATTTCGTAGTTTAGTTTTGTGGTGTCTTGTCCTAAGCGCAAGTTGCCTTCAGTTAGGAAAAATAAATGGACACAAATAACAAATCCTGAAACAATATATCTTATTTAAAGAACTCATATTGCTCATAAATTGATTTACAATTACTTAAGCAATAAGTTATTTATTAATATGAAACATTACTGAACAAAGACCATATTTTTAGCGTTCGTTAAAAATTAGCCAATTTTATACTTCAAGCATGCAGTGAAACTGTATCCCGTTCACGGTTAATGTTAGCAATCACACAGATATATAAACATATTTCTGGTACGCAAGACAAGTTGGATACTACTTTAATTCCATGTATCTAGAAAATATGTAAATCTAAAGTAAGAAATAAGGATGAAGCAAATACATTTTGATGCGGTTTTGCGTTACTGCGTTACTTTTAACTATTAACGCAATATTAATCTTCAACGCAAAAACAAACAGTAGCTCTGCTTACGTTTGTTTAAACTCTTACGAACGCGTTTAAATATTATTATACATATTGAAAAACCATTCCATGAATGGTAAAGCATCATAACAATCAATCCAAATACTCATGCTGTACAGCATCTTTCCCGCAACTCCTTTTCTGTGAAACCTAAATAAGAGCGTTAAGCGGTGCGTTGCCAGCCGCTTTCCGCTAACGCTGAATTTTCATCTCTAAATAAGAGCGGCGACCTTATGTCAGATGTTGTCAAAAAGTGTTTGGCATACAAGCTGCATTCAGCGGAGTCAACACTTGTGAGCTTTCATGGTGGCGATACCTTAGTGAGCGATGTTTTTTTCTTCATATGTTGTTACTCTTAGGGCCGCTTTCTCATTGTCCGGTTAAGCACTAATCAGAACTTTAACAAGCTTACTTACTTACTTAGTTGGCGCTACAACCGTATGTCGGTCTTGGCCTCATCTAAGAATTTGCGCCAGCCATTTCTGTCTTTCGCTTGCTGGCGCCAGTTGGAAATTCCAAGCTTCGTCAGGTTGTCCTCTACTTGGTCTTTCCAACGAAGATGCGGTCGTCCTCTTTTGCGTTGACCGCCGCTGGGTACCGAATCGAATTTTTTCTTCACTGGAGCATCGTCTTTAATGCGCTGAACATGACCAAGCCAGCGAAGCCGCTCGATTTTAATGCGCTTGACTATGTCGATGTCAGTGTACAGCTCATACAGTTCATCATTCCACCGTATTCGGTACTCGCCATTGACGCAGATTGGTCCGTAGATCTTACGAAGAATCTTTCTCTCGAATGCTCCTAAAGTCTTTTCATCTAAACTGCTCAGCGTCCAGGTTTGTGATGCGTAAAGTAGGACGGGCATGATGAGCGATTTATAGAGCGTGATTTTCGTTCGTCGAGAGAGGGCTCTGCTTCTTAATTGCCTACTGAGCCCAAAGTAACACCTGTTGGCAAGAGTTATTCTTCGTTTGATCTCAATGCTGATGTCGTTGGTTGAATTAATGCTGGATCCCAGATAGACGAAGTTCTTCACAACCTCGAAGGAGGTATTGTCAACGGTAACGTGGGTTCCAAGACGCTGGGACTGTTTGTTTGTTGACACTAAGTATTTCGTCTTATCTGCATTCACTGCCAGACCCATTCGACTTGACTCTCTTTCTAATCTGGAAAATGCTGCACTGACTTCGCGCGTATTATGGCCAATGATATCGATGTCATCAGCATACGCAAGCAGCATAACACTCTTGTAGAATATTGTGCCACTACGTCTCAGATCAGCAGCTCGGATGATCTTTTCCATCATTAGGTTGAAAAAGTCGCACGATAAGGAATCACCTTGTCTGAAACCTCGTTTGGTAATAAATGGTGGGGAGAGGTCCTTCCCGATTTTAACTGCGCTGCTGGTGTTGCTCAGTGTCATCCTGCAAAGTCGTATTAGTTTTGCAGGAATACCAAATTCAGACATGGTGGAGTACAGGTGCTTCCTTATTGGGCTGTCGAAGGCGGCTTTGTAGTCGACAAAAAGATGGTGGGTGTCGACTTGTTTTTAACAAGCAGTTAGCAAAAAAGCCCTTTCTCAATGTTCGGTTAAGGTTGAACTGTCAGTTAAGTGCTGATTAAGTTAATGGCAAGTTGTGGTTTCGGTTAGCACCATTTTAGGGTAAATGATATCGAAGATGCTGTCAAACTTTAAAATTTAAGATGGCGGATAGAGTTGCCACCTGGATTTTTTTTTGCGAATTCTTGTAATTTTGAAATTCTGACAACGGATTTAATTTCGAATATAATGTCAGAGTTTTAAAATTTAAGATGTAGGTTAGGGCTGCCACCTAAATTTTTACCACAGTATTGCCACCTAATAATATATCTTTTTAAGAGTTTTAAACGTCATTCATCAGTGTTAAGGGGTCGCTGATTTCGAATCTAAAGTCAGAATTTTAAAATTCAAGATGGTGGATAGGGTTGCCACCTTAATTTTTTTAGTTTTATAAATTTGGGGCTGGCAAAAAAAAAAATGGTATACCAAAAATGGGTCGCTGAATCCAAATCCGTTGTCAGAATTTCAAAATTATAAAATTTTGAAAGAATAGGGTTGCCACCTTATAATATATATTTTTACGAGATTTAAACGTCATTTATTAGTGTTAAGGAGTCGCTGATTTCGAATCTAAAGTCAGAATTTTAAAATTTGCCAGCCCCGAATTTATAAAACTAAAAAATTAAATTTTAAAATTCTGACTTTAGATTCGAAATCAGCGACCCCCTAACACTGATAAATGATGTTTAAAACGCTGAAAATACATATTATTAGGTGGTAATACTGTGGTAAAAATTTAGGTAGCAACCCTAACCTCCATCTTAAATTTTAAAACTCTGACATTATATTCGAAATTAACTCCGTTGTCAGAATTTCAAAATTACAAGAATTCGCAAAAATAAAGAAAGTCTAGGTGGCAACTCTATCCGCCATCTTAAATTTTAAAGTTTGACAGCATCTTCGAAATCATTTACCCTAAAATGGCGCTAACCGAAACCACAACTTGCCGTTAACTTAATCAGCACTTAACTGACAGTTCAACCTTAACCGAACATTGAGAAAGGGCTTTTTTGCTAACTGCTGGTTAAAGTTCTGATTAGTGCTTAACCGGACATTGAGAAAGCGGCCCTCAGTAAATTTTAACACAACAGTTGTCAGCTGTTGACTCCGCTGAATGCGGGCATAGTGATGAATGACAAATTTTTCGCAGAAATTCCAATTTCATCGTTTTCTGCAGCCAACTTTACTTTCTAACGCTCTGTCAAAATTGGATTTTCCAACCGCTGAGCGTTTCCGCCGCGTTATTATGGTTTGCTTCATATAAATCGTTTGGGCATGAGAAATTTTTGACAGATAAAAAACGCTACCGCTCTGATTTAGGTTTGACTGTTTCTGTGTTTAAATATGCTCACAATCGAATTCGAATATTCTATAGCTATGTTTGAGGCGTCGTAAAATTTATGCAATTTTTGCTCGTTGATTTCCTCATTTTTCTATAAGTGTGTTATTTTTATTACTGCGCTATTGCTTTACTTTTTTTTAAAAGAAGTGTATTAGCGCAGTAACACATTTAAGTGCCTCAACTCAAAAGCGCAACGCAGCGCAGCGTTACACATGTCTAATACATTAAGCTGATCAATGCATCTTAATTTTCATTAGAGAGTTTTGTTCGGATATTATTACAAATATAACCCACTTATGAGAATCACTGTTCTTATGCTATGCTTTTTGTACGATTACCGTAAGCAATTTGTAAGTTTCGACCACAATTGCCTTCACTACAAAACAAAATTATTTCCTAAGTCAGAATATCTGACAATTTTAAAATATATCGCAAAATTCTAATTTCGAGAAAATTAACTTCAAAGTTTTGCATTTGTATTGAAATCTATACTAAATCAAATTTTGTGAAGAAATTACTTTCTAATATGGTTGTTTTAAGGTTTAAAATTGTTTGTATGTACATTACATCTTCATCCACTCATGTCTTTATTCCTTCTAAACATAATACCTATCACCTATCTACCACCCTTCTGGGGGTGGTAGATAGTGGTATCAACTTGACAGTGATAAAATAACTAAATGAATAATATTTGGAACCAGCATATATTTCATATAAATAATGAAATTAAAACTTCATATAGGCAATTTTTTATACTTGTATTACTTTGAAGACTCAAAACTAGTTCAAAGCTAGTATCTTATTAAGCAAATACATACGTTATACATTAATAGAAACCTTGTTGCAAACAAACACACAACCTAATGAAACAATATGATATTTTTGCATTTGCATTATTCAGTCAACGTTATCAATATTTTATAAGATGTTTTCGTTTTAGCTTCAAAACATATATCGAATGCCTTGAAGAATAAATGAAAGACGTCTAAGAAGTGTACCTAGCTAATCGCGTTCCCTTGGCTGAAGCTTCACTCTCGGCCTCGACTTTATGCCTTACATATCCCAAAAGTCCTTCCCACCCTGCTCCGTTCTCCACTCCTTCATGTGCATCTTTACACTTGTATGCAATAAAATTCTATAAAATATTTAACTAGAGTAGAAACGAAATGCATATTTGTAGAAAATAAAAAGTAACAACAACAACAACAACAACAACAACAACAACAACAACAACATTAAAAACAAATATAAAACCAACAACAAATTGTTAAGCTTAAAAAATAAATGATGGCGTCTTAGAGGAAGCCGGGGGCAGTACCGAGCAGGCCACTCTAAGTGGCCGCTTTTTGAATAACTTAATCTCAGTGTTATAATTCACAAAGTAATCGGTAGCAAAATAAAAAAACCACATTTATTAGCACCAATATTACTGAAAAAATGAAGAAATTTATTGTGAAAACTTTGAGTTTCAAAACACCTGGGAAAATTATATTTTCCCCAAAAGACAACCTTAAATATAAAAGAAAATTGAGCACTCTCAGAGAATTGGGAAAAACCGACTACTCAGTGAATACGACCAAATAATCGCCACGAAAAAACCACACAAAACTTGAAAGAATTACTTTGGTTTGAAGGTTGTAGGTCGTTATTTCTAGCATTTGCGTCAGACAGAAGCAAGTATAAATTTGTTGATGTATGGAAAAAAGCTGTGAATAAATAATTGCAACATTAGAGTGAAAGCAGGAGGATGGGCAGGTTGAGAGGCAAAACTAACTAAGCTTCACTAGATGGCGTTCACACTACTTTGCATATTTGCACTATGCAAGTATGTATCTCTCTGTATGTTTGACGCAACATTTACCTACTATTTCTTGACATAGCCTTGTTTTCGGCGCACAAGACGTTGCATACCGCTTCTATGCCATACCGCCCGACTTTGAGTCTCTGTTAAGACATTCCATTTCGTAAGACGTTTTGTTGCAGTCAACATTTGAGATTGGCACTTGATTGGCGGATATTTCCTGATGAATATTTAACAAAGGCTGCGCGCGTGCATTTGTTGCCGAATGCATTTCTAGAGCAAAAATATTTGCCAGTTGTTATGGGAATTTTAGGAAATTCTTGCTTATTTAATTTTGTTTATGACTGTATTTGCAGATAAGTTGCCGATAAAGAGAATTGTTTAAGTCTTCAACTTAATGCTTAATAATAAATTTATGATAAAAATTCTCTCCACTCTTCAAAGTGTCAAAATGCCAAAGTGCTTAAAGTCATTTCATCAGCTGTCGTTACTGACATTTAAGCTGCCAGCTGTCAGTATATTTGCATTTTTCTCATTTAACAAAAAAAAAAAAAAAAAACACACAGCAACAAAAAAATGTCTGCGTATTATAATTAATCTCATTATGGCAACGTGGTGGGTGAATTTCTTTTTAATTCAATCTTTAACACTTGAGCTACTTTCGGCAAGCTGAATATTTTTTATAAACTTAAAATTGTATGCAGTATGTTTAATTTTGTATATATGTATATATGTATGCATGTACATTAGCGTGGGCCGGTTTGATAAAATTATGTTTGTAAAAATGTGTCTTATTAGAGAACAAAAAAAAAAAAAAGAATTCTATGGGCATATTTTTTTCTTCGTGAAATAAAACATATCCCCCCTCATTTTGACTTTCTTGCAATTTTTCAACCTTTGTGTACTGGACTCCCCGTAATAGTTCGTTCTTTTGGAAATCTGATATCAAAATAAAATTCCTTGGTTTATAAAACATTACTATGCAAAACTTTAACGAAATCAATTCGTCAAAAAATAGTTACAGCACTATGAATATTAACATAGTCTGCCTTTGTAGTCTAGTGGAGAGTGTGCTAGACTATCAACCCAGAGGTCCCTGGTTCGAGTCCGGGTTCGGGCATGGTTCTTTTCGCTTTTTTTGTTCTTTCCTACATTTAAGAATTATGGAAAACTAAAAATCCACAACTAAATTGTGGAAAAGGTGGAATTAAAGGACAGGAACAACTAATAGCTGGAAATGCTTGCCGAGGTTAAGGCATAACACTAGCCTCGGTTAGAAACAATTCAACTTGTCTTTCACGGTTGTTTCGCCTGATCAATAATTCACGTTTAGTTCCAATCAATTCTTCTAAGTAAAATTACCTTTGGTGTAAGCATGTTGTGCTATTGGCGGTATCTTTTTTTCTATTTTAAATCACAAAGATTGATCGACACTCACCAATCTCTTGAGGATTTTTAGAAGAAAAGATGAGAGACTAATTGGTCAAAGGTCTTTTGGGTTTACGTGTGAGCTTTTGCCTGCCTCAGGTATAAAGATAACCTTCACATTATGCCAACGTTTGGGAATGTGTTTAGTGTCCATACAACTTTGGTAGATAAACAAAAGGCGCTCCTTAATGATACCATACGACTTTTGAATTTCAATGGGAGTTATATCATCTGTTCCTGGTGACGTTAATGGTTTGTAGCTACAGATTGCTAATTTGAGCTTTGTTAGTGTGAATATTTCCAGGGATTCGTTCACAGATGGTAGGTTATCCTGCGGAATTGGAGCGTTACATATCTCTGAACATCCCGGAAGTGGGTTTCTATTAAAACATTAAGAGATTCCACACTTTTGGTGGTCCAAGTACCGTCTTCCTTTTTCATGAAGCTTGGATTGGAAGGAAACGTAGCTAGAATTTTCCGAAGCCTTGATTCTTCTAAGCTTTGTGTTACTTTTTTGCAAAAGATCCTCCAGGATTGACTTTGTGCTTTTTTCAATTTATTCTTGTATTCTTTTAAAGCCACTTTGCAGTTCCTCCATATATCTGTTGATCTAGTGGCTTTTGCCTTATTGAAGATTTATCTGGATTTATTTCTGAGCTCCTCCATTCCTTTATTCCACCAAGATGTCTTTTGCTTCCCCTTGGTGTTTTTAACGGACAAGCGGTAACGAGAGCTTTATTAATGGAATTTGTGAGACTACCCACTATGTAGCTTAGCGATTGTTTACAGGAGGAAAGATTGAATGGTCCAGTTGAGAGATCTATTTTTAACGTGTCTAAGTAAAGATACTAGTTAACTCTTTTGAGGTTGCAAAAAGTGCTCGGTTTTGCAGCAAAATCATCAACATCAAAGAGAATATATCTATAGTCTGAAAAGGAGTGTTCTTTTGAAACTCTCCAGTTCCTTATTTTATTAGATATATGGTCAGAGGCAAGGGTAAAATCTAAGACTCGAGGATTGTAGGGTAACTCATGTGTAAGGAGTTTGCATGTGGTGAGAGGAATGCCAAGGCTTGTCTTATCTGTAGATAATTCTTTGGTAGTGCTTGTACGAGCGAGTTCATCTGCTTTGAAGTTACCTAGAAAATCCCTATGTCCAGCAATCTAGCATAGAAAGATTCTGAGCTACTTTGAAATTTCATTTAGAGATCTGAGGCAGTTGAGAATAGTTTCAGATGTTATTTCGGCAGTTTCTAGGGCTTTCAAGCAACTATCAGAGAGTATGAAGATATCCATGGAAGATATTTCAGTTACCTGGAGCCAAGCTAAAGCTTCTTGTAAAGCAGCGACTTCAGCTTGGAATACACAGCAATGATCAGGAAATCTGAAGGCTATATTAATGTTTAACGATTCAGAGTAGACTCCTCCACCTACTTCGCCATCTAGTTTTGATCCGTCAATGCAGAAACTAAAAATTCTTAATTTGGAGTGCAAGTTCTTGCACTTCATGGCTGAGAAAAAAATTTGCGGTCCCGAAATTAAAGTGTGGGCACAAGACCTTATGCAATATATCAAAAATCAACAAATTTTATCAATTTTTTTAATGGTTTGTCTTTCAACGGTTTATTATAAATAACTAAATATTTTTTTTAAGAAGTACATTTTCTAAGAAACAAATAAAATTACAATGTGTCATAAAATTTTTTTTAGTTTTCTTAAGGAATACAAATCTTCTTTCTTTAAACTAGCTAAAATAGCTGACCAAGAGGAAATTTAGGGGGAATACAAATGTAGGCTCAAACTTTTTAAAACAAACGTACGCAGAGCAAAAAGACACTCGTGGAAGAACTTCTGCTCAAACATAGAAAAAACTGCGGACACAGCAAGGCTCAGGAAGCTACTCTCAAAGCAGCCCTTCATTCAGAGCCAGCTACGCAAAGACAATGGCCAGTGGACGGAGAGCAGTCAGGAATCCCTCGAGGTGCTGTTAAAGGCGCATTTTCCTGGCTGTACCGAAGCTCCTAGCACTGCTACAATACGAGGGCACAGGACAACCCCGTTACAGGTTCCACACGACTTAATAACGTCGGATGGAATCGTATGGGCTATAAACTCGTTCTCGGGATACAAATCTCCGGGACCAGACGGTATAATTCCTGCCATGTTGCAAACGGCTGAATCGCGAGTCGTCCCATGGCTGAAGAATATATTTAACGGATGCATCAGGCTAAACTATGTACCTGTGGCTTGGAGGACAGCGAGGGTTGTATTCTTACCGAAGGCAGGTAAGGGCAGCCATCCATGTCCGAAGGACTACAGGCCAATAAGTCTGACCTCCTTCGTACTCAAAACGCTCGAGAAACTGATTGACTTGCACCTAAGAAACAATTCAATCCAGTTATCAACCAACCAGCACGCATACACGAAAGGGAAATCGGTTGAAAGGGCACTACATTCCCTAGTAGTAACCATAGAAAAAGCCCTCCACCACAAGGAATACGCACTCGGGGCGTTTCTAGATATCTCATCAACCACCGCAATCCTTAGTGGATTACGTGCAATAGAGGCACCACCGGCAATAAACCTTTGGTTAGACAAGTTGCTAAGCTGCAGAAAGGTGCGGGCTGAGTGGGGCACTAAATCCATGGTAAGGGAAGCTCACAGTGGGACACCCCAGGGAGGGGTCCTCTCGCCACTACTATGGAATCTTGTAGTTAATGAACTACTAGAAAAGTTCGCAGGTAGAGCCCCGAGGATAACTGCTTATGCAGACGACATAAGCATTATTATAGTAGGGAAATGTCTATCAACAGTAAGCTCCATAATGGAGAGCACACTCAAAGATGTACTTAGATGGGCAAATTCAGTCGGTCTTAGTATTAACGCAGTGAAAACGGATCTGGTTCTGTTCACGAAAAGGTACAAGATACCACAGTGGATACCACCGAAATTAAACGATATAAGTCTCATACCGAAAACTCACACAAAATATCTAGGAGTCGTCCTGGACATCAAACTGTCATGGAAAACCAACGTGGAAGAAAGGTCGAAGAAATCCACCATTTCACTATACACATCCAAAAAGATGCTAGGCAGTACTTGGGGTCTCTCACCCTTTCTGATGCACTGGATCTATGTAACGGTAGTGCGTCCTATTCTACTCTACGGGATTATTGTGTGGTGGCCGGCTGTGAACAAATCAACATTCCTCAGGCACTTGGAGAAAACTCAGCGGTATGCATCACGGGGGCACTGAAGTCAACTCCAACTAAAGCGCTTGAAACCATTCTAAGTATGGACCCCCTGGACATACACACAAGACTAATAGCCGGAAAAACGGCACAACGCCTTACGGCGGCAGGCAACATGCACATTCAAAATTTTGGACATTGTACAATCGGAAAGGATCTACTTAGTAGCACGGACTACATGGTACCTCGCACGATAGTCAATTCCAAAGTAGGAACTCTTCTGGGACCAAACGACTGGTGCAAAGGTATAGAACAAGCACAGCAGGCGGTCAACATATTTACCGACGGCTCCAAAATGCCTACGGGGGTAGGTGCGGCGGTGTATTGCGCAGAGCCTAATATAAGGCAGCCATATAAACTGCCGAACCACTGCAGTATCTTCCAGGCGGAAATATTTGCCATAAGGAAGGCTGCTGAGATAGCCCTCAGCATGGACACACAACACTCTAACATCAACATTTTCGTTGACAGTCAAGCGGCGAACAAATCCATGCGCTCCACTAGCATCAAGTCCAAAAGTGTCTTGGCTGGCAAAGATGCACTAGATGCACTATGCGCTTCGAAAAGAGTGCGCATCTACTGGGTTCCTAGCCACCAGGGCATTGAGGGAAACGAGATGGCAGACGGTTTAGCGAAGGAAGGCGCCGGGCTGGAATCAGAACTCGCAGAACATGTACTTACTCCCCTACAAGAGTTGTACAGGAACCTCGAAAGAAGAGCCACACTAGCAGTGAATCGTAGATGGAGAAATACGACAACGTGCAAAATCTCGAAAATCATGTGCAATGCACAATGCGAAAAACGAACTATGTTCATCTTGGCACGCCCGCGCAAAGATTGCAGGACACTAGTGGGCATGCTCACTGGTCACTGCATGACGGCAGCCCACGCGAGGAAGCTTGGCATCACCACGGATGACAACTGCAGGAAGTGCAAAGAACTGGGCACAGTGGAGACCCTGGAGCACCTACTATGCACATGCCCCGCCCTACTTAGATCGAGACTAAAACACCTAGGCTCATCGACGTTCCCGTCACTTAAAGATGTAGCCAGGGTGTCTCTAGAATCCCTCCTAAGGTTTGCGAACTCAACGCAAATCTTCAAAGACTTTTAAAAAAAAAAAAAAACAAACACAAAGGTTCCTTTTGTTCGCTACCGGTACCACTAAGGACCTGAATTGGTCTATGTGAGCCTCACGAAGGCATCCGGTCTAACCTAACCTAACCTTTCTTAAGGATACTATAAAAAAATCGAAAAGAATAAATTACTCAATTGCGGATGTCGAATGGGTGCCGATCCAAAGTTAGGTAACTGAAAACATAATTGACTATGGTTTTCACCCATAAGATCATCTACCAATTTTTTTATCAAAATCGGAAACTATGCAGCTCACCCATTAGCATGTTTTTATATGGCTATTATTATTTTATATAATAATATAATATAATATAATATAATATAATAATTTTATTTATTTTTATGTAAAAAATCATAATTAAGTTGAAATTGCTTATGTTTAAGAAAAAAATTGGAGTAAATTTAAAAAAAGTATCGTAATTTTTACAGGAAATTTTACGAGGAATCATAATTTTTAATTAAAAAATAAAAAAATGGACAAGTAAAAGTGGATATCGGTAATTTTCCAATTATAGAAGTTCTTACTCTACTGCTTACTGACGTCACATGTCTTACAATTTGATGCATAAAGTTACATCCACTTTGCCCTTCAAAGTTACAATTTTAATGATATCCAGCCTACGGCCACCATATGTTGCATTTATAGCGACATCTGCTGACGTCACAACACTGTCTTTTAACTGTTAATTTGTCAAGGCTTGTTTGGGTTTTTCACTGAATTGATTTTTTGTTTCTCTTTGCCCTGAGTGCGTACGTAGTATATGTATTTGTGTTTTGTGGGTTTTCTCGTCGGATTGCAATTCAATATTAAAATTCAATATTAACGTTAACGAAAATGGAATAATTTAATTCCGTTCACATTTCCATAATCGCACTGACTGACTTCATAAAAATTAAACTTCGATTTAATAATAATGACCAATATCATGATTCCGATGATGATGATAATGATGATGGTGACCGTGATGTTGGTGGTGGTTATGATGATAATGGTGATGTAAATTCCATACTCTTCAATGTGCCTGTACACCCAATAAATTGTAGCAAGTTAAAAAATGCATTAAAAAAACATTGGTAAAAATCAGCCAGGATGTTGTTGTTTCGATTGATATAATATCTTTTAAATAATGCAACAACAAGAATGCAACCACAATATATGTCGAACAAGGCAATTAAATATATCCGCTCTTCACCTTCCGCATTGAACATCGTATGCAAAAGTTGCTGCATACTTTTAGGCTTGCTTTTTTATTGCATTGCAGCCCCATACAGCTGCTTATCTTGCTGATTGGTTGAGGGTTTGTTGGATTTTTCATGACCACTCCGCCACATTATTGGTAGGTGTTGTTTGCGTTATTGGTCAATATCGACCCAGCCACATCCGCATCTTTTCGCCATGATAATCAAATAATTTGTTTATTGAAAACATTTTTTACAATTATGCGGTGCATCCTGAGTAAATTGATTGCCAAGTGAAAAATGTTTTGACATGTCTCTTGTATGTGTGGCATATACTTTAATATGTTGTTGTTGTTGCTTTGCATGCCAACAGTGACAATGAAATGTTTTTCTGCTGCATTAAAAAATCACATTTATTGTAGCCACAACGAACAGTGGGACAAATTATTCAAAAAAAAAAAAATCGCAAAGTATTTTTAATATTTATTTAAAGATTTACAAAAGGCATCAAATTGAAGAATAAAATCTTTATAAAATTACTAGAACATGTATAGCAATTATTAATTACAAGTTATTTTTTTTAAACTTTTCGCCTCATTGAATATGATCCACTGTACAACAATTGCAATAAATTTATTTTGTGTTGATAAGTATCTGGTGTTGTGTTAAAATTCATATGTATTTTTTTCGAATTTATTGAATTATTTAAATATTGCAAATAATATCATTAAAATACTGATGTGTCAAACACTCACACATCCAAACAAACAAACAAGCAAACACGTAAAGCTTTGTGCATATCCTTACATAATTTGTTGCGGCAGGCGTTAAGCGGCAAGCAAGTCAGCAATAATGCACTTTCACAGATACGAGAACGGAGATGTACAGCTAGATATGAGCGATATCCTGAATGGTGTGAAAAATCGCGCTATTTTATATGCATATGTATTAATTTTTATGCCTGAAATTCTTCTTTTTTTAATATTTCTGTATTAACAGAATTGTTTTTTTTTATCTAGCCAATTCTATGAGTATTTTTAATAAAAGTGTCAAAATGTGCAACAAACACTCTAGAATTAATTGAAAAAATTTGCAGCTATTATGAGTGGGTACTATTATTAAATATATCTATGGCACACTTTGTGAGTGTGTACGTTTTTATGTAACACAGTTCGACAACAAAACAAAATTGCGATTAACAAATTTTGATTTGAAGTAAGAGTAAGTTTTAAAAGCGAGGTATTTTTGTTAAGGAGTGAGATAAAATTAAATAATTTTTTCTTGAATTTTGAGATTTATTTCGCCAAGAAAGATATGTGAACCACATTTGGTTCTGTTAAATTAGTAAAGTTTAATGAGCAAAAAGTTTTGTAGAATATTTTTACCTCCTAGCGCCTATATTCTTGGGTCTTTTTAAGCACTACCCTATCAAAAATTTTAAAGTGCTTTTTTAAAAAGCAAGTAAAAACTCTTCACTCTGCCTATGAATAGTGCTTTTGAAAAGTGCTTTGCTCCCGCTACAAATTAAGCTAAAAAAAAGCTGTTTGCTTTGGAGATTCTTCGTTCTTTTTCGTTATCTACTCTGCTGACTAATCGTACTCTCATCACTAACATCACTTGTGGTTTTCTCAGCATTATTCATCACTAGTATATGCAAAAAGTTTGATTCGTGAAAAAGTGTTGCAGCAAAATAGTGAACAAATAAAGTTAAATCGTTTATAAAGTGTTAAATTGTTGTTAAATTGGTAGTTTAAATTGTAATGGGGTTAAATTGTAATGTTTTCATAAAAAATCTAATAAAATTAGTGGCAAGTGGTTTGGATATTCAAAACATAAATGCAAAATATTGCATCGGGCAAAAATATACGCCATCGAAAATGAAACCGCGAATGCAGGTGCGAACAAAGAAGGCGCTCTTTCCGAAGGGAGATCAAAGCGCTTTTTTGAATCACTTTTCATAGTGAAAACAAAGGTCTTTTTTCCAATAACATGACAGTGTTAAATAAAGCTCTATTTAAAGCGAGAGCAAAGCTCTATTGTGGTTTTGTAAAGTGCTTTAAAAGGGCTTTTCAAGCGCTTTGCTTCCTAAAGGGTAGTTAAAAAAAGACAAAAAAATTCTTTTAACTCTAATATTTTACTTGCATTTTTATAGCCTTAACAATTTGATGCATACTTTTTTAAAAAAAGTAATTTTTAAATTAAATAAGAATATATAAAATAAAAAATGAAAATAAACGCATGAAGCTGGTTTTATTATTTTTTTTTTCATGTGATATCCATAATTTTTTTGAATAATTAGGTGCTATAATAGAATTTTATCTATGGGCTCTTTTGGTCAATTTGACTTTTTTAAATATTCATTAAATTAAAAAACTTTAATAATATACATATGAATACATATGAACAAGATGTAATACTTTGTTTGCTATTTTTACTCCCTTTAAAATTTTTTCTCAACTCACCTACTCTCTATATTTCACTCTCTTGGGGATCCTAATACAAAAAAGTAGTGCTCAGCCAATTCCCGATTTTTGCACTGCTGCCTATGCCGATGCCGATGTTGTCTGCATTTTACAAACCGATACCGATGTCGATTCTTAAATTTTACTCGATGCCAAAACAAAATCGATGCCGATGCTTGAATTTCCAGCTAAATCGATCAAACACTAATTGAAACTGAATTTAAATAATAAAAGAATTTAAATAAAAAATTAAAAAAAATTTAATACATAAAATCTATGAAAAACTCTTGTGCCAGCATAAAAAAATATTGAATAAGATTAGAGATATTGAATATCTCGTGTCGATTTTTTTTTTAACCGATGCTGTTACGAAACCCGATGCCTATTCTTGAATTTGAACAGATACATATAATAAACTGATGCCAATTATGCAAGCGCGTCGGAAGCGAATTTTATCTGGGGGGAGGGGGGGAGGCAGTACAAATTTTGGGGGCAGTACAAATGGTGGTGCAAAAAAAGTTCATCCAAATTTCTTCACATGAAACATGAAGAAGAGAGAAAGAAGCGGAAAATATATTATTCAAAAATATTATCGTTGTAAGAAAACTTTTATTTTGAATAACTTTTCTTTTTAAATTGTTTACCTAGCTAAAAAAGTGGGGGGCAACTGCCCCCTAGTCCTCCGCTTGCTACGCCAATGCAGTTATATAATATTTAACCGATGCCGATGATTGAATTTCCTGCACTACAAAAAGTTAAGAAGTCGAGCACTAAAAAAGTTAAGAAAAATGTAGAAAGTGATTGAGATTTTATATATCAAATGCATTATATGGCTATTTTATTATTTAACTTTCAACATATCTTCTAAACACACATCTGTACTCCCCGTCTGAGAGTCCCCCACAAAAAAAAAAAAAGAAAAACAAAACTGAAGAAAAAAGTTTCGATCTCTCCTGAATTGGCACTAGGGCTTTCCATCCCGGGATCCCAAATCCCGAAATCCCGGGATCACGAAAAAATTTCTAGCCCCGGAATCCTGGGATTCCAAACCCTTAATCCCGAAATTTTATTCACAAGAATATATGAACATTTTCAGCAACTACAAATGCAACTGCAATGTAAACGATGTTTTTTTTTAAATATAGAAATCACCATGTTCTTTTTTTATCTGTCAAGACACTTTGAAAGTCTATTTTTTTGTTTGTTTTGGTTGCGATATTAAAAGACTCTGTTTACTAGGCTCTTCAACTTTCATAGAATTTTAAAAGTAATAATAATATTATTACTATACTATAGTTTTCTTACTATACAAGGATAATTTAATCCACATCATACTTCTTACTAACAGCTAACTTGTTAATTTGAATGAGAAGTTTTGTTTTCTTTTTAAATTTCTTAAAAGATAAATTTCTGTTGTTTGTTTTGTTTAACTTATTTAAGTGCATATTTTTATGTTTATAATAAAAAGAAATATTATTTGATATTTTAAATATTTTTGGTTTTCCGTCTTATACAAATCTTCAACTTTTTGGAAATATAAAAAATCATCACTTTTTTATTAAATAAACTTATATAATTTAAATATTTAAAAATTTAAAAATATCTCTTATTAAGGACCGCAAAGGTTGAGATTTTTATTAAAAAAATCATAATACCATAATCGTTATTTTTTTATTTGATTTTATTTCGATCTGTTTTAATCAGGTTATGTATTTCTTTTCAATCATAAAATTTACAAGTAACTATTTCCCCTAAAAATACAAAATGGAATTTCAGAATTCCACTTTTCCTCCAATTTTTTATTGTTGATTTTTTCCTTGTATTCTTCTTTCTACATTACAACTGTAATTTTTCTCTGCATGAGTAATTATGATTTTGTCTTAGTGCAGTCTTATAAACTTTTGAGCGTTTTTGAATATTTTAAGTATGAATAAAGAATAACGACCTTATTTTGTAAAACGCACGCAATCTCCTCACTTGGGTTTTTTTTTATCTGGCAATTCCATTTCCATATGATATAACACAAACACTCTCTCTCAGTGAAATGTTCCTTTAAAATATATTGCCAGATAAAAAATCTAATGCAAGTGACTGCGTTCGTTTTGCGAAATAAAGCCATAAGTTTGGATCTTTATTTACACTAAAAAAAATATGCAATTGTTTTTGCTAAAACGCAAAAATTACGAGAAAGAGTTATTAACGGTCTCTGATTTTAATAAAGCCACTATTTTAAAGTTTAGGCATTTTTGGATCCCGAAAAATCCCGGAATCCCGGGATCATGAATTTCAAATCTTAAAATCCCGGGATTTGCCAAAACCCTTCGGGATTGAAAGCCCTAATTTGCACCCTTAAGTGGGGTTTTATTTGGGTGACGTCACTTTTATAGGACGTTGTTCTTATCCAAATATTTCACATTTGGATCTCAGAGTTCTTTTTAATTATTAAAGCTTATAAGCACAATATCAAGTTTAAACATACATTTTTTTCTTAATATTTTAAAGTTTTACTGTTATGATGACGTCACTTTGTGTGGGAGGTTATGGGAATTTTCAGGTTTTTTTTTAAATTTCACCTAGTTCATAGCTTAGATTAAAACGAATTTGCAAAATTTTAAGCCATTATACGAAGTTTTTTGGAATTTAAGGAGATTTTACTAATTTCATAAAGTCACTTTGTATGGGAGGTAGACGCGGTTTTCATTGTTTTTCATCGCATTAAAGTGCGTATTAAAAGTTTAAGCATATTTACAAAATTTTAAGTCATAAGGTTAATTTTTGTGGAATTGAAAGAGATTTAAACATTTTTCGAAAATCACTTTGTATGGTAGGCGTAATTATCGAAATGTTTGGATTTGGCTTCTTTTAAAACTTTATCCTTATCTATATATAAAAGAAGTGTACATTTGGATGTCACCACTAACTGCGGTTATGGGTTAACCGATATCAACCAAAATTTTAGGGTTACGTTGGGGATTGTCTGCTAATGGTTTATGTGATGTTTGCACGAAATCGGTCCAGTTATTCCGTAGATATGGTATTTTAAAGATTTTTACATACACTCCCATACAAATATCAAAACACTGTCTGTTTGTCTGTGTGATGCCTAAGACTCCAAAACTACTGGACCGATAAATCTGAAATTTTTTCAATAGATTTGCTTCAGGTACGAGATGGCTTAGGAAAGATTTTGTGCACCACCTCATTTAACCGCCCCCAAATCAATAAAAATGTTATATTTCAGTCGGTTTGGGTCGTATAAAATTAAAATTTGGTAATTTAGTTTATATGGTCCCTTTGGCAACTGTACTAAAAATGAGCGTGGTCGCTCTATAGTCACGCCCACTTTATAAAAGTCATTAAAATTGACTACTGGGCCGATTGAGCTAAAGGTTTGGCTTAGTTTGTATGGCTACTGTCAGCAACTGTACTAAAAATTGTTTTACTCGCCACTTTACCGCCCACAATCCAATAAAAATGCTATATTTCGGACGGTTGGGGTCGTATTAGACTAAAATTTTGGAATTTAGTTCATATAGTTACTCTCGGCAAGTGCACTAAAAATGGGCATGCCCCACTTTAGTTACGCCCACTTTTCTTGGGATAACCGTGTAGTAATGCAAAGCGAGCCAGGTTTAAGCAAAATTGAGCTGAAATTTTGTCAGTCAATTTGATTTGAGTACGATATGGTTCAAGGTAAGAAAATTTTGCTATATTTCGCACGGTTTTGATCGTATAGGGTTAAAATTTGGTAATTTAGTTCATATGATTACTTTCGGCAACTACACAAAAAATGGTGATTATATTTGGCATTTGCGTATATGCTCGGTCAAAAATCTTGGACTAATTTTTAATCCAATCGTTGGAATCATGCATTTTTTTCATACCCTTTTTATTAGAATTCAAACTCTTCAAAATACTAGACATTTTTTAATAAAACCTGGAATAATATTTAATACAGGTTGGATTAGTCTTAAAAAACAGCGTTCGGCTTGGTTCGGTTCTTATGCATGTATCATTTCTTTATACATGTGGCTTCATAGAGCAGTTGGTAGAGCCAAAAACTTATAACGTAGTGGGTTCGAATCCCACATGTTTCGTTAATTTTTTATTTTTGTAAAAAATATTTTAATACAAGCATGTATTAAAATTAAGTCCCATGAGAGAATAAAAATCAATTGTAATATATATATTGTTGATTAAATTTTTATACAGTTTCGGTGTCGTCATATATACAATACAGGATTTATTAGAATTTAGTCCAAGATTTTTGAGCGTGTGGCAGTAGGACGGTCTGTGGCAGGACAACGTCTACCGGGAAATACTAGTTTTTGTATAAAAAGCTTACTTATTGAATTTTGTAACAATGGCCCATAACCATAGTCAAAACAAAAGTCGACTCCTAATTTAGTATAAGCATTTTTTACAGTTCTTTAATATAATATGTTGTCAAAAAGCTTGCACTAAATTTAGAGTCGACTTTTATTTTGACTTTGATTATGGGCCAATATCTCTAAAATTATGGCTGTTATCGTGATCACAGACATACAGACGAACTGCCGGACATGGCTAAATCGACTCAGGAGGTGATGCTGATCAAAGAAGTGCACAAGCCTACTTGAAACTATTTCAAGTACTTGCTTAAAATACAAGTTCAAGCTTGTTTGAGCTTGATAATTTTCAAACAAGTTTAACTTGTACTTGAATATAAACAAGCCCACGACAGCTTGCGACTTGCAAGTATGCTAGCTTACAAGCGAACTGCACGAAGTCCCAAGTAAGGGAAAACTTGATGCCTTCGGCAAAAAGCTTGAAAAGCTTGAAATTGAAGGCAGGTATCCAATTAAAGCAAGTATCCAAAAAATTCAATGAGCTTGTGTAGGAAAGTCCTGCGTATTAGGACTTTTAAGGATTCTGTGGACTCCGTGGTTGACAGTTTTAGGGGGTAGTTGATTTCGAAATTGATGTTAAAATTTAAAATTTAAGATGGCGGATAGAGTTGCCACTTAGATTTTTTTGTATTTTTGCGAATTCTTTGAATTTTGAAATCTGACAACGGATTTGATTTCGAATCCGATGTCACAGTTTTAAAATTTATAGTGGAGATTAGGGTTGCCACCTAAAATTTTACCATAGTATTGTCACCTGGTAAAAAGTATTTTTAAGAGTTTTTAACATCATTTAACAGTTTTGGGGGGGGAGTCACTGATTTCGAATCTGATGTCAGAATTTTAATATTCGAGATGGTAGATAGGGCTGCCACCTTCATTTTTATATTTTTACGAATTCGGTGCAAGAAGCAAGAAAGAAGTTAGGTAATTCTTAAAATTAGCAACAAAAAAGCAGAAATGGTAATAAGAGGTGTTGCACATGGATTTGGACACAATATCGACGAGTCCGCAATCATCTATTTAACGGTTAGAAGACTCCGTCAAACGGAACGAAAAGAATCTGACGGTTTGATCAGAGTTTCGGTTAATTTTCCGCCGCTATTGATAGTGCATTGGGATAGTAAAATAATGCCGATAATTACCAATAAAGCTCTCCGCCTCTTAAAACACCTCCTTTATTAAGTTAAATTAGATGTACTATCCAAGTTTGTTCGACGTCTGTGAAATAATATTAAAGAAGGAAAGAAATGGTCTTCTAAGGCTATGCTCCCATTTAAAAAAAAACTTTCCTATGGGAACCAAAGTTACCACCGATTCCCTTTTTTAACACTCTATTGGCCAAAATAAATTAAAAAAAAAATAAATCTAGTATCGGAAATTGTACACGTTTTTATAAATTCTGTTCTATTATTCGTATTCTGTCAAAAAATCATGATTTTTTATTAAGAATCAAGATCTAAATTTTTGAATTTTAAGGCTTGATTTTCTCCAACTAAAACAGAAAACTGCTGGTAGCACATCTAAATATTAAAAAAACTAAAGTAAAGCAAATATACAACAACAACAACAACAACAAAAACAACAACAACAGGAAATATTTGAGGGAAAAAAACTGAGAAATTGACACTAAAATCTCATCGCCTCTGTGGTGTAGTGCGCTAATGCGCCTGCATGGCGGTGTCAGTCCGGGTTCGGGTTTACAGGGCCGAAATTGCAATAAAATCAGCTAGTGATGTTTTCCTCTTCATATTGAAAATGTTGTTGTTGTTCTTGTTTCTTTGGAAAAATTCGTTAGAGCAATTAATTGGTCTAACCTGACCTCAATAAACGATTTCAAACTATCAAGCAACTTAAATTTGTGTATAAAATCAAGTATGATTTAAACTATCAAACATTTAGAGTTTGTATTTAAATCATAGAAAATCAACATAATAAATAACAAGGTAATTAAAAAAAAAAATTAGACCATTTTCATAATTTGACATGACCATCCCATTTTCGGTCGGGCTCGGTGAATTTGCGAAATTTTTTATTTTAACCACCTCAATATCTACCTGTTTCTGCAACCGTTCTAGGGATTGTAATACAAAAATTTTAAATAAATGTCGGAAACAGTTTATATTTCCTCCAAGTTAATCCTGAATAGGTTCATATGTATAAATAGGTACTATTATTTTTACCCCCAATATTTGTTCTAATCATACCTACCCCTTATTTGCCACCCCTTTTGGGGTTCGCATACAAAAAATTATGATAAAGGTAGAAAAGTTATTTGTCACCTGAATTGAGGCGAATACCTAAAAATTAAAAGGTCAAATGTATAAGCTTTTTCTATTATTTTTACCCCAACATTTCTTCTAAACATATCTACCACCAATCTGCCATTCTACTTGGTGTCGTTTTGACCTTGTCATTTTTTGTGATTTGTATTCAAGCAATCAATAAAACGAGGTGTGAAAAGCATCTCTTCGAAAGTACTTGAAAATGGTTAAATCGTAGGGGCACATTTGACAAAAGCTTTTCGTTTTGAAAATGTTCAAAAAAGATTGGTTAGGGTCATAAATAGGGCTGCCAGGTCCCGATATCCACGCGAGTTGTCCCGATTTTCAGCCTAAAAATTCCCGATTTTTTGAAAAACAATTTTGTTTTGTAATATTTTCACTTTTTTTTTTAAAATACTTCCTACGTTTTTATTTCTTCATGACTAAATTTGTACAGATTTTTTTGTACGCCACTAATTAATTGCACCGAATCGCATACTTTTCAAGCAACCGAACAGTGCGTGAAACAAAGAAAAAGGGAGCGAATAAAACAATGGCCGCATTCTAGCCGAAAAAGTGCTCAAGTAGCGAAGTAGCATAAAATATTTTTGCTATATAAATTGTGACATCTCAAGGAACATGTTCTGTGAGAGCATACCATTCAGCCCGAAAGTTGTGGAACAGTTCTTTCCGCTGAATGCAGGCAATAACATCATTCTATGTGGATATTGTTAATTTTGCTTTGCTCATTTTCACCCACGAGGTTCGTTAAGTTCAACATATCGCATCCTTTTCTAGCAATCAAACATAGCATGAACGAAAGAAAACAAAACGAAAAAAACAATAAGTGAATTATGTAAAACACATTATAAAATACAAATTTTGAATTTTCAGAAATTAATATGGGTTAGTAAAAATATAAGTTTATTTTGTTTCTATATTCATTTATTTGAGTTCTCTGTCACTGACTTTTGTTTAAAATATAAAATTTCTTTTTTAAAGCTACATACAACTCGGAAAAAATCGGTTTTCAGTAAACGTATTTAAAGTCTTTTTTTTGTTATTCTAAGCGTACTGGACGATTGAGTCTCTGTCCCGATTTTTTTGCGTATGTCCCGATTTTTTTTTCGTAAAATCCCGATTTTTTTTTTAAAAAAAACCTGGCAGCCCTAGTCATAGAATACATACTACATACAATACTATATACTTTACATGATTCATAGTAAAATAATCAGCGTTTATAGGACATTAAAAATGTTTGAACTGGAGACCAACTTTCGAATTAGTAACATTTGAAAAAATTTTTCATTTCTACCCCAGTTTACCCCACAATAACTATTTGTGCATGATCTCTTAATCTAAATATTAAAAAAGAATAGTTATTTTTTATAGACACTTTTCCAAATTCATTATTAATTTTTCACCAAATTTGTAGTGTAGAAGAAATGTTAAAAATTGTTGTACTGTGTTATAAGTAATCAGGTTGAAAGTAAATTTTATTCAATGGTTTTCAATGTGTTCAATACGGATTCTTCATATTTTTATGACAAATTTTGCTATTTTTTCGCTCGCACTTTTTGTATGCCGTTCCGTTTATCTCAGATATACTTTTTTCTGTGATACATTTATAAGTACCTACATATTTATAACTGTTGGCAGTGGAAAATTCCGCGTCATTATTGATTACAACAATAATATTAATTATTAAGTATTTTTTAATTTAAAAGCAACTATTAATTTACAAACCATGATAAATAGTTTTGACCAATGTTGCATACATTTAGATTGATGGTTTTCCAAACAAACACTTCATATCTAATAAATGTCATGAATAAAATATCTTCCACACATTGATGATATTTTGTCATATTTTTGTTTTGTTTTGTTTTGGTTTTTGCAGATTTTTTTGCTTAATTTGATTCGGTGATTGCTATAAATTTCATTCGATATAATATTGTTTTTAAGCATAAATAGTTTTGACATCGTTTGTAGCATAAAATGTATTATTAATTTGGAGAAATCAATCAATTATCCGATTGACTGACTGTCCAGCTGTTTGAGGCCACACAAATACACTTACAACAAGGATCATCAGAGATGTGCGCTGAACGAGTTGGTACCAGTCGAGTTTTAGTTGTATGCACTGGAGAACTTTAGACACAACAACAGCAACACTCTGAGCATGAAGTTAAGCCCTGTGCGATCCCAACAACACCCACCTGTAGTCCGCCCATCTCTTCAACCGTATGTTTTGTACTTGTATTTGTGTGAGGGAGTCACATCAGAGATAGTGTCAGTTATTAACGCAATTAATTCAATCATTATTGAATCATATATAGATGGCAGCACACATGATGACGTTTTCCCAAGTGAAGCCACACAAATGAGCGTACCAACCGACCTACGAACGAACGGACGCACGCACCTACGCATAGTTTGTATGTTGCTGCATTCAACTGCATCATGAGTGAGTGCCAAGCTACGCTCTGATCCAAGTTAAGCAACATGCATTCAAATCACAGTTGTGTTTTTTTTATGTCGCATCAAGCGAGTTCATGATGGTCGCTCATCGGTCAGTGTCGTGAGTGGGTGGTGGTAGTGGCTGCTGGCAGAGGTGTTGGAGAGCAGAGGAGTTGGTTATATTAGCGAAATCACAGATAGCGAGCAGCACATTAAATATGCCAAAGTGAACTTGCAACATTTGTCATCCTTTAGTGAGTACACATCTTTGTGTGTGTGTGTGTTGGAGTGTGGGCGTGCGTAGGTGTGTATTAGTTTGATGTTCTATGTCCAGTTTTGTAAATTAGCTTTAATTTTACCGTTAGCTCACAAGCACAATTTATGACATTTATCACATGCTGGTTGTCAAACATTTCAATCGAATACCGTGTTTGTATGAAGTAGTGTGTAGTGTGCATGTATTTGCATTTATTTATGTATGTGTTTGTATCTATGTTTGTGTTTATGTGGTGCATGTCTAGCTATGGGCTTAGTTCTCTAAAGGCTTGCGTGTGTGTGTGAGTGTGTGAGTGTGTGTGTGTTTGCCCCCATCCCTGTGTAATTGTTTTGCAGCCATCAGTTGTCGAGTGACAGATTTCTAACCCAGCGTTTTGCTTAAAATTAACTCAACTTAATTTCGCTCAACTAAATATCTAACTAAATAGTTTTGTATTAAGGACAAGTTATAGGCACATATGATGTAGCGGATTTTTTGTTTTATTTATTAAATTTACTATTTATTATTATTTATTATTATTATTATTATATATATATTATATATTTATTTATTTATTATTATTATTATTATTATTATATATAAGAGTATAGCAATAAAAGTTTTCGTTTTCAAATTAAAAAACCAAACAGAAATTTTGTATTATTTCTATCACTTTAACACGGCTAAAAATCTTGGACTAAATTTTTAAATCAAGGAAAAGTGTAAAATTTTTTAATTAAAAAATATTGGTTTTTAATTCTCAAAAAGTTAAAAAAGCAATATAAATATCAACTAAAAATTAAAAATTACTCTGACCATTTCTTGATTAAAACACACGAGCCGCGAGCTCATCTGCACTAGGGATATTCGATATACATCGATGCATCGGATTTACTCGATGTTTACAATTCGATACATCGACTTGATCCGATGTTTTGAAAAGCTTTTGATATACTCGATGGAGCGATGTATTTTCATATAACATCGAATGAATTTTAACCAACTTATGAAACTATTATATAAAGAAATAAATAAAAAAAAATTATTAAAAAGGAAAATACTGGAAATAGGACATTAATACTGGAATTTCTGTGATTGTAGAGGCTTTTTTGTTTTTACTTTTTGTAATAATTATGACCAATATTCTTATATATTGACCTTATTTTTTTAGAATAACCAATATTCTTATGTTTATTGCGTTTATGTTTTTTAATAAACAGCAACTAAATCAGAGAATGATTGTAAAAAATTTTGTTTTTCTTTTCCTTAGTTACGGATAAAAGGTGTGCGGACAAGAACAGGGGTTTTGTAGGAGCTTTAAATAAATTCAAATAGTCATAGTTAAATTAAAAATAGTTACAGAAGGATCTGACTTTAGCATTGTGATGTAATGCTAGAAAAAGTACTCGAGTTTTAGAAAACATCGATGTTTCTCAACGATATATCGGAAGGTATCGATGCACTGTCTCGATGCATTACATCGAAAAAAACATCGATGTATTTTTCAAGTGGACACCCCTAATCTGCACTGCTAAAAAAAAATCATGGATTAATTTTTAAACTTTTTTGGATTACATATAGGACAATACCAAAAAATATTACTTTTTAATCAAGAAAAAGGGTAAAATTTTTAAATTCAAAAAAATTGTAGTTTATAATCCTCAAAAAGTTAAAAAAATATCAACTTAAAAAAAATTACTCTGACCATTTCATGATTTGAACGCACGAGCTGCGAGCCCATCTGCACTGCTTAAAAAAAATCTTGGACTAATTTTTAAACTTTTGCATACATTTGTCCTGGATTACATATCGGACAACACCGAAAACAGATTACTTTTTAATCCCAAAAGAGTTTAAAAAAAGCATTACAAATATCAACTTAAAATAAAAAAATTACTCTGACCATTTCATGATTTGAAAACGTCCTCTGATGTGCTGGTCCAACACCTTATCCACTCGTCCAACTCAGTTGTTAAAAAGGTTTTGCTTATTTTGCATCATTACGAATGCAAGTAAGTTCCCTTCAGAAACGTGGGTTCGAGACCCCAAAGTAAGCTAAAGTAGGTATTAAAAAATAGTACTTTTTGGATTAAGAATTCCTTTAAACCAACGTTTGGATTAAAAAGTACACTCTAACAAAAATTCACGAGAACTAACTACAATAATTGCTGGCAACTGATTGCCTACATTTATTGTCGTTAAATCCCATAGAGCCAAATTATAAATATTTATCGTTAAAAATGCGTGAATCCTCTCACCTACAATTATTTCTTTCGCTCTCTTGTAAAAACTCTCTTCTAAAATTATTTCTTCCAATCTTGTCTGCGCTTATAAAAAAGCTAGAAATGCGTGAAGTCTCTCAAGTAAGTTTTGAACATGGCAACAAAAACAACTTTGTATAGAGTCAATAACTCAGCAGAAGGCGTTACTCTTTCCTACTTCAGTAGGCGTGAGTAATTAAGCTGTGACCAATCTACTGTTTAAGTTGTATATAATTTGACACTTGTTCGAATAAACTCTTTGAAATCATATGACGTTAAAGCAGAGGTGTTTATTTAAGGACAAGCGTAAAATACCGCTGCTGGAGCGTTTTTAGGACTATCTGAGCGAGAACACGCTGAAATAGTGTGAAAAGTAGGGAAAATATATACATATTTTAAGACTCTCTAAGCGAAAACACGCTGAAATAGCGTGAAAAGTAGAAAATATACATATTTTAGAATTCTCTGAGCGAAAACACGCTGAAATAGCGTGAAAAGTAGAGAATATATAGATTTTATTCTCTCTGAGCAAAAACACGCTAAAATAGCGTGAAAAGTAGAGAGATATACATATTTTAAGACTCTCTGAGCGAAATCACGCACAAATAGCGTGAATAGTAGAAAAAATATACATATTTTGGAAAAAGACGCTGATTTTCAGACAAAATTGAAAAAAATCGCTGCATAGCATGGTTTTTTTACAAAATCGCCAATAGCGAAATTTCAGTCACAAACACAAAATAGAGATTTTTCAATCAGTTTTTAGAGTGTAGTCCAAAACTTTTAATCATGTAGTTTTGAGAATCGTAAACAAAGTGAAAACCCCTTTTTAAAAGTTCTGCACGATATCTGGCTAGAGATGGGAAAGGGGTAAATACCCAATTGGTAAATACCCGGTAAAATGGGTAAATTGGGTAAAAATGGGTAAATACTCGTGTATTTACCAAAAAGGTGGGGATAAACTAAAGAAAAAACTATGTTGTAGAAAGTTTAGTGAACAAACACATTGTGCAGTAAAAATTATAGAATTTTATATTAAAATTTATTACTGAAAATAAAAAAGGCAACGCAATAGCAGGGGCATACTAAAAGGGCAATTTGAGAAGTTAGTGAATTTTTTAATTTCCCGCTTAGTAACTTTAAATGCAACACTCATTCTGTCAACTACCATCTGTTGACTTCCATAGACCAGTGTTGATTTTTTCGGTACAATTGTACTTTCTGAGTACACTTTTATATTTTTCCTACTTTCCTACTACCAAAGCGTTTTCGGTACATTTTATTTTATTCAATAATAAATACAGAACTTGGAGCTCCAAGTAAGCAAACAGAATTAAAAAAAAAAAATTAAATTTTATCTATTTCTGAACTTATGCACTCTGTAAAATATATAAAAAATTATTTTAAAGAGTCAGTTCTAATATATATATATAAAATTGCTTAAGGAATTCTTTCAATTTCTCATTCGTCAGTAAATGTTAAAAGAATATTTTATTTTCAAAATTTAATTACAACCAACTACAGAAACTGCATTTTGCAACAATTTATTTAATATAATTTTAATAAAAGATTTTTTAAAATCTGAAGTACAAAAATGCCAAAATATTGAAATCAGAAGTTATATCTATATATTAGCTGTTCAGAGCACAAGTGGCGTAAGTCCATTTTTGGTAGTTTTGAGAAAATTGAACATTTAGAAAAATTCTTATAATAAATTCCAAGTATAAAGAACTCAGTTTTGCTTATAAACTAGGTCAAGAGCATAAATGGAGCTATCCATATGCATAAATAGAACATAAAAGTGGTGCAGAATATTGCATATTAGTAAAAATATTTGGAATTGCGCCACTGAAAATTATTTTAAATTTCTCGTTTCCGCTGTAGAAATCTAATAGGAGATATTTTTTGATGAGGAATAACAGCATTTTTACATAATGGTTGGACAAAACTACCCAATAGCGATTATCTTTATTATTAAGGGAGATATAAAATGAATGGACTTACGCCACTTGTCCTCTGAAAATTTTTAAAATTCCTCCTTTCCGCTGTAAAAATGTAATGGAAAATATTTTTAAGAATTTTTACATAGAAGTTGGACAAAATCATCCCTTAGCGATTATCTTCATTATAAAGGGAGTTTTGATATATACCTTTTCGAAAATTTACCTTTGCTCCAAATAACGACAACGATAACGATGAAAACTTATATTTGTAAAGACTTTGTATTACATTTTTTAATATTTTAATAAATATTACATATTATTACATTCCTACAAAAAGAAACAATTGTGTTTAATTTCAGCTGTTTAGTAAGACTTTAACTTTAATAAGAATAAATGCATTCTGGCTTCCTCAATTATTCAGAAAATCACAAAGGGATGTTTTAATCGCACTTCTGAAACTAAATTCTGTCAATCCTTACCAAAAAATCCTTAAAAATATAGTCCATTACATTTTTACAGCGGAAAAGAGAAATTTTTAAAAATTTTCAGAGGACAAGTGGTGTAAGTCTATTCATTTTATATCTCCCTTAATAATGGAGATAATCGCTTATGGGTAGTTTTGTCCAACTTCTATGTAAAAATGCTGTCATTCCTCATCAAAAAATTCCTAAAAATTTTTTCCATTACATTTTTACAGTGGAAAAGATAAATTTTTAAAAATTTTCAGAGGACAAGTGGCGTAAGTCCATTCATTTTATATCTCCCTTAATAATGCAAAAAACCGCTAAGGGGTGGTTTTGTCCAACTTCTAGGTAAAAATGCTGCCATTTGTCATCAAAAAGTTTTTGAAAAATATCTCCTATTAGATTTCTACAGCGGGAACGAGAAATTTAAAATAATTTTCAGTGGCGCAATTCCAAATGTTTTTACTAATATGCAATATTATGCATCGTTTTTGTGTATTATTTAGTTTATTTTTTACGATATGGATAGCTTCAATTATGCTCTTGACCAAGCTTATAAGCAAAAATGAGTTCTTCATACTTAGAATTCATTAAAAATTTTTCTAAAAGTTCAATTTTCTCAAAACTACCAAAAATGGACTTACGCCACTTGTGCTCTGAAAAAATAATGGTATTTGTCAGAGCAATAACAAAGTATTGCATTTTGTTCAGAGATTACGTTAGCTAGGAGTTTCTAGCCCGTACTCATAAATAGGTTACATTTTCCTCTTCACTTCTACGTACTTAACTCAATTTCCATAAAAAATGGACTTACGCCACTTGTGCTCTGAACAGCTCATATATGAAAAGCAAAACACTGTTTGTCCATCTGTCTGTCTGTCTGCGTGATGCCTATAGACTCCAAAACTACTGGACCGATTGACCTCAAATTTTGGCAGTCGATTTGTTTCAGGAATGGGATGGTTTAGGATTTTTGCGACCAATGCTAAAGGGCAAAATTTAAAGTCATGACATTAATTTTTGTGGCATTTTTAGAGATTTTACAGATTTAATAAAGTAATGTTGTACGGGAGGTAGGCGTTGTTTTTGTGAGTGTTTTACTTCAAAGCTTATGTGCAAAATTCGAAGTCAGTTCATACATATTTGTGACATTTTTAGAAATGTTAGTGTTTTGATCAAGAAGGCTTCAATTCATCCAATTTTGCTCATTCCCGAACTTAATCTTCGTTTTTTTAATATAAGCACTTATACCGAATTTCCAGTGCTGCGGAGTCGGGGTCGGTAGGGGTTTTTGTGCAAAGGAGTTGGAGTCGGGGAAAAATGCATCGACTGAGACTTCGGCAAAACAATCCAGAAAACTGAATAATATATCGCATGATTTTGTAAATTTTGTTAAAAACGGAATAAAAGCAGTAATTTTTTTTATTTGGTTCACCCTGTGAAATAATCGAATACACTTTAAAAATTAAACACTGCAGCTCTCATGACTGAAATGTCAGTGATAGCTTAAAACCAAAATTTAAACATTGTATTGTATTGAAGGTTAAGAAAATGGCAAAAAAATGTCGATAGAGTCAGCAGTTTTTGACTATTTTACAATTATATCCGACGCAAAACATTACTTGCGTCAGTGTTGAATTAAAGATGAAGATTAAGAAACAAATTGTGATGCTAAACTTAGTAGTTTTTGTGGAACGGATAAAATCGCTCCATCAAGAGAATCTAGCCTAAAAAGGCTCCTTCAACGATTTCATTGAATAATTTTAATTGAAAAAGACAATAATAGTACTCCAAATTGTTTATTACACGCAGAGAAAAAACATAGTTGCAAAAACCATGTTTTAAGAGGTTCATAGTATGATTCGGATTATGATTGTTGCTAACATGTTCTTAAACATATAATATTTTCTTTTATCATGATAAAATGATTAAAACAACCATATTTAGAAAAGGAACTTTTTTGCAGGAACCAAAATATTATTGAAACAATCATTATTCTCTTATTGGGCCGAAAATAGAATGATTGCAACAACTATATTATGAATTTATTTTTAGGATCCAGAATATTATTGAAACAATAATTTTATTTTTTTTTATTTTCATGCACTCCAATTTTTACAGCTATTAATTAAGATACCTCCAGAGGTTTGCCAGAACAGAAATTTAATTGAAAAATCTTTTTGATAAAATTTTCTGTCCGAGCTGGGGTTTGAACCGCGGCTTTTTCGCTTACCAGCCACGCACACTACCAGTAAGCCACAGCTGCTACTACCGCACGCCTGACTAATGCCACTCATAAACATGGTTCATTAAGTGCATTGTCACAAAAAAAGCAATATTTGTGATAAGCAAAATATAGTCAGAATTGCGAAATATATTTACGGTAAACAGAAATATGTTTGCTACAATCAAAGTCGAAAATGTCACTTTTCTGCGTACTGTTTTTAGGATAGGGCGATTTACAAAAAAACACAATAATTGAACAGTTGACAAACGAAACGGCACATAGCCAGGTATCGATAAAACTTATTCTGTCTGAATGAAGTGAAAGTTTTTCCTGCGAACTGTTCAGACACAATAAATTCTTTCGATTTTTGGTTATGTTCGTTTGCCAATAATCAAAGAATAGTTCAGACAAACATTCAAAATTCTAACATGTTTGTCTCTATAATAATATTCACATTTATCATGACTGACAGAACTACAACATTTTTGTTGCAACTAATAGTTGAGGCAATCATAGTAAGTTGACGATTTCAATGATGTTATGATTTCAACTATAATAGGCGATTTTCTTTTTCCACATCAGACCACAGATCTGAGCAGATCTGATCAAACCGACCATAACCTGAGCTGACAACATCAGATCAAACAAAAATTGGTCTGATTTGGTAATGAAACACTTCGGGAACATTTGCATCTTTCGTCCACTTAAGTATCAAGATATATAATTTTTTAGATAAATAGCTAAATTTAATAAAAATAGTACATTCTAAACTAGTGCCAGCCATTTTTTGCTTGTTGTTTTTTTTTATGTATGCGTTGGCAGCCGATTGCTTAGTGCTCAGTAAAAAAATTCTGAGCTCGTCGACAGCATCTGACTAACACTCAGACCATGACCAGACCATGGAAAGAAACGCTTATATTGAACACAGCTAAGTCTGAGGTAAAAAATAAACGCTGATCTGTTTTTGACAACTAATGCTCAGCTCGGATGTAATAAAGAAAAACGCCTAATGTTATTTTTGGTACGACCATTAGTAAATTATGACTTTATTAAGGCAAAAATTTGTGTTTGCAGAAATAATACAATAATTTTAGTAAAAAAAATATTATTGTAGTAATCATGTCTCAACCATGTCTTTTCTCTGCGTGTAGAAAAAAACTCCGCTTTCAATTAAAAACCAATCTCCACTCGAAAAATTGTCTTCATTTTTAAACTTCTTATATTAAAGAGTATTTTTTATAAAATTATTTACTTAAAATTAATATACAAATATTTTTAATTATTTGGTCGGAATCGGAGCTTCGATATTTTGAGCAGTCGGAGTCGATATTTTTTGGTCCGACTCCGCAGCCCTTCAAATTTCAATACGATATCTTTAACACTGCTGCTGTAATCGTGTCGGCAGATGGACCTAGCGAAATCGACTCGGGAGGTGATGCTGATCAAGAATATATACTTTTCTATACCTGTCACGCCTCTTTATCAGCGTTACAGACGGAGTGATAAAGTTAATATTCCTTGCCAAACCAAGGAAAGGCTTGATAAATACTATGGGGACTCTGCACCGTCGATTAGAATGATTCACAAGTAGTTTATTGAATTTCGTTGCGATCGTACAAGCACAAGTGACGCCGAACGTTCTGGACTCCTAAATGAGGTCACCACACCAGAAATGGTCACTAAAATTCACGATATAGTGTTGGCCGACCTGAGAATTAAAGTGCGGAGATACCCAGTAGCGGATGGAATATATTCCGAATATATGAAGCATCAATTACCTTGTAATGACCACTACTTCCGACTATATTACCTTACTATGCATAAAAGGCCTTACATTCAACATTGAATGAGACAGGAGGTAAGTGATCGCCTCCCTTCAGCATACATATAAGTTATGCAGTAACATACTACTTGTATTAAGTTATAAAAATCACTGCATTACTTTTCCTTGTATGCTACATTACAGGTAATGAGGTATGAGTTAATTACTTCTGCTATATGCAGAATCATTACTTTTTGAAAAAGTAATGCTTCCTCACCTGTTAATTTATTCTGTATTAGTTCTATGGCAGCCACTGGCAAATCCGCTGCTGGGTAGTTAAAGCCGTAGGCATCTCAAAAGAATGGGTGTGGAACGTTTTGCGAAATCATTTGGATATGAAAAAATTATCCGCAAAATGGGTGCCGTAAACCATATACGCGATCGTGAGACTGATTCAAAGGAGTATTTGGCGATGTTGAACAAAGATTAGAAGGATTTTTTCCGTCGATTAGCAACTATGGATGAAACATGGATCCATCACTACACACCAGAGACAAGGAACAGTCGAAACAGTGGACTTCACCGACCGAACGTGCTCCGAAGATGGCGAAGACGGTGCTATCGGCCGGAAAGGTTATAGCGACAGTATTTTGGAATTAACGCGGTATAATCTACATTGATTACCTTTCACCGAAAATAACGATCAGTGGAGAATACTATGCAGCCGATTGGGACCGTTTCAATGACGCTTTGAAAGAGAAACATCCCCATTTGGGGAAAAAAAGTGCTCTTCCATCAAGACAATGCGCGCCTTCACACATGCCCAACTCCCATGGCAAAATTCCATGAATTCATGTACGAATTGCTTCCTTATCCAGCATATTCTCCAGATTTGGCCCCCTCTGACTATTTTCTATTTCAAAATCTGAAGAAATGGCTCAGCGGAAAGAGATTCACCACCAGAGAGGAGCTCGTCACCGAAACAGAGGCATAATTTAAGGAACTTACGAAAACTTTTTTTTCGGATGAGATCAAAAAATTGGAGGAATATTGAACAAAGTGTATCGAGCTAAAAGGAGACTATATTGAGAAATAAAATGTTTTGCCGTAAAAATTATTCCTTTTTCATTTTTCACGGAATTATCAAATTGCTCTCGTAATTCAGACTCAAATATAGCATTTACCCGAAAACATATACAAATGTTTTACTCTCTTATAGTTAATATAGCAGAAATATTCACGTATTCGTCCGCCAACGACTAAATTATATTTGCCACAATGATTTTGTACACAATTTGCACCAGTCTGATGACCAGAACCTAAGCTAAGCCTTGAAAATGCAACCCAAACTACAATATGCCCCCTATAATTGTTAAGGTATAATTCCTTTTTTTGTGAAAGAAAAATTAAAAAATTTCTGCTTGTGAAAATAAATAGTACTTAACCCATTTACGTCTGCACATAGTTGCCGCCGGCCGATTTTGTCTAAATTGGAAACTCCGATTGATACCAAAATTTCACGAATTGAAGCCCCATTCATTCTCTCTTACTTCACAAAATTTCAAACAAAGTGCTACCAGTATTTAGTCTAGAACACCAAAAGAAAAAAAAAACCTACGAAGGGGTGAAATTTGCCGCCATCCGACTGGAATGGGTTAAAAATACATGATTGCAACGATGGGATATCTTTTTTACTTTTTTACTTTTACAATAGACTACAGGCAAATTACAATAACAAGCAAAATTACAATCATAAATTTAAAAAAAAAGATTACGATTACTGTAATCATACCTGAAATATTTGTTATTACAATTACAGTAATCTATTTTCATAAAATTTGCAAATAACTACAGTTGCTGTAGAATGACTACAAATCAATATATTTATTTCAAAATAGTAATCGTTATCAATAAAATTTAACAATTACGATTACTGTAGTCGTATCGAAAACTATTTTAGTTGATTTTCTATGATTTAAATAAAAATTATAAATGTCTGATAGTTTAAATCATTCCTGATTATAAACACAAATTCTATTTTTTTTAATTAGTTCATCTTGAAGATACAAAGTAATGTTTTTCGAAAATAAAATTTTTCTGCTGTCGACTATTTGAATTAATGCTATTGCACAAATACTCTCATAACTTAATAAATCATGGGTATAAAGCGCTTTAAGAGCGTTCCTTGCCATTGAAAAAAGTTACAAATTGAAAACTTGACGATCACCATTTTCTGTTTAATCCTTAATCCTAATTTGCTTGAATCTCAATAAAAACACTTGTTAATTGCCCTAAATAAAAATAATCTGGAAACTCGTTGCTTAATTTTTAAGTTTTAAAGGCTTTATAAGTAAATGTTTTTGAAAACAAAATATTCGTTTATATCTGTCTTATAACGTATAATAAAAATACAGGGTCTATACAAGATGAAAGGTGAATCTAAAGAAGAATTAATCAAAGAACCGACATAAACATCTCCTCATCAAGACGCTCATCTTGAAAATTTGACTGTGTCAAAAAACACCATCGAAGTGTATATAGCTTCAAGTGATTTTTAGCTTCCCGCTGCTCAATTTACACAATAATACTTCCCCAAAATAAAATCAAAATAAAGTTGCTTAAAACGTTTACACAGGATATGCGTTAGAGTGCGAAAGAGAAAGTCAGATAAAAGTACAAAATTTACTTGGTACTTGGCACCTTGGTAGATTTTTCAAGCGGGTGGTTTGTGGGTGCTTAATAGCCTTAACCACACAGATACTACAACAACAGCAACAACAACAACAACGACCACTTTATGCCTAGACGCTAGTAAACAAAAATAAATAAGTTAAAGAAGTTGAAGGCAAAGGCAAATAGCTAGGAAGCATGAAGCATCATAATAAGGAAGTCTAAAGAAGCCAAAAAGTAAACAACAACAACAACAACAACAACAATAAAATCAACACAACAAAATGTCTACCAAGTTTCTCTTCCGGTCTGTCTGGTTTACGCAGCAGACGAAGGCATTCATTCGTTTATTCATGCATGTTTTCAAGATGGTTGATGTTGCTGCTGGGTGTAAATATCAAGGCTTAAATCTTGAGCAAATGTCAGAGTGTGTTAATAAAAACATCGAGTTTAAATAAAGAACATTAAATAGCAAATGTTGGATTGTATTTTGGCAACAATTATTTTAGTATTTGTAACACTTTATGTTGACGCATGCAAACCTAAGCCGGAAGTGTGTGAATGCAGAAGTGTTGCGGCAATTAATGTCTACATATCTCAGAATTTCGATATGCAGGATATTTAAGGACGTAATGCTTAAGTTATTCAGCATGAATTACAATGGATTTTCTTTGCTTCTTTGCTTATTTAAATAGAAAACAAAAAAGTTTTAATAGATTTTTCTATGATTAAAATCTTTGCAAAAATTCAGATGAGGTTACAGCATTCAGGATTCAACGTGCATTTTTCCCCTGCATTCCTCTCTGTGTGTTCAACATTTCAATTATTCAAATGTGTATGTTTCGAATGCATGCCAGAATGTATTTCTCTTTTGTATCATTGAAAATTATTATTTTTACGCTTTTGTCACAAAGTAATGCAAGATGTAGAATATGACAAACAAATAATAACAGCAACAACAGAAAACCCAACAATAACAACAACAAACAAAATGCAGCATTAAGAATAAAACAAACACAGATAAAAAAAAAAAATTATTAAAAAAGTTGCATCATCTTGTCTTTTGTCTTGAGTTTTTTCTAAGTTTTTCGTATGCGCGTGAAATTAAAAATGAAAAGTTCTCAAAGAAACCAACCGAAATCCCACTGAACCGTACTGAACGGAACTGTAACCTTTTTTCTGCGACATTTTAATATGTTGTTGTCTTCATGTGCATCAAATACACACACACACACGCACACACACACAAACGTATTCACTCACACACCCGTTTACTTTGAAAAATTTATTCATTTGTATTGAAAACAAAGCAAAAAATAATATCGGATTTTTAACAAACACCTGCTTGCTTTGCCCACTGACAAAAGCTGTACATAGATATTATATGTAGAGCTTTCTTTTGTATGGTGATTTATAGTGTAATTTTATGTTAAAATATTTTTGTTATAGGAATTAACACTCTTACACTGTGTTTTGTGGGGCATTTTTGCACCAATTCTGAATAATTACGAAATTAACCCTTGAACGTACTTTAAGTTTTCACTTATTTCTGGTGTTCACGTCAGCAGACGTCTCCAATGATAGATTTGTATTTTGTGTTTTATTCATATTTGTATAATATAATAAATGAATTACTTTGTTTAGTTAAGACTCGAACCCTTTTGTATTTTCGAACTTAGTGCTAGCAAAGACAACCTTAAGCTAAAACTAGTATTTACCACTAGCATAATGGTTGCCTCTTTAACTTCCTCTTTTGTCATCAACCATCTAAGGGTAAGCACCACAAAGCTCTCATAACTCTCATTAAATTATACTCTGAATTTCTCATAAATCTATATTCTTATTCGTTTCGTTTGCATTAACCTCTTGTTTTAATGAAACAAACCGGATGTCGGTATCCTGAAATGATGCTCTATCCTGCTCTAAGAAATAGCGACTTTGTTAAACCCTCTAATTCCCTGAAAATGAGAGTTTTTACCAAATCCGCACATCTGGCATTCAAGTTGGTTTTTGAGTTTTGGTGTATTCAAGAACTTATGGTAGAATTTTATTTAAAATATTTTTGTGGAATATTTTAACCCATTACATCCCCGTTTTATGGTTTCTTATGTGATTTTTATCAAAAAAAAAAAAAGTCCAAAAAGATCCATACATGGTTAAAATGTTCTACAAAAAATTTACAAAAATTTAAATAATATTGAAATAAATGAAGAAGCAACTAGAACAGATGGCAACCCTTGATAGAGTTGATGGTGGGGATCTATAAATAGCCTACTACTTTGAAATGTCATATGATTAGCAGCCATACAATTCATAAGAATGAATTCCAAAATCTGCACATTCATATGCTAGTTTAAACAGTGAGTTGATCACAGCTTAATCACTCAAAGACTACTGAAGAGGAAAATGTAGCGATTTCCGAAACAGACTGTCTAGTCAGCTAAGTGATTGACTCTATACAGAGTTGTTGTTGTTATTGTTGCCTTCTTGAAAACTCACTTGATCTAAAGCTCACAATCTTAATTCATGTAATTATTCAATAGATCATAAAAAAAAATAATTAAATAATTGTATTTTATTTTGTTATAAACAAAAAATCCAGAAATAAACATTGAAAATTTGGACGAAATACCTGACTAGATCCTTAAACAAAGATATAAATGTGATATCTATACTATTATAAAAAAGACTTCTCACGTATTTGCGACGACGCTAAACTTAAAAACTACTGAACCGATTTTAGTAATTCTTTCACTAAAATTAAGCTACATGCTTAACTTCAAATCTTGCATCGTTTATTTTACTAACACCACTCTACAAAGTTGGTAAAATTTAAATTTATAAAGTAGCCAAAAAAACCAAACATAAAAATCATTGCTTCATTAATTGTCAGACACACAAGCAGCATAAAGCTTTATCTCTCTTTTCCTCTGCTATAGTGTTTCTCATTGTTTTTATTGCGAGTAGCTTTGCAAATTTGTACTCTCCAATATTGAGTATATATGAATGAGCGCTTTAAAGAGCACACTGAAAACAACCCAGTGGTAAATGGACACATGACGTAACCAAGTATGTCATATATTCAAGAGACCTCCAACACATGTACACAATTCTCAATTACATTTGTTCAGGCATGGCCACTAAGCCACTGATGACATCTACCTTACACAGTTAACTGCTTTTTGCAGAATTCTTATAAGACTTTAGGTAATTTTTTTTGTGCTCTGATTTATACTGCAAAATTAAATAAATGTGTAGTAGACGGAGTGTCAAAAGCAAACATACCGATAGATGGATAATGTGGAATACAGATAAACAGATGTAAAAATGCAGACGAATAGTTAAAAATAACAAATATTTTTAAGCTGGAACAAAAACTGACATATTAATTTACTGTAAGGTGAAGCAAAAATTATTTCTTTTTTGCAAATTTTATTTTTCCCGGTCGCGGTAATGTTGAGAACGAATGTAAAACTTATTAAATATAAAGTGTGTGCACATTAGTTAATAAGTTTCTTTTTTTTGCAAAAGTATCTCACTTCGTTTGAAAACTGGTTCTTTGTTTTGTGTTTACTGGTTGATATTGATGATGATACACGTGAATAAAATGATTTGTTGTTTGACGTTTTCCTTTGTTTTTAGCGTGTTCGGTGTTTTTTTATACATTCTCCATTGAATGCGCTCGAAATAGATTGTAATAAGTTTTAAGTACGTATCCAATCTCATTCATTTGTTCAAAATGAGTTGAATTGCAACTGAGAGATTGTATAGCAAATGAAATGACTTCGTTTTTCATTTAGCTGATTGGGCTGAAATGAGTCATTTGATTCAATGTTAACGTAGTATAAGACTTAAATTTGGTAATATAGTTTGTAATATTTGAAAAGCTTTTTCATATAATCTTTTTTTTAAATTATTATTTTATTATTTCTACAAAAAATTTTAAAAAATATAACATTTTGAAAAATTAAAATTTTATAGAAAAAATAATAGGGGGCGGGGGGGGGGGGGGAAGTATCTCATGATTTTTAATGATAGAAACTGTTTATTGAATTTTGTGTCAAAATTAAGCAATTTTTTCAGATAAATGATATGTACTATGAAAGAGTAGGGAAAATGAAAATTGAAATAAAAAAATTTTTGAGCACAAATTGAATATTTTAAAGGTTTTGTGAAAACAATAGAAAACATTGAATTGATGAAGTAACGGTTAATCTTATCTCATTTTTCCAAATTCACTTAATTGACCTTTCAGACAAATGAAATTTTATGAACATCGGTTTGAAAATTACCGAGATGTTTGCTTGCAAATAAAAAAATTGAAATTTCAATCGTTTTTTTCTCATTCTAAATGAAGAGCTTATTGCAATAACTTAACATATGGCTTAACATATGATCTAAAAAATCGGGTTTTTATGCTCACAAGAACTACTTAAGAGATTTTGGCTATTTATTATTAAATTTTGAACCTTTTTCTAAAAGTTTCCGTGTTCAATTTCATTTCTACATACAAAAATATATTTTTCAAAACTTCAGAGTAGATTATTTCAAAATATTTTTTGTGTGGCTTATCATGCTTTTGCAATAAGCCCTTCAATTCTAAAGAAAATGTGTTATATTGAGAAAATCTGTAGTTTTTAAGATATAGCAATAGTTTTGATGTCATAATAACGGGAATTTTTCAATTTACTAGATATTCATAAAAAATATTTTCTAAAAGTTCTTCGTTTACCGTTATTTTTATGAAGTAACGACTTTTCATAAAAAAATGCGTTGCACTGAGAAAGTCTATAGACGCCTATAAGTTAAGAACTACGGAAAGCACATTAATGAAATTACGCATATTAATTCTTCGGACTGTCGTGAACATTCTTATTTTTAATTTATTCCAATAATACGCATGGTTCTCATTAATTTGGTTTCTCATTAAGTTCAAGTATTGAAATGAAATTAATTTTGGCCTTTTTGCAATATACGCGGTATTTCTTATTAAATTTTTGTATACATTTTTAAAAATTAAAAAATTTTCCGATCAACAGTTTAGAAATCTTTTTTCAAATGTAAGAAATCATTCCAGTATCACATTGATATTGAATATATCAATTCATAGTTTTAGCCAGTGGTGCCAACTACAGGGAAATAACGGATTTATACTGATATTTAAGCCTTGCACAGATAAACAGAAAAATAATACTACTGATACACATCTGATCTTTATAAATATCACACAGAATTTTCGTAGATTTCGCTTTTTTTCACCAAATCTTATGCCAAAAATTTTGGAATGGTAAAAAAATGTACTTATCACTAAAAAATTTGTTAACATAATTTGTTAAAACTTTGCGCTTATCAACACTTGCAAATAAAATAACTGTTTTAAGGAATCTAATTTCGAAGTGAGCCACCCTGTAGGAAAATCAACTATTTTAAAAGTAGTTGAAAAAGTTGTTTTTTGTTTACCACAACTAGTTGAAATTTTGACTTTTTTCCATAAAACGAACTAACATATTTTGTATGGTGATGTCCGCTAAATAAGTCAATTGACTTTCGTCTGCATATGTTTTCAACTACTTGTTAAATTAGTTGAATTTAAATTATTTTTTTAACTACTTTAAAATAAATCAATTGAAAGCCGCATATATTTTCAACTACTTGTTAAATTAGTTAAATTTAAATTATTTTTTAATTAGGTACTTTAAGGTATAATATACGTGTAAATATGGAAAAACAGCAGCTTGTTTTCAAACATTTTTTTGAGGTACAAGGAGTTGTTATATTTTTTTGAAATTTATACAGGTTATTGTACATAAATATTTATGTATATATTGTACCAAATTTTTTTTTAGTAATTTTCTGGCTTTCTATAGAGGTCGCTAAAAATGAAATTGAAAAAACAAAAATCATCCAAAACGGTTCGATAGATAACTCAAAATTGATTGCTTCAATTTTAATGAATTTCATTGCATTTTGTTCCTAATTTTGTCCTTTAAGCATTCCACCTAAATTCAAGTAACTATTTTCTTTTGTTTTGTTTTAATTGACAAAAAAGCGCGCAAAAATCTATTTTTTTAAACTTTTTACTCAAACTTTCACAATAATTTAAAAAAAAAACCGCGGGTGTCGTTCGTAGGTGGCATGCTCAATTATTGACCTATACTTTAAAATGACATTTGATTTGTTTGTTTCAGATACATGGGGAAGGTCATATCCATCGAACAGTTTTGAATGTTTTTTTTTTCAATTCCATTTTTAGCGACTTCTATAAAAAGCCAGAAAATTGTTAAACAAAAAAAATTTATTAAAGTAGTTTTTATGCATAAATTTAAAAAAAATATAAAATATAACAACCCCTTGTACCTAAAAAAAAAATGTTTGAAAACAAGCTACCTTAGAACAAATCAATTGAAAACTAGTTAATATTCCACTTACTGAAGATGAATTTAAATGCATAAAAACTTAAAAAATTTAAATTTCTATACATCAAAAAGATCATTTATTTTACTGTTTTGAAAAAAAAAATACATAAATTCATATTAGTGAAAGCCTTAAGTTAATAATATTTGATGAAATAGCATGGTTAAATATATATATACTTGTAATCTAATAAAAATTTGCAATAAAAACATGTCAAAATCAGGGTAGTTGCCGCCTTAATATAATTCAAAGTAGTTCATAAACTACTAGTATATTTTAAATTAGTTTTTTGATAAGTTGTTTTTAAAAACAAGTTAGTTTGTTCCTAAAGGGCAGTAGGCAGACTCATTTGAGGTGAGTGTATACAGCTTAGCCCATTAACGCTCACCACCAGAATTCGATGAGTTTATTTTTAGAAATTTTCGGCATTAATTTGTATTAATGTTAGACGGAAAACTCTGAAGTTTAAGAAAAAACGTAAATTTATTTGCGAGCCTTAGATCAAGTAAGTTTTTAAAAAGGCAACAAAAACAACTCTGTATAAAGTCAATAACTTAGCTGACTAGACAGTCTGTTTCGGAAATCGCTACATTTCCTCTTCAGTAGTCTTTGAGTGATTAAGCTGTGATCATCTCACACATTTGGAATTAATTCATTTGAATTATATAGAACAAATTGAACGTTCAAATTGGCTACTTAATCATATGACATTTTAAAGCAGTAGGCTATTTATAGATCGCCGCCATCAACTCTACCAAGGTTTAAGAAAAAAATTCAAAGGATTTGGGAGTGGCGAAGTGTATAAACGTATAAGATCATAAACATATAAGGGGTCTGTAAGTTAAAAATTAAAAAAAAAAACTTAAAAAATTAGAACTTAGAAAATATTCATTTCGTATTGCATCCATTCAACTCTAACCTAAGGCATTTTTATAAATTATATTTTCTTTCTTCTTGATGTTTAAATGATCTTGATGCTGTGAATAAATCATCTGAGTGGAATTTTTCACTGTTATTTGAAATACTGCATGTACTGGCTGGAAAAAATAAACAAAAAGGCTTTAAGCTTTAAAGTTTAAAGGTAAATTTTAGCATTTTTATGGAAAAGCATATTTTTTGTTTTCTCACACTGTTGGAAGCAAGAGCTTTACAGTGGCTGCGAATTTTTGAAAAATGCTTTTATTGTATTTATATTGATTACAAATTTAAAAAAATCTAATAATCCTTTAAATTGAATAAAAATTACGTTTCATGTTATGTTTTTAAAATTAAGTTATAGTAACATAACTAAAAGTAATAGTTATTAACTATTTTTAATTTCTGTTATGTTTTACGTTGTTTGTAACTTTTATAAGTTTAATGAAAATGTTTGAAATAAATCAAATATACAAAAAATTCGTTAAAAATTATTAATGACTTCAATTGAGTAATTTTATTATAATAATAATAATTATAAACTGGCCATTACAGCCCTTGGAAGGACTTTGACCAAGCTTCTATTGATCAATTGTGTTGTGCGTGTTATTAAATGTTTGATCACAAATGACCGAGAACTGGACCTACGTGTTTAATGCCGACTCCGAACGGCTTTATGCTTTCAAGAAGCTTTACATGGCAATTTTTACTCTCTGAGGTTTGCCATTGTCTGCAGAGAGGTGACGACCGAACAAAAAAATTAATTCAATTGAAAAAAACTTTCTGTCTGAGCTGGAATTGAGCCCGGGCTACCGCGGTTCTTTAGCTTAGGAGCCACGCACTCTACCCACTAGGCTACGGCCGCCACAGTAATTTTATTAGCTATTAATTTAAAATTTGAAAAAAAATACAAATTTGCTAACACGGATTTACACGGATTTTTTATGTCGCATTTGTGGATTTTTACTCTCCTCATGTTGGCATCATCCTGGGTTTAGCTGTGAAATTATAAAAGATTATTCGTTAGTATAATACAGTATAAACTCGACTACCGCAACTCTCGTTATACGCAACTCCTCGGTTAACGCAACACCATAATTAAAAGCATTGTAGACTCAGTCAACGCAACTTTAAAAAAAAAATTACCTCTGTAAACGCAACTATTTTTTTCTTCTAGTTTTCTGTACCAACTTTGCGTTTTGTCGTTATTTTACCGTTGTTTCTCGGAACACACACAGTATGGAATCATGATACAAAGAACTACAGATAAAGTATTGCGCATGTCCGCCATCTTTGCTGTGACGTGCAAGGTGCTCCTTGGTTAAAACGTAGTCATAATTTATTCATAGGGTATAAAGATTTTAAAATGCCTACATATTCTTATGAAAACTTGTTTTACTGATATGAAATAAATATTGTTATATAAAGCACATGTCCAAAATAAAGTAAATATATTTTTAAGTACTGTTCGTGAAGAAAAATTTGCATATTTTGTAGGGGTGCTTTTTCCCCTTTTTACCGATTTACACAAAAAGCGGCTACGTTGCTTGATGTGCTTGACAGAATTTTGACTGTTTTTTCGTTTTCATTTTGCTATCTTCGTCACTTTTCTAAATTTTGTTTGAATGTTTTCATCAAGTGTCACATTTGACGAGCACCGATGACGAGGTGCGCAGTAAATTTTGTTTGTTGCGCCGGGAATACTTTACCTGTAGCTCTTTGTATCATGGTATGGAATATAGAAAGTTTCGTACGAGAAGAAAAAGAATCATCAAAGTTTACATGTATGTATGTACTTGTTCTATGTATGTACATATTATAAGCAATAACATAAAATGAAGAGAGCAAGAGAGTGAGAGTTACTTTCTTCACTATATTTCGTACTTTTTGACAAGCAACAAGTGTCTTGTTTCTAATCAGTTTCATGAAAAACATTTCGCGATCAGTTGCATAATAAAAGCGCGTAAAAATGCCAAAAACGACAAAGTGTAGTAAACTCTCAATTAAACAAAAAAGTGAAATTTTGAGTAAGCTTGAAAAAAGCGTATCGGTGAAAGTACTATGCCAGGAATACAATGTTCATAAATCAACAATAACCAGAATAAAGCAAAACAAATCAAAATTAATTAAATTTGTTTCAAATGCTGAATCCGGCTCAGGAAAGCGAGATGTAATTAGAGCCTGTGAAAATCCAAGAATGGAAAAAGCTCTATATAAATGGTTTTTAAAGCAAAGAGAACGAAATTTGCCAGTTTCTGCAGAGATCTTAAAGCCGAAGGCCATTCAACTGCATAAACAAATTCAAGAAAAACCTGATAATTTCCATGCAAGCAACGGATGGTGTTCAAATTTTAAAAAACGACATGGTATTCGGAGAAAAACTCTCAAATAAACCAACACTTATCGAGCCCTTTTTGCAAAAGTTTCATGATAAAGTATCAGAGTTTAATCTAACACCGGACCAAATCTATAATGCAGATGAGTCTGGATTATTTCATAAAATAATGCCAAATAGAACACTTGTAAGCTTTAATGAGGCATCTGCACCGGGGCGCAAAGTTAGCAAGGAACGGATAACATTTTTAGCCTGCTCCAACGCATCTGGCTTACACAAAGTAAAAATGTTTGTTATCGGCAAATCATCAAATCCTCGAGCTTTCAAAGGTTTTGAAAACAATCCTGTTGTCTATAAGGCTAGCAAAAATGCATGGATGACGTTAGCGCTGTTTGAGCAATGGTTTCATGATGCGTTTGTTCCCGAGGTACGTATACATTAAAAATCTGTTTGAAAAACATAGAACATGAATTTTTGTTTTTAGGTCAGGCCATTTCTTCAATCGAAAGGTCTTCAAAAGACGGCGTTATTGCTACTGGATAATGCACCATGCCGTCCAAAAGATGGCGAGTTAAAAAGTGACGATGGTTTGATAACAGTCATGTGTTTGCCACCAAATTGTACAGCACTTATTCAGCCAATGGACCAAAATGTTATTAACATAACAAAGTTATACTATAAGAAAAGCCTCTTAGCACATTTAATTGGAAGTAAAGGCTCAAATATCGAAGAAAAAATCAAAGCTTTTTCCTTACGTGATGCAGTTTGTCTTCTTGCAAATGCATGGGATCAATTGCCTTCGGATATTATAAAGAAGTGCTGGAAAAAGATTATGTATCCTAAGAATCACTGGACAGATGAAGATAATTTACCACTTAGTGTAATAAGAGCAGAAGTCGTCAGAGAAAATGCATTAATGCTGTCTGTCTCAGACTAGTTTCGAGAAATTATGCCAGAAGAAATAATTTCTAATGCTGAAATCCATGAATGGGTATTTGAAAACGTTGAAAACGGCTCGAATTTTTGTAGTGAAGATGTAGATGAAGTGCAAGAAATCAATAGCTCAGATGACAATGTTGTTGAAGTTCTTAAACATTCAAGAACTACCCACCAGACTGCTATTGATTCATATAACAATTGCATTCAATGGGCTGAAGAAAATGGAATGGATATTAAGGATATTCTTATGCTTCAAAATCATCGTGAAACTGCTGTACAGGGACACATATCAATCAAAAAAACACAGTCAAAAATATCTGATTTTTTTAAAAAGTAAATACAAATTATCTTTAAACTTTATATATTTTGGTATGAAGTTAGTATATTTTTATTTGAATTCGATCTCCAAACAGAATAAGTATGTATGTACATATGTATATGAACTAATATGAATTTTTTAAGTTTCTTTTTTTAATAAAACGTTAAAAAATCTACTAAATTAACACTGTTTATTAATATAAATAAAAATGCTTTCAAAAACACATGCACAGCGAGGGTAATATACATACAAATTTTTTAACTCGGTTTGCGCAACAACCCCGAATTTCTATTAGTTGCGGTAATCGAGTTTATACTGTAGTTTCATAGCGGTGGCGCTAAGTACCTCACATATTTTTAGGCACATGTTGAAATTAAGAAGAGAAAAAGCAACATAACAACAACAATTGTATGCAAACTTTAACTCGCTATAGCTTAAAAAATAGAAATTTTTAAGAAATAAAAAGTCCAGTTTGCATATCTACATGTCTAAACCTACCAAACCTTACGAAAATTATTAAGATTGGACTTGTGCTTAAAAATCCTTACGTTGTACAAAATTTGCGTTTGCGTAATATGCATAAGATGTTTTGGATTTTATTTTTAACAAAAAAAAAAAAATTGGTTCAAATTAAAAAAAACCAATATGATTAAGTTTTAGTGAACATCATTCAAAGGCTAACAAAAAGGTGCACTAGTCTTCCTTGGGTCAAATTGTTCTATCTTCATCAGTTATTGCAGTATAAACTATTGAAAAAAGTTCTTTTTTAAAATCGAAAAATAAAATAATTTTTTTTTCGGAAACGCCTTGTTTTATATTGAAATAAAAAATGCGTTCAAATATTTTTGACTAATAAACCATAAAAAGAAAATTTTATGAGAAAAAAAATGTTGGTTCAAAATGTGTATGAAATGCCCTATAACCAGGTGCACCTGGCGGTACAAAAGTTGTTTAAAAGAACTTACCCCTTTTATCAAAAAAGCAACAAGCTGAAACAATTTGACCAAAAAACCTTACCAAGTTAGCCACACATAAATTTCTCTTCTCGCCTGCTTTGGCTATATTTTATGCTGTTTATGCTACCTTTGATGGCTTTCTTGACACAACAATCAACAAGTGCCAACAATGTAAAAGCCAGTTGGAAAAAGTTGAAACAGCCAACAGACAAAAGACCAAAATGTTCCCAGTCTTTTTGTTTTTTTTTTTTTTTGCTGTTTGTGTTTTGCTTTTGTTCCGTGCCAAAAACGAACCCCAAATGTTAATAAAACGTTTGCTAATGCAAACGAATCCTTGTCGACAGTCAAAAATCATCCTTTTTGAATTTGTCGACAGCTGAATGAAAGTTAAGCTGAGGAGAGCTCGAAAAGGACCCCAACCCGAATAACGACCTTGACTGCCATGGAAAGCAGCAAGGAAGTCGTCGACGCTGCTGTCGTTGTGTTCGTCTCAGTGTTTGTAATGTTGTGGCTGGATGTCTTTTCGGTGTGTGTCTGTCTGTTGGTTTTTGTGGCGTCGCAGCCCGCTTCTCGTAGCAAGCAATACAAGTGGCTGCTTTCATATTTTAAATGGCTTCTCCGACTGGCTGCCTGACTAGTTGACTGGCTGACTGGATGACTTCGTGTGGCTGCCACACGATAGACACTTTGAATAAATCAATGCAGCGCATCGCTCGTTTGGTCTTGACCTTGATAAAGCATGACATAAAACAAGCAACAGCAACACCATCGCCAACACCAACAGCAGCAACATTTTTGGGGTTGCTGTGAAAATATTTTATCTAAGTATCCGAAGTCATTGAGCTGCTGCTGCCAGTGCGAGTGACTTCAAGTTAAGAAAGCATTTTTGCAGCAGTAAGTTGTTGTTGTTGTTGTTGTTTGTTGTTGGCGCACATTGAGATATTCCGGACTTTCTTTAAGGGTAACAAACTTTAACCAATTCTCAACATTGTCGTTTACGCGCTGCTGTTTATGTTGTTCCTTGCTGAGCAGCTTGCTGCTCGCTCATGACTTCCCAGTCAAATCTGCTTGCGTTATTTTTGGGGTCATACGACTATCTCGCTCACTCGCTTGCACTCCTGTCGTTTACGCTACAACTTCCTGTCCACTACCATACTGCTGGGTGAATTCCTCATCTTCGGTGCGTGTAAAAGTATGTCTGTTGTTTGCTTTTTTTTCTGGGTGGCAAATTTTTGTGGTTTCCGTTTCCTTGCTCAGGCGCTTGAGTTTTTTTTCGAGCTAAGCTTGTTGCTGGCTTCATTTTCAGAGTTGTGGGTGTGTGTGTGTTGAGTGTTTGTGTGGTTTTTCGGGTTTTTAAGTATGAGTAGCTGTTGCCGCAATGTTGGGTTGACTTTTATCTTGGTTGCGTCGAGGGAAAGCGTGGGTGTTCGTAGGGCTGGGCTTCACCCCGGTTGACACCTCAACATTTTGCAGTGTTGCAGCTCAGTTTTGTCGACACATTTTATTTAAGCATACATACGAGTAACTATGTGTGTGTGTGTGTGTAGCATGGCATTCAAAACAAACTGTTGCATGTAGTAGTACATCGTACACAAACATCAACACACACTCAAATATTTACTGTGTTTTTAATGAAATAGCTCGCTGTGTTGTGTTTGTAGTTTTTTAGCTTTTCAAAAATTTATCTTTTTTGCCTGAGATTTGACTGAATTAAATGGATCCTTTTCTCTACGCATGCAACAAGCTGATTGTGAATGTGTTGGCCCCATGACCAAATGTGTTGAAAAAATCTCTACATTCTGACACCACCTCATTTATTTTAATGTCAATGCTTTAATCTGTTGGTAGGAGCAGCAACTGACAAACATGCGGGGTGGCTGGCAAACATGCTGAATTTGCTATAGTTTGTGCAAAATTTTGGAACATTGTTTTTGTTTGTATGCATGTGTTTATATTCCAGTTTCAACTCACACTTCCTTGGCAGCACAACTAACTGTTGAATGCTTTTTTCACGTTCAAAGCTTTTGGCTTGGATTGTGTGCATGGCCTTCGGTGTTTGACCTTGGCCAGGCTGACCACCAGGTGGCATTTTTGTACAAATACTATTACATACAAAACTTTTGTTGTTTGTTTTAAATGAGCTGCCAATTATGTGGCAGAGATTTAATTTGATTTATTAAATAGTAGTAATTCACTGGTTAGCCATTAATTTACATAAATATATTAAACTATTATTGTAAAAATTTATTGATAGATTTCTATGGAATGGAAAAATGTATGAATCTGAGTTGAAAAACAAAAGCTGAACAGTAGCCGAACAAACACACACACAAGCCATAAAACTGCACGATTTAACCCTCATCCGACCCTTGGGTGAAATTGTACCCAATTTGAAGTTTAAAACGCTATCCCTAGCTCATTTTTAATGCAAAAGTATTGAAATTTGTATTTCAAACGGAATTTGTATAAAATGTCCCTTTCTTTTAGAATATTATATCAATATTGTGGTTGATAAAACATAACGGTAAATATTTAAAAAGTAACTTAAGCGACCTTCGGGTGAAATTTCACCTATATGCGAAAAAAGGACCGAAAGCATATTCCTTCCTGCAACAAATATATATGAGGTGAGCATAAAACTGCTTTCTCCTTTTGCACAAACTGTAATTTAACAAAATAAACGTTTATAAAAGAAAATTAATAATTTTAAGTTAATTAGACGTACAAAATACGCATTTGTGACTTTTTTGAGGGTCGGATGAGGGTAAAAATTCAGTTTCACTTTTCCACTAAGGTTCACTTTGGAATCAGGTTAAGTAAGTTGAATTATGCGTTTGGAATAAAAAGTAAATGTATTTAATATTGTTTATCTTTTCTGTATGAAAATTAAATCATATTTAGGTTAAATAAATGGATTTTAATTAAATTAGTAAAATTATTTCATTAATTTTTGTGCAAAATTGTGACCTTAACCTTTTCAGTGGATTTGCCCAATATATTGGACTTGTCAGAAAGTAATTTTTATATTTATTTTGCAACACTTTTTTAAATCAAATCATTTGGGCCCATGACAAAAAGATGAACCAACATGATAAAAATAAATTTACAGAGATATTTGACATTAAAGTACGATTTTCGATTTTGTGCCCAAGAAAATAAATTGGGTTATCTCAGAATATTCTCAACGCTATAAAAAAGAGAAATAGATTACACAAACTCTGGAGAAGAGCACCCTCATCTGCAAGCTGGGTAAATTATAGGTTGGTCAGGAATGAATCTGTTCAATATGCAGTCTAAGACCCGTTATTTCCAGAGACTGTAAATAATAATTATTTTTAGATTTTTAAACCAAAAAAGCATTGTGAAAAAATTGTCGTACCGCCGTTTTGAAGGTACCATTAGAATCCTCTCACTTTGTAGAATTTGATTTCATATTGATTTTTAAAATTTAAATTTTTGAAATTTTGAGCAAAAAATAATAACTTTTTCTGCTTTTTATTTTTTTAAGGCAAAAATAATCAAAATTCGCCCGATATTTTTTTGGTCACAAAATAACTGGTAAGTTTTGGTTTTTATTTTTTTAAGCAAAAATAAAAAGTAAAGTTTGCCCGATATTTTTTTGAGCAAAAAATAACTGGTAAGTTTTTATTTTTATTTTTTAAGGCAATAATTAAAATCAAAATTTGACCAACATATTTTGGAGCGCCATCATATACATCAAGGCATGAGCACCAACTGTCAAAATATGCGACAGTATTTGCTTGGTGGTCTCTCTATGCCATGGCATGTGTGTTGAAATATTTCGATTCCATTGAAATTCAGGTATGCAATATAGTTCATGCCATGAGGTGGATGCCATGAAAATATCATGGCATTTATCGCAGGGCATAATATATGCCATAGCATAGGTGGGCTCCACTAGATTTTTGGATGCCCTGATGTATATGGTTCATAAGCTCATGATTTTCGATGATAGAAACTGTTTTTTGCATTATGTGTCAAAATGAAGCAAATTTTGCTAATAAATGATATGTCATATGAAAGAGTGTGAAAAAAGAAAATTTTATAGGAAAAAAAATTACAACAACAAAAAAGTTTGGCCTATTTTTTTTTGGCAAAAACTTAATATTTTAAAGTTTTTTAAAACCATATAAAACATTGAATTGGTGAGATAACGGTTAATCTTTTCTTATTTCTCCAAAGTCAGTTAATTGATCTTTCAGACAAAGAAAATTTGTTGAAAATCGATTACAAAAGGGCTGAGATATTTGCTTGCAAAGTCAAAGCTTGATATTTCAATAGTTTTTTCTCATTCTGAGGCGATATCCTTGCTTCAAGGAAATACGTTGTACTGAGAAGATATACATTTTTCGAGATATCTAAATAATTTTAATGTCATTTTAAGGGGATTTTTTTAACATAATATCCGTGGAAAATATTACCAAGAAAGCTTTTTTATACCGCTTTATTCCTCAACCAACAATTTTTCATACAAAAATACGTTGTACCAAGAACATCTATAGTTTTCGAGATATCGCTATAATTTGTATGTCAAAATAACGGAACTTTTTCAGACTTTACAATATGTAAGAAATTTCACCATGAATATATATTCACTCTTGTTGTATAAAAAAATTCTTATTGTAGGGTATCCGTAAGAGATGACGCAAAATGTTGGAAGTGTTTCTTGCGCACCTTATCAATGCAAGCGCGTTGCAGGCAAATTTCATTGGGGGGGGGTGCAGTACAAATGGTGGTGCAAAAAAAGTTCACCAAAATTTCTTCACATGAAACATGAAGAAGAGAGAAAGAAGAGGAAAATATATAATACAAAAATATTATCGTTGTAAAAAACTGATATTTTGAATAACTTTTCTTTTTAAATTGTTTATCTAGCTAAAAAAGTGGGGGAAAACTGCCCCCTTTTTATCCCCGCTTGCTACGCCAATTTATCAATGTCTAAAATTCCCTCTTGCATTATGTTCTTCCATTTGTTATAGTTTAGCTTTTATTTAATAAATGCTCTTTTCAAGCTCATATTGCAGGTCGAAGGTCACCAATCTAAATTGTAATCATACTGTGCAGCCAGATCTTTCATTTGATACCTCATTCATTATTCTACCTCTTCCTAGCCCTGAGATTCCTTACTAAAAATAATACAAATTTTCAATGTTAATATTTCGGGTCAGAGGTCATAAATTTAAAATCTAAAATGATTTTGCACATATAGGGCGCAGTACCTTTCGAATGATATAAGTTTCATTGCCCTTATTCTAAAATTAATATCGAAAAAGTGTACGACAACATTTGATGTTTGCCTATTAATATATAAGATAAGGGTATTCTTGCAAAGTGGCAATATTAAAATTTAAGCAATTAGTTATTTTTATCAGACTGGGTATAAGGACAGTCCTCAAAGTCGATTGAGCATTTGCAGCATATATGTCAGCTCCAGTATATTGTCATATACTGCATATGTTGTCAATAAGTTATTAAGTTGTAATTTTCAAAATGATTTCTGAAACTTTGAGAATAAAATATTTGTTACTCTTGTTCCAATTCACAAATTCTTACCTCTCATTGATTTTTTACCGTCTTTCGATAAGAAATTAGTTAACTTTCGAAAAACGAAAACAGTTTTTTCATGATAAAGGTTTGCCACCTCCTTTGCTCACCTAAATCAAAGAGCAAATATATCTGGTTTGTGGAAAGGCTTCTCCATTCAAATTTATAAAGCTGATTAACTTATACGTTTTACACTATTTATAAAGGTATTGCCCACTTGCATGAATCCCCATAATACGTGAAATAATAGACGTATTCACTATCCAAAGCATTTGGCTGTGCATTTGAGCACGAGCAAACTATTAATGCTTTTATGTACTGAAAACTAACAAAATATACATATATGCACATGCTTCTTTTTCCCATAAATGCACAGCGTCAACCCTGGTGCATAAACAGGGTTTTTGCATTAAACAGCTGACATTTGACTCGTGAAAATGAAAGAAAAACAAAAAACATTTAAGTGCACCAAGAAATAGACCATTGAAGAAATTAATTTACTAGTTGATTGTTTGAAGCAGACTGAGGGTTTTATGGCATGGTTGATGTTTTTATGGATTATTCATAATTAGCAGTTTATCAAGAGTTTCATATGTATTTGTTACATGATATCTTAGGTGCAGCAATTTTCACTAAATCTTCCACATATAACCCAGAAAATAACAATTTTATGTTTGAATCAGCTGATTTTCCAACTGTGGGGTCTAGTGTATAAGCTGGTCCTATTAATTTCCCCCCTCAACATTTCCTTTGAACACACCTACACTCTATCTGCTACCCTTCTGTTAAATGAACAATTTTCTATTATAGTTCATATGATATATTATCCTTAAGGAAGGTAAAATTTTTGAGCTATTCCTATTAATTTTCCTCCTCAACATTTCTTCTGAACACACACCTACACTATATCTGCCACTCTTACGTGGGTCCCCATAAAAAAAAACAAAAAAAAAAATAGAAACAAAAATGTCTATTATAGTTCATATCAAAAAATCGAGGACCCTTAGGAGGGTTAAATGTATGATCTGGACCTATTAATTAAACTTTATCTGCCAACCTTCTGGGGGTCTCCCTGACGAATTAGACTCGAAACAGCCTTCTTCACAAAGATTTCAAAATTTTTTTACTGCACTCGAAAAATTTTACTTTCAATAAATTGTCAGGAATGTTCTTATTAAATTTACGATTTTTTTTCTTTTCCTAGCCAACACTTGATTCTGACAAATAAGACATACTTCAATAAATTTCACAATCAAAAGTGTGGTGTGTTCACGAAAACCTAACTGCACAACTAAAAGTCCTCAACTGCACTGAATCGTGAATACCCCTATTTTGTTATATATGTGTAGCAGAGATGCAGTGCTTGAGCTTACTCATCGTGATGTGAGTTCACTAGCAGCAAAGAAACTTACTATTCTTTTTTCAAAGTTAAAATCAATCTTTTTTTTTTATAATATTATTATGTATTTATACTATATTATTTATATAATTAGGATATTCACAAGGTGTGCTGTCATGTTATTTTGTCCTTAAATTGTACAACTAAAATTGACAAGATAAATAAATGCAAATAAGAAACAGCTGTTGGATTACGCCACTTCAATAAACATAGCTTTCAGAGTTGTAATATATTAGTACTTTTTTTTATGGAAGCCAACAATAAAATTTTTAAACTAGTGTAAAATCTTAGAAAAATATGACATTATGACAAGATAGCACACCTTGTGAATACCCTTAATATATTAATTTATGCATTAACTCTAATTGGATATATAATAAAATTATATGCATATCATATTAAATACATCAAAATCATTATTATATTACTTTAACAGTATAAAATTTTAAAAAAGTCACACCAATTATAAAATCTTATGATTATCCCATGAAAATTTTTGTTACCATCGAAATACAAGAAATACCCACATATTAAAATTTCTCCACGAAAATGCAACCCAGCTAGTAGAAAAATTCTCTACTTACAATTTTGATCGTACTTTACAACTGCTTTAGGTTTTTACGGGATGAGGTCGAAGCAAAGTCTAAGGTCGAATTTAGTGTTACTTCATAAGAACTCATTGTTTCCAGTCTAGCTGTAAAAGGCCGTCCGACCGATCACGCTTTTGAGTTTTGGGCATTATTTAGGGTATATACTTCACTTCGTAATTTTCCGAAATCGCAAATTTACGAAAATTTCAGTGCAATTGTTGTTCTTCTGGTTTTCCGAAGATTGCTTAAATTTAATCATCTATTGAGTTGATGAAAAATAATCGTCAGAAATTTGCGAAGAAAAGATGTGTTCAATGCGCACAGGCAACTGTGTTTCATGAGAAAAAACAACATCCTGAAAGGTCTTTGGAAGGGAAATATTTCATATAATTTAGTTTTTCACTTATTTTCTTAATTTTTCACAATTCAACGGCAACAACAAATGTTTCAATAAATTAACAGTTTGCGCGTTGTCAGTTTGACAAATATTTTGTAAAAAAATTTGAAAGCAGTCACTCACTTCAACTCGTCGTAAATTTGCGATTTCGGAAAATTACGAAGTGAAGTGTATACCCTAATTGTCGGCAAACATCTCTTCTCTTCATGCCAATGCAGACGAAATCCACACCAGAGATCTGCAACAATCCATGGCAGAATTAGAGAAGGTATATGCATTTCAGACTGCGCTCTCTTTCTCATAGCCAGAATTGTCAAACTCAAGCATTTTGCTATTCTTGCCTATTTTCGCTTTCTTATCGCATTCTCATCGTTTTCAGATTTTGTATGAGCTGTCAACTTCGTTTTGACAGTTGCGGCAGTCTCCCTCTCCGAAATGCATAAACCTTCTCTAATTCTGCCATGCAACAATCGCTTCGCTTCATAACTCACTCTCCTTCTTCACTTCCTTTCTGTTTTTACTTTCTGTTTTCTCAGGTATTCGCATTCCTCAAACAATTTTGTTTGCTTCGCATTAACTCACTCTCTTTTTAATGTTGAGTGCGAATTATGGTCTCACTCTCTGCTCTACAATATGTGCTTGCTTCGATCCTCACGTTGAGAGTTAGGCGAATAAACGAACAAACATAGTGAATATACACGAATGATAGAATACAAAGATTGCGCCAAAGACAAGAAAATAAGTACAAGAAAATTGTCGTTCTGCGCATGTACGTCATAATATCAATGCTGTTTTCGCGAGCGATCACTTCGCATACGATTTCTACACAGAAATGAAAATTGCATACATTTTAGTTTGTATAATTAAAATAAAAGAAGTAAAAAGCAATTTATTGGAATGAGAAGAAGGTAAATTAATTAATTACTCCTTTGCAAACATTATTTTTACTATTATTTTATTACAGCCAGTAAGCAGCTTAGTCAAAAAAAAAATTTGTCTGAGAAACCAACTTCAATGAGCATTATTTTTCGACTTCGATTTTATAAAAATGTTTATTAAGAGTTTAATTTATGTAGTTTAAACATTCACAGATATTTTATTTCCATTAATTTACCTGTGAATTCAAAGGACAAATAAATGATAGTTCCAAGTTTTTAAATAATGAAAAAAATTTTGTTAAGTTAATATATTTTTGTATTTTTGTTTTCGTTTGTGTGTGTTTTCTACAATTTCTTGGTTTTATTTTTGTATTTATTGCAAACATTAGGTTTCTGAAAAATATTTGTTTGCTACTGTTACCACAATTAGCAGCTGCACACTTCCTTTTTTAAATTTTAAGTTAAAAACTCGCAAATATACTTCGATATATACACAATTAAATAAAACACAACCGATCGCAGTACGTTTCTCAAAGAAATAAAATATTGTGACGTAGTCAACTGCACAGCTGGTTGTCAAACTCGATTAGCAGAAGTAATGGACCTGCACAAAGCGTAATCTCTTATTCTATCATTCTTGGTGAATATAGTGATCATTTTGCCTGTTTCGCGAATCAGCTGAGAGTTGTGAGAGTCTTCGAATATAGTCTACAAACATTGAGAGTCTTCTTCGCAACAAACATTGCGAATATAGTGAAAATTCTGCCTGCTTCGAAATAAAGCTAAGTTGTAAATGGGACTCGTCAAATACTTTGAGATGTGCAATTTGCCTTGTAACAAAAAAAATTTGCATGGTGCTCTGTATTTCATTGTCGCCGCATGTCTTATTGGGAAAAAATTTGAAAAAACCTATTATATGCAGGCAAATCTATTCAAGCTGGTGTTCATCTTCGTAATCTTCGTAATTGAATCCTGTGAAATTCATCTTGCAATCATTCCTTTTTTATTTCCTGTGCACGATAAACATCAGCGTAGTAGGTAACTGCGTAGATGACTCGCTGTAATTCGCTCAAGCATTGAGAGTCATGCGAATAGTTTATCAACTTTCTGTGAATAGGGCGAATGAGGAGCTTTGAGAGGCCGAGTGTTTGTAGCTTTATCTATTCGTTATAGCCATGATATAATTACCAGGTATTATTATTCGCTGAAAATCAGCTGGGGATAAACTGTCATTTGGCGCATGTATCAAAATGTAGCGAGTAGGTGGAAACAGTGTTGCTTCTTGTATTATTTTAAATCAGAAATCTGCGAACGATAGGGGTATTCACAATGTGGTGTATTTGTGATTAGTTTTTATAAAATATCCAATATTTAAAAGTTATTGTGAACGAAGCTTTGATAAAGTGTTGTATTTTTAAAATCAGCTATTTTTTTGTGTATTTTTATTTGGAAATATAAATAGAAATCATAATTTTACTGCAGGAAATCATAAAAAATTTAAACAAAACACTACATGCTAATAATTTTTATTAAATTATCTTACAATGCAGCCAGTAGCTTTGAGCAAAAATGCTTTTGGGAAGAAATATTATGCATTTTGTTTTTGTAATTTTACAAAACTTAATACAAATATCAAATTTAAATATTTTTCTTGTCCTTGCACTTGATGTATGTGGCGTGATAAACAACAATTTTATAAGTTCATTACATCAGAAATTAAGTAAGCATAAGAGCAACAATATGATTCAAAGTTCTAATGTCTGACTTAAAAAAAGTTAAAATACTATAAAGCCTTTGTATCGTTTAGCGTAATACAATCAGCCCTGTCATGAATAATTTGTCACGCGTAATTGGAGAAGAGAGTTTTCATTTTTAAGACAAAGCTCAAGATTATTTTGGAAATTTTAAATGCAAATTCGTTCATCAACGGTTTATCAACAAATTTGCATTAAAAATTCCCAAAATGGTCTTGAAATTTATCATAAAAATTAAACTCCCTTTTCCGATTTCACGTGAAAAATTATTCATGATAGAGCTGAATATATAGTTGTTGAAATATAAACCAAATCAATCGCTTTATAAACGAAATTGCAAAAGTTTTTTATTGCCAAAATTTTTTTAATCTTTTACTAAAAGTTTTAATCCGAAAATACATTCTGCATTTTATGAAGAGCTCTTTCACAGGTTCGGGAAGTTCGTTTGGTGAACACAATTCATCGATTTTTTTCTGTACTCCTTGCACACTAAATGTTTCTAGCATTGGCTTGATTAAAGACGGCCTCCAAATCTTTTATTTTTTCCATAAATGCAGCTGATGGCTTTTTCAGCCTTCCCTGTCAATTTCGTCACCTGTTAATGTTCATATGTAGACATCTGGGTAAAAGTAAAAGCAAAAATCCCCTTCTACTTCTTGGTGTGCTTGCAGTACTTTTATTTGACACCAATTTGACACTATATGCCCAAAGTAACGAGTAAAAGTAGCGATTAATAGTACCTGGTAATTTTATCATGGTTAAAGCGAGTCTCTTAAGCAAAACAGTGGTGAATAGCAACCTTAGCGAAGTTTACTTTTTGAGCGAGTCCACATTTTGTATATTCGTTGAAAGAGAATGGAATGCACGATAGCTACTCCCATTTTCAACGAGTGCTTTTATGTCTAAGTGAAGCCACTAATGCAGTTCTCTGATCCACACTCAACAAAATCTGCTTCCCTTATATTAAGAAACTGTGGCTTCAATTCATAGACACGACTTTTTCTATATTCTATAGAGGTTTCTACTTAATGTAGAGAATTTATACATGATTTAACGAACTCACGTCTTGCTGTCGTTGCAACGTTATCAAAAAAGCTTCTTAGTTTTGAAGACAAGTTTTTACTCAAATACAATATAAGAGATGAAAGCATGATAAAAGTATATTTCCAAAAATTGTATAAAAAAGCAGAAGTAATTTGAAGAAAAACTGTATTGATATCAAGTCTGCTTGCAACATTCAACAGCATGATTTCTTAAATTTGGAGAAATATAATTTACAATACTTGGATATTTCATAGAATACATGCAAGCTTTTCTTTTTTGTGCACCACAAGTGATTTAGTTTAAAGATGCTTTTCTTTTATTTCTAGAAAAAAATGCTTTAAAATTACTTACAAAGAGAACGATTCTAAATGAAGCAAATTAAGCGATGATTGATTAACAACTGCGATGGTCGAATGGATAAGCTGATGGACTTACACTCACGTGCCCGAGGTTCAAGTCTCTGGATAGTGGTAATTTTTCAATTTATTTGAATGTTAATAATTATAGTAATAATAATAATGTTTGCAGTTTTTCGTCAGTATAAAAATAATAATTCTTACGGTATGCTGTTTAAGATCTTAAAAAATGGTTTTTTTTGCAAAAATTCTAAAATTTTTCCAAGGATTCGAAGAAAAATTTCTTATTTTCCAAAAAAAATTCTTTTAGTTATAGCCGATGATTAATAAAGAGTAGAACATTTCTTATTTTCAGAGAAAATGCTTCTCTTAGTTATAACCGAAGATAAATAAACGGTAGAAAAACTTACTCAAATGTCATAAAATACGAATGGGCTTAGTTTCTTCAATTTAACGAAATAGTTCGTAAATGATGGGATAATTTTCCTAAACTGTTTCCCACTTTTGGTGTTAATTTAATGAAAAATATATACTTCACTTGTAGATGATAATCGATCATGGCGCTAAATGAAGCTCGATTTTTTAACGATTGGGTGCTATTTTTCTAGATCTTTTGGAAATTGTTTTCTGAGTGCAACTTCATCTTTCTGGTAGAATTAAATGCTTGAATGAATTCTCTGGTAGATTAAATGAAGATCTTAGTAACATACATTAATGGGCTTGTTGTAATGGTCTTCAACTTAATGCCGCTACATCGTATGTTCTACCAAAATGAAAAAAAATAAAACTATGTTAAATGCAGTTCCTGAATTAAATATTGGTACAAACCAGGGTTGATATTTTCAATATAATTGTACTTTTTTAGTACAATTTTATATTTTTCCTACTTTCCTACTACCAAAGCAACAACAAAAATTTATCTAGTTCTTCATTTTGGTACACTGTAAAATACATGAAAACTATTTTAAAGAGTCGATTTTCTCCCATTTATATAAAATTGCTTAAGGAATCCTTTAAATTCCTCATTAGACTTATTGAGCAAAATATTTTTTAAAGTGTAGTGAACTAAATGCCACAATATTGATATCAGTTGTACCAGAAGTAATATATAAAATGAAAAAAATTCTAAAATTTGACTGAAAGATTTTCCCATTAATTTCTTTCGTTACCTGCACATAGAAAGGCCTTGACTAACATTATAAAAAATTTCGGCTTGATTGTGTCAGATTTAGGGAGGATGGGGTGTTGACTTAAAGGCATCTGCGAAGAACCTGATTTAAAAGAATATAAGTGGCTTTTCTATATTTAGGTAACGAAAGAAATTTGCACGTTTATAGAAATTTATGTTTTTTTATTATAAAAAAACCTTCAAACTTTATGTTTATATGATTTTTTGTTTTTCTTTTTGTGATTATAAAAAACATTTGTGATTAATTAAAAATAAATAAAAACCTTTGTAATTTTTTTATAAGGTTAATGGACTGAATTGTTAAAAGCACATTCACTTTAATTTAAATTAAACCTAACAAGGAATCTTATCTTCGACTGGGTTAAAGTAAAGAAACCCCTACAATATATTCTTAGTTAGCCATGTTTTTAAAGTTTGATGACGTCACTTCGTATAGATTACGGTTGTGGTGTTCATCAAATTTTACGAAAACTCAAATGCAGAACATGTTAAAGATATGTAAAATATATTATCTGTTTACTAGGCTGTTTAATACACACATTTTTTTGGAATTTATATAAGGTATACTACTTTGATAACGTCACTTTGTATGGTTGACTGGTCGAGTTTATATCAACTATGCCAAATTCCAAACTCAGTGATTTTTAATATTCTTAGCATATGTTCATAATTTTATTTTATTAAATTAATTTTTGCGGAATTTTTAGAGACTTAACCGTTTTATATAGCTACTTTGCCTAGGAAGTAGGTGTGGTTGCTATACTATTTTGACAAATTTGAATATATGATGAATATTTGAGAGCAAAGTTCATATGATAAAAGTTCAAGTCATTACATTAGTTTTTGTGGCATTTTCAGAGATTTCACCATTTCGTTACAGTCACATTGTATGGGAGGTTGTTGCGTTGTTTTTTCGATTTTAAAAATTTCAGTTATATGGTAAATTTTTACAGTCAAAGCTTATGGGCAAATTTTTAATCATGACATTAATTTTTATGTCATTGTTAGATTTTTAAAAGATTGTTAGATTTTTGATAAAGTAACGTTGTATGGGAGATATTCGTTGCTTTATCCGATTTTAAAAAATTTTGAATATATGGTCAATATTTTACTTCAAAGCTTATGTGCACAATACCAAAAAAATGCAAAAATTTTTGTGGCGTTTTTAGAAATTTTATTGTTTGATAAAGAAAGCGTAGTTTTCATCCGATTTTGCGCATTCTCGAACTTGATCTTTCTTTTTTAATATAAGCACTTATACCAAATTTCATACGATAGCTTTAAATTTGCGGCTGTAATCGCGTCGACACACTGACTTAGCGAAATCGGCTCAGGAGGTGATGCTGATCAAGAATATGTATACTTTTCTATACCTGCCACGCCTCCTTATCAGCGTTACGAACGGAGTAACAAAGTTAAGTACAATTTTTTTCAATTTCCTTATAAAATGAAGAAGTCATTTATCAAACCTGGTACAAACAAGCTTAACGTTGTTACGAAAATTGTAAACCTTGGTTTTTGTATGAATAACCTTTCCTTTCTTGTACAGATCATGTTAATAATGTTGTCTAAAAAGTTTATTATATCCTACGTAACTAAAGCATGTCCGCCAACTTATGCACTATTGAATCAAAAAAATTGTTAGTCAAGCAATTTATCATGCCCGTCATAACAGACTCTGAGATAATTTACAGCAAACTTGATTCATCGTCTCTGCTGAAACTTAATGTTGCGTTTAATTATGCCACGCGTTTTGTGAATGGGTTAAACAAGTTTGACCATTTTTCTAGCTTTAGAAATGTAATAATTGGTTGTAGTTTGAATGATTATTTCCAAGCTAGAAATTTTATTTACATCCATAAAATCATTCACACTAAAACTCCTCATCATTTCTACGAAACTGCAATTTAGTACATCAACATCAAGGAGATGTAACTTACTCATTATCCCGAGATAAAGCTCTCTAATCAGTTCAAATCTCTTTTTCATTAATGCTTGAGAGCGAGCTCGGTCGAGCTGTCAGAATGGATGAAAAGAAATGAAGAAAATGAATGCTTAGAACCATGGTAGAATAAGAGAAGGTATATGCATTTCGGAGAGACATACTGCCGGAACTGTCAAAACGAAGTTGACAGCTCAAACAAAATCTGAAAACGATGAGAATGCGATAAGAAAGCAAAAATAGGCAAGAATAGCAAAATGCTTGAGTTTGACAATTCTGACTATGAGAAAAAGAGAGCAGTCAGAAATGCATATACCTTTACTAGTTCTACCATGCTTAGAACAAAGAAAAGCACAGTGACAGTTCGAGCAAAGGCAGAAAAAGAGTGCATTTCTTTCAAGTGCCACAACCTTATAAATGAACCTTGGCCTCGTAGAATAAGAAAAATCTCGAGGAAAGAAACTTTTAGGCCATCAATTTTTTCTCATTCTTTTACTTCTTAATTTTATTTTATATTCATTCTCTCAAATTTATTATTTCTTCCTTAGTATTTAATTTATTTTTCAGTTAATTAAATGTGTCTCTATAACCAATTTTTTATTTTTGTTATCGTTTTGTGCCACTTTTATGTTTTATTATTGCTGTTACCTATTTATTTTTCATATTTTGATGTGTTTAGTAAAACTCAAGAAAAATAATTTGTTGTTATCTCTAATTAATGTAATTTTGTAATTTTTTTAGAATTTCTTTTTCGTAGAATAAGAAAAATCTTTTATTTGTACTGTAAAATAACATTGTTTCTTATTTGTACTCAATTATTTTCTATAAATAAATAAATAATATCAAAAAAATTTGTTTTGGTTTATTTTATAAAAAAAAAAATCAACTGAACTTAAAATTATGTTTTTATCTTTTTATTTTTTTAATTTTTAATAAAAAAAATATTAGTAAAAACTTAAATTTTCATATTAATAACCACTTTCGGTTTCGTTTTCGGTTTCGGCCAAATATTATAAAATGGTTTCGTTTTCGGCAAAAATTCCGGTTTCGGTCGAACACTAACAATAACCTTTATAAATTTTTTAAAAATAATTACTTCTTGTGTCTAAAAAAATGTTTGAAAAAAGCTGCTTTTTTTCTTGTTACACGTATATTATACCTTAAGTACGTACTTCTCCGAACAGCTAGCAGTTTTAACCCTTAACTGGTACACTTAAAAAAATTATACTAATAGTACATCTGGTCCCAGGACCACACCTAGGTCCCAGGACCACACCAATTTAAAATGCTAAAAAAAAAAAATTTTGCTAGAAATGCGTGTTATTTTTATAGGTACGTCTTAATTAAAGTTTAATTTTCCTATTTAGAAAGAATTTGGTAAACTATTTTGCACTATTATAGGTACGTCTTAATTAAAGTTTAATTTTCCTATTTAGAAAGAATTTGGTAAACTATTTTGAATAATTGAATTTAATTGAATTTTGAATAAAATAATAAGATAATTAATTTTTTTGTTTTTTTGTTCCAGTCCCACAGACCAGGTGTACCAGTTAAGGGTTAACAAAAGTTCAACGAAAAATGACCAAGCTTAGAGAGCTGTACAAATTTTTTGTGCTAGGCAAAATGAAGAATAGTTATTGTCTGTTATTCTTACTCTATTAAACAACGTAAATTTTTTTTTAAAAAATCGCTGGTTCATTTAAAATTATTGTAATTGAATTTGGGCCGCTTAAATCGATTAAATACATCTTAGAGCATAGGATTGAGTTCGAACTTTCGGAAAATATTTAAATCGGTGTCCTATTATTTTGATGAAGACATAGAACATAAGCTGCAAATTTATAAATTTATAAGTAAGGCGTGGCAAAGCGCGGCGGGAAATAGCAAGTATATTAATAAACCGATATTTCCATCGAAAGTCAAAATTTTGATTTCTGTGTCGTTTTTTTCTTATTCTTAGCTTACGATATTTTACGAAAAAGTTGTTACATTAAAAATGTCTACAATTTCAAGGATATCTGAATGTTTTTGGAGTCAAAGAAACAAAAAATTTTAAAACTAAATAGGTGAAAAATCCGATTGTAAAAAGTATTTCAATAACAAAACAAATGCTAGTTGCAAAGAGGCGGAAGAGATGTGGTCAAAACTAAGTATGTAACAATTTAATCTAAGATACACACATCACGTATCCCAAATTTAAGCGAAATCCATCAAGCCATTTAGATTTTCAAACAAACAAACAAGCAAACAGAAAATGAGTTTTATTACTATAAATAACTATAAATTTAACTGATGATTTGTGAAGGAACTACAGAAATGCTCTTTGTTCAAAAAGTGTTTTCAAGGAGGCATACAAATATTTTTCCCATATTAGAATTAAGCACAAATTTAGCTTCATGTAAGTCAACCGTTTCATTCCCAGCAAATTATATACGCATTGTTGGGACAATGCATACTTTTTTTCTATTAAAAATTAAAATGCTTGACATCATTTATATTTTTTAAATTGAGTATCTTTTGACAAAATGCATTGCTGTTTTTTTTTTTTTGCCAATTTACCTTATAATTAATTTTAATTAATACTAAAAACGGCAAAAAGGGGAAAACAATTTACAACAATAACAACATAAATAATATAGATAGTTGAATAAAATTTTTCCCAAGCTCTGTCGTTGGGGCTGTTTTTTTATATTATTTTTGCTTTGATTGAAAGAAGCTTACTTAACAGTTGCAACAAACTATAAACGACCTAGCAGCAGTAGCAGCAGCAACACAAGCAACAGCAACAGCAAGTTGCACGCGGTACGCTTGTTAATTGCAATTTTAATAATAAATAATGATAATAAACAACAATAATAGCAACAGTAACAACAATAAAAATAATAACTGACAAAGCATACGAAATAATAAATGGCAATAAGACGCAGAGAGGCTACAAAAAAAAAAAAAACGGCAAAAAAATATTAAATTATAGGAACAGTATTTTTTTCTTTCTTAAATTTAACGTCTTTCTGATATTTATCTATAAAATAAATAAACGCAAAATATGAATGCAATGTAAAGGGAAGTCAGCTAGGCTGCAACAACAGCAACAACAGTGCAAAATGTTTACAATATAGCACTGTAGATACGTAGATACTTAGATACCTTATAGGAAGAAAAAAAAAATCATATGGCCCCAAGTGAGCCAAACGCAGTGTTGTGTTGCCAAGCTGTGGGGCTCAGTAACAAGCCATCAAAGTTGCTGCTACAAATGTTGCTGCTGCTGTTGCATTTAACTTCTCAACTTTTGTAGCTACAACAAAATAAAAACCTAAAAAAATAACAGAAAAACATTTGAACGCTCAAAAAAAAAAGTATCTAAAAACATTTAGCAGGAAACTACTTTGCATTTAATTGTTTGTAATGACGTGCAATATAAAATGTAAAAATGTGTTGCAGATACCTAGTTTGTTGCACTATGTGTTAAGTGTTTTTTTTATTCTTCTACTTCGTCTTCTTCTACATTTTTCTAAACGCCCAAACGATCGGCCAACCGACTAAACAGCAGCAAATCTGTTGCTATATATTTTTTCTTTTGTGTTTTTTTTTGTTGTGTTTATTTTTGTTTTCATCATTTTGTTGCAATATTAAATTCGTAATTTTGTGTGCCAGTTGCTTAAACTTTGCGGAGTATTTTTTAGAGCTCGATCTACCGAAAACTCACTCTGCTACACTTGGCCACTGTTTGTAGCTCTTTTGCTCTTCGCCATTCCGCTTAGCAGGTATAACTTGGCTTTTATCTTCCCTGTTATTTGCTTCTTTGGTAGTGCAATTATTTTGCACTTCACTGTGTTTTTATGTTGTGTGGTGCAGGTGCGTAGGCATGAATTTTCATAAGGGGAGCTTTGATAACATAAATCTATTAGTGCGATATTAAAAGTTAGAATTTTTTTCTACAAAATTGCATTCTAAAGTAGGTACTCTTGAATATGGCCATATATATTTTTTTCTGTAGCAAAAGAAGAAAAGATAATTGGATTTTTTGTTTGATGAAGAAGAAATGATTCGAAACACAAAGTTTTGATTTTCGCTGCGAGTATCTTCGCCGTTTTTTAATATATTTCATGCAATCTTTCTTTGTCTAAATGTTCTAATGAATTCAAATAAATTATTTTATTGTCTATAATTCTTTCGACATATAATTATCTAGCATTCGAGAATGCACCCAATTATGGTCTATTTGGTTTAATTCGTATTTTAAGCAAAAATGTGTAATAAACAAAATGATGAAACACAACTCTCAGAGAAGTTTAAAGTTAAGGTGTTGGTTTAATTGTGAAAAACGAACGTTAAAACTAAAAATCTTATATCTCAAGCAGTGATGTGATTTTCATATTGCCAAAAATCCCAAATGCATGTGCAAAAATCCCTTCTTTGCTACTTTTTATCTTCCAAAAGATTCTAAAATCCCACGAAAAATTCCTCTAATTTCAATGTCAAAATAAGCAAAATAAATAATTTTTGTTTCTTTATATGTATGGTTACACTGTGACGCAATATTCAACTTTTTGACTCCAAAAAAAAAATCACTTATCCCAGCCGAAAGTACTCGATGAGAGGAGAAAAGTAATTTCTGGATTTTGCTAGATTGATTGCCGTTCGTTTTTTATGAGCCTCTATAGTTTTTTCGCCAAATTCGATTTTGAGCATTTTTTTGCAATTTTCTTCTATTTTTCGCATGGCCATAGTTCGAAAAATGCTGTGAATTTTTTTTTCCAGTCTTCAGCAAAGTTGTAGCTCTTGACTCGGCCAACAAAAATGCTGAATATATTAAGTCGGAAAAAATTTCATCTTCATGCTCAAAACCCCAAAAATGTCGAAAAAATTAGCACTTTTTTCACCGATTTTTTTTGTTTTTCGACTACAGCTCTTGAACTATTAAAAATTTTACCAAACAATCAAGGGGAGAAATGTAGCCTATAAAATTATGAACAATTTTTTAATACATACCAACTTCATATGACCCACCTTGACAAACATTTTTGCGCATTTTTTTATTTTCGTTTTTTATATACGAAACAACAAAATAAAAGCGTATTTGTCAAAATCGTTGTTGTTGTTTTTTTATGAAAGAACAAAGTAAATTTATATAAGTTAACCCACATAACTCCATGACACGACTTGGCATCACTATTGTGTAAGATCAACCCTGGTTGATCTCATTTACAGCAGTGGTAACAATCAGCTGTGACGCGCGAAGTTGGTTGTGGTTTTACACTTGAAATCAACAGATGCAATGGTAAATTTTTGTCATTCTACTTTTTTTATATAAGTGATTGAAGTGAGTGATTGAAAATGGAAAGATGCTCGAAATTAGATAGTTTCTGTTACGTTTGTGGTAAACTAGAGCCAAAACATGGAAAACAAGAACGAAAAAATTTATTTTCTAATAATTTTAAACTCGCATATAAACTTTATTTCGGTGAAGAGAATACAAGTGGCGACGAACATACGCCAAATACGGTGTGTTCATTATGTTATGGCAATCTCTTGGGGTGGTTGCATCAAAGAAATTTATGTTTACGGTATGTCAAGCCAATGCGGTGGGTAAGAAATACATCCGGGGTACATGACCCAGACAAGTGCTACGCTTGCGTAAATTTTACCAAAGAAATTAATAGAAAAAAAACGCAGAGCAAAAGCATATAATGCCACTGACTCCGCTGAATTACCAATACCGATGCCCGATGATGCCGAAGTACCAAAACCACCGAGTCCGAGTATGCTATCAATGATGACATCAGAAAGGGGAAACACCAACTATGGTGACTTCGATCCGGATTTTTCCCCTGAAATCGCAGATGATGCATCAAAGCCACTAGCACAAGAAGAAATCGATTTCCTCGTGGCCAAATTTCGTTTTTCGCAGCGTGATGCCGAATTTTTCACTACATTTATGAAGCGCAGAAATCTGACACAGAAAAACGTTATCGCCAGTGGTTACCGTAAACGCAAAGCTGAGTTCCAAAAACTATGCAACGTCAATGATTTGAATACGTTCACATATTGCAACGACATAAAAGCCTTAGTGAACAAAATGGGTATGGAATATAATGCTGCCGACTGGAGATTATTTATAGATGGCTCCACGTCAAGTTTAGTTAGTGGCAAGTCAGTGGCATTATATACTTTTGCTCTGCGTTTTTTTTTCTATTAATTTCTTTGGTAAAATTTACGCAAGCGTAGCACTTGTCTGGGTTATGTACCCCGGATGTATTTCTTACCCACCGCATTGGCTTGACATATCGTAAACATAAATTTCTTTGATGCAACCACCCCAAGAGATTTCCATAACATAATGAACACACCGTATTTGGCGTATGTTCGTCGCCACTTGTATCCTCTTCACCGAAATAAAGTTTATATGCGAGTTTAAAATTATTAGAAAATAAATTTGTTCGTTCTTGTTTTCCATGTTTTGGCTCTAGTTTACCACAAACGTAACAGAAACTATCTAATTTCGAGCATCTTTCCATTTTCAATCACTCACTTCAATCACTTATATAAAAAAAGTAGAATGACAAAAATTTACCATTGCATCTGTTGATTTCAAGTGTAAAACCACAACCAACTTCGCGCGTCACAGCTGATTGTCACCACTGCTGTAAATGAGATCAACCAGGGTTGATCTTACACAATAGTGATGCCAAGTCGTGTCATGGAGTTATGTGGGTTAACTTATATAAATTTACTTTGTTCTTTCATAAAAAAACAACAACAACGATTTTGACAAATACGCTTTTATTTTGTTGTTTCGTATATAAAAAACGAAAATAAAAAAATGCGCAAAAATGTTTGTCAAGGTGGGTCATATGTAGTTGGTATGTATTAAAAAATTGTTCATAATTTTATAGGCTACATTTCTCCCCTTGATTGTTTGGTAAAATTTTTAATAGTTCAAGAGCTGTAGTCGAAAAACAAAAAAAATCGGTGAAAAAAGTGCTAATTTTTTCGACATTTTTGGGGTTTTGAGCATGAAGATGAAATTTTTATCCGACTTAATATATTCAGCATTTTTGTTGGCCGAGTAAAGAGCTACAACTTTGCTGAAGACTGCAAAAAAAAATTCACAGCATTTTTCGAACTATGGCCATGCGAAAAATAGAAGAAAATTGCAAAAAAGTGCTCAAAATCGAATTTGGCGAAAAAACTATAGAGGCTCATAAAAAACGAACGGCAACCAATCTAGCAAAATCCAGAAATTACTTTCGGCTGGGATAAGTGATTTTTTGTTTGGAATTTTTGTGTTGTACTGTGTTATTTAATAAACTTGAAGTGAAATAAAAATCTTATTTATTTCTTAAAAATTAATTGAGATAAAAAAAAACTTTTACCATAATCATAGCTATAAAATCGGCATTTATATTCAGAATTTTAAGTACAATTGAATTACTACATAAGAATGCATTCAATAAATGCAAAATTGATTTATAAATAAAATTTTTAATTCACATTAATTTTTAAAAAAATTATTAATTATTCATTTTCATTGTTCATTTTTGCTATTTAGAAAAATAAAAAATTTTTTTATTCATTTGAATGCTATTCACAAAAAATGCAATTCACAAAGAATTTCATAATTTTCAATTATTCTTTTTTTATTCATTATTAATTTTATATTCGTTATTAATTTTTTATTCATTATTCTTTTGTTATTCATTATTCATTTTTTATTCATTATTAATTTTTTATTCATTGTTCATTTGTTAGTCATTATTCTTGTTTGTTCTTTATTCATTTTTTATTCATTATTCATTTTATATTCACTATTAATTTTTTATTCATTATTCATTTCTTATTAACTATTACTTTGTTTTTCTTTATTCATTTTTATTCATTTAGTTCCAAGCCTTATATAAAAAAATGAATAACAATTGAATAAACAATAAAAAATTGATAATGAATAACAAATGAATAAAAATTAAATAATGATTAAAAAAATAATCATGAATATCAAATGAATAATGAATAAAAAATGAATAATGAACAACAAAAGAATAATGAATAAAGAATGAATAACGAATAAAAAATTAATAATGAATAAAAAATGATTCATTACTCTACATAACGAAAATGAATAATTGAAATGAATAATTAATAATTTTTTTAAAAATGAGTGTGAATTAAAAATTTTATTTATAAATCAATACAGCATTCATTGAAAACACTCTAATTTCGTTATTCACTGAATCACTTTTTTGTGAATAAAATCAAATTGGATGCATTCTTTTACAGATCTGACTATAATAATATACAATACAAATAATACGTATATATTGAGGTGCCTTGACTTGTATGGGGAGAAAAAAGTTCCATTTGTGGACCTCTAAAAATTAACCTTGATCTATTTTATAATGATTCCCAAAATATTTTTGTTGCAATGAAAGCCTAAAACTTTTTTCAGGAACCTGCAAAAATTAAGTTTTTCGTGAATATATTGGCTGCTGTAATAGTTGGAAAAAAATAAACTGGCAGAAATTAAAGGCTGCAAAAAACTTTTCCAATCTGCATCAAACAACTTTAAATTTTTGCAGTCGGATTAAAAATAATGCTGTTTTTCGTGCATTTCTTGGAATGTTTTTAAAATTATTTTCGTATATTACTTCACTTGACATTCTTTTACTTTCTTAATATCGTTAAAAAGGTTTTGAGTGCTTGCATTGTTTCCTGGTCAGAACTGCTTAAATTGATACATATTAAAGCTCAAATATTAATTGTAAAATAAAAACTTACTAAACAATGTTATTTAAATTTTCAAAATTTTTGTATGAAAATTAAAATAAAAAACTATGCTCGAAAAACTGCAATATCTTTAATCTGATTGCAAAAATTGGAAGATCTTTTATTTTCTGACAGTTTATTTTTTTTATAAATATTAAACCGGTCAAAATATTTACGAAAACATGATTTTTTTAAGTTTTTGCTTAAAATTGTAGCTCATTGACGGTGATCATAAATCCAAAATATTTTGGATATTTTGGTAGCGTAAACTTTTTTTCGAATTCGTAATGTCGTATTCTGCAATCCGAATCATAACATCGTATTCGAACATTCGTAGCATTGCTATTCCACAATCCGAACGCATCAACTTTTGACAGCTGTTTTTTGGATTTCTTCACGAAAGCTTTGCCTCTACGGATTTGTTTACGACAAAAGATAACAATTGAATTTTTATAGAATTAGGTCGCAAAACAAAATGTTTAATTAATTTTTGTTAAATATAGGTAAAATATTTTTTTAAACCTGTGAATATGTTAGTTGAAATTTATTAATTGCATTTCCTACATTTCGTAATCCATTTCCAAAGGGTTGATGTAATCTCGCTATATTCTTCGATGAATTTTCATTGATTCTGTTTGTGAGGAATCTTCCTCTTACTGTGCGAAAATTCAAGTCACAGCTAAAAAATACAATGTTGATCAAAAACACTTCAGTTTTTCAATTTTCTTTTTATTTATTTGTGTGCTGTTAAAATCAGTTTTTTTTCGAATTCCCGAAAGTAATTTCGAAAAGGGGAAGTTTCGTTCGGAAATTGGATTAGCAAATTTGTCGTATTCGTAGCGTTGCTTTACGTACGGAATTTCTTTACGACGGATTCTGGAATAGAGCTGATTACCTTTAATCTAGCACTTCAAAGTCAATGTTTAATAATACTTTGTTATTTTATACGAGGGGCGGCTGAAAAGTTCGCGTCTTAGGATACTTAACGATGAGTAATTAGCATGTTACTCATGTCACTAGTTGCGAAACTCAGTAATTTTATAAAAGCAATCACTAATTAAGTTTGCACTCAGTGTTCAATTATTTATCGAACAACAAACGTCACCATGTCAGCCGAATCTGGAAATTCTCGGAATTTTTAATACCACGCCGTGATAAAATTTCTAGTAAAGAAGGGAAATACATCGAACGACAACATTTGAAGAGTTGTCATCGGTTCTGCAGGATTCTGCGCCTTCATATACGATGGTGAAAAATGGGCCAGCCTTTTGCAACAAGGACGAGAGAACTGTGAAGAAGACCCTCACTCGGGCCGCCTTGTCACTGTACTGAGCGAATAAAACGCCCGAAAAGTCGAAAAAATTTTTCTGGCCGACTGAAGAATTATATTAAATTAATTAAATTAATTAAATTGAAATTATAATTGATTAAATTATAATTAAATTAACAGTTCCCGAGGCTATTGTACAGAAACGACGTGTGAAACTGAAGTGCGGAGTGCTCTTTCTGAACAAAAAACGCGCTCGTTCACACCGCACATGTTGCGAGGCAAGCCCTAAAAGACACGGAGTTCTTTAAAAATTGTGAATTCGTCTATAATAAGATTTATCGTGTTAGCGCAAAACATTTTGGTCGATTGAATTAAAACATTAATGTGTTCGACACTATCATTTTCAATTTTATCATCTCTATTGCAATTAATATTAAAGTTTTATAGGTACTGAAGCCAAAAATTGATAGTTAAACTTCCGAACGAATTCCGTGTGTGTGAACAAAGGAAAAGAAAACGAAATATTTCTATTTTTTTTAATTTTTTATTATTTTTATTATGATTTTTAAAAATCATCTGAAATTTTAATATGCTATTCATAACATTAGTGGCTATCGCTGTAACTAGAATCAAAGCTTCATTTCAAAAACATCGTATATTTTACACTTAATAACCAGTAGAAAACAAGCTGGTTTAAGAACTTAATTTTCAAAGGCGCGTCATTCTGTCAATTTTCAATATTTTTTTTTCTGGTGCTAAATTTCAAATGGACTCAGAGTAATTAACAATATTCTTGGTTTTTATTTTTCAGATAAATGGAAAAGTCAAAATCTACATGCCACTTTTCCTTGAGATCGTCTCATTGAGCGCCATTTTGAACAAGATCAACAATTTTTTAATTGAAAAAAATATTTTTTTTATGATGAATGAGTATATGTAATGCTACTAACTCATGTTATTAAAAAAGGCACAGTTTCGATAGTATCGTAAGTATAGACGTAGAATTCCTTTTTATTCAGTAATAGAGAAAAATTCTGGTTTTTTTCATGTATATTCTTCAAAACTTTTTTTAAAGTATTTCATCTTCTAAATAAAAATTATTCAAAAACAAACTTTTTGTTGTTGTCCTTCTTCAAACTTACCTGATCTGAAAAGCTCACAATTAAATTCATGTAAAAATTTGTTTTGCTTTAAAAAAAGTTTTCGTTTGATATTTTTGGTGATGAATTTGTTGTTCTTGTTCATTTGTTTTGTTGGTTAAAACTCAATGTAATTCAAAGTTATGTTTAATTAATGGAAATAAATATGGGTAAATTTGAATTATTTATTTTTCCTGTAGTAAAGAGCATATTTATATATGTATGTATATTTTAAAAGTAATTTAAAATTAAAATTTTAGTTAACAAAATAAATTTTTAACAGGAAAGAATATAATGCATAATAAAAATAGTTCGAATATATTATGGTATTTAAAAATTAAATGTAGTTTTTAAAGCACAACGAATGCTAGTAGCTTTTCACTCGGCAATAATTGCCTTTGCCGCAAGCAGTTTGTGGATTATTCGCCCGCATGAGGGGGTTTACGAAAGTCCCCATTAAACCCGAGTGGTCAAGAAACTACTTGCGGCGAAAGCAATTATTGCTCATAGAATTGCCGAGTGAAAAACGGCCCTTTGCAGCACATGCAGAACCAAAACAACAATATCAGCAGCTAGTAGCAACGTTGCCAGTAATGTTGGAAAAATTTCGTGGTAATTTTTAATTGCCCTTAGGAATTTTTGTCTCTGGGAATTCCTATTAAATTTTTTAATTCAGCGTGGTATTTTTTAATTGGCGGGATATTATTTTAATTTACGTGGGAGTTTGGTAATATTTTTCTTACATTTTTTTCTTTTTTAGTAAGCAAAGTTTCTCTTTGGTATTTCAAAATGTTTTTTAAATTGTTTGTGCATATGGGACTTGTGGTATTTTTTATGCATATGGAATTTGTGGTGGTTTTTTAAAAAGCGTGGTATTTTTGTGGTAATTTTTAATGATCGTGAGATTTTTTTTTGATATTTTTTTATTGCGGAAGAAACTTTTTTGTTTATCTTTACAACGGTAATTTATTTTTGTTGTGTGTAATTTATGTAAAAAAAGTAACTTTTTGTCGGAATTGTTTTAAATTTTAACTGGCAACCTTGGCTAGTAGTAGTACATTTTTTTGTAGCCGCATACTCTCTGGCTCTCTAACTACATGCATCTGTATTTTCTATTGCATTACAACCCAACAAGCCATGAATGTTACTGTGCCAGCTAAACGGTACTTAAAACGGCAGCGTCTGATTTGCTGGTATGAAAACGACATGTTTTTGCACCTTTAAACCGTTCTCTATATTATTGTAAAGTGCTTTTTTATATTTATCAAGAATCGAATTGAAATTAATGTTATATTCGCTTGATGCGTCGTTTATTCTTGTCTTTTTTTCCTCTCTTTTTCACCCGTTCGCCAAAAAACTCTAAAATATGCATTGAATCCTGCATTGAAATCAAGGTAGTGCAGTTGAGTTGCCGATCATTGTTTAGTTTATTGTTGCAACTTAATAAAAACCACTAGTTAATCTAGTTAATCAATCAGCTAACTAATTAATCAGCTAATGAAGTTTTTTTCTTTTCATATTGAAAATGTTGATGCTATTGTTTCTTGCAATAAATTGTTCTAACCTGACCTAAAGTGATGTGTATTTATATATGTATGTTTTACATACAATTAATAAAAAACAACAACAACAACAACAACAACAAAAGCAGCACAACAACGAACGACGTGATTACGAACCAAACAAGCAAACACAACAACAACAACAACCTTAAAAACAGCATAAGCAGTTACTGCAGCTACGCAGCTAAGCAGCTTGTGCATTTCTCATACGAATTTAAGAATTTTTCATCTTCTTAGATTTTGCTATTTTATTAGATATTCGTTTTATTCCCACTAAAACTGATATTTTGGCATTTTTTTCTTCTTTGTACGATGAATATTAAAGGCTGTAGGTATACCCCAAAGTGTCAAATATCGCTTTGAAAAAATTCGTGAAACTGACCCCCATACAAACCGCGCTGTAAGACGTAATTCTACGTCAAAATAAGTATATTTGCTTCTTTGAACACTGAAAAGTAAGTATTAGTAAGTATAATTTTTTAAAATAAGTATAGTAATAAGTATATTAAAATAAATATACTAAGTAAGTATTTTATCTTAGAAAAATAAATTGAATATTTTTTTGATACAATTTACTAATTTATGTTAAAATCAATAGAACCCACAATATTCTTTAAATATTGTCACACCCTCTTTTTGTTTTCTTTAAAAAGATTTGTGTATGCAATCTATCCAATAAAACAAAAAGTCTTCAGATAAAAAAGAAACAAAATATTAATTTTATATATTTGAAAATCATATATATTTATAATACATAAAAAAGTTTAAAAACAAACAAAAGCATAACAAAAAATTAAAGTTATACGCACTTTCAAAGTAGTTAGGGGTCGTCCATAAACTACGTTACCAATTTAGGGGAGGGGAGGGGTTTTGAAATGCACTTCGATAAGTAACGGTAGGGGGGGGAGGTGTTTAGATATTGTAACGTTACCAAAAGTTAAAGAAATCGACGAAAAACCTCTAAGTAATAACACAATCATTTCAAAAATTTTTAACCTTACATGTTTAGCCTTAGATTGATGGTTAACTTTTGTTTCAACGATTTCTTCCACCACCTTTTCCCTCCACACAGGAACCTTTTGGTATTCCTTCACCATCTCAGCACACGCCTGAAAAATTTGGGTCTTTGCTTTTGCGGCAGGCTTTGACGTTAAGGCCTGAATGTTCTTGATCAAAGGAGATACCGTATGACATGTACTGTCCTTCTCAGAAAGAAGAAATAGGTTCAAGGTCGTGTCCTACCTGCGGCTTGTATTTCGTTTTTAAAACTTCTATGAATTGCCATAAGTTTGTATTATATCGTTTACAATAAATCGGAATAAAAAATACTATTTAAATAAATCAATTTTCAGAAAGCATTTGCACAAAAACACAGAACTTGGTGCAGCTCGGGTGCAGCCTTTAAGGGTACTCTGTCAAAGACCAGGTGAATTTCTTTGCGTCAGAAATGAGGATTCACCTGAATGGGTCGGCATAGAATCCGATGAAAAATTCTATTTTGAAGAATCCTCAACAAAGCTACCAGCTTCTTCTATCCCAGTGATTGAGAGCATCGGATCTTGGATCGCAGATGGAATAGCTTTTACAGATGTTATTAATTATTGATTTTTTTCCAATTGTTCCTTTAATGTATCTAGTCATACTAGTCACTTATACTAGTGAAAATTGTCAGAGCTAGTCAAAATATATAATCATTCGAATGAATTAATTTCATATGTCACGTTACTTTATGTGGGGGGGAGGGGTTTTGAAAAGCACTACGAAAAGTAACGCAGGGGGAGGGGGTAAAAAAAACCGGAAAATCAGTAACGTAGTTTATGGACGACCCCTTAAATAAAAAAAAAAATAAAAAAACCACATTCAAATGTATACAGAGACTAAAGAAAAGTTATCATTATTCGCTCTCACTGCCACTGAATTGAAGCGCTACATTAATTTTTTTTTATTTTTGCTTGAAAACGTATTTATCTTGGCTGTAAATTTTATTTAAGGGTGAGGTCTAATTGGTCACTTTCGAAAGTTTTTTTCTTTATTTTTACAATTTTTCGAATGTATATGTATCTAAGAATATTGTTTTAAATTTTTATGAAGATCCGAGCAGCATAAGTAATTTTTTCAACCCAAAACTTTCTCTACCTGAACTCATATTAGAACGCATTTAAAAAACTTTAAGAGCGTTTTTCTCAAAACTACGTTTTCACGGACGCCCCACACTATTTCTCCGGTTTGCTAATCCTTCTGAAATTTTAACCACATATTTAACACAAAACTACTTACAAAATAGACTAAATAGTGTTAAAAAATTGATGTTTACTATATTTTTTTACAAATAACAGCGAAACAAATAATTTTTTCATTTTTTTTGGTTTTTGTTACTTAAAGTTAATAACAATTGCTAAAAATTAATTTTAACAGTCTATTTTATAGTCCTTGTCATATTGAATCTACAACACTTCGGTTTTTTGTTTCAGATAAACAGATGCCGAGATATCGTGTGGGAGCCCACCTGCCTTCAAATTATTAAAAAACGTTAATAAATTTTTTTTTATTTTTATAAATTAAGACTTAATTAATTAAGGAATGATAACCTTACAACTAATATAAACATATCTTTCATAGCAAGCTCACGAGAAATTCCCAAAAATAGCCTATTTTTTAGCCGACGAACTAGAGTACACCCTTAATATTTCAGGTCTTGTTTTTAAAAAATTGTAAAATTCGACACAGCTGCATTCAATATTATTATTTTTTAAAAATAAAATTCACTCCAAAGTCTGTATTTTTAACGCTGTTGGTTACAATTTTCAAACTTTTTCCGCTTTTGCAAATAAAAACGTTCAACCGGAGCTGAAAAGAAAGCATAATTAAGTATATGAAGCTGAAAATAAGTATGATACTTACAAAGTAAGTATAGTTGGTAACATTAAGTATATGAATCAATATACCTTAAAAGTTTAAATATCGTTGTTCAATATTTGAACTTTTTAAATAAATCCTAAAAATACCTTAAATTTTCTAGCGCTAGACCACCGGGATTGCGTTAAGTGCCTATGAACATTCATGCCTGAATTCGCAATTAAAATCAACACTTAAAACAATTGGCATCTTGTGATAATTTTCAACGCGTTCAATGGAACCTTGCTACTTTTGTTGCTTAAATAGCTAATAGCGGGTTTCGGACTATCCTACATGTAGGACGGATTTGACAGGTCGGATGAACATGAAGGATGTGTGAAAGAAATACTGCGTGGATATAGGATGGAAATCAAAAACTTTTGATTTTTTGTGGCGGTCCATCCTACATGTAGTATGTGCAAACGCACGCTCAACCGACTTTATACATTTTCTCATTCTAAAAAAAAAGTCGTGGAGTGAACATATAAAGAAAAACGTAAGCGGAATGCAAATTTTTATACACAAAAATAACAGGTGGTTCGCATACTGTTTTTGAAAGGAGTTCATTAAACTTTATAGAAGTAAACTTAATAAATTATAAAACAACAAGAAATTGTTTTGCCATTGCACGATGCTATCTTCTTGAACGTTAAAAAATAATTAAGTCCATCCTACATGTAGGATAGTCTAAAACACCCCTAATGCACAATGCTTTTGATCGATTATTGTGATCGGCTGCATCATAGCTTCACGCATTCACAATTGACTATGTAGGATAGCTCAAGGCGAACTTACACGATTTGTAAAATGTTAATTGAGTTTCATATTTAAAATGAAGATGATTGTCATCCACATCGAACAGTGAAAGAAATAGAAGGTCTTCTTACTTTTGATGAAAGCGAAAGCAAACCCAACTGATGTGTCATTTGTACTGAAACACAATTCAAAGGTGTTAACATAATTTCAAGCAGAAAGTTGAAATTTTTTTTATTTAATTGCTGAATAGCTTTTATTTATATAATTTTTTAAACGTCAATAAAATTAATCAACCAACAAATATATTTTGACATTCAACACCGAATCATCCATCAAATTTCAAATTTACACTTTGAAATATGTAAATTAAAAATTGATTCACTGTCATCGTTCAACGTTCACTCTCATCGTTTTGAGTGAAATGTGTAAATTCGCCTTAATGCACAAGCCTTTTAACCCTCATCTGACTCTCAAAATTTGCTTGAGTGAAATCTCAAACACGTCACTTTTTTCCATACACCTTTTTCTTTAAATTTTTGTTGTTTTTTTACTTGCGTTTATTACAAGAAAAAGATAAAAAATTAAAAATATTTCTTTGTAAGCTCTCGATCGAAACGGTGCGAGTTCGATTCTCACGTCGTTTTTGAGATTTCACTCAAGCAAATCACAAAATGAGGCGTAAAAAGCTTCGCTTCAAAAATTATTTGTATGAACTTAAATTTTCACATTAATAACCAGTTTCGGTTTCGGCCGAATATTCGGTTTCGGGCAAAATTCCATTTTAAGTCGGACACTATTTGACACCAGTGGACCCTTTGGGAGGGGTTTTGAACCTTGAAAGACTCCCCTGGACTATGGGTTAGTTTGATGTGTGTTCTGTTTTTGAAGCCTTCACTGCACTTTTGCGCTGTGCCAATGTTTATTGTTGTATTTTGTTTCTGTTATTTGTTTCTGTTTTGTGTTTGCTGGCAATTTATAGTCAAATTATAAATGCGAATTGATTGTTCAACATTTTGTCGTTAATTACAACAACAACACCATCTACAAGAGCAGCAACAACAACAAAAACAATCGCACCAACAACTGCAATAACAAAAAACAACAAATTATTGTAAATTAGCAGCTATTTGTTTGACTTTTCGACATTTCTCCTTATATCTTCATTCTTTAATTTTTTTTTTGGTATTTATTTTATTTTTTCTGCTTTTGCATTTAAGAACTGTTTGGTTTTTATTTATAGTTTATTGCTCTGTGGATTTTAGTGTTTTTTTCCCCCCTTTTTTAGTCAGTGGGCGTTGCCACAATTCAGAATTTGAACTTTGCCACAATGATTACAGGTCATTTACGGCCACCAACAGCAGTAGCAGTCAGCAGCAACAGCGGAAGCGGGAGCGGCTTCTTAGAAATCATGACTTAATTAAGGTGCATAGCTTACAATTGCAAAAATTATTGTCCAGAAGTGAGACTTGTAGGTAGCTTCAGTTCAAAATTGTACCTTGTGTAAATGCTGATTGTAGCTAAATGGAAATCTTGGGAAATCTTTTAATTTCATCGCCATGATTGATTTTAGCTATACAAAGGTGGAATTTTATTTATTTTTTTCAAAAGAATGTTATACCAAAGATTCGTCAGTCTGTTTCTCTTAATTTTTTCTCTATAATATTCGTTGCTGATTTGACTTTTTACTAATAACAGCAAAGATTTGTAATATTTTGTCATACAGCGATCGGTTTTCAATTTTTGACTTTTAGTTGCGACAGAAATAATTTGATAACTAATTAATATTTACTATCAGAGAAATCATATAACTTTTTGTATGAACTTTCGTCAGAGTCTTCAAATCATCTGATAGGTCATAGTATTTTCTGATTTTGCACTATCAGACTGTCTATCAGAGAAAATTGGCACACAGAACTTAAATTGGATACTGGTAAAAGAAAATGACTAATTTTAAGCCTTTGCATGGCTTAACCCATTTTCTACTGGGGTCCTTATTTTTTTGAGAAAAAGTGTCAAACTTCTAAATATCCTCAAACGAGGTCTAAAAATAAGTTAAAAATGCTCAGATTGCTTATTTAGTTGAAATTTTTTCCGAGACAAAATGGGGTGGCCGTTTTTCCGATCAGCAAAGTAAAAGGTGATCAAATATGGTTAAAAAAATGATCCAATAAGCTTCAGTTCTTGCTTAGAATAATCTTGATTTTTTAGTATTTTTTCATCATTACATTTGCAAAAATATAAACGTACTAATATTAGAAAGATCTTTAGGGTAGAGAATTCTTAATACTAAAATTAGTTTTATTAATTTAGCAAAAATGACAACAATACTGGAGTGGACCTTATTTTAAAAAGACCACCCCAAGGGCTCAAACTGTTGTAATTGATGATAAAAAAATTCGTGAAAAATTTTAGCGAGATCGGATGCATATAAACCCGTGCACACAGGCTTAAAGTTTGCACAAGTGCATGAAAGAAAAAAAAAATATTTACTTTTTTTTTAATATTTTCATATTCAATTCTATTTGGAATAAGGAAACAGTTAAGATTTTTTGTTTTTTCCAAAAATTTTTCAGTTTAATAAGGGTATTTACCTCAAATTACTTGAATAACTCAGGGGACAACATTTTTATTTTTGCATTTTTAAAGCAATATTTGTATTGTTTTTGACTTAATTTGATGCGCTGATTTCAAAACTATTATTATTTTTTTTTCTAGCATCACCAGTTTTTGAGATAAACGTCAGTAAAATCGTTCAATGACGTTTATCTCAAAATCCAAAAATAAAAATTTTGTCCCCTGAGTTGTTAAAGTAATTTGAGTTGAATACCCTTATTAAACTGAAAATTTTTGGAAAAAACAAAAATATCTTAACTGTTTCCTTATTCCAAAAGAAATTGCAAATAAAAATATTAAATATAATAAAAAAATGTTTTTTCTTTCTTGCACTTGTGCAATCTTTAAGCCGTGTGAGCACGGGTTTATAGGCATCCGATCTTACTAAAATTTTACACGAATTTTTCTTTTATCCATCTATTAACGCAGTTTGACGCCCCATGAAGTGCTTGGAAATTTTCCCCACACAAATAAGGTCCACTCTAGGAGGTACCCTTGTATTTTTCTTAAAAAAATAGACAAATCAATTTTGTGTCAAACTGCAATAGTTTTTGCCCAAAAGTGATCGTCATATGAAATAGTATAAAAATTGCAGTTTTCGGTTTTTATTATTTTTACAATAAAAACAACTTTTCTTAGAAGAATAAGACATTTTTTGGACCTTTTTTGAAAAAAAGATTAAGAATGTAAGTCCTTAGCTAACATAACTGTTACAGTAATTTTTTGCACTTAATTTAATTTAAATTTTAGACAAAAGAAGATTGAATGAAATATATTAAAACACAAAGAAGCTATTCGCGTCGAAAATCAAAACTTTGAACTTGAAATAGTTGTTTTGGCTGTAGGTAATGATGTTATAAACAAAAATACACTGTATTAAGATTTTCTATACTTTTCAAGGTATGAAGATGTTATTGGTGTCAAACAAACGGAAATTTTTTTACTTTATTATCCTTAAGAAAATTTAAAAAGTTAGCATACATTAACATACATACATTATGTTTAAAAAGTTAGCATATTGGATAAAAAAATGCATATTGTAGGGTTCTCATTAGAGAATAATAAAAACAGTCCAGGTCGTGTTTGTAGCCCTTTTTATTTTATTTATTTATTTATTTATTTATTTATTTATTGAATATAGATCCTTAAGCTACAAGACACAAAATCTTAAATTTTACAAGTTTAAGTCACGATTGGGTGATTTAGATCAAATATAAAACAATTTACATATTATATAATCAATTTATAAGTATTATACATAAGTAACATAAGGAAAAATAATTAAAATTTAAATTTAGCAAAAAAATAGTAAGATTTAAATTTTTAAAAAGAGAAAAAAGAGAAAATAAGTAAATATTAAATTAGATTGCATAGAAATAAAAATTAAGTACTTAATTAAAAAAAAAAAAAAAAAAAAATATAGCCTTTATGAAATGACAGAACTTTAGACAGTACTAACTAAAATACTTAACTAATAGGCTAGTTAAAGATGTGATTTTAATTTATGTACTAAAATGATTGAGAAGTGATTTTTTAAATTGATTTGCATTACTGATTGATAGCAAATATGATGGTAATAAATTCCAAAGGCGAATTGCGTAGATGAAGAAATGTCGTTCCGATTTTGAGTATTTATGCCTAAATTGAATGATTTGATTTACCCTTGCAGAGCGGGTGAACTTTAGTCGCGTATGTAGGTAATGCGGTTCATTAGTGTATATAATTTTGTGCAGCTGCAGCAAAGAACGCAGTTTTAAGAAATTGTCAAAAGATATACTAAGTGTGAGTTTTGCATATGCGGAGACATGGTCATGACGTTTTAATCCAAATACATATCTTGTGATATTGTTAAAAAGTACATTTATTTTTTGCCTACAGATACAGTCGCAGTTGGCATACAGTTCGCATCCATAAAGAAGTGCTGGAATCAAATAAGTTTTGGCCAGTAGAAGGCGTATTTTTTGCGGTGTGTAGTACTGTGTCAGCCAGAGCGAACGCAACATGCCATATGTCTTTCCAATTGCGCGTAGTATGTGGTCATTCCACGTAAGGGTTTTATTAAAAATTACGCCAAGGTTCTTCGCAGTACTAACAAACTCAAGCTGTGAGCCGCTCAACATAACTCTTGGTAAATACGTGTGATCAAGCGACTTCTTATATATAGCCATGCATTTTGATTTTGAGGGATTTAAACAAAGATCATTTTCCTCAGCCCAAATACGCACATTTTCTAGGTCCTCATTAAGCTTTGTAAAGCAAGAGTTTGCATTATTAAGCCCACCGCTTACATAGAGCTGAACATCATCTGCATAAATGTGAACATGACAATTCTTTATAACTTTTGTTAAGTCATTAATATACATGATAAATATGAGCGGCCCTAGCACTGACCCTTGTGGAACTCCTCTAGGCACTAGACGAAATTCAGAAGTTAGATCACCAACATTTACAGCTTGCGATCTGCCGATGAGATATGATTTGATAAGATTAACCGCGGTATTTGAAAAATTAAAATTATTTATTAGTTTCCTAAACAATATTTCATGAGTTACTGAGTCAAACGCTTTTGAATGATCAAGGAGAGTCAACAAAGTAAAATTATTCGCATCTAATTGTGTTCTGATTTCTTCGGTCACATCTATGAGAGCAGTCAAGCAGCTTCGTTTTGGCCTGAAACCCGATTGTCTTTCGGAGATTAAGTGATTTCGCAGTAGAAACTGACTTAACTGCTTATGAACAAGATTTTCAAATACCTTTGATACATATGACAATATCGCTATGGGTCGGAATTCTCCATTCCCTTTAGGAGTGGGAATGATTTTTGCAATTTTCCATTTTAAGGGAAACTTAGAGGTAGTTAAGATGGTATTGAAGAGGTGTTTGAAAAATGGCAATAATGTAGGCAAGAGAGCCTTGATAAAAACTGGATGCATTTCATCAAAACCTACGGCGTTGGACTTAACCGACTGAAATACTTCCCATACCTCTGTCTGATTCACACAGGAAAAACTAAAATAATTTTCCATGCTGACATTATTTTGGACCGAGATAATTTGGGGTCGATTAGTCCTAGGCGTAGGCAATGGTAGTTTCAGAAAATTATCATTTATTACATTTACATCGACTTCATCTGAGTTAACTATTGTAGAAACTTTAGGCTTGATGCCAATATTACGTATTTGTAGCCACTTTTGTTTTGAATTTATACTTGAGCTGAATTTATTTTCACAATATCTAGTTTTTGCTGCTTTGAGGTCACTTACTACTTGCGTTCTATATCTTTTGAAAATTGTATACAGGTGTGAAGTTTTGTATCTTTTCCATTTATTGTAAGCGTTATTTCTTTCGCGAATCAGATTTTTTATGTGTTCATTAATCCATGGATTTTCTTTAACGCAGACTTTTTTAGTTTTCATTGGGACAAACGTATTAAAAAGGTCAGAGATGTTGCTTTGTAAAAAATTCGCTTGTTCGTCAACATCTGGCAGGAGATATATGTGTGACCAATCAATTGCGAGGGCTGCTTCATAGAGTAATGAGTAATTCAAGTTTTTGAAGTCACGGAAGCAAAACGATTTTTCAGTATATGTCAGACAAAAGTTGTATTTAAGGAAAATTAAATCATGTTTAGAGAAAGCAGGTGCAGAAAGTTGGTCATACATTAGAATAAGCTGTCTGTTGCTTACTAGAAATAAGTCCAAAAGAGTACTGCTTGTTTTTGTGAAGTGAGTCGGGTACAAGGCATTTGCCGGTTGAAGTCCGGCAGCCAACATTTCATTCACCAGGTTGGCTTCAACAAGGATATTACTGTTGAAGTCTCCTGTAATGATTATATTATTGAAGGACAGATGTAAGTTATCTAGCACTGTCATAAACGGTGCAATATCAACATTTCGGTTCGGTCTGTATGCACACCCAACAAGTACTTTGTCTATTTCATTGTAAATTTCTAGAAAGATATATTCGATACTGGTATTTTTTTATAACCAAAATTTTTTTCATAGGTTGTTCAAACGTATCTCTAATTTTTAACTTACTTTTCAGCGTTTCTTATTATCATTATTTTACAAAAAAACCGTTATTTTGAAGAGAGTAATTTTTTTGGTGATAAAAAGTAGTCTATGGTCCCAACCAAGGAACCTACATGTGAAGTTTGAAGAAAATCCATCCAGTAGTTATCAAGTGATGCGCGTTCGGACAGACAGACAGACAGAAAGACAATACTTTTAAAATTACATATTTGGAATCTACAACGTTTAAAATGTTCAGTGCAAAAAGAATTTCGAAAAAATAATCCATGTACAGATTTTCTCTTAACAATCTTATTATATATATCGGTCATTCCATGTCAAATCGGACGCTTTTGTCCAAAAACTAATTTTGACGGTTCCGATTTTTTAAAATTTTGCACGTCGATAGAACTTTAAAAACAAAAAATATTTGCATGCTTTTTTATAATTTTTTATTTTTTTTCTGCAGTGACACACAGTGAAAAATTATAAAGAAAAACAAAAATTGTCATTTGGACATGTACTCAAACAACTATATCTTCTAAACCGTTAGTCCTACAAAAAAAATATTTAGGACATATTTTAAAGATCTTGAATTGTTCTTTATTGTGGTGTACTCTTTTACAAACATTTTCAAGAAAAATTTTAAATTTTTTGACCATTAAAACTTTCATTCCCATTTTTCAAGGTCAGCACCACTATTTTTTTGGCACTTTGAAAATATTATCGTATTAAAGCATTCATTCTTAATGCATTCTAAAAATATGATGTTGGAGAATCAAAGTTTACTATTTTTAACGAAATTTTCAGAAACTGACTACACAATTTTTAAGTACAAAATACTTTCATTTTTAATTAAAAATGGAATTTTTAGGGTTTTTTTACTAAACTAGGTACATATCGTCGCTGCGCCAACAAAAACAGTTATAGGTTTTTCAGTAACTGTTCAGAAGAGCAAAAAACAAATTTTTTTCAGAGCATTTCTGTTACTGCGAGCAATAACTGTTTGTGATCACTTCTAAATCATAAGAGGTATAAAAAACTGCAAATGCAGAAATGTGGGTAATAGATAGTGTAAACAAAATATGCTATAAAAAATTTACAAAAATCACATAACTGGTTTCTCTGGCGCAGTGATGATATGTAAAATCAGTCAAATTGAAAAATTTTAAATATACCTTTCCTCTGAAGACGCTGTATTTCTGAAATTTGCTAAAATATTTCTTGGTTGTAATTCCATGATGTATACCTTTATTAATACTAATTTATGTAATTTATATAATTTTGTATAATATGTATTAGACCTTGGCTTATATGGATGCAATAAATTTTGCGGTTTGATGGATTTAGCGGAGTATTTTTTATCAAAAAGTAACTATTACAACCATGTACAGAAGATGCATACGGCTGTAGCAAATGTTGCGAAAAACTTTTTTTTGCTGCTGCTGCAAAAGAAGAAAAAGAGGAAACATGCAAAGCGAATAATGTAGAAGATACTAACGAATTAACAGTATCAGGCGACGGAACGTTGAAGAAACATGGATTCACTTCGCTATTCGGTGTCTCTTCTTTGATCGGCTACTATACGGGAAAGGTTTTTGATGTGTTTGTAAAAGTTCTTACTACCACCAATGCAAAACTTCGCTTATGTGAATTAGTAAAGACAACTGTGGTCGATAGCGAAACTAAAACAGAAAAAACAATTAAAAAGAAAAGTCTCTCTGGAAAAGGAAAACTCACTGCAAAAATGATCGACAAATTGACCGTATATTATGGACTGGCCATCCGACGCAATCACGATTGTGTAGAAAAAAAATGAAAAATGCAATTTGGGCAACATACTATCATTATTGCTCGACAGACGAGAAACCACAGCGCGACAAATGTCCGAGTGTTGAGGACTATTGGTGTGAATAGCAAAAAGAGGCAGCTGCAAACACACTAGATTCATTCAAACCCAGCTACAGTGCCCTTCCTTCAGATGTTACAGAAGCCATTAAGTCAATCTACGCAGATTTAAGCAAGGACGCTCTTTTGCATCGGTGTCTTGGAGGTTTCACGCAGAATAACAATGACAGTTTCAATCAACTTATTTGGAAAATCTCTCCAAAATCAGTGAGCGGTACTCCAATCCAGGGATTGCCAAAAAATTTTGTTGAAGAGTGCAACAACAATTACAACATAAATCAACAAAAACAGCAAATCGTTGGCTACGTTGTACAATAAGGAATTATTAACATAAAAACAACACGTAAAAGCAACAACACGCATGCCGGTAGCGTCGAAACACTACTCAAAATTACCAACAAGAAACATTCAGTATAGCAAGAATTATGGGCGATCGCATGCACTGTGTTTACCAACAACGAAAAAAAACACCAACAACAAGCACACGCTTTATTCACCAACAACGACAGGAAAAAACAACAGCACACACGCGTTGTAATGTTGCGGTGAGCTGCGTCTGTGAACGATTCGGCGAATTACAACAATCTTGAAGTTGTTTTAAAAGAGTGGATAGAGTTAGGCCGCGTTCATAGTGGACGCTTTGGCTGAAGCTGATGCATAAAGCTGCTTTGTCAAGCTTTTTTGATCATACTGAACGCTTATTCAACGCTGCATAAAGCAGCTTATTGAGCTTATTGGTGTTCATAGTGCGCGCTTTATGCTTGTGGCTGATATGCTTTGCTTTCATTTGTCTCTTTGAAAAATAATGCCCTCAATTGCGTTTGCTATAGCGTATTGCAAAGTAAATGAAAGATTTTTTGTTTAATGAGTATGTAGATTCGCGATGATCACCAATGAAAGATCAAACCAATAACAAACAAAAGTTCAAAGGACCTTGAAAACACAAAGCATAACAACGGTGGCAAGTTCAGCACAAAAAGTACCCAAGAAGTAAGCAAGAACAACGAAAACTATGTAAACAAACGAGATAGAATACACAAGTGCATACAACTGAAAAGCACCACAAAAGGACCACAACGCAACAACAACACAATAACGGTTAAAACTTCAGCACAAAAAAAATCAAAAAAAATATTGTTGACAGGCAAAATAGATAAACATGTGCCGAATAGCATTTTAAAAATGCTCTACTACAAAGCATAAAAAACAAAATTATTTTTCTGTGTGAGCAAGCGAGATGGAGATATAAGCGCTGAAGAGCATTTGAAATTAAGCTTTATGCTAGCTTTATGCTGGCACTATGAACACTTTGAGCTTTTTCCATATGATTATACACAAAGCGTTTTTCAGCTAAACCTCTCGGCTAAGCTAAAAGCTTTTACTATGAACGCAGCCTTAGGCGCTGACGACCGCTGCTCCAATCCGTGTTGAAACTGCAGCAAATGTTGCAGCATGCACTTTCAATGAAGGATTTTTTGCTTTATTGTCCTTTTTGAATGAAATGGGCATCTCTACAGGTCCAAGTGCTCACCAATGGGCGCGCGCATTTGACGAATTGCGAATAACCATAGCGGACAAACAAGCTGCAAGTACAAGTAAAGAGGGTAGAATGCAATGCAGGCAAGAGCAAAAAACTGCATTGGACATCCTGAATGACAACGTTTTACAATACGCAGCTGGCATTGATGATTCTGTGTTAGAATAAAAAATATGCTTATTGATTTTTTATTTTTGATTTTTGATAAAATAAAACTTTAAATCGATTTTCTGGAAAACAATATTTTTGAAGTCGGTGAACACGATGCGGCAAAATCTACGCGACCAAAATCTATTTCTACACATAAATCAACAGGTAATGCCGAAGCGTTTTTTTTTTGCCTATTTTAAAATAATAAAATAACCTCAATGTTCAGCGAGTATCGCGTTTTTGACGCTACAAAAAAAAAAACATTCAAAAAACTCTTCGGTATTACCTCGGGAAACGTATTACCTTTTAAACTAATTTTTTATTTGTTTTTTTAGATGATCCACCAACCTCTAATCGTGTTCACCGCAAAACAATTTTTTTTCGAGCCGCCTCCAGAGAATCGCTGCCACGGATTATTTATCGATCATTTGTAATTTTTTTTCTAAATATACTTAAGAAGTCAAACTATACCATGTATATGAAATAAATACACCAACAGTTTTCATGTCTCAAAAAAAAAATTAATTATAAAAACATGCCTTTTTTGGATTTAAAACCGTACCACCCCCTTAATAAAATTTGTTTCGCGAAATTTTTAAAAATTTTAATTGCTTTTAATTTAATGAGTTTAAAAATTAAAAACCAGGTATAGCAGTGAGGGGACTGCCGACTGAAATGAAAACCTATTTATAATATACTAGTATTCCCGGGCAGACATTGTCCTGCCACGGACCACCTTACTGCTATATGCGAATTTTCATGGTAATCGAAAAAAGTTTTTATAGTTTCACCCTCTTCCCGTTTGATTATTTATTTCACAATATTTTATATTAAGATACTAGTGTTTTTATTTTATAATTATAACAAACTATATTATTACATTTAAATTTAATATTGTTGATATAAAATAAAATGCAGGAAGCACTGCGTATATGGCTCCTGAATCAGTGCAAAGCTACCATAATTTTCTAACAATAACTGTCCAAGGTCACACATGACTGCATATGCTCCCTGACTGTTTTATTGCATAATTTTTATGGTCATTAATGTTTGGTCATTATGGTCCAGACTATTCTCACCTCTCATTCCACATTCGAGTGCTACTTTATATGCTACTTTATAATAGGTCACCCGAAATTAATTTAATTTTTCTGATATTATTTATACCAGAAACCACAGCTTTCTTATCTTTCTTTTTCACAGCTTTCTCCGCCGATTCCGAAAGCTTGGACGAAGATTTCACATCGAATTTTGCCTTTGAGGTCTTACCCACCATTTAACCAGCAGAGCTAGACTGGATCAATCCAGAAACTCCTTTTACAGCCTTTCCCTTTCCAACCAAAATATTGGACTTATCCAGCTTTAGGGTTTTTAAATTCCAACGTTCTATATCCATTGGCTCGTCACTACCACTATAAGAGGCATCCTTTGCTGGAAAACTACCAGAACTAACACCCACACCAGCACCTCCTACTTTTAGGCCCGTACGAATGTCGGATTCTCCCGCACCTGGACGAAACTCGGGACCACATTTACCACCAACCAACATTAAGTTAAGCCCTTTTACACTCATACTAATACCAATTAAAGGTTTTCCTGAAGCAGGAACAGCCTTTCCTGGACAATTTTCGGGGTCACCTTTAGGCGGCATATTGTACTCACCCTGCACAAAGTGAAAGGTAAGCACAAAAAATCACTACATTAAGAACCCTACACAATTCAGAAACGTAGGAGCGTCAATTAGACCGTGACACCCTTCACAAAGTGAAAAGGCCAACAGTTTGACAGTCACTCCATCCAACAGTTCAAAAGACACTGGAGTAACAGTTTGAAAAGCACTGCAATAAATCGAATCAAGTTTGAGAGTTTGAGAAGCGCTGCACTAATTACAAAATCTACTTTGTGGAAGCACTGTAATAATCAGTGTCAAACTAGCTGGACAGGTCTAACGCATTCACAAACACATCAGAACGTATGAATGTATTGGTGAAAACCAATTGTTCAGCTAAACCTTTTTTTTATGGCTAAAGCATGTATGGCAGACAGAGATGCCAGATCACACAGGAAGAAACTTGTCTATATAATCTGCACATCGTTGTGCGTATGCTATAACAAACCTAACGTACATTATATGGAGAATTTTATATGAACCGCACGTATAAAGCCATATGTCTATGCCATATGTATGGCATATTTTGCTGTTAGGTGTCTGGCTGGGAAGCTTTCCAGTAGTTTCAGTCTTGAAGAAATCTCAAATCAATCATGTACGATTTTTCTTGATCCCTGACGAAATATGCTGATTTGGCTATACATTTCATTGACGAAAATTTCATATAAATGCTCCAAATTCGTGCAAGACGCAATGGTGAAAACCAATACATTCATACGTTCTGATGTTATGATAAAAAAAGGAAAGTTATAAATGCTTGTATATCTTGCTCTTTTACGGCCAAAAATATACTGAACTATCAAAAAACAAACAAAACAAAATAGGCAGTGCAATCGAAAGTAAGTATACAAATAATATAATTTAAATCAAATTAAAAATTTTTATTTTCAGAAAACTAAGCAGATTCCCGGGAAACATATTCGGTTAACTAATAATCAACATAAAACTGGATTCCAAGTTTAAACATTTTCAAGCAACTGCTGCTGTCGCTGGTGCCATTTTTGCTGTTTATAAAAAACACATGTATTTTATAATAATTGTGTGTGATGATAAATACATTAATTTCTAAGCCATAATCTAAAGGTAAACTGCTTATTGAAAAAATAAAAGAAATAAATTTACAAATGGGCTTTCGTTATTTGGAAATAAAATGCCAGAGTTTTAATCTCTAGGGAAGGGGGTGGTCATGACAACGGAATTGAGGAAGAAGAGTGCACAGCTGAATTTGTTATTGGTGTGAGCAGTTCAGCTAAACCTTTTTTTTATGGCTAAAGCATGTATGGCAGACAGAGATGCCAGATCACACAGGAAGAAACTTGTCTATATAATCTGCACATCGTACATTATATGTAGAATTTTATATGAACCGCACGTATAAAGCCATATGTCTATGCCATATGTATGGCATATTTTGCTGTTAGGTGTCTGGCTGGGAAGCTTTCCAGTAGTTTCAGTCTTGAAGAAATCTCAAATCAATCATGTACGATTTTTCTTGATCCTTGACGAAATATGCTGATTTGGCCATACATTTCATTGACGAAAATTTCATATAAATGCTCCAAATTCGTGCAAGACGCAATGCAGAAACGTCGGGATTTATCATGCACGAACCCAATATCGAAATATTGAGGAAGTTTCGTTATCGAAAAGTAGACAGCAATATCAAGGTAATGTTATACCGAAACGTTGAAGAAGTTTCGTGCTGTATTGTTGAAGTTTAGTCTCTGAACGATTCGGCGAACTACAACAATCTTGAATATCTTCAAGTTGTTGTAATAGAATGGAAAAAGTTAGGCGCTGACAACCGCTGCTTTGCATTATATTTTGTGTGAATTGTTATTGACTAAATTCAATAAATTGAATTTAAATAAAGTCAATAAATTGAATTGTTATTGACTAAAGCTACTCGCTGTCTGTATTGATGACGAATTCTGCTCGCTGTCTTGATGATGAAAGCTACTCGCTGCAATGATGATGCAAACCATAGATTTACCCTCTCCCAAAAATCGCTCAACGCGCCTAAAGAAGTTTTCACTTAAAAAAATCCAAAAAATTAACATCTCGAAAACTTTCGCGTTGAAAAATTGGTTTATTGCGATATTCGTTTTTAGATGCATAAAATCCATTAGAAAATTATACTATACTGGCATCCAATTTGCAGACACTTTTCTTGGAGCACAGTGTTTTCATGACGATATTATTGATATTTTGGGTTAAATATTTTTTATTTCATGTTTTTCCCTAAAACCACTGTAGCAAAATGTTCATTACCTCACCATCACACGAAAAAAGTGGTTAAATTATCATTTTTATCCGACAATTTGTTATGCGTTCTGCTTGAATGTGCACAAATTTACATTAAAGATAAATATCTTTAAGTTGCAACAACTTGCATTTATTTTTGCATTATTATCATTTTATTTCTATTCTTTTTCTTACAGCAACAATAACAATTACTTAAAACTAACAATTGTACATTTGCATAATTTATAGTTTTTATTTAAAATTGGGCCCCCTATTTATCTTTGTTATGTAGTGTGTTTGTTTGTGTGGTGGCTTGCTTGTGATTATTTTTCTTATTCGAAAATTTCCGCTTGTCCATGCGAATGTGTGGGCAGATCTCAATTTTTTCCTATTAAAAGAAAAAACAAATTTCCATTTCAATTTCATTCATTCATTCAGAATAAATTTTTACACACATAACCAATATAAATAATTACAACAATGCTAGTAAAAATTGCATTGTTCCGCTGCAGCCAACATCCGCGGATTTTCCACAATTTAAACATCTGCTTGTTTGAATTAATTTTTGTTTCTAATTTACTTTAAAAGATTTTAATATTTCTAACTCTTGCTCCCCTAAACATATGTATGTATGTATATATATCATCAAGTGTTGGTTGAGTCGAAATAAATGAATGAATGAATTAATGAATGAATTATTATTTCCTAAGCTGATTTGCGGTACTGTTCGTTTTAATTACAAGAAAAACGTAATTGTTGGGCCTCGACAAACTTTAGAAAAAAAAAACCACAAAAATAGAAAAAAATTAAAAAACTAAAATTTATTGCATCACATCCTCCTCAGCTGCGGCTTTGTTCCGGCCTCTTCAAGTAGGAATTAAAATGCAATAAAAATAATGTTGAATGCAATTCACTTGACTGCTACTGTGTGTAGCTATGTTGCAAGTGTGTGTGTGTAAGAGTGCGCGCCTGCCTGTCTGTCCGCCTGTTTGTCTGAATGTAAATGCTTTATAATAATGGCAAATGTGTCTACAATGGAAACATTTCATATAATTTAAATTTACTTTAATTGTTTTTCTCCGGTGTTTCTATGCTTGTTCGAGTGCAACTGTTGTTGCAACAAAAGCCACAAAGCAACAACAACAGTACGACTAACAGCAATAATAAATAGAAAGAAAAACACACAACAGAAGCAAGTCACTTAACTTCACAAAAAAAAAATATATATGAGAATTTTTAATTCATATAAAAACTAGGCAAAACGAATAAGGAAAAAACAGCCAACATAAAAAAAGTTCTAGAATCTAGATACAACTTAGACATCCGCTTAGCAAAAAGAAACGGTACACCAACACAGATATAAATGCTCAAACGTGAAAGTAAAAGCATTTTATTTTTGTTTTTTAATGTGTTTTGTGGAGATCAGGTACGAAAAAGATCCCAAAATATTTTTATCTATCTTTATCTAAAAGATCAACGAAGAAAAAATTAAAATTACACCTGCATTGTTAAACCTTATAAACCAAATAAACCTTAAAATTAGTCGAAGAAGGTAAAAATATTCTCTGAATATGTTTTTGAAAAAATTCTCTATAATTCTCTTTGGACAATATTTGGCCACAGCCAACACAAACGGTAAGTTTTTAATTACTTAATGAGAAAAGACCAATATCTTTAAGAATGTTGATTATGAATTATTTGTTTATTTTATTTATTTAATTTAATTATCATGTTCACATTTAAATGCAGTAAGAAATCGAAGAATAACAACAAGTTATAACCAACAAATAAATAAAAACAAAAAATTTTAAATTACTTTTTTTAAATTAAAAAAAAAAATTGTAAGCAACGACTAGATTTAACTTTAAATTTTAAATTTTAGATATAAGTTATAATCAACAAACAAATGCATTTCACTCAAGAAATTAAATTTAGTTATAAGCTTAAATTTTAACAATAAATTATAATTGAATTGAATTTAGACTTATGTATAAATTACCTTTAAGGAACTTTATCAAATAATTAAGAAGATAACATTAATAAAATAGAAAATAGGAGAAAGAAGAAAGATAGTATCAAGAAAAGTGTTGGAATATTGCATGCTTAAAGTTGTGCTTATTTCGGATACTTTTGATTTTTGAAGGTAGCGAATTCCACATTCTGATAGCGTTCACAAAAAAGAGTCTGTTAGAATTCAAAAAATTGTATACAGGAATTACAAGGTTCATATTTCTGGTCGATCTACAAAACTGTAACTTATTAAATAAGTAATTAGGAGTTTGTGTATAAATCAAGTTATGCAAAAAAATACAGTTTCTAGCATCCAAATAATTGAAAATATTGCAACCAAGTACTCGATTGCTCAAATGACTTATACGGTCAAACTTTTTAAGACCATAAACGTATCTGACAGCATTATTAAACACAAGTTGTAACTTAAGCTTTGACCTCGAATCAAGCTTACTGTATGCAACTTCTGAGTAGGAAATTATTGGCATTATGAGTTGACCCACTAGCTTTCGTCTAGTCTCAACAGGCACAAATGATGCAGTTCTCCTCAGGTTCCGTAGGATATAGTAAACTTTACAAACAACAGAGTTTATATGATCTTCACAGGAAAGTGAGGAGTTAATATAGTAACCGAGATTTTTAACTTTACCTATAAATATCAAGTCGACTCCATTCAGAAAAATGGCTGGTATATCAGAAAAAGAGTATCTAGACTTAAAAATTGGCAGAACAAATGATTTAAGAGGGTTAAGATTAAGCTTATTAGCTTTAGCCCAATCTACTATTTTACTCATGTCTTCATTTACCTCAATACATAAATCATCAACAAGATCAATTGGTTTGGACAAGTACAGCTGAAGGTCATCAGCATATGCATGCATGGTTACATGACGGCATTTGCTGAAAATATCATTAAGAAACATTGCAAATAAAAGCGGACCAAGTACCGAGCCTTGAGGAACTCCACAGGATAAATTGTTAAAAGCAGACAGACTATTTCCCACCCTTACTCTTTGAGACCTTCCAACTAAGTAATTATATAACAGACGGACCGCAGTAATAGAAAACCCAAAATTAAGTTCTAGTTTTTGACATAGTAATAAATGGTCAACAGAGTCAAATGCTTTTGAAAAGTCCAACATGCAAAGCAAGCTTATATGCCCCATATCATATGACAATCTTATGTCATCTAGGATCTTCACAATAGCTGTAGAGCAGCTGTGGCCAGGTCGAAAACCAGATTGAAGTGGTAACATAAGGTTACATTTTTTAATGTGTTCGGAGATTTGTACAGCCATGAGAGACTCACATACTTTTGATAAAGCTGGTAAAAGACTTACCGGACGAAAATCACACGGTTCACAGGCATTGGGTTTTTTAGCTATAGGAATGATTGTAGCAGCTTTCCACGCATCAGGGAAGCAAGAACTTGTGAAACAGTGATTCAATCTGTGTGTCAAAGGGCTTATGATGAAAGGTAAAATTATTTTTATAAATTTAATAGCTATTCCATCTTCACCCACTGCATTTGATTTAATATTATTAACGCAACGAGCAACATCATACTCATTCACAGCAACAAATTGAAAATTACATGGCCTTTCGGTAGTAAAACCTATCGTATTATCGACAGAAGTGTTATAAGTAGATGTTGAGGTAGCGATAAAATAATCGTTAAGAATATTAGGATCAATTAGAAAATCATCGGATTTCACATTACATACTCCAGCCAGTCTTAAATTGTTCCAAAGATTTTTGGAAGGTTGTGCTAAACTTAGCTTCGACATGAAAAAAGTGCGTTTAGACAATTTAACAATGCAGTTAGCCTCATTTCTAGCTCTTTTGTGCTGTTCCCAATTAGATGTTGTCGGGTTTCTCTTCCAACGTTTATAAGTTTTATTACGTTTTTTCAGGGCCAATTTAACATTATTTGTAAACCAGGGACAACTTCTGTTAGAGACACGACGTGTAGTCAATGGAACATACAACTCAAATAATTCACAAATTATATTATTTAAAAAATTCAACTTCTCATTAACAGTACTAAGAAACCAACATTCGGACCAATGACCAGACAGGTCATTATACAACGAAACATAATCAATAGCTTTATAATTACGAAATGAAACAGTTTTAACAGTTAAAATCGGTGTCAAAGTTATATTCAAAGAACAAAAAAGAAGAATTATCAAAATAAATTTTCATAGCATACTTTAGGAGAGTTTTAATTTAAGTTAGCAATGTTTTTCCATAAAAGTACGATGCAGTTCAGTCTCGTTCGAAGAGATCGAGGTATAGCGAAATTTCAGAAGGAACATTTTCATACACGGAGAGAAAAAATCAAACATTCTATGCTTGAACCAAGTCAGAAGGCGTTTGGTTCTAGCTCAAGCAAAAAATTATCAATGAAAGCATTATTTGTTGATATCGAGGTGTCAATTATAAACTGTTTTAGTCTAAGAAAAAATTGCTTGGTCCATGAAATATTATTTTTTTTGAAATTATGATAATTTTCTTAATATAAGTGCATAATTTTCTAAATATTAGCACATTTGACTTAACATAGAAAAATTTGCTTAATATTTTTGTTACTTTTCTATCTTACTTTTGTTATTTTTCTATGTTATCAATATTTATTTTCAAGCGCGTCGGAAGCGAATTTCATCTGGGGGGGGGCAGTACAAATGGTGGTGCAAAAAAAGTTCACCAAAATTTCTTCACATGAAACATGAAGAAGAGAGAAAGAAGAGGAAAATATATAATACAAAAATATTATCGTTGTAAAAAAACTGATATTTTGAATAACTTTTCCTTTTAAATTGTTTATCTAGCTAAAAAAGTTGGGGCAACTGCCCCCCTCGCCCCCCGCTTCCGATGCCAATGTTTATTTTATATGAATTTTGAATTTTGAAATTTGACATTGATATTTTATTTTTATATAATCAAAAGCAAATATTAATTTTATAATATTGACTAAATAGTAGAACCTTCCACCTTCACTTAACATAATTTCACATGCAAAACTAAAATTACAACACAATTTTTTATAAACGCTCTTTTCATTTTCAGCTCGCCATATGTTGATTATGAGCTAATTATTACTATAAGATACAGTTTAATGGGCCTATCTTTATTCACAAATTTTAAATTTATTACAGCTGTGCAGCACATTAAATATCAACTAAACAACGGAGTCTTTAAATAAAGACACAAAGAAGCTCTTGTAGAGTGCCAAAGCGGCTGCGTAGTTAGAAGAGAATTGAATAAATACTCATATTCAGGGCTCATTTTCAAGGTTGTGGCACTTAAGAGCGACATCGGTCGAACTGTCAAAATAGATGAAAAGAAATTAAGAAAATGAATGCATAGATCAAAGAAAAGCACAGTTGACAGTTCAAGCAAAGGCGGAAAAAGAGCTAATTTCTCTCAAGTGCCACAACCTTATAAATGAGCCTTGCTCATATTTACTCAATACCCAATTTCTTGATGTGTCTCAGTATATATATATGTTAAGAATTAATAGACTCAATGTAAGTTTTTTCCAGCTCTAGAATCAAGCAATTAATTCTTGTTTTAAAAAATTCTAAAATAAAATGATTATTACAAATAAGATTTAGTACTCGTAATAAAATCTATTTTTCTAATAATTTTTTTAATGCTTCATTCAAGTCAATTGGAGTTGATTTTATATATTCTTAATTCAAGCGAAATGATTTTCCAATATAAGAAAATTATTTCTCTCCGGGTACTCTTTGATCGAGTATGAACACTTTGAAAGGTACTTTTTTATATTTTTGTTTTAAAAAGTCATCAAAAAGGGTTAAAATATTTCTCAAAAAGTTTACTATATGTCTGTGAACAGAACCACCAAAAGGCTTATTTTTCGAGATTTTCGCCTTTACGCGGAGGGAAATCATTTTTGTGTGTAAATATACAATAAATACTGTTAAAAATCTTGGGCTAATTTTTAAGACAATCGTTAAAATCCTTAGAACTGAAACTCTTCAAAATACATATTAAACATTTTTTTAATAAAACCCTATAAGTATTACACAATGGTCTGACACAAAAATTAGTCAAAATCAAAATAAGGTCAAAACTAGCCCATATGCAAAAAAATTTTATAAGCAAACAAAAAATTTGTGGCACAATTTTACTTGTGTTAACGTCAACATATTGACATAAATCATATATAGGCAGAAAGGTATTTTCGAGTAGATTTACAGAACATAATTTTAATTCGAATATATTCGAATCCATTAAGATAGTTAAAACTAAGCAAATGTAAAATTTTTTCCCAATGGGACAATGAGAAACAACAACAAAATACATAGCAACACAGCACTGTTGAACAACTTTGCTGCAGCAACCACGAAGAAGAATAGAATGCGAGAGTGACTCAGACACCTCAACAGAGCCGTGTGGCATTTTTGTTGTTTTTTCTTAATTTCTCTCTCCTGTATGATGCCCGCGAGTCGAGTTAGATCGTTTGACTGTCTGAGCTTTTACATTTCTGATAGTGATGAACACGGACATTTGGCAAACAATGAAAGAGTGTTCACGAAACTGATTGCTTACACAGAATTGTTTAAAGAAAGAAATAATTAATGTAGCTAAATTTGATTAGACTAAGATCGATTAAGAATAAATAATTGGATTATTGTATTTTAAAAATATCTTATCATGCTCACGTCTTAATGAGCAGCAACACGGGCTCCGAAAAGGACGAATTACCACCACTAATATTATGATCATGGTATCGGACGTTTTAGTAAAAATGGAAAAAGGGCATCAACTAGATACTATTTATACTGATTTCAGTAAAGCCTTCGATCGAGTTGTTCACAACACTCTAGTATATAAATTAGAAAATTTTGATATTGCGGGGTCCATATAAAGTTGGATAAAATCTTATATCTTCGACAGATTCTAGTATGTAACTAGAATTCCAAGGAATTCTATCGAATAACATTTAAGTCTCCTCAGGAGTTTTTCAACGAAGCCTCCTTGGTCCTCTTCTTTTCAATATATTCATATCCAACTTGTCAAGAGTTCTGAACGATATCCCTCATCGTATGTTTGCAGATGACTTAAAAATGTACTATGTCATTAAATCAGAGGAAGATGCTAATTTTTTACAGTCAAAACTGTTGTCTCTGGAGCAATGGTGTTACCAAACTAAACTACACCTAAATGTCAAAAAGTGCAATTTTATAAGCTTCTCTCGTAAGAACAACGTAACAAAACATACCTACCACCTCAATAGTACCGAGCTCAAAAGAGTAGATCATATAGTGGATCTTGGAGTTGTCTTGGATTGTAAAGTGCGCTTTAATCTTCACTATAAGGCTTTGTCAAGGGCCACCAAAGAGCTCGGTTTTATAAAACAAAGAGCAAATGAATTTAAAAATACCTAGGTTGCCACATCCTTGTATTGATTTTTAGTACGCCCAATACTTGAATATGCTTGCATAATTTTTGCCATCACAAAATTATTTGACTTTTTACATAAAATTTGTTAAATTTAATTTAAACACTGCTTGTCAAAAACAAAATTAAACCACGGTCGCATAAAACTCATTATAAGTACTGTATTCACCACGTTTTTGTGCCGCAGTAAACAGCGTATGTTTAATACCTTAAAATTTTGTTATTGCAAATTACGCTGCTGTAAACTTACTGAACATATGCTGTTTACATCGAAAATACGGCTTTCATTGAATACCACTACGATTTTTATGCGACATTATTTAATGTATAGGCAAGGAAAAAACTGCTGCTATCTTATTTTTTTGTGGCGATATTGACTATAGCAGTATGTAGAAACATTGAAAAATTATATCCAGGTAAATAATGAATGAAGCAGAGCTGCGTAAAGAGTAAGTTAGTGTAGATCATCTTAAAACGGAATATAAATTATTTTTAAAGTCTTTTCCATACGTATTTTATGTTGGTTATAAAAAAAAAATTGCTTTTAACAATATGTCATTGGTTGACCCGGCACCATACAAAGCCTCTTAATCCGGGGGGATTTTAATGTATGTTGATTAAAATATTATTTCTAAACCAAGTAAAAATACTTTAACCCTCTAACCGGCAACATCGTAAAAGCTGTCGGATTCATCTGATATTTTTTTACTAGTTTATAATGACAAAAGAATTTAAAATCCAAATTTGCAGGTAAAAATCTTATCTCTGAGGGTCGCCAGGTGCGAAATACTGAAGACCGTCTTTTGACGGTCTTGCTGGTTTATATATAAAATATGACACAGGTAGACAATTTTGTATCGAGCAATTTTTAATAAGAAAAAGAGGTATAGAAGATTTTATTTTTGATAATAATGATATGATTTATAATTATTTTTGTTGATGGTAGTCCCAAAAACACTTTTTATCGGCTGTGCAACATAAATTTAATTCGCATTTGATACAAAACATTTGCGTATCGGATTTTTTGCAATGTTTGCATCTTTTTTTCCCTTTTTTATCCATCCATTTCGGGAAATGACCTTCACCATCGAATCGAATATCAGCGACCTTATGCACAGCTCTTTTTCCAATACCTGATGTGCCAGGCTGTGGTGACACTGATCGTTCGGAAGATGATAGTGGTCGACCTTTAGGCCTTTTTGCTTTGAAGGAAACGAGTCCAGCAGCAATTTCCTCACGGAATTGTGGAAGCTGTAAATGCTCTTTTTCTTTGTCCACATTGTTGGAATCAGTGAGATTCTCTGAATGAATACGTTTGGATAAGATATATGCATTTGTGGCCATCCATCATATCAACCCCACCCATATGAGCATTATATTCACGAATGATTTGCGGGCAGCTGATTTCGATGTATTTCTTACAATAACTTCAATGCCGACATATGTAGACGCTAGCCGCACACACTTGTTGTCCTTCCACATAACGGTGTTCACATCAATCCCGTACATTGAGGTCAAGTATTCCACGCAATATCCTCTTTCTTCTTTGTTGACTTCTTTGTCAGTCGGTACCTTGCAAGCTGGTATACGATTACCTAAAAATACAACAGCAAATTGTTTATTTTTTTTTAAAACAGTGAAAATGTATTGTATTACTTCTCACTGTTCCCAAACTGTAAATTCCACGAGCCCGCAAGTAGACTAACAATGGCAGCGATGTGTAAAAGTTATCAAAGTAAACAATGTGATTGAGGAAATTCGGAATCGTTTGTGATAAACGAACAACAATATTTGACGTGGCTCCAAGGTCTGGCATATCAGGTAAGACAACATTATCGCCGGCACCATTCTACACTTCAAAGCGGTATGCATAACCGTTTGAATCGCAAAGTACGAACAATTTGATCCCCCACTTATGTGGCTTGTTTGGCATATATTGACGAAGATGGTGTTTCGTCTTTGTAGTGCACATCTGTTCGTCGACACAAAGTCTAGCAGTTTTCGGAATTGAATCAAATTGCTGGTTGAGTTTATTGACCAATGTACGTATTCGGAACAACGGATCATAGCCTGGTTCATTTTTCTTCTTCCGATTTGTTTCATCTTGAAACGATAAATATTTTTTAATTGTGAGGAATCGTTTGGCTGGCATACATTTTTGAATTGGTTCAAAAGCATTTTTTTCCCAATAGCTGTCAATATTGGGATATCGGTATAGTGACATATAAATCATTATGCCAATGTACTGTCGAATTTCAACCCCATTTGTTTTGAATGTGGAGTTTATATTTTCCTGTAATGCAGAGCGAGTAGTTTCCTCAGCAATAAAATTCACAATCTCATCTGTGAAGAAGTAATTAAACAATTCCATGGGTGTTTCTAGGTTTGTAATGGTCAGTGGTAGGGAAATATTTCCACGAAAAGCCACCTCGTTTACATGCAAATGCATGGAGCTCTTACGCCAGATTAATTTTGATAGCTCTTTTAAGTCCTTTGATATGGCAGCCAGACCTTAGAATATAAAATAGAGATAAATAAATATAAGTAGCTACAATTAAAATATATACTTTGCTCAGTGAATCCGCCGGTAGTAGGTTGACCTAATGGTGCACCATCTTCAATGGTTGGTAGTGGAGATCGGGGTCTTTTGGATGGTTTGAATTGTTTGCTTGGTACGAATGATGGAGTTGATGTGGACGGTTCCTGTGGGTCAAATGCTTCATTACCAACTTCGACTGCTTCACTCACCACTTCGATTGCTTGTTCGTTTGGTATTTTGACGAATGTTGAAGATGCTGATGGCTGATCGATTGAACTGGTATTCAATTATATGTTTATTGCCTCTGTAATAAATGCATCAGTATTCTCAGCTTGATTCATGTCATTGATGCATTGTTCAATTGCCAGTTCGTCTGAACTATCGGGCTCAATATTATCGACAACATAATCTGGGTCGACCAGACTATCGTCACTACTATATGCTTAAACTTCGCTTTCCACTGAATCTATGAATTCCCGAATATCCTCATCAGATAATTTATTTAAATTTATTTTTCTATTTGAATATCGCTGAGTACGATCCATCTTCACATAAAAAGTAAATAAAAATTAAAGGGGGAGAATATTTGAATAATGCATGAAGAATGATGATTCAAAACACAAAAGGAATGCAACGGGGAATTTTTTTACACGTCAGCCAAGGGACGGTCTTGCTTTTTTAGTTTCTATAACACACTTTCAATTATTTTTTCACTTCATCTTCATTATACATTTCAAATAAAACGTTTTAACTACTTACCCTGAAAATATTGAGATGATCACTTAATTTTGGAAGTGTTTTTTTGTCAAACGAAAAGAAAAAAAAAAACCAAATAATTTCTTATGCTATTTGGCTGATTGCTCGCACATAACTAATAACTGATCTCCACCGCGTGGTTGGAGTGCAATCATATGATTATTAAATTGTTAAGTAAACAACAACAATTATGCTTTTCACTAGTTTGCATTGCAAAAAAATGCATAATTCGCTCTAGAGGTAAAAAATGAAAGACCGTCTTTTGACGGTCTTGCCGGTTAGAGGGTTAAGCATCGCAAATTGAACAAAACTTTAATTTCACACGACTCGGATCGAACTCAATACCAATCACTTAATAAACCATCCGTGTAGACGACTCGGCCATCGACGCATTTATTTTCATTGGATATTTGCACAATTCAATAAAAAATTTGCACAATTTTACAGTTTTTCAATGTTACAATACCAGTGGCGATTAGTTCAATAAAACAAAGCTGATGGAAAGCCAAATTTAAACAAAAACCATTTAACAATATCGTAAAAAACCATATTTTTTGAAAGAGAATTCGATTTCAATTACGGTAAACATATGTTCATAACAACATCTAATTATGGCATTTTGCAAATTTTGATAATTTTCCAATTTTTCCATAAACGCAATAAATAAAAAAGTGAAAGAAACTGGCATCCTCATCGATAAACCAAAGCGGGAAAAGCCAAAAACAGTGCGTACACCCGAGAATATTGCTGCTGTGGCAGAAAGTGTGCGTAAAGCGCCACAACATCAATTCACCGTCGTTCTCAACAATTGAACATTTCGGAGACATCATTGAGACGAATTTTGCATAAAGACCTTGGTATGACGCCATACAAAGTCCAATTCGTTCAGGAGTTGAAGCCAACTGACCACCCAATGCGTTTTAAAAAAAAAAACGTTATTTGGCGGACCCTTTATAAGAAAAACCGCACGTTCCATGTGTTGGATTAACACTGGCTATAGTTAAGAAAACAGTAAAAAAAATAAAAAAAATTCTTAGGAAGAAATAGGAGGGGGTACTACTCTTCAGAGCAAAGCATTTTTTAAAAATTATAAAAGCAAAATTTGAAAAAAATTGATTTCGTCACCAAAATCAAACCCTTGCATTTTACTTAAAAGAAATAAAAAAATTTTTTGTGTCAAACTGAAAAAGATAATGCATTAAAGTGGTACGTCATATTAAAGAGCATAAATATTGCAATTTTCGTTTTTTATTATTTTTACAACAAAAACAACTTTTGCACCATTTTTTGTAAGGAAAAGACATTTTTAGGATCTTTTTTGAAAAAAGATTAAAAATACAAATCCTTGGTTAACGGTGCTGTTGTAGTAATTTTTTTCAAGTACTTTAATTGAAATTTTAGACAAAAGAAAATTGAATGAAATATATTTAAACACAACGAAGATATTTGCATCGAAAGTCAAAACTTTGAATTGTGAATAGTTTTTTTTTGGTTGTAGGTGGCGATGTTATACACAAAAATTTATTGTACTAAGTTTTTCTATAGTTTTCAAGACATAAGAATGTTATTGGTGTCAAACAAACGGAAATTTTTTTCTTTAACCCTTGGACAAAGACATGGTTCTGGCCAGGCATATTTAATTTTTGAGCGTTTAGGTAGATACCTGTATTTCCCGATAGCCGCCTAAAATATTGTTGAATTTCTATTTTAAAAAAAAAATTCTAAAATATCGTTCCAACACGAAGAAAACTGCAAAAAAGTCCCCCTCGAACAAACACATATGCCTGGCCAGACCTCTATACAATTTGTACGAAATAAATTATTGTTATACACATTTTGGGTTATTTTTCTGCAAATACAATGCAGATTGTTGTTTCCAGGTATTTTTTTATATTTTGGGTTGTTTTTATGTGAATTCAACGCAGATGTTTGCTTCCAGGTAGTTTTTGTGTTCATTTTTCTCTTATTTCCTTCTTTCGTTTGTGATTTGGTTTTGAGTTCAGTAAGTTTATTATTGAATGCTGAACATACAACATCGACAGTCCGAAATATAAATTTTTTGTGCGGAAACTAAAGTGAAATTATTACTATTGTTATGCAAGAAGATTTAGAATTTGTGTACAATACGCGCTTGCGTACAGCCAGCCTTACTGATAATTTCCAACAACAACTATCATCAGCGTGATTTCGCACTTCACACAAAAGCAGACGAAAACTAGATTTATTTGATGACCAAAGCGGTGAAAACAGAGAATTTGTGCCCGAGAATGACGCCTCGGATATTGAATATGAATTGGAAATTGAAGCAAATAAAATATTCGACAGCGATGAAGAATCCGAAGAAGAAAGTGAAAATGCACCAACTCAAGCTGCAGATGGTTTTTTGCTTCGAAAAAATGGTACCAAGTGGAGTACAGCTGAACCCGCTACAGTGAGATTCCGCCAGCACATCATGCGTTTCAGAGGTGGACCAAAAACAAACCTGATCACTTGTTCCAAAGAAGAACAAAGCAGTAAATCTACTATCCACTGTGCACTACACCGAGAAAGTTGAAGGCGTAGCAAAAAAACAGGAAGCTATATTATTTTACAATTAAAAAAGCCGGCGTTGATACAATGGACCAAATGGTAACGCATTACTCCACAAAACGGTCAACCAGACGTTGGCCATTAGCATTCTTTTGCAACATGATAGACGTCATGGGACTAGCCGCTTACATCATATGCAATGAAAATACAGAAGGAACCAGAAAAGAGAAGCGACGAATGTTCTTGAACACGATAAGTAAACAATTGGTGCTTGCTTATACTGAAAATCGCATGAACAACAACCACATTTTGGGACAACATTCAACCCGTTTGCGCATTGAGGCTTTCTTTGGAAGGCCATTGAATATTCCCAGCAACATGCTGCCTAAACAACAAAGCGGCCCTAGTACACTGAATTCCAGAAAAGATTGCAGAATTTGTGCCACGCAAGACGAAAAGCTGCGTAGGAAGACACGTTTTTACTGCACCAAATTCACTAATCATGTGCGTCAACAACATTCTAAAGTTGATTATACTTGTTTTTCATGCATTCCACAAAATGAATAAAAATTTATAGCTATATATAAAACATACAAACAAATAAAATTTGTAGCTACATATATCAACAAATCAAAAAAAAAAGTCTAAAGACAAAAATAATAAACGAGCATACTTAGAAATTCAAAGTTACGGTACCCTTTTTGCCATACAAATGCATTAAAACGTATAGGGTCTGGCCAGGCATATGTGTTTGTTCGAAGGCTTCAGAATATGTGTTTGACGGGGGTTAATATCCTTAAGAAAATAGAAAAAGTTAGTATACATTAACATATATTGGATAAAAAAAATGCATATTGTAGGGTTCTCATTGGAGATAAATGAAGACAGTCCAGGTCGTGTTTGTAGCCCTTTTTATAACCAAAAATTCTTTCATAGATTGTTCAAACGTATCTCTAATTTTTAAATAACTTTTAAGTGTTTTTAATTTCCATTTTTTACAAAAGAACCGTTATTTTGAAAAGAGTTATTTTTTTATGATAAAAAGTAGCCTATGTCCCGACCAGGGACGCAAGGAACCTACATGTCAATTTTGAAGAAAATCCATCCAGTAGTTTTCACGTGATGCGCGTTCAGACAGACAGACAGACAGACAATATTTTTTAAAATTAAATTTTTGGAATCTGCATCCTTCAAAACGTTGAGTGCAAAAAGAATTTCTAAAAATATTCAAAGTACAGATTATTATTTCCTACAGTTTAATTATAAGTAGATATAAGCTAGCTAAAGAGTCGAGATTTTGACATAGATTTGTGATTATATCTTTTGATCGGAAAGAGATCTTGTAATAATTTTTTTAAAAGAAATTACTCTTAAAAGCAAAGCATTTCTTAAAAGTTATAAAAACAACATATGAAAAAAAATGTATTTCTTCACAAAAATCAAAGGAATATTCAATGTACAGATATTTTTACTCTTTTATTATAAGTATAGATTGAATACTTTTAGCCTATGCCTTCCTTAATGTGTATATGTCAAATCTGTTGTTGTACTTAATTTGTTGTTGTTGTACATTTTTTAATATGCTTGCTTATAAACTAGGAATGCTTCTAGATCCTTTGCGTTATATTCTATATGTATAAGGTGCTTAGCTCACTTTGACTGGGATGATGGTTATCACAAATTTTTTAATTCTGAAAGTATAAAAATACCTTAATATCTTTGAAGACAAAGCCCCTCGAATATATGCTAATTATTCTGACGCACTGTATTTCTGAAGTTTCTGTTCTCTTATCGGATGACATTAACTATGGCAAAAAGTTTCCTCGAAACAAATATTTAAAGGCTCGAAATGTCAACAGATGGACGCATACATTTTGTGACTTGTAATTATCTCAGATTAAATTATAAATATCTAGAAATATGTATTCGCATATCTCGTATTTCAAATAATTTGAATTCATAAATATTTTTAATTAAAATAAAAAGCATTTGGCCCACACCAACAATCTATCAACACAGGGTCGGTCTGGATGGCATACTTGAATGACCGTAGAGTCATTATAAAAATTCACCCTTCATGCTGCGTGATCCCACTAATAATTTACATAATACAAAATTGCGTTGCGAAAGTGAGTCGAAGGCGACAGGCTGTTCGCGAAGAGTGTCTGTAACACAGGCACCCCCTTCTTGAGGCTGGCTACACTGATGACGACGTCGACACATTAATTTATTATTTAAATATAACAAAACGAATAAAAAATGTTATTTATATAGATATACTTATATACGAAATATAAATCTAAAAAAAAAATGCAATTTTATAATTTTTTTTTGATATACCAAATAATGAAGACTAACGAACGTGGGCTATTGAGTAGGGCTGCCACCCTTGTCAGAATAGCAAATGATATATAAATAATTTCGCGCAAGGCTGCAAATATATGTAGAATATTTTACGGTGGTAATGCTTTTCTTCGAAAGAGAGAATGTGGGGAGAAATCGCGTAGAGTCGCCAGCGATATGCAGAGAAATCAGAACGTAAACGTAAGAATATTACGTGGTGGTGAATGTGGCTGCCTGGTTGGATGCTGCTCCTGCTGCACAGCTATAGAATGTCGTCGACTCGATGTTGTCGCCGTTGTATCGCGAATATAATTTTTCATTAAAACTTGGCAATAAAACTTTTTTCCAACAGCAGCTCGTCTTGCATACTTTTTTATTTTCTTCTTTTAACTTTAATTTGTTGTTTTATTTTGTTCTCACAAAATATAATATATTGTAGTATAAAAAACATACCAGTAGGTAAGGATAAAAAAAAAATTATAAAAATAAATGTCATTATGGAATATTTATGATGTATTATAAATTTTACTTGCAGCTGCTGCAGAATGTGGTGGAAGTTGAAAGAATTTAAAAATAAAATAAGTTATTTTTATATATTTGGTTGAAAGCATAAAATTGTATTAAGAATAATGTGATGTATTTTTATTTGATTTTTTTAAATTTATTTGACTTATGTGTATTATGACTGTAACCTTGTTTAAAAAAGTGATTGAGACAAAAGTATGACTTTATTGATACGAAAATACTATCAGCAAAGTAAAATAAGTAGAGCAGTAAAATTTGTACAGGGCGATTCCGCTATAGACAATTCTCGGCATCAATTTCTAAATCACAGTTTCAGTTACATTTTTTGATGCCAATAAAAAAAGAAATCTAAATTGAATAAAAAAAACGTTTTTTGCGTACTTAAGGTCATATTACAATATGTGTCGCCATTACTAACATTGACGTTCAAAAGTTTGGTGTTAATTCAAAGTTGATGCCTGGCAACACTCACGCAAAATAGCTGGTTTTGGCCATAGTAGAACTAGACAAGGTAGTGTTAGGGCTGAATGTGTTCTCTTTCTTCGTGACCATAACTGTCAAACTTAGACACTTTGGTATTTTTGCCAATTTTTGCTTTGGGATTCACGATGCACGGGCAATCAGTATAAGCGCACAAGCTGGAGAGCAAGAGATGCCGAGAACGAAAAAACCTTAAACTGAAAAATGCACCGTTGATAAAGGAGACTAGTGATATATTACTGCCGCCACTCCACATAAAATTGGGAATCGCTTCAAAGTTCATCAAAACTGCTGTTTTAAGTAGTGCTGAAGTTTTTGATTGCTTGAAAAGCATTTTTCCGAAACTCAGCGATGCAAAAATTAAAGCTGGTAATCATGTAAATTTAATTATTTTTATATCTGATTTGGCTGATCCCGATTTATCTATATCGATATTAATATTTTGTAATAAATTTTTTACATTCAATAGGTGTCCCGACTGGGCCAGATATCAGGAAGTTAATGAAAAACGATGAAGTTACAACTGTGCTTAAAAATAATTACCGAAAAGCGTGGGACGCTCTTAAAGCTGTGATTCAGAACGTTTAAGGAAAGCATTGAGCAGAGCCAGATGAAGCTAAGAAATTAGTGGCAACAATGCTGGAATATTTTGAAAATATAAATGTATCCATGACGCTAAAATTGCATTTTTTGCATCAACATCTTGATGTTTTCTCGAAACAATTGCCCGCCAAATCAGATGAACAAGGGGAGCCATTCCACCAGGTGAATGCCAATGGAAAAAAGGTTCAAAGGCAAGAAGCTGGCCGCAATGCTCTCTGAGGTTTGTTGGTGGAGCCACTAGATATGCCTGTATGAGGATGAGGACGTGGAAGACCCAGGAGACACTGCATTTAGAGATGTGCCTTTAGATCCTCTTTCTTGTTCTAGCAGTTAGACCATGATCTTGAACCATCACCAAAAAAATTAAAACCTTAACAGGCGTCAGTAGTAATAGCAATTGCCTGTTATTTATTTATTTATTCGGTTAAAATGATATTTTTTCCTATTTTGAAAAATTTCACATACTGCGAAATAAATTTTATGGTGAAAACATCATGAAAAAATAGCCTTTTTTCCCATATTTTTGCCATTTTCATGCACTGGATGCGTTTTTTTTGGGTCGGTCTATTTGAGGTTTTTTGCTCTGGTTTAGATCTACAAATTTGCCGAAGACAAAAAACCAAATTCTGGGCATGAAGGTGGCACCAGACGATGACCTTAAAAATGTTCCACTGTGTAATCAAACCAAGACAGAACACATACAAATGTAGCCTTTCAAAGAGTAATTTCATGAAAAATGCTATCCATTTTATCAGCAAGTGTCTTTAAATGCGTCTAAATGTTGCACCCGCGATAATGGAATTGCCCTACAAATAAATAGATTTTGATATAAATATACGGGTGGTTCGATTTAATAACATAAGTGTTACATTGAATTTTTAATAGAGGAAAAAAAAGCAATAAAAGGTATATGTTTTTAGGCATAGGTATATAAAACGTTCTCTCCCCAAAATTTATTGTAATTTTTCAAAAATTTGTACTTTTGTTTTACTGATGCAAAAACCAAATTTCTCTCTTAAAATTTAATATGGAAGAGTACGTTTTATTTTGCAGAGAAAAAAATGCTACCAATTGTTTTTGTCCTCTAATTTGTAATCTACTTAAGAAACTAATTTTATAAAATTGGGCTACCCTTAGTCATATGTGTAGTTATCTATACTATTATATAAAAGGAGACTCACGAATTTGATCCAGAATAAGCTCGGTAACCGCTGAACCGATTTTGATAATTCTTTTTTTATTCGATTCCTATGATAATATGGATTGTTATAGCTTCCCAAGGTTTTCGAAAAATGTATTCTTTAAGTATCGCAAAATCACGCATTTTATTTGATGCCTACATTCAACCAGCAGCACAATATAACAGCAAACAAAACTTTTCTCTCTTTGTCGAGAGAGCTTCTCTTAATATAACACGACAGCCATGTTGTGTAGTTAAGCTGAATGCACTGATAACCTTCAGCATGTTTTTGTGGGATTTAAAATAATGTTAATAAAGTTGAGAGCGTGCAGAGATTTTTCTCTCTGAGCGAAAACTTCATATGAAAAAACTTTCAAAACATTCTGAAGGTGATCAGTGAATCCAGCTTTACTTTCAGGGAGATTCTTGCTTTCATACAGTGTTTTAAATTTTAATTAATTTTCTTTGTTAATGTTTTGAGGGGAGTTGCCAGAACTTAGTTATAAGCATTAATTATATTTTGCAGCCTTGCCAGCGAGCTTTTCCCCACTTGAGATTGTGTTAGTCCATCTATACGAATATATAAAAGCGGTGTTACACTGCACGGATGTTTGACAATCACGCAAGAACCACTGAACAGATTAACACGATATAGGTATCAAACGATTTGTTATTCCAACTTTATTGCCACGTCTACTTTCCATGCCCATTTCTTGCAAAAAATGCTATAGTTCAGACGATTTTGGTCGTATGAGAGACTAGGTAATCTACGTTGTATGGTTACTTTCGCCAACTTTACTAAAAATGGGCATGACCCACTTTAGTTAAGTCCACTTTTCGGGGGATAAACTTGGAGTAAAGCAAAGCGCACTAGGTTTAAGCTCAATTGAGCTGAAATTCCGGTATTCTATTGTTTCGAGTATGAGATGGTTTAAGTGAAAACATTTTGCCACTCCCCCATTACCGCTCAGAATTAATCAAAAATGCTATACTTCGAACGGTTTTGGTTGTATTAGACTAAAATTTGTTAATTTAGTTTATACGGCTACTTCCGGCAACTGTACTAAAAATGGCGAATATGTAAACTTTTTTTTTCGAACAGCCTGAAAATTCGTATATAGCAGTAAGGTGGTCTGCGGCAGGACAACGTCTGCCGGGCAATACTATACATCAATAAGAATGCTGTATATATCAGAAAATTCTGATCGTCATGCATTGATGTTTCAAACGGAAACGTCTAGCATGTGTTTTGTTCGAAGGTCAATTTACACTTTTACAAATTCACAAAACGATCATAAAAAATTCATTGAATTGGGTCAGGACAAATGCTACTATAATGTTAACTATGAATATATAGATAAGGAAATAGATTAAAACATAGATTAATGTATATAACTTTGGAATAGTTTGAAATATTTGAAATATTTTTCACAGAATTATTTTTTAAGCTATATTTGAATATGTTTTTCACATGAATTAGTTTTTAAGCTGTAACACATTGCAAAAAATATAACAAAATTTTAAGCATATTAGTTTTCATCAAAAAATCATAGGGGGGCAGGGGGTAGGTGGCCTATGATTTTTAATGATAGAAACTGTTTGTGTCAAAATAGAACAATTTTTGCAGGTAAATTATGTTATATGAAAGAATAAGGAAAATGAAAATTAAAAAAAAAAATTAAAATTAAAAAAAATATGTACAACAAAAGCACCTCTTGGCCTATTGTTTAGTACAAGTTGGATATTTTAGAGGTTTTTTGAAACAATATAAAACATTGCATTGGTGAGGAAACGGTAAACCTTTTCTCATTTTCCCAATTTACTTTATTGAACTTTCAAACAAAGAAAATTGGATGAAAATCGATTTGTAAATTGCGGAAATGTTTGCTTGCTAAGCCAAAAATGAAAGTTCAAGCGTTTTTTTCTCATTCTGAGGCTTATGAGTTATACTGAGAAAATCTATAGTTTTATAATAAGAGGTTTTTTTAAAACATACCTGATATCCGTACAAAATATTTCCGAAAAGAAAAGAAAATTACCGTTAATTTTATTAATCAACGAGTTGATTCCATACAAAAATGCATTGTTATGCATTGAGAAAGTCTATAGTTTTTGAGATATCGCCAAAAGTTTGATGTCATTATATCGGTTTTTTTTTTGAAATTTAAGAAGAATTGTTGTTTGGCCGAAGCCCAATAATAACAATTAATAACTGAAGAAGGCCGATTAACTACAACAATTTAAGAAGAATATATTTCTTTTCAGAATATATGTAAAAAATTACATTTTTGATTATAAATTTTAAAAATTTTTTACCCAATTTTTTTTATAACGCTGTTATGCAGAACTTTTTCAAAAGTAAAAAAAAGAGAAAGCCAGGTAAATTTATGTCATCATAACAATTACCGTTAAAATAAGTTATTCAAATTAAATAAAGTAATTTCTTAATATATATATACCATTTTTTCATAATTAAACAAAACGAACACAATAATTTTTACATTTTGAATTTGTTTTAATACAACTAAATACTTTCATTTTAAGATTTAAAATTTTTACATGGTGTATAATATTTTTATCGCAGGCGAAGCAGCGGGTATTTGCTAGTATTTATATAATTTGACCCTTATACGGCCACTGTTCGAACTTGGTTTGGCAGCTATTCGGCCATAAAGTCCTGTTCGACAAAATTACATCAAAATGGTAGCCTTGTTCGTCCGCTGTATGGTCCCTGTTCGACTTTTGTTCAAACGCTGTTTGGTTTTATAAAAAAATTTATTTTTTACTTGGGATTTCATTGAAAGTACAGGGTTGTCCATATTCGAAGCGCCTATTTTACTTTTAAATAAATCAAAGAAACCACAATTTTTTGTCTGTTCGTCATGAATATCATTTAATTGGGTTCAAGTAAATTTGCTTACATTATTTCTTGAATATGATATCTCGTAAATGGTCGGCATTGGCCTCTACGACATATTGTGCCCGTTTTGCAGCATTTTCCATGGTTTTCTTCAACATTTCGATGGGAATGGCGGTTATTTCTTGACGGATGTTGGTTTTCAGCTCTTCTAGGGTCTTTGGCTTGTTGACGTAAACCTTTGATTTCAAATAACCCCACAAAAAGAAGTCTGGAGGCGTTAAATCTGGTGATCTTGGCGGCCAATCGAAATCACCATTTTTTGACATCAAACGGCCAGGGAACAATTGCTTCAAAAAATCGATTGTAGTGCGGCTTGTGTGTGGTGGCGCGCTGTCTTGTTGAAACCAGTAGTGCCTGATACGCTTTCGACGAACGATTGTCATGAAAAAATTGTTTATCATATCGCGATAACGCTCCTGATTGACAGTAACTCTGTGGCCATTATCATCTTCGAAAAAGAACGGCCCAATGAGCATTTTAGCACAAACGCCGCACCAAACAGTGACTTTTGCATCGTGAAGAGGTACCTCTTGAATCTCTTGTGGATTTTCAGTGGCATAAATACGGCAATTTTGTTTGTTTACCGTTCCGTTCAACTGAAAATGAGCTTCATCGCTCATTTTTTGAAAGCACGTTGAGTTTTCACTATTGACTTGTTTTGTTGAATGTAAATTTCAACAATTTTAGAGCGTTCGCGTGGCGTGTACTGTTCCATTGTAAACATTTGCTTGGAATGACGTTTCAAACGCGGTATGTCATTAGTCGATTTGGCATCACTGCGGAAAGTTACAGTGTTGCCAGATGGGCGCTTCGAATATGGACAACCCTGTATATGTTTTTATTAGTTCCTAATAACATTTTATAACAAAAATATGATTTTATAAATTCTCACCCTATTGCCTCTCTCTACAACTCAGTTCGATTCTGTATTTTTCAAGTTGGTAAGGATTTGCATTTTTGACAAATCGATTTTTTCTTTTTTTGTCTTTTCTTAGTCTGAAGAATATAGCCCCAAAATGTAAAGTCAATCAGAGCAAAACTTTCGAATTTATTGACTAATAAGTATCCTCTTTTATAACATTGCAGCTATTATTTTTAAATTTTAAAGAGCATTTTTCTCAAAACCACTTTCTAAAAGTCCGAGTTCTCTGCCATTCCGAATTACTTATTCATTTCAAACTTTCTGCACATAAAACACTTTCTACATATAAAATACCTCTCCCCAATGGTAAAATGTGGATTTTTTTAAAAACAAAGGGGGTCTTCCAACAACAAAATGGCGGTATTTTTCGTGAAAGTTGGCAATTTTCACATAGAATTACCAGCAAAAATTTTAAAATGAAACCAATTATAGTCATAAAACTTTGGTGGGAAGATTTGATGATACTTCGACTAAATTTTTATGTTCTTTGATTGCAGATAATTTAAAGCTGAGATACAGCGAACATTGCAAATGTACAAAAGGTTTCAATGAATTTGCTCTATTCATATTTTTAAGAAAAAAATGCCCAAAAAGTGTTTTTTTACGCTGAAACCAATGCCCCCCTTAAGTCTTAATTCTTGGTCAAACCACTTGATTTGTATACTCTGTGTCAAAAAACGGGCACCGCAAGAAGTCATTTATGCTTATGGAAAAAATAAAACTTATAATACAGAAGAAATTGCAATTGCAACAACAAAAATGACAGCTTCAACAATAGCAAGATATATTTGAACAAAATCATAACCAAGTGAATGATTTGCATAATTGGAAGAAGCAAAAAAAAAAATATTAAATACATAATAAATAAAATAAAATATTCATGGTGCACTGATTGTCGACAGCAAAATCAATTCACTACCTTCGGCCGTATTCCACGTTCAATGCTGCTCATTATACATTATTTCAGTGCACACACACACACACACACACGCGCACCTCTCCACCACACAAGCACACACCAATGCATCGCACCCGCTATGCGTGCTCAGTTTCTGTCGCATTTAAGGACTTGCACCAACAACAACACCATCATCACCACCATCGTCAGTCATCAGTCGGCTCGTGTAATCATCCATGTGTTTGCGTTTGATCAAATACGCCGGAATACGTAATCATGTGTAACGCAACACAACACAACCTGAGGAACAACCCTGTCATTGAACAACAGCAACAACAACAATAACAACACATGTTCTATATTACAACAAAACTCATTATTAAAAAAAAAAAATATTATTTCTCGTGCCACAAGTATTTTATATTGAAAAATATAATAAAATATTATTTTGTCGCATTGATTTTAAATTTGATTTTATAAAAAAAAAATAATTCTTTTCTGTCAAGTATCTGTATTGATTTAATACTTTCTATATGCATAGCAAGCAAGTATAAGTAGCGGAATGATTTAGATTTCATTAGAAAATAATAACATTAAACTCATTTAAAGCGTAACCCAACAGCAATTTGAAAGAGGGCGTTGAGATTTATTAAGTCTATGAACTTTCAGGAATGACTTAATGCTATATTATTATATTAACTAGTATAATTTTTTTAAAACAATCTGCTTATGAAATCCTCTAATTATTTGAGTCTTGAAATGAATATTGAATTGATCAATAAATTTAAAGGGGCAGTCTGGTTCTTTTGGGCATATTTTTAAGATATTTTTTTCATCGAAAAATTTATTTTGACAAAATGCTAGTTTTATAAAGCGTGTTTTTTATAGAGTGATACAACTTTGAGTTGGCATCACTGCTTTATTTGACCACCCATTTAACCCTTCTGCACTCGTTGGGTCAATTTGACCCAATTTTGATTTTCAAACGCAAAACTTTTCCCTTTAGTTATAAGATATGAACGTGAAACTTTAATTTATCCATAAGAGTGGCGAAAATTATGCTTTTAAAAGAAAATAATAAAATTTAAATTTTTCCTCCCCCCTCCACATGTCAAAACACGATTTACACACATTTAATATCCTTTGGGTCAATATGACCCAACTAGCGATATTGTAAGTTTAATCCCACTTTACCATTTCTTTCCTTTTGAATATCATTGAATTGAGTTCATCTTCATTCAAAATCATCGATCAATCATTTTTTGAGTCAAAGAATCAATAAAATCGCTTTCATTAAATATTTTTTCATTCAAAATTTTATTATTCTCCAACTGTAGGTGGGATTTGGAGAATCCCGCAAAGGTATCTTTTGAAATTTGTTTTATGATGATATGGTAACGCATTGACACAAACACATTGTACACAAAAGAGTTCATTCCAATTGCAGTTCGGTGATTCCCCGTTTTGTATATGAAAAAAAAAAATATTTCGCTATGATGATGCTAGAACTTTTGTCTCATTAGAATATTTTCTTTCAATGAGTTCAGTTTAATTTTTGGTGATCAGCGTGCATACATATATTTTTTTTCTAATTCATCATAATTGAGTATTTTTACATAATGGCACAAAGAAGAAAAGTAAGTATTGTAAAATAATATTTCTAATATATGATTGTTCCATGATGAAATTGCTTCAGATTCTTAGTGATCTTCAGTTGCAACAAATAATGAATGACGAAGATGATGACATTTTTGATGATAGTGATGAAGACGACATTTTTTCACCCAACAGCGATGGAGAGGACGAATCATATTCATCGTCAAAAAATAGCGTTGAAAGCGTGGAGTTGGAAGACGCAGTAGAAATAGATCACAGCACTTCCGTTACATATTTATCTAAGGACAAAAGTGTAGTTTGGAAAGAACAGCCACCACTTTAAACAAACAGGTTACCAAAAAATCAAATTTTATTGAATAAGCCTGGACCTACCAAAACAGCAACATCTATGGTTACAGATATAAAGTCTTCGTTCGATTTGTTTATATCACCAAATATAAAAAATATTGTGATTCAAATGACAAATCAAAAAGGTGTAGAATTATATGGAAATAATTGGCAAAACATTGATATGATAGAGCTTGATGCATTTGTTGGATTACAAATAATGGCAGGAGTTTATAAATCTCATGGAGAAAATCTCACTAGCTTGTGGAATGAAAAAAACGGAAGACCTATTTTTCGAGCAACAATGAGTCTCAAGCGATTTGAGAGCATATCAAAGTGCCTACGGTTTGACAGCTCTGAAGATAGAGAAAAAAGAAGAATTCGTGACAAACTTGCACCGATACGAAACGTTTGGGACAAGTGGAGTAATCAGCTCAAAATTTTTTACAATCCACATGAAAATGTTACTGTAGATGAACAATTGGTTCCATTTCGAGGTCGGTGCAGTTTCCGGCAATATATTCCATCAAAGCCCGCCAGATATGGCATAAAAATTTGGGCACTTTGCGATTCTACAACTAAATATGCCTGGAATATGGAAGTGTACACAGGCAGAGCAAGAAATACACAGCCAGAAAAAAATCAAGGTGAGACTCTTGTACTTCGTATTACATTTATTATATTTCCATATTTTTAATTTAGGTGAGAGAGTGGTGCTAACATTATCAGACCCTCTCCCAAAGGGATGCACAATCACATGTGATAATTTTTTTACTACATACAATCTTGCCATTCAACTACTTTGTCGGAATATTACATTAGTTGGCACTGTCCGTAAAAATAAAACTTTTTTGCCACCAAAAATTCTGGATATGAAAAAAAAGCCCGTATTGCACTCTGATTTTTTGTTTTCAAATGATATAACTATAGCATCCTATGTTCCAAAAAAAAAAATAAATACGTTCTCCTCTTAAGTTCTCTTCATCATTCAGCCGATGTAAGAGACGATGAACAAAAAAAACCTGAAATAATACATCATTACAACCAAACGAAAGCTGGAGTTGATGCGCTTGACCAACTAGTTGCTAATTACACATATAAGCGCATGACTAAGCGATGGCCTGTTGCATTATTTTCAAATATGATAGATGTATCAGCATATAACTCCTACGTCATATGGACTGAAATGAATCCTGCCTGGAATTTCAATAAAAACTTAAGACGCAGGCTTTATCTAGTAGAACTTGCAGATCAGCTAATAAATGAGCATATTTTGCGAATAAAGGTTTTGCCACATGGACCATCAGCAAGAAATCTTGTTAATAATATTCAGCAACAAAATGATCTCACAGGTGCCTCGCAATGTTCTAAACAAAATACTACAAATACACCATTGTCCAGTAATTTACCAAATAAACGACAGCGGTGTTTCTTTTGTCAACATGGAAGGAATTCAAATAAGTATTCCACTAAATGTGATACATGTAAAAAATTTATTTGCAAAGAGCACATGGTAACATTGTGTATAAATTGTCACAAAAATTCTTAAATTTGTATACATTAGTATTAAAAATATAATTATTATTTTATTATTTTTTAAAAAAAAGGCTGAATTTAAAATTTAATTTTATTATATATATATATTTTTTTAATAATTGCTCAGGAAGGGCTTATTTATTTTAGTTTTCATTATTTTTTATTATACTAAATAAAAAAACAACAAAACAAATAAATTTCTTATATTAAATATGAAATTTTGTTTACATTTTAATATTGGGTCATATTGACCCAAAGGATCATAGGAAGGGCACATATCCAAGGGATGCAGAAGGGTTAACAGTTGATAGTTGTTTTTTATTTAATTTACTTTGACATTTTATTATGGATGGACTTACATCAGAGCAACGCGTGCAAGTTGTGAAAATTTTTAATCAAAATAATGGTTCTGTTCGTCAAAATTATCGTGCACTTCGTCCATTTTTTGGCGTACATAATCGTCCTTCAGAGCTGCTAACTCGAAGAACAATAGAACGTTTTCGGACCACATTTTCTGTTACTGATAATGAGCATCCCGTGAGACGCCGAACAGTGCGCACTGAAGAATCTGTAGCCGCTGTACAGGAAAGCGTTGAAGATGATCCTAATCAAACAATTCGTCGCCGTTCTCAGCACCCAGTTGTGTCCTTCTACTTTATGGAAGATTTTAGGAAAAGATCTTGGCTTAAAACCTTTCAAGATTCAACTTGTGCAGGAATTAAAGCCAAACGACCATCGTATGCGCCGCCGATTCGGCGAATGGGCTGAAGCACAAATTGATATTGATTTTGAATTTCCATGGAAAATTTTATTTTCTGATGAAGCCCATTTTTGGTTGAAAATTTTTTTTGGTTGGAGTGATTTTGTATCACTCTATAAAAAACACCCTTATAGATAAAATTTTAAAAAAGGTGAAAAATGCATGAAAAACAGTATATTCTCTAATCCGATTGCAAATTTTAAAAATGTTTTGATGCAGATTTTAAGAAGTTTTTCAGGCCAATAATTTGTGACAATTTTTTTTTACAATTATTACACTAGTCAACATATTTACGAAAAACATGATTTTTGGAGGTTTTTGCAAAATTGTTTAGCTCACTGGAGGCTTGCGTTATTGCCAAAATATTTTGGGAATAGTCATAAAACACATCAAGGTTAATTTTTGGATGTGTACTAGTGGAACTTTTTTTTATGCAAGGCACCTTAGTGGATAACAATTAAAATCTGAAGGAAAATAGGAAGGAAAAATTTATGGAATTATAAAAGGGATCTACAAATTGTTACTATAAATTAGTTATAATATTTTCCCAATAAAGTTAATTTTAATAAATTGAATATTTTGAAATTGTTGCATGCACACGCAGTCATAAGATAATTACAAGCACAAATATAATCAAACACAAATGACACACACGCACACACTGCAATATATATTATATAAATAACTAGAACGTAGACAAACAGACAGACACAATCTATAAAAACACATGAACACAAACATAAAAACAAACACACGCACACACTCACACACACACACACATACACAGGCCAAGCAAGTAAATCTAATTAAATGCTAAAAACTTATTAAAAGCTAAGCGGGGCCACGAATGAGTCAATGCAGCGCAACTTGTTGGGGTCACCATAGCACAATGGTGATTGGTTCAGGGAGGGGGAATGGGGGAGGGGAGTTAAAAGGTGACACCAACCGGCATGCGATGGCAATGTGCGCTAATGTTGTCATCGCCGTCGTTGCTGTTGTTGCTTTCTTACAGGAACGCGCACACTTTCGCCGCAACATTCTTAAGCTGCTGTCGCTGCTGCTGCTGCTGCTGCTGCTTTTGCTCAACATGATGTTGCTTTCTCATTCTTTAGTATTTTATGCGTTTTTTTGCGCAGTCGAAGAAGAACAAAGCTTAATTTATAATTTATTATTATAATAATGACGCGACATCCGGTATGGCGGACCAACATTGAAGTCATTGTAACCGTCTGCCCCTTCCCTCGTTTGAAGCTTGCTGCATGCGGCACCAACATTTTTTTTATATATTTATTTTTACAGTTTAATATAAAATGTACTTTGTGTAATTATTAATTTTCTTTCATTTTCTCTACTTAGTGGGTTTTGTTTTTGTTTTTGCTTCACAAGTATAATTATATTTATTTTTTTTTTACTGATTTTACAACACGAACAAAAAAAAAACCTAGTAATAATCTACAAAAAAAAAAAGACACAAAAAACATTCGAAAAAAAACCCAAGAAAATCGATTTTATGTAAATTGACTTTGTGTCGCAATGGGTTCTTTTGCTTTGCTCTGAATGTGTTTTTTTTATCATTTACTTCTTAATTTAACTTTTAAGACAAGAAAATAAGAAGAAACAAAATAAAAAATTATAATAAAAAGCACGCAGCAAGCGAAAACTTAATTACGTTGCTTTTGTCTTGAATGGTTTTCTCAATAAAATCTGATAATAAAATCACCTTCTTCGGGTTGATCTGGGGTTCAAATGGAAAATTTGTGTGTATAGAGAAAGAGTATTGCTATGATATTATAGAAGAGTTATAATAAATTGTGAGTAACATATTTTTGACAAAATTTAAATCCTTGAATAATGCAAACATTTTTGAAATGCTTTTAAGTAGGTAAAAATAAATTATTTGATACATATTATATCAATTTACAGTAAAAATTTGAAGATTCATTTTATGTTTCCGTAATGTTTTACTTTTTCCATTTATTTAAAATTTTAAGTGACATTGTATTGATATAGTTTGTAGTTTTCATATAAAGTACATGCGTTAGAGTTGACTACAAATGAGTTAATTTTTTGTTCAAAAAAACATGTTGTTTCATATATATATTTCTTAAAAATATTTGTTGTTAATTAAGAAAAATTTGTTGCTAGTTTTTCTTCAACAGAAAATTTGTCAAATTAATAGCACATGTCGTCAACTATAAAACACTTTTTTCAGAGCGGAGTTTTTTTATCTAGTCTTATATTAAAAAATTGTTTTCTTTAGTAAAATCTGATTTAAGCAGAGCTCAATTTAAATATTTGAAAATATGTTTCAGTCATTACAGTTACGAATTCAAGAGAGCGGCAACATGTTCAATTGGCCCCAAAGAGCTTTGACCAATATCTAAAAATTTGTATACGCTGATGAAAATAGGGTAGTGAAATAAAAAAAAAACGCATTTAATTTAATGATTTTCGACTACGATTTTGCCGCATTTGATAAATTCCTAATAATAAAGGGTAGTCAACTTGTATTGTAATTAAATGTAAAAGTATTATTTGATGCAAATAGGCTACGTTTTCAATATAAATATTATGGATACTTTAAATGTAGCGCATCCGAATTTGATTTAAATGTGAGGAAATTAAAAAATATTGTAGCTACTATTTATTGAAAAGAAATAGTGTAATAATTGGTTATAATTTGAATAATGGGAACACTAAATCATTTAAAAGATACCGCTAGTAAGAATTTATTGATTTGATGACTTTTCTTTCCTTTCATCAGTCATACAAAGCAAATGGTCGTTGAAACCATAAATTCTTGCAAGCATTATCTCAAAGATAGAAAAGATTTTGAGACGATTGAAATTGGGTTTTGAAGGAAATTAATTGTACTTAATTACTGTGCATCTAATGCTTCATTTAGTCATTTCAAATAGTTCGATCTCTCGCTTAAATATGCCCTAACATATGACCAAAAACAGTTTTTTTTAATTTTTTTCAGGTTACAGTATCTCACAATAACCAGATGTGATTGGCTAAATCTGAAATCAAATTCGGATTAAGACTACGTGGCTATCCAACAAAGTATTAAATTTAATTTGTCCTTACTGTTTATAAAGCTTTAATAACTTATTTTAAAAATGAATGCAGTCGTTTCGGTTGCTATATTTACCTGTTGCTCCTGTTATCTTAAAAATGAAAAGAAAAATATAGATTTCCGTTTTTGTTTTTTTTTAACATAAGAATTTAAAGAAGAAATATACACATAAAAACTCATATGAATTATATACACAAAAGTTAATGGGTTTTCCACAATTTTTTGTAAGCTGGATTCAATCGTTTTTGACAGAGCGATCTTATCAAATACGATTTCGAGGCATTTATTTGTATTATTTGTACTTCGAGGCGTATTATCAGCTGAATTTATTGCTGAATCAGGTGTTCCCCAAGGTAGCCACCTAAAAATGTAACCCACATCATCAAACACTCTCATCTACTTATCTATGCAGATGATATGAAAATATACAGAACAATAGATACTAAAGACAATTCAGATCTACTCCAGTCTGATTTGAAATCCTTTGAAGTTTGTTGTGCTAAAAATAATATGTTTCTAAATCCAGATAAATGCCAAACTATGACCTTTTCGCGAAAAAGGAATAATTTAATTTTTGATTATAAGATAAAAGATACTGCTTTAAGTCGTGTAGATGCTTTCAAAGATCTTGGTTTATGCATGGATTCTAAGCTATCGTTTAACGTTCATATTGATTACATTTGTAAAAAAGCATCTTCTATGCTCGGGTTTTTAAAACGATGGGCCAAAAAATTTAATATTATGATTACAACTACAACGTTGTACTATTCAAATTTGCGACCTCACTTAGAGTATGCAAGCCAAGTTTGGTCCCCAAGTTACAATGTACATGTTGAACGAATATAAAGAATTCAAAAAAGTTTTGTTCGGTTTGCTCTAAGGAGCTTTATTGGAACTGACACTTGAAACCTTCCTCCTTATGAGGATTCGTTTAAAACTATTAAAAATGCAATCTTTGAATGAGAGAAGGAAGTTTGCAGATATCTTCTATTTACACCAAGTCATAACTGGTGTGTTCGATTCACCAGAACTTCTAACTATTAAAAATTTTAACATTAACCGTAGAAGGAGTAGAAACGCTAACAATTTAATTTACTTACCTTTTAGGGCCATTTTGTTCACAGAGAGATAAATTTATCCCCGAGTTAATTCCACGATTTTTCCAGTTTTTTATTTGTTCACAGCGAGTTAAGCATTTAACTCTTCAGGCTGGAGATAAAAATGGTGGCGATATAGCTTAACCCCAGAAATATTTAACTCGTGAAAATTGGTGAGTTAAGATTTTTAATTCGCTCTCATCACTCTCAGTTTAATATTTTTTACTTACTTGGTGTCAAAATATTGAAAATAAGGATTTTTAAACATAGGGAACAGTATTGGGGGTTACTGATTGCGAATCTGGTGTCAGAATTTTAAAATTCAAGATGTTGGATAAGGTTGCCACCTTCATTTTTTATTTTTATGGGTCGCTGAATCCAAATCCGTTGTGGATAGGGCTGCCACCTTAATTTTTTAATTTTTACCAATTCGGGGCTGCCAAAAAAAAAAAAATGGTACACCAAAAATGGTTCGCTGAATCCGAATCCGTGGCTTGAATTTCAAAATGATAAAGTTTTGAAATAATAGGGTTGCCATCTAATAAAACGTCTTTTTTAAATTTTAAACTTTATTTAACAGTGTTAGGGAGTCACTGATTTCGAAACTGAATTCAGAATTTTAAAATTCAAAATGGTGGATAGAGTTACCACCTTAATTTTTTGTATGTTTATGAAATCGGGGCTGGCAAAAAAATGGTACACCAAAAATGAATCGCTGAATACGAATCCATGGTCAGAATATCAATATTATAAAGTTTTGAAATAATAGGGTTGCCACCTAATAATATGTATTTTTAAGAATTTGAAACATTATTTAACAGTGTTAGGGAGCCACTGATTTCAAATCTGAAGTCAGAATTTTAAAATTCAAAATGGTGGATAGGGTTGCCACCTTAATTTTTTGTATTTTTATGAATTCGGGGCTGGCAAAAAAAATGGTACACCAAAAATGAATCGCTGAATACAAATCCGTGGTCAAAATATCAATATTATAAAGTTTTGAAATAATAGGGTTGCCACCTAATAATATGTATATTTAAGAATTTTATACATTATTTAACAGTGTTAGGGAGCCACTGATTTCAAATCTGAAGTCAGAATTTTAAAATTCAAAATGGTGGATAGGGTTGCCACCTTAATTTTTTGTATTTTTATGAATTCGGGGCTGGCAAAAAAAATGATACACCAAAAATGAATCGCTGAATACGAATCCATGGTCATAATTTCAGAATTAAAAAGTTTTAAAAAATAGGGTTGCCACCTAATAATATGTATTTTTAAGAATTTTAAACAGTATTTAACAGTGTTACGGAAACACTGATTTCGAATATGAAGTCAGAATTTTAAAATTCAAAATTGAGGATAGGGTTGCCACCTTAATTTTTTGTATTTTTATGAATTCGGGGCTGGCAAGAAAATCGTATGCCATAAATGGGTTCCTGAATCCGAATCCGTGGACAGAATTTCAAAATGATAAAATTTTATAATAATAGGGCTGCCACCTAATAATATGTATTGTCAAAAGTAAAAGCAATCCTATTATTTCAAAATGTTATCAATTTGAAATTCTGACCTCTGATTCGGATTCAGGGACCCATTTATGGCATACGATTTTCTTGCCAGCCCCGAATTCATAAAAATACAAAAAATTAAGGTGGCAACCCTATCCTCAATTTTGAATTTTAAAATTCTGACTTCAGATTCGAAATCAGTGTTTCCGTAATACTGTTAAATACTGTTTAAAATTCTTAAAAATACATATTATTAGGTGGCAACCCTATTATTTCAAAACTTTATAATATTGATATTCTGACCATGGATTCGTATTCAGCGATTCATTTTTGGTGTACCATTTTTTTTGCCAGCCCCGAATTCATAAAAATACAAAAAATTAAGGTGGCAACCCTATCCACCATTTTGAATTTTAAAATTCTGACTTCAGATTCGAAATCAGTGTTTCCGTAACACTGTTAAATACTGTTTAAAATTCTTAAAAATACATATTATTAAGTGGCAACCCTATTATTTCAAAACTTTATAATATTGATATTCTGACCATGGATTCGTATTCAACGATTCATTTTTGGTGTACCATTTTTTTTTGCCAGCCCCGAATTCATAAAAATACAAAAAATTAAGGTGGCAACCCTATCCACCATTTTGAATTTTAAAATTCTGACTTCAGTTTCGAAATCAGTGACTCCCTAACACTGATATATGTTTAAAATTCTTAAAAATACATATTATTAGGTGGTGGCCCTATTATTTCAAAACTTTTTAATTCTGAAATTCTGACCATGGATTCGTATTCAGCAATTCATTTTTGGTGTACCATTTTTTTTGCCAGCCCCGAATTCATAAAAATACAAAAAATTAAGGTGGCAACCCTATCCACCATTTTGGATTTTAAAATTCTGACTTCAGATTCGAAATCAGCGACCCCCAATACTCCTTCCACATGTTTAAAATTCTTAAAATAAAACATTTTAGGTGGCAACCCTATGTGTAGAAAAATTTTCGAGTTTTGAAATTCTGACAACGGATTCGGAATCAGCGACCCAATTTTACCTAGTGTTTCGCCCAGAGTTGAATTCGCATAAATAAACAAGAAATTAGGTGGCAACTCTATCCGCCACCTTGAATTTTAAAATTCTGACACCAGATTCGAAAGAAGTAACCCCCAATACTGTTTCTTCATATTTAAAATTCTTAAAAAAATGTTTAGATGGCAGCCCTGTGTAGAAAAATTTTACAATTTTGAAATTCTGACATCAGATGCAAAATCAGCGATCCATTTTTACCTAGTGTTCACTCTAACCCTCAAATTCGCAAAAATAATCCAAAAATCCCCACACATTTTTTAATTAATGAGCAACACTCTAACATTCCAATGGAAATCGATATAAACTGAGAGCGAATTTATGCTCTAAGCATAAAGCCGGGATAAAATGTGAACAAAACCACTTTTTTATCCACCGATTTATACGCTTGGTATAAAATTAACCTAGAGATAGTTATCCCCGAATTAAATCATATTTATGCCCTTTGTGAACAAAATGGCCCTTAGTAGAACAAATTATATGACTATTGCTCCTTTAAATCGCATGAGTACCTTTGTAACCAACTGTAGCTTTTTTATGTTAACTTATCGAAAGGTCAACTCAAAAGTAGATTGAAAACTAATGTATGATTAGATCTATGTAAACGCATGGTTAGTTCACGCAGAGAAAAAACATAGTTGCAACAACCATGTTTTAAGAGGATCATAGTATGATTTGGATTATGATTGTTGCTAACAGGTTCATAAACATATAATATTTTCTTTGATCATAATAAAATTATTCCAACAACCATATTTAGAAAAAAAACTTTTTTGTAGGAACCAAAATATTATTAAAACAACCATTATTTACCGAAATATATTTACGGTAAATAGAAATATGTTTGCTACAATTAAAGTCGAAGATGTCACTTTTCTGCGTGCTGTTTTTAGGATAGGGCGATTTACTACAAAACACAATAATTGAACAGTTGACAAACGAAACGGCACATAGCCAGGAATCGATGAAACTTATTGTGTCTGAATGAAGTGAAAATTTTTCCTGCAAATTGTTCAGACACAATAAATTCTTTCGATTTTTGGTTATGTTCTGCTTCGTTTGCCAATAATCAGAGAATAGTTCAGACAAACATTCAAAGTTCTAATATGTTTGTCTCTATAATAATATTCACATTTATCATGACTGACAGAACTACAACATTTTTGTTGCAACTAAAAGTTGAGGCAATCATAGTATGTTGACGATTTCAATGATATTATGATTTCAACTATAATGTTCTTTTTGGTGCCACCATTAGTAAATAATGACTTTATTAAGGCAAAAATTTGTGTTTGCAGAAATAGTACAATAATTTTAGTAAGAAAATTATAATTGCAGTAATCATGTCTCAACCATGTCTTTTCTCTGCGTGTTGTTATGTCTTGTGTTTTCCCTGAGCCCAACCGATGCTATGGTGGGTACATTTTTCTCACTTTAGATTGTTTTGGACCACTCTTATCAATATCGTTGAGATAGGTATTTATTTTTATGTTATTTGGGCTGGTTCTTAAGATGATCTAATACGGAGAAAGTGCGAAAAAGCTGTAGTAGCTGAACTCTATTGTTATTTTATATAGAACGTACAATGCCTTATCGTCACCTGCAGCCCTATTATAAAAAATGACATGCTTTTGAAATACTGACAACGGATGCGGATTTAGCGACCCATTTTTACCAAGTGTTCGCGCCAGCACCGAATTCCTTCTCTGATACAAACCATCTATTGCCAGTGAACAAGTGAGTATCATCCGTTGCCTTTACCACTTCATGAACATTTAATGAATAAATGAAGAGCCAACGAACGACAAGTGAAGAATTGAAGAAGAGATGAATAGCAACAGTTTCTTCGCATGAGTAAAAAATATTCTTGTTCACAAACTGGTTTCCTCTTCTTCAGTTCAAGAACAAAGAAAATCTGCTCAGCTGTTTACGAAAATGAATATGGACACTTTTTTTTAACAAAAAATTCCCTCGTGAGTGAGCAAATATGAACCCTGCCCGAAACATGCTGCCAATTTCATTGGTCACCGGTTTGACTCTATGTTGGCCTTTTAATCCTTACGACACATGGTTCAATAACCTCGGTCTCTGCTTAATTTTGATTTTTATTTGTTATTTCATTTTTTCTTCTTTTTTCTTCATTTATTTTACTTTTGCATTATTTTTACATTTTATTCTCGCTTTTTATTAGTCTACAATTTAATAACATTTTTATGCAACTTTTTAGTTCATCGGAATTCTATTAATTTTATTTGCTTTTCTGCTGTACATTTTATAGTTGAACTTTGTATACTTTGTTGCAGGCTGCAAGGAGGCAATGAAGCAAGCACAACAGCAGTTGTGCTTCTTTTATGTTCGTGTTGGGAGGAAGCAACGCGTTTTTCTCCCTCTTTTTCAAGAAAAACAGTTTAATGAAGATTTTTTATTTGGTGCAATTGTTGTAGTTGCTGGTGTTGTTAAACGTGTTGGTGTTATTGTGGCACCCAACATTTGCGCGCGCCAATTTAGTAAAAAACAAAGTGTAGTCAACACTTGTGCATTGGACTTTTACTTCGGACTTGTGTAGATCCTTGTGCAGACGCTACGAAGTCAATTGACTACTTGGGAGAATGAAGGCGAGGATTCTGAATTTATTTTTCAATCCTTACAACTAAAAAAAAATTAAGTTATAATTAATATTTTGTATCCTTCAGACGCTTTTTTGTGATCTTTTAATCGAATTTGATATTTTTGGTTTTCTTTTTTGAATTTTGCAAATTCAACAATCGATAAGTTTCGTAATGTTTGGTTCTGGACTTTTCTAGGAAAAGAGCAGTAATAAATGCATTATACTATAAATGTCTTCTTCTACTGCTACCTTTGTAACATTTTCTTTTGCATATTTCAAATCCTAATAGCAGACTTATCGCCCTGAAAAATTAATTTCATTAATTCTATGCTGATTTCTTAAAGACAACTTCAGTCTCCTCCACACTTCTTGCTGCATTTCCATTTAACTATTTTCATCATTGTTGCCGCCAATGCTTGTTGGTCGCGTTGGTCGCGAAATGTTCTGAACGCGTCGCCACCATCTAACCGTTCGAGTAAAAGTAAATTAATTAAGTAGAAAGCTATAAAGTTAAAGCTCTGACTTGAATTTTCCGATTGCCAGCTATTCCAATATAGCAAAGTCTTCTGCGTCCTTGTTGTTGTTTGCATTGCTGCTGTTGGTTGCCCCGATGTTGTTGTTGCGCTGTGTCACTGCAAGGATTTTAAAAGTTCCTTTCTCTTTTAATACTACCAACGAATCTAAACTACTTACATACATATATTTTATAGCATTTATATTGTCAACTATAAAATCAACCAATAACAACGGCAACATTGTTGCGGCCATATAAAATGTAATAGAAAATACATATATATTGAACTGCAACTGTTTATGCATGTATGTATGTATTGATTGAAATATTTTAATGAAAAACATTTCATTAGATTGGAAGAATAATCAAGAAGGATCAAAAATTGCATTAAAAGTTTTAGATTAGCTTCAAAAAGTATTGAATTTGATGTTTTCGTCTTATATTGGATACAATTTGTATCAATATTGGTCATTCCCAGTGTGATAAACTTCCCAGTCTGATATTTTAAAAATTTTAGAAATTTTGTTTGAACTTTTTGCTGTCACTATAATTTAAAAAAAAACATCTAAACTGAACAGTGGCTTTTTTTCCGTAAAAAAATCTGTTTTTTAGATTAGAAAAGCCTCCGAAAATCTAAAAAAATAAAAACACTATTGTCTACAGTTCAACAGCCAAGATAATTACAGACCTTAATGAAAGGTTTCTGCTAAACAAAATAATAAAATTATACGTGCAACAAAGTTTTAAAAGTTTACTTCTGAGTAATTTTATTAAAAAATTTTTTTACCTTTCTAAATATGATTTTCTATGATTTAAATACAAAATCTAGATGTTTGATAGTTTAAATCATTCTTGATTTTATATACAAATTCTAGTTGTTTGATAGTTTAAAATCGTTTACTGGGCTTTAAGTCAGGTTAGAACAATTAATTGCTAACGAATTTTTCCAAAGCTTAATTGGCCTTGTCCAGGTCCCTTTTCCTATGGAATGTTACATAATAAGTAGTAATTATAAACATACTGAAATATATATATACATAATTAATTTAGATTTCATTGATAGCTTGTTCAAATTGTTCAATTATTTTCGTATGTATTTTAGTATTTTTGATTTTAGTATTTTTATGAGATAGATTTTTGCCGAATATTTCAACACTCTAGCGCTATTTTTAAATGGGTCTTTTTTTACCCATTTTAAGAAGTGTTAAAAAAGTACCCTCTAATGTAGTTGAACAAGGTTCCGATATTCTATGAAATCTTCCTTGAATAATATCACTTTCAGTTTCTTTAACCCTCCCTTGCTATATCTCAGACTGTTTCAAAATTAATTGCGCAAAACTCTACTAAGTATTTTTCAACGAAATCTTCTTTATTCTTTCATTTAAACTTAAAACTAAACCCCTAAAACACATTTAGGGTTAAAAGATGTCTCTAAAGTAGTGAAAAAAAGCTTTAACAAAATCGTCATAGGGGACACATAACGAACGCAGAAATATAGTGTACACAAGAAGGGTTAAACAAAATTGGCTTATAGCAGAAATTTATGGAAAAAATAGAAAGCTTTATTTAAAAAATCCTAAAACTATACAATAAAACTTCCTCCGATAATTTACAATTAGCATTTCTGCAGTTAATGAACTTTTTAAGTGAACGTGAATCATGAATCCTAGCACGCCTAGGATAAATCTTGTAAAAAGATGTGTAAGGTGAAATTTTCCAAGCAATATTTTTATATAATTTTTTAATCTTCTATAACTAAAAAGTTCAAAAGAGAGCACAGAAAGATATTTGTTCAGGGTAAAGATACTCTATGAAAAAATCCTTTGGTAAATCTCACTATAATTTTGGTCAAGATTTGTCTACCTTTTTTTTTTTTTTTTTTAAGAAGATCAAAGAACCAAGGCATGCGCCGTATACAAACCAGGTTTGGTCTTTAACCTGAAAGGAAAGGAATAGATTATTTAGAGGAAATGATTGGAACCATACGTGAATTATTGATTGACGAAACAACCGTGAAAGACAATTTGAATTGCCTTTAACTGATGCTAGTGTTATGCCTTAACCTCGGCAAGCATTTCCAGCCCTTAGTTGTTCTTGTCCTCTAACTCTATATTTTCTACAATTTATTTGTGAATTTTTAGTTTTTCCATAATTCTTAAATGTAGGAAAGAACAAAGAAAGTGAAAAGAATCATGCTCGAGCCCGGATTCGAACCAGGGACCTCTGGGTTGATAGTCTAGTGCACTCTCCACTAGACTACAAAGGCCGACAAATTTATGTCTATGGAGGAAAATATAAAACCTGGTTTAGAAACTCCTTAAAAGTATGCACTGGAAATTTCTGTCGATTATACATTTAACCCTGGATGTGCATTGTTAGTCGATTCGACTAATAATAAAATAATATAATAATAAAATTTGTTGTGTTTTCTTTGAATGAAGTCACTAATATTTTTGTTTAAATCACACAATTTTAAAAAAAATCATTTTTTTTTGTTTATTTATGAGAATATAAAATATATCAAAAAAACCGCAACTTTATTTAATTTTAAAAACATGGTTGAAATAGCGATGCACATCCAGGGTTAATAAGTAGAAATCTGATAGTAGTGATACAAGCAGGATATTGCGGTGTGATTCACGGAATAAATAGTTAATCCTTCTATTTGCAAAACATGGTAAATTGAAAATCATTGATTTGAGTTTTTTAATTTTTAATTTTCAAATTAAAAAAAGTTTTATTTGAAGAGAATTTCATCCGATATAAAATTAATTAATGCAATTTTACAGTATTTTTATCGAACTTTTTAAATTTGTCAGATGAAATTACATTTTAAAATTATTGCGTTTAAATTTAAAGTCAATCACAGAAAAACTGACGGAGATAAAGCGTTTTGAATCTCTGTCCTTCCCATGCGGAGGACAAAGGAAGTAAATCTTTAACTCGATTTTCCCATAACTTTCATTTTCAAAGTCGGTTTTTGCTCCAAATCTTTTGTACCGATATTTCTCAAACTCTGTCCACTCTTTTTTCACATTACCTGCAAGTCAATGATGTCGAGTGTTTTTTTAAAATACTAAGTATTTATAATAGCTAAATTGTTTAATCGAGTGTTTTTTAAAATACGAAGTATTTTTATAATAGCTAAATTGTTGACTTTTAAGTAAAGAATCGGTGTTTTGACTTCTAAGCACTACTAAAATCGAAATAAATAAAAAAATAAAAATAAAAAAAATGAAAAATCGACAGCATTACCTTCAGAAACTTATTAACTAATAAAATATTTTGATTTTTTTATTTCGCTCACTAAGAATTGCTGTTACCACCTCATCTTATATATATCACGCAAAACGCAAATTTTGTCCGGCGTAAGGCTATTTAAGTACAAGTACAATCTTAATTAATTTAGTATGGTTTGGTAGGTTTAGATCTGTAGATGTGCAAACTGGACTTTTTATTTCTTAAAAATTTATATTTTTAAAGTTATAGCGAGCTAAAGTTTGCATATAAATGTTGCTTTTTCTCTTCTTAAATAGTTTTAGCATATGCCTATAAATATGTGAGGTATTTAGAGCCACCTATCGGCTAATAGCTATGAAACTGTTATACTGACGAATAATCTTTTATAATTTCACAGCTGAAGCTATGAATTGATATATTCAATATCAAAGTGATACTGGAATGATTTCTTACAGTTGAAAAAGATGTCTAAGCTGTTGGTCGGAAAGTTTTTGAATTTTTAAAAATTTACACAAAAATTTAATAAGAAATTGGAAACTAGTTATAAAACATATTTGTTCAAACATTTTTCAACTGAAAATCAAGAAATATTCTTATGTTAAATATGCCAACATTATATCGTTGTTAGGCGGGCAATACCGCGTATATTGCAAAAAGGCCTAAATGAATTTCATTTCAATTTTGATCAGTTGAAAATCTATTTAATAGCTAGGTATGTTTGATTTTGGCGTTTTAACGCCACACGGTTTTACTAGTTTCTTTATATTTTTAAATGAAAATTTCACAGAAGTTTAATTAATAAATTTATATTAACCATAATATTGAATAAAATTCGTAAAAATATGATGTTTTTTGGCCGAATTAACTTTACCTCGCCCTTAAACAAAAAGCAAGGTTTAAAACCAAAATAGAATAAAATAAAAATATAATAATTTTAACCGCAAAAATATTGACACTAACAGCCCTATTCTGGCAACTTGACAATAGTCAAACAATATTTTTAATATTTCTATGTGTTTGTTGTAATTTTTTTGTTGTAAAACAAAATTTGCAGCTCAAAAATAATAAATTTTGTTCACAATTTTGTTTTCATATAAAAAAATTACAACAAACACATAGAAATATTAAAAATATTGGTTGACTATTGTCAAGTTGCCAGAATAGGGCTGTTATATTTTGTTCAAAATTTACACCGATAAAAATAGTTTGTAAAACTAAAGAAAACGCCCTTTGCCGCAAAGACTTTTGTTGGTTACCAAAGACAGAATTTTATTGTGACCAAATGTGTTATTTTGCTTTGTACTCTTAAATAAGACCTGTTTTCAATCCAACCTTTTAATAAATTAAAGCTTTATACGAGGAATATGATGAATGTTCCATGCTCAGCGCCTTGTTGCGTGATGAAAGAAACATCGCTGGCAACGGTAACCGCCAGGCGCGTACCCAGAAAAAAATTTGGGCAGTTTTTAATTTTTTGTTGTTGTTCAGACTTATTTAAATTTTTTTATACTATATAATCTATATATATAAAATGGAATGTGTGTTTGTTTATTTGTTTGTTTGTACCTTATAGGAGACCAAACCTCTGGACCGATCTTCCTGAAATTTTCACAGCATTTAACTGGGACTCTGGCATGATTAATAGGGTACTTTTTCGACCACGCCCACTTTTACGGCCACTTTTTTAAAATTATGTAATTGCTCCCATATAGTTTTTAACAGATTAACTTCAAATTGTATACACATTATACTCCAGGCGAGGTAGAAATAAACATTTCTTACGCCTCGCCCCCTTTCACGCCCCTTTTCACGCCAAATTTAATTTTTAAACTTTTTGTTCTCTGTACAAATTTGCTAGTTCCAACGGATTATTTTTTATTTGGTAGTATATTGCTCTTAATACTGTTAACGTTGCCATATTACTATGAACCACTCCCACTGAACCGCCCCTTTTTTAATTCAGATACTTATTTATACCACTAACAATGTTTGCTTTACAAAATACTTTTTTTGTAATATGTACTTACCTAAAGTTTTATATACTTTTTATCTACAGGTAAGGTAGCCATAGATTTTTTTATTACCAAATCCCCCTTTTTCGCCCCATTTTACTTTAATTATAATTAATCTGCTTTCAACCTATATATAAAAATGAATGTCTGTCTGTCTGTTTGTTTGTTTGTTTGTGCTTTATAGGAGGCCAAACCCTTGGACCGATCTTCCTGAAACTTTCACAGCATTTTACTATGACTCTGGAAAGAATAATAGGCTATATGATGTTTTTATTGGACAAAGGGGCGTGGCACTGCCCATATAACCCAAAAATTACGTTACAATTACAATTAGCATGACCTACGTTGATGCTATTTGGTACATATGGTATTGGCATAATTAGGAATACGTACCAGGAGAAAAGTGGGTGGGACCACGCCCCTTTTTAGGAAAATTAAAAATCGCAATATAGTCTTAACTACTGGACCGATCATTAAATTTTCAGAATAGGATATTCTTACGAATTAATAAATTCTTGACTATATAAAGTTGTGAGTGGACGAAGGGGCGTGGCCTCGCCCATATAACCCAAAATTTTAATTCGTCATATCTTGGGCATTTTTTGACCAACGGCGGCAGTATTTGCTATATATGGTATTGGCATGAATAGAAATACGTACAAAAAGAAAAGTGGGCGGAGCACGCCCCTTTGTTTGTGATATATTGGAGGCTGGACCTGATAACCGATCTTAAATTTTCACAGCGTTCAGCTTTGACTCAGGAATACTTATTACATGATAATATTTTTCGACTATGCACACTTCTGCACCTACTTTTTTACTACGTTTATTAACGGCTTTACCACAAATTTAAAATACATATTAATTAAAATAGTGGGGTAGCCATTCTCTTTCTTCCACCACTGTCTTCAAAACAGCTGATTTTATAATACGTGTTAATTAAAATAGAGAGTGGGGTAACCCCATTCTCATTCTCCCACAACTGACTGCGAAACAGCTGATTGTATAATTGCTGCTTTTTGATAGGTCTAAAAATAAAAAGGGGAAGCATGAAGCAAATTACATGCGATTCAGTGCTGAATTCTAATTGGCTTACAACAAAAAAAGAGGCGAAGCATTGCAATAATTAAATTAAATAAATAAATTTTTGTAAATATATAAATACTTTTAATTTTATTTTATACGAGGGGGGTAGCGAAGCACACCGGGTTCAGCTAGTATATAATAAAAATATGTATTTTTTTCGGGCCAGTGAATTTAAAATTTCTTCCGTGGTCACTTCCGCATCCCTGTAAACATTTAGAAGAGCTAACCCATTTCTTCTTCAGTTTTGCTTCTCATGCATGTTTTGGGTCTTCGAAGCGACGAAGACGAGAGTGACTGAAACCGGCAACGTTGCATCAATCTTCAGGAATCGGCTTGTTGATGGATATACAGTGTTGCGCAAAACAATAGCAACAAAATCGGTACGCTGCTACAAAATCGTGTATCTTTTTAAATATTAGGGACACACAAAAATGATTATAGGAACCAAAGCATATATTCATATATCATATTAAAAATACATCATATACAAATTTGGTTTTGTTTTCTTTATTAAATTTAAAATCAATGTGACTACATTCAGTTTGTCTGAGAGCAAAACAAAAGCAACATAATTAATATTTGGTGTAAGATCCATTATTATTGATAACCGCTGCACATCTGAGCGGCATCGACTCTATTAAAGTAAATATGTTACTATTAGGTATATGTTCCCAATTAAGTTTCGAGGCTTCATACAGTGCAGTCTTACTGAAAAACCTTTGACCAGAAACGTTTGCCTTCAAAGTCCCAAAAAGATTTTCAATGGGATTCAAGTAATTGTGATTGTGCAGGCCAATCAAGGACTTGAATTCCATAGCCTCTAATGTAATCTTTGATGAGATTTGAAGTGTGCTTCGGGTCGTTGTCGGGCTGAAACGTTCACTGAAGCGACATATTCCACTCTGAATGTGGTTGCATCTTGCTTTCTAAAATGTCATTATATACAAATCGATCCATAATTCCATCGATTTTTTGAAATGGTTCAACTTCATTATAGGAAAAACAAATCCAGACTATAATGCCACCGCCTCCGTGTTTAAAATATACTTTGCAGTTTCGGGCTTCAAGTCGTGTACCCGGGTGGCGCCGTACCGTGCACATCCCATCTGAATTAATCAAGTTGAACTTTGATTCATCGCTAAAAAAATGGTTTTCTATCCAGGCCAGCAACAGGCGCTATAATTTTTTAATTTTCATTATTTCAATTTTTTTTTACGTTCCATTACCTTTCAAAAGATATGAAATGAGTTGAGATGAGTGTGTTCTTTAAGGGTTCAGAAGTTATATCGTAGAAATGTTTTCAACGAATTCAACTAGCGTTGATATTTAATGTTAAAAAACTACAATACAAATAAACTTAAAAAAATTTTACGTGAATAAAATAAAATTTTTTTTTGAAAGTCAATTTTTTATAAAGTACAAGTAGTCCTTTTCAGCCGGTGTCAAGATATTTTGGTGTCGAGATATTTTGGTCCCAATCTATCGGGAAAAAAATCGAAGTGTATATTAATAAAATTACGACAACCTTAACTAGTATTATAAGGTTTGGTTAGAGTTTTCCCACGCTACGGGGATCAAAAGCGTTGAAAATTACAGCATTTTTTAAAAAGTCGTGGTATATTTTTCCTATTGGACCCAACTTAAACATGCTAGTAAAGGTTGTAGCTACAAGTATCCTTATTAAAATGCACTTTGATTTTTTTTCGATAAATCGGCACGAAAATTTCTTTACGTCGGCTGAAAAGGACTTATTTTATGCCACCTATTGAGAAGAAGATGCAATTAAAAACAAACAAAAAAAATTCATTTTGAAACATTTTTTATATTATTTACATTGAGAATAAAAACATACTTTAAAATTAAACAAAAAATTTTAAAATAGAAATTTTACGCTTTTGCGTTTCTACAAAACAAAATTGAAAATAAGCGCATTAAATTTTCAACTAAAAACTCTTTAATTTTTTTTTGTATCATTTTCTCTTATTATTTCTCTACAATAAAAAAAAAATACGTCGCTATCTGAGTTTGAATTGAAAAATTATGTTCAGTAGAATCTTTGACAAAAATTGCCAGATAATTGAGGTCAAGCTAAGAAAAACCCGATTTTACATTTGATTGTATGAAAATACTTTTTAAATTGGTTTTACAAATAATTAACATTAGATGAAATAAAAACTAATTTATTGCTTTAATGTTTAAAACATTTAAATATTTTAAGCCGCAATAAGCCAAACAAATATAACTCAAAAATTCGAAAAAATAAAAAAATTGATTCGAAAAAATAGCGGTTTAATTTTATTGTTTTTAATTTAAGAACGATATTTTAAAATTATGCTTTAAAATATTTGTTTTTAATACTAAAGTTTTTGTTTTAAATTTTTTTTTAAACAAATGTTTTAAGACTGTAAATGTTTACTATAAAGGCATATTTAAAAACATTGTTTTGAAAAACAAACTTTTGTTTTAAATTGAACTGTATCAACATTTGAGCTTAAGTTTAATGAAATTTTTCAAGCTTTATTTAAGAAACAAATTCATGTATTATGAACACAGTTTCTACACTTCAGTGTACCAAAAAAAATTTTAGTCTATATACTATAGTATACTATAGTCTTTTCACAATAAATATTTTAAATTGAGTGTTTTTATTTTTTTTCATGTTGTGCTGAGTATTTTTCTCGAAGCTTGTTAAAATTCCTTCATTTAGGGTTAGAACCCCCACACCGAAATCCCTCTGCGTACGCGCCTGGTAACCGCATATTTTCATCTCTCATAAGAATTTTAAATCTTAATTTTCAATAAATAAATCTTTTTTTCTTAAAATATTAAATAATAATTTTTATTTGATTTTTCATTTACACTATTTGCTTTAAAAAAAATTATATTAGATACCAAATAATAAAAATATACAGATTTAATTTCGAATTAAATTCGGAGTTAAGCATAAAGAACATCCTTCCTGACGAGGGTCTCCTGACTGATTAGCTTTTTTATTATCTCCACTATCTGAATATTTAATTGAAGTCTGCAATTTTGATTGATGCAGAACCGAATGAGTTTGATAAAATTGATTCAATCAAAAAATTGAGTAATTTTTAAATTTTGGAAAATCTTCGAGATTGTATCTATCTATTGAACCAACACTCTACCAACTGTTGACAACACCCTGCACCACTTTCATTTCTGTGCCACCAATGGAACAAAACTAAAGTGCAACCATAAAATAATGATTCAATTTTTTTTATTTATTTATTTTTCTTTCTTTTATGTACATGTAAACAAAAAAAATTTATGTCAAATGGTATTTTGACACGAACAATGCAAACCAAAACTGACAGCTGGACAGACAGACGTATGGACAGACAGACGAACGGGCAGAATTGTTTGATGAAGTCGCAAAGCGGCGACTGCTTGCAGTGACAGTAAATAAAATAAATGGTTGACATGTTTAATTATTTATTACAATTACAATTTCTGAAAACAAAAAGTAAAAGTATAAAAATTGGAGGGAATAAATAGAGGTAAAAGGTGGGAGCCAAAACAACAACGAGGGCAACAACGTGTTAAGGTTCATATAGGCAAATCTTGTTGTTTATAAACATTTTATTTAATTTGTAGTTATTACAGTTGGATTTATTGTTGTTTTGTTTTTGTTGTTGCTTAAACTTATTGTGTTTTTTTTATTATTATTACTTATAATTGTACTGAATGGTCGGTCGTGACTTTTATGTCTATCGTTGCAGTTCGGTCAAAGTAATTTTCGTCTCATTAGAGTTGTTTGAGTGTGGGTTAGTTTATCTAGTATGTGTGTGTGTGTGTGTATTTGTACCAACAATTATAATTACTACGACAACAAAAATAGCAACAACAGCAACATTGTAAGTAACAATTACTACAATAAAATAATGTGGGTTGACAATAAAATGAGTAAGTAAATTATTTAAAAACATACATACATAGATATAAAAACATAAAAATTCATACCTTTTTACATAACTTTATGCCTTGCAATGCAGCACAAGACATGTAGACGGACAATCAAACGGACAATCAGACGGACCGACGGACAGATATGTAGATAGGCAAACAAATAAGCAGACCGCTACTTACACATCTACGTGTTTAAGCACTTAACATGCACGTTTATATGTAAATATTTAAATATGTTTATTATTGCTAAGTCAACCCGTTAGTCAGTCACTCAGCCATTTAGTCAGTGAGTGGCTCAGTCAACCAGTCAGGTTTTATGGAAAAAAATTATGATTTTAATTTTACTGTCGTAATTGGTGGAGCAAATTAAAACCTTCTCTATACAATAAAAACAAATAAAAACAAACACGCATGAATTTAATTACTTCAAGAATAAATAAAGAATGATAAATGATAATTGGGAAAAATAAATAATAATAGTACAGGCCTTAATGGATATAATTATGATAACCTTAAAGTTACGGTTTTTCTTTTTGTATTTTAAAAATAGTCTAATTTTACTCAGCTGTTCCTACACTTGGCTCTTAAAGAGTTATTTCAATCTGTTGCAGATTTATTAACACATTTGCCGTAGCGTAGCTCAAAAGTGGCAATATTTCCAAGCTAAAGGTCATGGGTTCGAGCCTCAGTACGAGAAATTTGCTACATGGGCTGGAAATTCTTCAGCCTGATATTGAACAAACAATTTGTTTTGCTAAATTTCTGTTGTTTTCTTCTACAAAGTCTCCAACTACAGCCATGTACTTGTTAGGCCTGTTACCGTACTCGATTCAAGTAGCTTAAAAGCTTTACTTTGAAGCTCGAGAGAGAGGAATAACATGCAAAACGACACTCTCTAATCTATTACAATTAATTGAAGTTAGTTAAACCCTATTGCTAGGGTCTTCTAGAATTTCAATGACTTTCTGGTAGTGGTTGGCTTCAAGTCCCTCAAAAAGGCATTTGTTTCTTAATCGATCTCCTCATTTTACTAAAAGCTCTTCCCAGCGAGCCATGTTTTCAATCTCAGAAAAAGAAAAAGACGCTGCACAGTGTTTCGAATGGCCTAGTTAAAAATAAAAACAAACTGGCCATTTCAGCCCTTGGAAGGACTTTGACCTAGCTTCTATTGATCAATTGTGTTGTGCGTGTTATTAAATGTTTGATCACAAATGACCGAGAACTGGATCTACGTGTTTTATGCCGAATCCGAACGGCTTATGTTCTCAAGAAGCTTTACATGGCAATTTTTACTCTCTGAGGTTTGCCATTGTCTGCAGAGAGGTGACGACCGAACAGAAAAATTAATTCAATTGAAAAAATTTTCTGTCTGAGCTGGAATTGAACACGGGCCACCGCCGTTCTTTAGCTTAGGGACCACGCACTCTATCCACTAGGCTACGGCCGCCACTAGGAATGGCCTAGTTAGACGGAGATATGTAAATCCGTAACACGGGTTTGAGGGCACGAAATGACTCAAAATTTAGGATTTAGGCTATTGAGTGGCATATCTTCTTTACATTTTACACCGAAAGTCCTTGTGGAACCAAAGTTACACAAAATCTGTATAGGAAAATAAGCATTTTCGATTGCCTACATCGCAATTTGCCCACTTTCTTATAAATGACATAGCTCCTGAACGTAAAGCTAAACAAAATCGTTGAAATTTTTTTGTAAACCTTACAGTATGTTTATTTTTTGTTTTTATAAAGATCAAAGAACCAAGGCATGCGCCTCATACAAACAAGGTTTGGCCTTTGACCTGACAGGAAATGGATAGATTTATTTAGAGGAATTGATTGGAACCAAACGTGAATTATTGATTAGGCGAAACAATCGTGAAAGACAATTTGAATTGCTTTTAACCGAGGCTAGTTTTATGCTTTAACCTCGGCAAGGATTTCTGGCCCTCAGTTGTTCCTATCCGTTTATTCTTTTACAGTTGAAGATACGGTAAATCTGTTTGCTGACTACTTTAAGTCCAACTATGTTATTGTTAATTCTTGTTTTGATGAGTCAATTTTAAATAATGTGGATTCATTTTTAAACTTTGGATCTGTAGTTTTATCTGAAGAGGAGATTTGTGAAGCTATGTTAAAAATGAAAGTTTCGGTTAAGGCAGTGATGGCGTTGCATCTATTTTGCTAAATAAATGTGCTTTTTCGTTATCTAAGCCTTTGTGTAAACTTTTTAACAAGTCTTTAACAAGTCAAGTACTGGTACTTATATAGACTGTTTGAAAATGGGCTCTATAACTTCGGTTTTTAAAGGGGGCAGTAAAAATTATATTTCCAACTATAGGCCTATTTCTAAGCTCTCAAATGTGTCTAAACTCTTTGCAACTGTTATCAAGAATAGGTTATTCTTTGCAGTTAAGCGTCACATATGCCTTGAACAGCATGGCTTTTTTGCTGGTCGGTCAACGGTGACTAACTTTGCGGTTTTCTCAAGATATAGCATTAATTCTTTTGAGCTGGGACATCAAATAGATGTTATTTATGCGGATTTTTCTAAGGCCTTTGACAAGGTCCCTCATAATGTTTTAATAGCTGAACTGGCCAAAATGGGTTTTCATTCTGTTTTCTTGAATTGGATCCTGTCTCATCTGAAAAATAGAGTATGTTTTGTTGAATTAAATGGAGTTAAATCGTATCAATTTATTGAATCTTCTGGAGTACCGCAGGGTAGCATTTCTTGGCCCTTTGCTCTTTACTTTATTTATTAATGATGTCAGTAAATGTTTTCATTCAGCAAAATTTTTACTTTATGCTGACGATTTAAAGTTATTTCATAAAATCTCTTATTTGAATGATGTTGTTCTGTTACAGAATGATCTTAATAATTTGCTTTCTTGGTCTTTAATGAATTTTTTTCCATTAAATTTTAATAAATGTCTATCTATGACGTACTCAAAATCCATTATTACGTCCATTTCTTCGTATTATCTCTCTGGTTTTCCCCCACTGAATGTTAATTCCATTAAAGATCTGGGTATGGTATTTGACTCCAAGTTCACTTTTGTTCAGCATATAAATTATCTGGTTCCAAAATCATATGCATTACTTGCTTTTGTGTTTTTTGATCCTTTTACTCTAATTGTTTATATAATTCTTTATTTGGAGTCCATTCTATTGAATTTACTGCTCGCGATTGGAAAAAATCCAAAAATCGTTTACCCGGTTTGCTATTCGTTCATTAAATTTTAGTGAGCTTTTGCCTTCTTAAGACGCACGAATTATGCTATTGGGTTTGAAAACACTTGAAATAAGAAGAAAGATTCAATCATTAACATTTATCCTTGATCTAATATCAGGTCATATTGACTATGCCCAGTTATTACAATTTGTTTCTTTTAATATTCCTGCAAGGACATTACGCCATTACTCGTTATTTCATTTAGAAATCCATAGAACTCTTTATGCACTCAATGAGCCAATTACTCGTGCTTTGTCTTTGTATAATGAAATATCTATCGAAAACAATTTAGACTTTTCTTTTTTGAAATTATCATTTAAGATATTACAGTTTTGTAAATGTTTTCGTATATAATTTTGAGTTTCTAAAAATATATAGAATTTTTTCTAAAAATATATAGAAAATAGAAAATATTAGTTTGTAAGTTTTAATTTTAAGCAGTCTGTAAGGATATTGTAATCCAAAGACAGTGAAATAATAATAATAATAATTCCACATTTTCCACAACCTAGTTGTAGATTTTTAGTATTCCCATAGTTCTTAAATGTAGGAAAGACCAAAGAAAGTAAAAAGAACCATGCCCGATCTGGGACTCGAACCAGGGACCTCTGGGTTTATAGTCTAGCGCACTCTCTACTAGACAACAAAGGCCGGAAATCAAAAACTGTTTTGTCTTTTATGTTAATTTTCTATGGTGAAATACAAATTCTAAATGTTTAATAGTTCAAATCATTCTTGATTTAAATACAAATTCTGGTTGTTTGATATTTTAAAATCGCTTATTGAGCTTTTTTTTCTTAGGTCAGGATAGAACAATTAATTGCTCTAACGAATTTTTTCCAAAGAAACAACAACAAAAAACATTTTCAATAAGAAAAGGAAAACATCACTAGCTGATTTTATTGCAATTTCGGCCCTGCTACAGGCTTCATCAGAAATCTTTGTGATGCCACCACCTGGAATCGAACCCGGATGTGGAAACGCCGTGCCAGCACATTAGCGCACTGCACCACAGAGGCAATGAGATTTCAGTGTCAATTTCTCAGTTTTTCCCTTTCATACCTTTTCGTTGCTGTTCTTTTTGCTTACTTTAGTTTATGCTTATGTTATTACGGAGTCCAATTATTTGTCGGGATTCGCCACAAACAAAGTTTAGTTACAGAAGTTGTTTTTTTTAAGTCTGCTTCAGTGTTTTTTGGTCTGGCTCTACCAATTGATTGCAATCGAATGTTTTTATCTTTTTTTATACCTTTTTTATTCATATTTTTTTTATTTATATTTTTTTTATTCATACTTTTTTTAATATTTAAAAATATTTTTTTTAAGCTTATATTTTTTAGTTAATGTTGTTATCGGCCTTTATGTGTAAATTTTAAAAATAGAAAAATTTTGGAAAAATAGATATGTGTATGTCCTCAAATTTTGATATTCGTAAGAATTTGATGTCTTTTTTCATAATAAAGCAATAATAGGCTTCTCGTGACTTTACACCATATATATTTTTATTTTTTTGTTCTTGAAAACATCATTATTTTCCCATTTTCTTTAAAATGACATAACTCCTAAACGAGAAGCTGCACAGAAACCGTAGAACACTTTTTGTAAGCACAGTGTGTTTATTAGTTTCTTAGTACATCAAAAATTATGTAATTCATTATTTATATGTTTTCTATTTATATTTAAAAATACTATTTTTTTAAGCTAAACATTTTTTAAATATTTCACAAAATCTATGTGAGTACATTTTTGTATTCATCATGTTTTTTTATTTTTTATTGTTATTATATTAATATACAATTATATTAAAATATTATTTTATTATTTCATATTATTTATGATGTTTTTTTCCATAATAAAAGGAGAATAAACTTCTCGTGAGCTTACATCATATTTATTTTAATCTTTTTCGTGTGGTACTTCATTCTAACTTCCATGGAAATCGCATATTAAAAGGGTTTATTCTGCATGACAAGCGTCTGTTTTGCAATTTACCATAGTTACTATGAAGTATACTAATGAATTTTGTCTTTACAAAAACATTTTGCATTGTTAACTGAGTCATTGAAAGGAAAAATATTTTAATCAATTATAAGCAGTATATTTTTTATAGACTCCGAAATTACTGGGGCGATTGAGCTAAAAGAGATTTTTTTCGACCCTTAGGTGCCTTAAGAAGGAAAGCATTTGCCATACCTAATGCTACCAACTCATGTTATTAAAAAATAAGTATATTTGCTTCTTAGAACACTGAAAAGTAAGTATTAGTAAGTATAATTTTTTAAAATAAGTATAAGTAAGTATTTTACCTTAGAAAAACAAATTGAATATTTTTTTGATACTATTTACTAATTTATGTTAAAATCAATAGAACCCACAATATTCTTAGACAAATATTGTCACACCCTCTTTTTGTTTTCCTTGAAAAGTTTTGTGTATACAATCTATCTAAAACCAAAAAGTCTTCAGATAAAAAATAAACAAAATATTAATTTTATATATTTGAAATTCATATATATTTCTAATATATAAAATAGTTTAAAAACAAACAAAAGCATAACAAAAAATGAAAAGTTATACGCACTTTCAAAGTAGTCAAATAAAAAATAATAAAATAATCACATTCAAATGTATTATTATTCGCTCTCACTGTCACTGAATTGAAGCGCTACATTAATTTGATTTTTTCTTTTTGCTTGAAATCGTATTTGTCTTGGCTGTAAATTTTATTTAAGTGTGAAGTCTAATTGGTCACTTTCGAAAGTTTTTTCTTTTTTTTTTACGATTTTTGTATATGTACTAAGAATATTGTATTAAATTTTTATGAAATAATTTTTTCAACCCAAAACTTTCTCTACCTAAACTCATGTTAGAACGCATTTAAAAAACTTTAAAAGCGTTTTTCTCAAAACTACGTTTTCACGGACGCCCCACACTATTTCTCCGGTGGGCTGATCCTTCTGAAATTTTAACCACATATTTAACAGAAAACTACTTACAAAAAAACTATAATCGTGTTAAAAAAATTGATGGTTTTATTTATTTTTTTACAAATAACAGCGAAAAAAAAAATTTTTTTTTTGGTTTTTGTTACTTAAATTTACCAACAATTGCTAAAAATTAATATGAATAGTCTATTTTATAGTCCTTGTCATATTGAATCTAAAACACTTTGGTTTTCTGTTTCAGATAAACAGATGCCGAGATATCGTGTGGGAGCCGACCTGCCTCCAAATTATTAAAAAACATTAATAATTTTTTTTTTTTTATTTTTATAAATTAAGACTTCATTTATCATTCCTTATTACTTATATAAACATATCTTTCATAGCAAGGTCACGAGAAATTCCCAAAAATAGCCTATTTTTTTAGCCGACGAACTACAGTACACCCTTAATATTTCAGGTCTTGTCTTTAAAAAATTGTAAAATTCGACACAGCTGTATTCAATATTATTTTTTAAAAATAAAATTAACTCCAGAGACTGTATTTTTAACGCTGTTGGTTACAATTTTCAAACTTTTTCCACTTTTGCAAATAAAAACGTTCAACCGGAGCTGAAAAGTAAGCATAATTAAGTATAAATCTTAAAAGTAAGTATAATTATAAGTATGGAATTTTAGTAAGTATATGAAGCTGAAAATAAGTATGATACTTACAAAGTAAGTATAGTTGGTAACATTAGCCATACCCCTTCTTTACCGCCCACAAATCAATAAAAATTCTATATTTCAGACAGTTTTTTCCTATTATGTTAGACTAAAATTTGGTAATATCCCAGCAGCGGATTTGACAGTGGCTACCATAGAACTAATACAGAATAAATTACCAGGTAAGGAAGCATTACTTTTTTCAAAAAGTAATGCGTCTGCATATAGCAGAAGTAATTAACTCATACCTCATTACCTGTAATGAAGCATACAAGGAAAAGTAATGCAGTGATTTTTATAACTTAATACAAGTAGTATGTTACTCCATAACTTCTAGGTAATGCTGAAGGGAGGCGATCACTTACCTCCTGTCTCATTCAATGTTAAATGTAAGGCCTTTTATGCATAGTAAGGTAATATAGTCGGAAGTAGTGGTCATTATAAGGTAATTGATGCTTCATTTATTCGGAATATATTCCATCCGCTACTGGGTATGTTCGTATGGTGACTGTCGGTAACTGTACTAAAAATAGGCATGGTCTTACTATAGGTACGCCCACTTTTAAGAGTAAAATTGAGTGTTTGGTAATCATATACTTGACGTCTACCTTTGATTTCGTTATTTTAGCATTTTACATTTCTAAGATATAGCGCAAAATGTGTTTAAATTGTGTGGGAGCTGCCACGCCCACCGGCCCAAAATTTCTGAAATATTTTTTGTGGAACTTTCTTATACCTTAAACACCGAAAACTACTAAAAAAATCTACATAATAATTTTCTCCATCTAACTTGTATAAAACGAAACACTGTGCGATGGGGGCCAGATCAGGTAATTACTTCAAAATATCAGTCATATCGTGAGCCTATTGAGATTAAGCATTATCTTAATAAAACAACTTTTTTCCAACGTCCAATCGATCCAGTATTGTAAAGAAAATAATATTGTTTTTTTATTGTTTTACTGATTGGTTGAAAAGTATTGAAAACAAAAATGAAAGAATGTGAGTTTTTAAAAGAAATTAGATTTTTATTCAATAATTTTATACCATCTGTGTAATGATTTTCCTAAAGCTCTGCAAAATTCTGTTTCACGGCTGCAATAGCTTCTTCATCCTATTAAAATCGCTTTCCACGTAGGGATTGTTTCAGGTTACTGAAGAGGTAGTAGTCGCTGGGAGCCAAATCTGGTGAATACGGTCGGTGTTCAAGCAATTCGTACTTTAATTCATTCAATTTATCCATCGGTTAAACACTTGTGTTAACACTGGACCGTACCTTATTTGTATGGGAGAACGAAATCAGCTTTGGTTAGGCCTGAAAACATTTCGTACAAAATTTAGTACCGATTGGACCACGGTAAATGTGCTCGGCGACTCCTTTAAACCCTAAGGGGCTGTGCAGACAAAAATAACTGTGCATTATAGTATATCGAAAATCTGATTCCCGATTTTGGTATTAAAATGAAATAATATATAAAAATACATTCTATTAGTATACTTTTTAGTGGTCTGAACCAATTTTGACTTCCACCGCATTGCATTTTTGTGCTATTTTTGAAAAACTTTTGTACTGGAGACCAACAATGGTTGATTCAAAAAGAAAATCAGGTCTATAGATCAATTCCTTGGCTATAAAAACACAGAACTCCAAATTTTCACATCATTTGACATATGCTTTAAAGGGATTTTCCGGTTTTGTTGAAAAAGAATCTACTTGTTATACAATATTAATTTTTTTTTTTTAGTTTTTATATGAAAGTTTTTTAACTTTATTGAGTTCATCTTTGTTTAATGCATAATTAAATTACATTTTAGAAGTTTTAGTGTTAACAAAATAAGAATAATGTTTGTTTAGATCCTGTAATAGGCATTTCTAGTAGCATGATGAACGATGTCGATATTCGTCAGGTAAATTGCCACTTTAAGGACACTCTTAGGCATGTTAAGCTCGTCACAGAGGCGTCAGTTGCTGCTGCTTCTGCAGAACAAAGAAAAAAAAATAATGTCTTCTGTTTTGGAGGGTTGCTCAAAAAGGCTAAAATTCAAAACAAAAAGCCATTTTTAGTCCTTTACAGGATCTAATAAATATAATTTTTCTTATTTTGTTAACAGAAACAAGTCCAAAATGTATTTAACTTTCGCACTAAACTAAAAAAAACCCAAAAGGGTTAAAAATTTTATATAAAAAATCAAACATTTTATTTAATAATAAAACAAGTAGATTCTTTTGGGAAAAAACAGTCAAATCTCGTTAGAGCATTTCTAAAATGGGATGAAAATTTTGCAAATCTATTTCTTTATATCCAAGGAATTGATTGACAAGCATGGTTTTTTTTTTAAAATCAACCATTAGTTGGTCTCCAGTACAAATAATGGTAAAAAATGCAAAAAAAAAATTTAATTCGGGGACCACCCAAATTACTTCAGACCAAAAAAGGTATGCCAATCAAAAGGTTTATTTATATACTTTATTTAATGTTTATACCGGAATCGTGGTCAGATTCTTCCTATACAAGTCGATACACTGTGCATACAAAATTACTTCAAATTTATTAAAAAAATATACTATGTCATAGAACTTGTTGTAAGTTCCAGCCAGAAAGTTTATGCAAAATTTCTACACACAAAAAATTGGCACCACTTTAAAAAAAAAATATTTTTGATTCAAAATGTTTATCTTTGTGTTTTAAATAAAAAAATCAAGTGTAAAGCGTAAGGTATTGAAATTTCTGCTGAAATGCTAAAAACAAGCACAATATTAATTTGCCAAATTTAAGGAATATGCTTAAACTATATTCAATATCAACAGAATTTTGACTATTAGATAACAATCAAAAGTACTGTGCTATCTTGAGTATAAATTTTGCTCCAAATATCTTTCACACAGCATGTAGGTAAAATTCGTTGGTGGCATCGTGTTTGGCAAAATTTTTTCATTTAAAATCTATACTTATTTTTGCTTTAAGACATTTGTAGTTTTTCTCAAATCAAAGCATTTTAATGTCGTTATTTTGTACAGCTTTTGTACAAAAAACGACTTTGTTCTTAAGGAAAAGGAAGACATGCTATTTTTATCCTAAAATATTTTTTTTGGGGGGTTAACAACCCCATCCAACTTTTGAGATCTCTCAGAATGAGAGATTCAAAAAAAATTGTAATTCGATACGCCCTAATGCACAGCCCCTTACGATTTCAAGGAGTCATCGGACCCATTTACCGTGGACCAATAAGGACCAAATTTTGAATTAAATGTTTTTAGGCCAAACCGAAGCTTATTTCGTTCTGGGAGCAAAAATGGAATGAACTTCAAAATCAGGTACGTTCTAGTGAGCACATGCATTGTCTTGATGGAAAATGATTTCTTTCTTCTGTAACGCAAGTCTTTTCTCACGAATTTTTTTATTTAGCTGACCCAAAATTTGCAATAACCCTGCAGGACCTTCACCAACTTTTAGCTTATAACAAACTACTTTCAAAACAAACCATTTGTGTTTGAATAGTCAACTATTTTCTTCGAAAATAAATAGTGATTTTCTCTATAAAATGGCCGCAAAATCACCAGTACTCACTGCCTACGATATGACAGATTGACTAGTTTATAAGGATGATCCAATAAGAGCTTCCTACTTTGTTTTCTAAATAAAATACATAAAAATCAATGTATTGATGCAAATCTTTATTTGGAATGATAGTTCGGTTCCTACAATTCAATGTTTAAAAATTATTTCGTTCAAATGTTGCCAACGACTAGCTCTTAAATGGTCCATTGGGTGGGTCCAACTTTCAAATTTCGACAAAATCGAGATCTGCGACGAATCGATTGTTCACGGTTTTCACGAACACTCTCTGCTACTGCAGCAATATTCTCAAAATTACGGGCTTTATGCACTCTGGTTAAATGATAAATGTCCAATAGATTAAAATTGGTTCGAAATTTGGTGATGGTTTAATGGTTTGGACGCTCATAAAGACCAAAATTATGTTAAAGAACTCTATAACATTCTTTTACTGATGGCTGATTTTGGTAGTAAGTTTCCACAATTAATAAACGTTGTTCAGAGGTAAGTCTATTCATTATTAAGTCGTATTGATTACTGAACACAAAGGTCATATGGACAAGACATTTGACACATAACAGCTGTCAAAACAACCCAGTTGAAAAAGGACCCTAGATGGTCATTTTTAAACCAACTAGTAGTCAGTCTATAGAAGATGCGCTTATAAGTGGTTACATTTATTATACTTACCAGTGATTTTAAGAAGAAGGTCGCGGAAAAGAAGTTACAACTTGAAATTCTGGTTAATGGCCGCTCAACTCACTACTTTTCGATAACTTTTTAACTAAATGAAAGATACTCCGTGAATATTTAACTACATTAAAATTATTTTACTTTTCAGACTAGTTACGTTTGGTCCTGCAGGGAATATTCAGAGTTAATTGCTTTCCTGTTTTCAAGATAACCAATTAATAAAATACAAAAACACTGATGCCAAAACCTTTTTGTCGATCGTTCTGACTTCAGCTTTAGTCAAATATAAACGTTTTTGGTGTCAGTTAAGTATAACGGTGGTAGTCTCCAAGTCTCGTCCATAGCTCTAAGACAACACACAAAATCTTTATACCCCCACGCATATAAAAATGTGTAGGGGGTATTTTTACTTTGTCACTCCATTTGTAACGCCAATAAGAAGGCGTGGCAGGTATAGAAAAGTATATATGTTCTTGATCAATATCATCTCCTGAGTCGATTTAGCCATACCTGTTTTTCTGACTGAAAATGAGCCAAATCGGATGAAAACCGGCTACCGGCTACGGCTACCACCCATACAAAGTGATTTTACTAAAACTGTAAAACCTCTTTAAATACCACAAAAATTAATCTAATGACTTCTAATTTTACACATAAGCTTCAAATCTTAATATACACTTTTGTATGAAATTTTTAAAAATCGAATTAAAACTAGATCTACCTCCCATATAAAGTGACTTTATAAAAACTGTAAAATCTACTTAAATTCCACAAAATTGAGTACAATGGCTTAAAATTTTGCAAATATGTTTGAATTGGCAATATGCACTCGATGCTACGAAATTAGTAAAAAAACCAAAAATTGCGCCCATCTCCCATACAAAGTGACGTCATCATGATAGTAAAACTTTATTAAATTAAAAAAAAAAGAAAATAAAGGTTAAGCTTGATGTTGTGCAAACAAGATTTAATAAATAAAAATGGCTCTTAGTTTCAAATGTGAAGCATTTGGATAAAAATCACGGCTTATAATAATGCAACATTCAAGACTTTAAATGAACTAAAATACGGCCTTGGGAGTATTTTTACTTCAGTTCAGTCGAAGATAATTCCTTACTAGTTTTTATTCTGCTTAAAACATTCACACCTATTTTGTATGAGTTTCTATTGCTGATAATTCTGTTTCAAAACAAAGAATTTTAACACTGCACGATATTAGGTTTTTTCTATTGAAAAAAATACACTGGCACGTCAGCTTCAAATAGCTTTCAAACAAAGAATCAACTGATAGTTCGACATAAAATTTCTGGGGTGTTCAGATAAAGGATGAAAAACATTAAGGGCCGTTTTCTCAATGTCCGGTTAAGCACAAATCGGAACTTTAACTGACGGTGAGCAAAAAAGCATTTTCTCAATGTTCGGTTAGGTCTTAAGTGCCGGTTAAGTTAACGGCAAGTTGAGGTTTCGGTTAGTTGCTAATCGGAAGAACAGCTGTGTAGCGTAAAAATAATTATATATTTTATAATTAAAAATGGAAAGAATTTCGAGGATTTCGTTTTTTTCATACTTGAATTCGATCCAAAACATAAAAAGGACATATGCGCATAGGCGTGATTACGTGGAAGAGTAATGCACTTTCTTCATATGCACTGAAGTTCGGCACTCTGTTGCATTTTTAAATTATTTATTAATTAATCCTTATTAGATATTTACAACTTTCACATCAAAAATAAAATAACAAACAAGCGTAAACAGCTGATATGTAGTTTAGCGTATTCACAATTGAAAAAATTCACAATTAATGACTTAACCGACAGTTACTTAACCGACACTTGGAGAAAACGAAATTCTTTTTTAGTTATCGTACGGTTAGCTAACTCCCGGTTAAGAGCTTTGCTAACCGGACATTGAGAAAACGGCCCTAAGATGGCGAATAGATTATGATTCTTCTACTGGTTAATAGGTGTCTCTTTCATTACTTTTCTACCAACCTGTATCATGTTGAAGGTAGTTGATGAATAATTATTACACCATGTGCATCCAAAAAAATTACTGTTTAAAACTTTGACGGTGTGTTTTTGAGCGATCTGAACGCTTTTATCTGGTAATAACTGCTCTGGCGATTGAATTCAGGTGTGTGGCGAAATTCATGTTGAATTTATCGTCACAAATCGTAAGAAAAATTTATTTTTGTTACGGCCAAACAATTCGAAATTTTGCTTTGAAAGGTTAATACGTTTGGCTTTTTGGTAAATTTTAATAAGAAGTATCTAATCCAAGCAAAGTTTTTGTCATGTGTAAACATTCATGAATGATATGACGCTCCTTTGTGTTTTTTATTGTTTTTCTAATTCCATTGTGTTTTAGACCTTCAATGTTTTGAATGGTTCAGGTATCTTTATTTTTATTATCTTTTTATTGAATATGTAATTTTTTCTCCGTCAATCTATTGCTCTATTTCTTACTCATTCGGAGTTGATGGAGTTTCTTTTGGAATAATTACATTGAGAGTTTGAATTAGATCTTTAATAGTAATGGCAAGAGAAAAGGTTTACTTAAAGAAGGACAATAACTCATTTTTTATAATAACTATTGTACTTCTCCTTTTTATTTTTAATCTTAGCTTTTTCTAGTTTGAGATTATTTCAGTTTTATTTATTTTTGAGAGATCACGTATGGTCCCTATAATATAATCATACCCTAAAATTTTATAGAACGATTAATTCACGAAAAACTAAAAGATTAGTGCCGAATTTCTCTTCTTCTTCCTAAATTTTTTCTCTAATAAGCCACAATTCCCTAGATTGTAACTCTTAGCCTATCGATTAAAGAAATATCTTGAAAATTACCTTATACTATGAGGTAATATTTACCTATAAGGTAATATTATACTCATTTAATTTCACTTTGCGGTCATTCAACACAATTTCACTAATTAAAAACACGATATTCATTTTTTGATGTTAGACAAAAAACACAGAGTTAGAATCTATTTGAGGGTAATCACTTGAGGACGCATTAATAATATGTTATGGCTGTAATCTAGTAGAAGATACTCTATTTTCTCTGAGCCAAGACGAAAACTCTTTAGGCAGTGTAGTATATAAAAATATTCACGAAACAACTTTATGAAAAAAATGCTTTAAAGAACTGTTTTATTACTTTTGAAATCAACTTTTATATGTCTCAAAACATATGGGACTATTTGAATAAATTTTTAACTAGAATGATCATTGATCAACCATAAATTCGATCAATAAATCAGAATTAAATATACTTTTTTTTTAGAGTTTGATTTCGTCTGAAAAAAAGAATGTTGAATTTAAAAAGAATTAAAATAGAATAGAATGTGTAGTTTATACACCCAACATGACCTTAACAAGCGCAACACGCATCATATTCCTTAATTCTTGTTCCCTAAGAAAGAGCTACAATAACACTTTAACAAAAAACTTAATGAATAGGCACATATAAAGATATAAACATAAAATTGTTGCAAAAGTAGAGAATTTTTTAAAAAACAAAAACTCGAAATTAAAGAAAAAAGTTCGTAGCACCTTCTGCAATGCACTCCGGCAGTGTTGATGGCTACTTTCACATAAAATGTTTCGCTACATTTTTAATGTTTATTTTATAGTTTAAGTTTCTTGCTGCTTCCATTACTTCTTCGTCAAGCCCAAGTTCCTCCACCTAACGAACCCTCCACCAAACTTTACACTCTCAATCAGTGAACTGTTTTTGTTCCCGGTTTTGTTGTTTTTAATTCCATTTAATTTTATTACCTGCTGTTTTGTTACTTGCATTCGTTGTTGGCCAAATGCGGATGGACAGACGGACGAACCACGCCGGTGGTAAATGCAACATTTTATTTTATTGCCAAACATTTGTGCAGCGTTAAAATGTAACAAATCCGTAAGATATTAAAATGCAATGTTGTACTTTTAACACATACACCGATACAAAAACTAAGACAGGTTATTCTTGAGTTAGAAATTATAAGGAGCGAGAAAAATGCGATAAAATAGTTTGATTTTAATTCACATCAAACTAAGTACGATAACAGATTTAGTAAAATTGGTTCAATGAAAAAGTTTTAGATTTAATGAAGAAAATTAATGAATAGAGGGAGAGGAGTTGGCTAAAAAAGTAAGAATTAATAATTGTGTGTGTTTTTTTTATTGAATAATTCTAAAGTATTTATACTGAGGTAGAGACCTAGACTTTGAACCTTTTAGGATCTATTAAAGTTCCAAAAATAGGCTTTCAGTATCTAAGGTTAATAAGTAAGTAGATTACTATAAGGAAGATTTTATATAATCCAAAATGTACGTAATTACTCTAGACACATAACTGCATTCTTAGAGATAAATGGATACGTTCAAACTATATAGAGAATTTTAAAACAAAACTCGGTTTTATTAATAGTCTGGTATGAAAAAATAGATTTTTAGCCATAGCTTTTGATTGGAAAGAGATATAAGGGTAAGTTTATAACATAAAGTATTTTTGAGACTTGACTTTTTTGTAAAAAATATAAAAACAACTTTTTTGAAAGAATAAATTTCGCGAAAAAAATCAAAAATTTTGTCAATCATACCAAAAACTGTAAAAATAATTGATTTTAATTGATTTTATTTTTACAACAACAACAATTTTTGAGTCATTTTTTGAGTAAAAAGTCAATATTTTGGACCTTTTTTGACATAATCATAAAACACATATACACTGAACTTAACGGTACAATTCAACATATTTTTTAAGGTAATTTTATTGAAATTTTGAACAAAAAAAAATTTTCATGAAATATATTAATGGACATCGGAGATCGGACATCGAAATACCAAACTTTGATTTTCATGTCGTTTTTTCTCATTTTTAGGCAACGATGTTTTATGAAAAAGTCGTTGACTGAAAATTTCTACAATTTTGAATAAATGTGAGTGTTTTTGATGTCAAAACAACAGAAATTTTTTAAAATTAAGTACACAAAAAACTCCTATACTAAAAAGTATTATGCGAACAAAATTTCATGTCGTTTTTTCTCATTTTTAGGTAACGATGTTTTATGAAAAAGTCGTTGACTGAAAATTTCTACAATTTCTGAGTGTTTTTGATGTCAAAATAACAGAAATTTTTTAAAATTAAGTACACAAAAAACTCCTATACTAAAAAGTATTATGCGAACAAAATTATCGTTAGTTGAAAAATTTCGGAGGGGGCGTGGCAAAAACTAAGTATGTAACATTTTAAGTTAGGATACACTTAATATGTATACCTAGTTTAATCACACAAAAAAATCATTGACGATTTTTAAAACGATAAGAAAATTTAGGGAATGTTTTGTGGTTTCCCGAGTGTTGACATCTAATTGTGTGCTGAAAAAGGACTCAAAGTTCGAATTTTTTCATTAAAAGTCTCATAGAAAATTGACACATTTTATTTGTATGGACATACAAGCATATGCTTCACAAAAGAAATAATTTAAAAATATTGAATATACAACATTATACACTCAAAATCTACAATCAAAGAATCGACGTATATTAGTACATATTACGAATATTTTATTCGCATTCGTAAAAAACAAATTTATATTGTACGAATGCATTTGTTACATTTACGAATGATCATAATATCTTTTAACAAAAAAAAAATATTCTGTCTGAGCTGGGGTTTGAATCTCGGCTCGTTAGCTTACGAGCTACGCATTCCATCAGCAGGCTACAGCCACTTTACAATGATACAGTTCCTTACATTCTTTAGTCGTTCGACAAACCAGAGGAAAAAAAAAAACATTCTGTCTGAGCTGGAGTTTGAACCTCAGCTTTTTAGCTTATAGGCCACGCACTCTACCAGTAGATTACAGCCACTTTACAGTCATACAGTTCCTTATATTCTGTTGTCGTTCCACAAAACAGCAACAAAAAATCTGTCTGAGCTGGGGTTCGAACCTTGGCCCTTCAGCTTACGGGCCACGCATACTACCAGCAGGCTACCGTCAGCTTACAATCATACAGTTCCTTATGTTCTGTAGATGTTCGACAAACAAAGCTGAACGATTTCGGTTTTCAATTTTTTAAACTCAACTAATAATTTGTACATTCCATTAATTATTCGTACGGTCAACCTACGAATCAATTGTTTCTACTAATATTATTTTTCATTCGTAAATAGTACGAAAGCATTAGTAAATACTACGAATGTAATGAAAGAACTTACGAAGTTATTTGTACGAGAAATTTACGAATATTATTATTTATATGTTCACAATCATTCGCACAATGCACTAATACGAATGGATTTATTTTTGTGTACGAATATCATTAGTATATAAAACAAATATATTCTTAGATACTACATCAGGTATTAGAAGAATTTTACGAATGAATTCGTAAAGATATCACAATAAAAATACTGTGTATATTGTACGAATATTTGTAGAATGTACGAATATTTTGATTACTAATATCATTCGTAGAAATTTTACTAATAAATTTTTTGAGTGTACTGTTTTCAAAATCGATGATAATGATATTTCGAAGACTAATATATAACGTTTTTTTTAATTTTACACAAAAAAAGGAGAGGAGCATTTAGAGCAATTGTCAATTTAAAGTTTTAGAAAAAAAAAATTAATGGTTTAGTAAAGAGAACCCTCATTCAAAGGTGCGAAGATATAACTTAAATCAAAACTAACATGACAAATCGCGAACGTTACGATAATATTTTTATTGTCTTAAAATAATTTTATTTTTAAAATCAAATTTTCACCATTTCCAAGTAAAAATAAAAAAAAAATTTCAAATCTAAATTAAATTTCAATACAATGTGCATTTATATCTAGTTACGGATCGAGGTAATTTTAGAGCATTTTAAGTTTACTTTACATGCGTTAAAGCAATTTTATGACTACATATGACAAAAAAAGCAGAAGCGAAGAAAGAGGTAAATTGAGAATATTTGCCATTCAGGGGTTTCAAAAACTAGTAGAGCACTTCGAAACGATCTGTATAATATTTTCAAATTGAAGTGAGCTAATAGAAAGGTTTTCATCGAATCGGAGTTTTGATTCTACCAATAAAACTTTTTGGAAAGATAACGTGTTTTTAGTTTGTAAAATTTTATTTTTCACAGAAGGTGTACTCAGATTTTCAAAACATAAAGATTTCGCTCATTGCACAATCCCTTTTATTCTTAGCATTTATTTTTTTTTGGCATTTGTTAATGTTCTTTCATCAAAAAGTTCTGTATAAATAGATTTTAAGTATATATGTTTTCTTTTAAGAAGGTCTACATATCGTTGGCAACGATTTCAAATGCATGTCGATGGAAATTACTTATAGATATAGCTTCAACAAGATGAAATTAATAAAAATCTGATGGAAAATTAAACTTTTTGAGGCGTTTGAACAAAATGTATTTTGAAATATAGTAAAAAAAATTCATTTTTATTTTAAAGCGTTATAATACAGTAGAATTGAAATATTCTTATGGAATTAACTTCGATTTACTAATACACTAAACATAATTTACTTTTAAAAACACCTCTAATTTTGAAACAGTGGAATTCTTAATTTCGATTCAGTTTAATTCTTACGTTATGCGATCTCAACCAAATTAAGTATTGTACATTAATAATTTTTTTTAGAAACTCATATTGTTTATGGGCATTTCCGCCAAAAGTTCTACCGCGACTCAAAAATGAAATGTTGCTTAAAATTCTTTTAAAATGTTTAAATTTATATTGTGAGAGTTATGAGAGCAGTAGCTCGTTCTTGTAACAAAATCGGCAAGTTACCATTTTATGTGACGTCAGCCGTTATCGATCCCTAGTTACCGATTTCGTGACAACTAATGTTTCTGTACGTTCAAATCGGTAAAAACTTGGACCGTGATGAAAAATAACACAAATCGAGAAGAAAAGTTGCGAATTGAGTCAGATGACAAGCAGCTGTTTACTCGAATATATTATTTTAATTGCGCTAAAACTTTATAATAAATAGGTGCTTGTCTTGTTAATAAAAAGCGAATATTTGCAGTTTAAGAACTTTAATTATGTTATAATAATGTGTATTAATGGTTGCGGAATTAATCAACGATTATGAATGCTGTGCTGCAAAAACTTAGCAAATATATGCAACCGGGTACTTTTTCATAGCTCAAACATATACTGTTTTGCTAAAATTTTTAACTTTTATGTAAAAAGGCATTATTTATAAATTGCATTACCTTTGAAACTAAAACTTTTTCAAGAATAACAGAATACTTCTATCAGAAGAAAATTCGACTTATACGAAAGTAGCCCTTTTTAAAGGTATATTTCGAGTACTTATAACTTAATAATACACAACATTACTGACATTTGGTAAATCGGTAGAATTCTCACTTGCCGCAAAGCCAGTGAGAAAAGTGACACATTGTTATCGATTCACTTTACGTACAGAACCACTTTTTTAAAAGGTTCCATTAAAATGAAATCGGAACATGTGATAGCTTATCGATTTGGAACGAACGAATCGAACAGAAATCGATTCAGATACGTACAAAAACATTGCAGGTGAGAGTGACATCAGAGTGACGTCAAATCGGTAATATGTGCCGGTAACTACGATCGCTACGAGTTACAGGAACGAGCTACTGATCTCAATTTGAATTTTAAAAATAGCAGCAAACATGTTGAATGGCAACAAAAGTTTAAAAATGGTGACAAAAGTTTAAAAATATTAATGAAGGTTGGAATTTTATAAGTATAAAATACTCGCATAATACAAAGCTTAGTTCAATTTTTTACGATCCTGAATTACACTTGCAGCCCTATTCTGGCGAAGTAAAAATTGCTACCCAGTATTTTTAATATTTCTACGTATTTGTTGTAATTTTTCAATTTCAAAACAAAATTTAAGGCTCAAAAAACAAAATATTTTAATGAAATTGTCACTATCTGAAAAGTAGGTTACAATTTCTTTAAAAATTTCTTTAAAAACTGGGTGACAATTGGTACTTTGCCAGAGAATTGCTGTTATGTTTTCTATATCAATTAAATAAATAAATCTATAAAATATTTGTACTTATTGAAAGGGAAATATCTGTCACGTAACGTATATTACATAACGTTTCATATAATGGTTTGTATAAAAATAATTAAAAAAAAATTTTCAACGAAGCAATTATCAATATGTAGCAACATTATTCCAGATTATGTTAAAAAAATTTTCATAAAAAAAACACGAGCACACTTTGCAGATTGTTTCGCTTATATTGTTGCAGACACAAACTACTTCTTTTTTTGTCACGTAACGTATCATTTTTGGTGGCTTCTATCTAAGAGTCGAACTTTTGACAACTCTTAGCTTTTACACTTTATAAAATGCGCTTAATAAACTCATTATTGAAAAATCAATATTCTTAGACGCAAATTCTTAGATGAGGCCAAGACCGATATACGGTTGTAGCGCCAACTAAGTAAGTAAGCATTGAAAAATCAAACTAAAATAATAACTCTTTCAAGTCGTATGACTGTCACGTGCGTAGCCACGGAAATGCTCATATCGTCGTCCAGGGATTGATGTGCTCCATTTGCCATCCTTACAATTTTGAGTTAATAGTACACGGAGGGAAATAATATTCTTATATTAAGTAAATATTTTGCTTGATTTAAGAAAATTTAAAATTAAGTCTCATTTGCTCAAATCAATTATGAAAAACTAAAACTAAGAAAAAAATAATTATAATGAGAATTTATTGCTAAAATTGAATAAAATTAACTATTGCTTGAAACAAGCCTAAATTACTTGCTCCTAGAACCTAAAAAAAGACTTGAATCAAGAATATATTTCATTAATATAATCAAATACAGAGTTAGTTATTTAAAAAAGTATTGAATTAAAGTGATATTGCACGTTGAAAAAAATAAAAACAAACTCAATTTTACTCTCAAATAGGTATTGATACGATAGACAGTAAATGGACTATTTCACATATATCAGAACTATATCAGAACTAATTACATGGATTAGGCAAATACTTTTCTTTAAAAGAAAAATCAAAGCATTCTTATATTGAGAAAATTGTTTTTTGAATGAAGAATATTGTTTTCAATTCTACAAAAACCTATTTTTAAAATCAAGCAAATTATTCTCATTTTTAGCAAATTGTTTAACATTCTTCAAAAAAATTCGTAAAGCAAAACATTCTAGTATTAAGAAACTAGTTTACTTGGATTAAGAATATTGTTTTCAATTCAAGGAAAATAAATTTCTCAAATTAATTAAATTATTCTAGTTTTCAGTAAAATGTTTACTTGAATCAAGCAAATGATTCTCAATTCAAAGCAAATAAATTTCTCAAATCAAGCAAATTATTCTAGTTTTCAGCAAATTTTTTACTTGGATCAAGCAAATTGTTCTCAATTCAAGGAAAATACATTTCTGAAATCAAGCAAATTATTCTAGTTTTCAGCAAATTGCTTACTTTGATCAAGCATATTCTGCTCTTAGTAAGAAAATTGTGTTTCTAATCTCAAGCAAAACATTCTAGTATTAAGAAACTAGATTACTTGAATCAAGCAAATTGTTCTCTATTCATGAAAAATAAATTTCTCAAATTACGCAAATTATGCTAGTTTTCAGTAAATTTTTTACTTGAATCAAGCAAATTGTGCTCAATCCAAGGAAAATAAATTTCTCAAATCAAGCAAATTATTCTAGTTTTCAGCAAATTTTTTACTTGGATCAAGCATATTCTCCTCTTAGTAAGAAAATTGCGTTTCTAATCTCAAGCAAAACATTCTAGTATTAAGAAACTAGTTTACTTGAATCAAGCATATTGTTCTCAATTCAAGGAAAATAAATTGCTCAAATCAAGCAAATTTTTCTAGTTTTCAGCAAATTGTTTGCTTGACTCAAGCACACTTTTCTCACTTCAAGTAAATATAAGACTCGAATGCAGAAAAAATATTCTAGAGTTTTAAGCAAATGTTTCTTGAATTGAGTATTTTTTTCTTAACATCATGTGTTTTTAATTTGCTCAATTCTAGCAAATTAATGCTTGAATTGAGCTATAAATGCTTGAGTGTAAACTGAAAGGCTATTTGCTTGATTCAAGCATAGAATGCTTGATTTTTACTTTCCGTGTACGGTAAATGGGACAAAAGGTCACCAAAAATTTCTGTTGTAAGGCATAAGGATCAAAATGGATACGAAATACCTGTTTCTGGAAGAGACTAATAGCGCATTCTTTTCTGGAAACAAATTCTGCATTTTTTCTAACCTCTTCAAGAGTTCTGCATTTTTTCCGTTCTTTTCTAAAATAAAATGTTGACCTCAAAATAAATCGTGTTCTTTTCTCGAAAATTCTGACCACAAAAGTATAACAAATGCTTAATTTTCTGGCCTGTAAAATTCGACGGTTCTGCATTCTGCTCTCTAGTAATACCATCATAAAAACAAAAAAAATGTTGACATTAATATTATATGCTATGACAATTGTGAGAAGCAAAAAGTTCTAATTTTGACAAATTTTTGAAATTTAATCCAAAAAAAAATCTTGATTAAAGTGGTTAGTTTTAATAAAACTGAACAGTTCGATGAGTATTTATAAAAAATTCCATGCAGTCAGCGCTATACATAACCTCAATCGTAAATACATCGGAATTCAAAACAACAGTGCAGCCAATACCAAATGAAAAAAAATCTGCGTTTTTTCTGTTGCGTCTTTTCTCAGCTCAAAAGAAGTCAACATTTTGTAAATTCAGGCCAGAATCTAAAAAGTTCTGCATTCTGTGAGGTCAAAACCTTTTTTCAGAAAAGAATGCGCTATAAGAAAGATAACAAAAAACGGATTGCAGATTTGAAAAATTTGGTATCAAAAAACATTAACTTAAAACTGTCAAAATGGCGTTTGAAGCACATGAATTGTGGATTGACTATGTGGATTGAAATAATGTCAAATTTCAAGTCATTATATAAGTTTGTGTCGGATTTTAAGAGATCTTAGTGCTTTAATACAATCGATTTTTATGGAAGGTAGGCGTGCTTTTGATTCTATATATAACGAATTTTACACTCAGAGAAAATTATGTACAGTATTTAAAAATATTTGATAAACTTTCGTGGAATTTGAAGAAAATGAACCGTTTCGATAATGCTCTTTTGTATGCGATTTTTATTTTATTTGGTTAAAATTAATTTTGAGTTGAATTTTTTCTCAAAGACAAAGTTTCAAGTCCACATATTATTTTTGTGGAATTTTAAGAGGTTTTGCGAGAGTCACTTTGTATTGGAGGAAGGAGTGGTTTCTCAAGACTTTCCTCATTTTTGAATTAGAGCTATATTTTTTACATATAAACTAACATTTCAAAATCTAATACGATAGTTTTAAAATTACGGCTGGAATTGTGATCATAGACTAACGGCTAAATTGAAGTGAATTTTCTATGGTGGCGATTTTATATTGAGGGTGAAGTTTTTTGAGTCTCATCACGAACATTTTTTTGAGTTTCGCCACGTTTTTGTGTTCACGAGCAATGATACCAACTATTTTGTGTGTTTTTTATATGGGGATTCCCAGAAGGGTGGCAGATAGAGAGTAGGTATGCTCTAAAGAAATGTTTAAAAAAAAATTAATAGGACTTACTCATACATTTGCCCTCTAAGGAAAGTAGATTTTTTGATATGAACTATAATAGATATAGTTTTATTTTGTGCTATTTTTGTATTGGGAACTCCAAAAGGGTTGCAGATAAAAAATTAATAGGACCAGCGCAAACATTTGACCTTTCTAGTGTTCATAAATTTTTTGATATAAACTCTAATAGACATTTCTTCCACTTTTTTGTGGAAACCGAGATGGATAGACCCCCAGATGGGTGGAAAGATAGAGTTTTGGAGTATTCAAAATATATGTTGAAGAAAAAAACTTAAAAAGGACCAGCTCATGCATTTGACGTCCTAGAGGTAATAGGTTTTTTATATCAACTATAATTCAAAATTTTTTTTTTGCAATGGATGCAATTTTTTCACGTCGAAATTATTTTTTAGTTTTATGTTGATTTTCTATGATTTAAATACAAATTCTAAATGCTTGATAGTCTAAATCATTCTTGATTTTAAATACAAGTTCTAGTTGTTTGATAGTTTAAAATCGTTTATTGAACTTTAGGTCAGGTTAGAACAATTAATTCCTCTAACGATTTTTTTCCGAAGAAACAACAATAACAACATTTTCAATATGAAAAGGAAAACATCACTAGCTGATTTTATTGCAATTTTGGCCCTGCTACAGGCTTCATCAGAAATCTTTGTGATGCCACCACCGGGTATCGAACCAGCGCATTTTAGCGCACTGCACCACAGAGGCGATGAGATTTCAGTGTCAATTTCTCAGTTTTTCTCCCTTTCATACTTTTTTGTTGCTGTTCTTTTTGCTCTACTTTAGTTTATGCTTATGTTATTATGGAGTCCAACAGTCTGTTGGACTTCGCCACGAACAAAGCATGGTTACTGAATTTTTTTTTAAATTTGCTGAAAAATCATCAGGCTGTTAGTTTTAGATGATATTTTTTGGTTCAAAAAGGTGATTAAAAATTAAAAAAAATTAAAAAAAGGTTATTTCAAGATCTTAGTTGTGCCCATTTTCTTAACTGTTTTCTCTGCCATCCCAGTTAAATTTTTAACAAAAAATCCCACCCACTGGCAGCTCTGAGTCAACATGCTTTAATTTGACCAAGCAAAAGTATTTCCAGTAAGCGAAAAATATCTTAACAATCGCAAATGGATGACATGCCAGACTGAAAAGAAATTTAATTTTGTCCCAAACGAGTCCTCAAATTGTGCATTTCCAAAACTCAAACAAGCTTGAGACATAACATTTAAGCATAATTTGGGACGCTGAATTTGATGGCGTTAACCGTTTTGTAATCCTCCCATTTTCAAGAAAATCTAATTACAAGGTCAAGTAGATGTTAATGCAGTTTTTGTTAGAAAACTTTTTTTATTAACTTCAGCGGCTTCATGTCTTCAGGTAAAACATTAACAATTACCTTTTAAATAATTTCGTATAAAAATTTAACCTTCAAAGCGTAACGTTTAGGGTTCAAATTGACCCCACAATTAAAAAAAGCCGGAGTTACGTATAAAAGATTTGTTTAAACAAAAAATAAAGCCGTTATAAGCAATTTTATTCCCCTTAAATAAGAGCACTAAATGAAAGAACAAATTAACACAACGTAATCAATTGTATGGGTCTCCAAAATGACCCTAAAAGCAATAAGTGATAATTTTAGAAATGTCTGTATAATTTAAATTTTTTGATTAAAGAAAATTGAAACTGAAATAAATGTTAAGTTATAACATAACAGATTTTTTTTTTATATTAATAAAAAAATGATTAAGAGCCTTAGAATTAATTAAAAAAATATATTTTTAATCAACTAAAGTAATGTTTTATCAGTAATAAATAGCCGTACGCGTCTGAAATTACTTTAGAGCCTAAAAATTAATTTTAAAAAATATTTTTATTCGATTCAATTAATTTTTTACCAGTAAACAAATCGACGTTCGCCTGAAACATGCATGTAATGTTAGCCATAAAAGGGTTAACAGCTACTACACATAAACATGATTCCTTAACAATATTGCAAAAATTTTCTAAAACTAGTCATTGAACTTCTTTCTGAAGTACACCACTAAGAAGCACTCCCACCAAACATATGATAAATGATATTCGCTACTTTTGGCAAAAATGGTCATAAATTAAATTAAACTTTTTCGTAATATAGAAAAATAGCACAAACGAAATGTTTTCATGTACGAAATAAAATAGTGTAAAAGTTTTTGCAAACTTTTACGATACAAGCATAAATTTGAGTTATTTTTGCACTCATAAAAAAAATTCCATTTCTTATAACTTTCGAGATTTATATAAAATTTATAATAATAAATAAATACCAAAACAAAAATAACAAAATTCAAAAATTGCTACAAACTCATAAATAAAAATGACGATTATACTGCATTTTGGTCCAAGTCCTCAGTTGCTGCATCAAACTCAGAGAGCGCTAAGATTACAGTTGTATAAAAAAAAAGAACATACGTAGTTTATTTTTTCCCGATCCGCATAAAGTTTTATTTTGATTGTAAAAGGTTTGCATTGAACCAACCGCCTTCAGTCGCCTTCAATCGTCCTCAGTGCACAAGAAAACACTGAGGATGAACATGAAGAAATGATATATGTATGTACAAACCATTTTCCCAACAATTGAATGAAAACAAATTCTGTTAAAATGAGCGCTACATCGATGAAGGTCCTTGCAGAGGAGACTGTCTGAAGGGTGTATAAAATCAATACGCGCGAATTCATGATATCGTATGGGCAGCTGCTGTTTATCTCTCAGTCCACCAGGATGCAGCTTTAAATGACGCTACCCTTGCAAGGCTAGGCACTCGGCTCATTGCATATCCCCAACAAAATCCCTAAAGCATCTACAACAAGACGCGAATGTGCGCTTCTAAAGCTGTGCAAAGGCGAGGCATGGGCCTGCTACTCAATCGGTGGAAACTACTTCTTACCTCATCCTTGCCATTGCTGTTGAATTATCCAAGTTCTAAACTACAGTAACAACAACAAATCTAAGATAGAATAGAATGCAACTACTTGGCTTTGGTGTGCAGCGCCTGACGTGGCAAATATAATCGCGGATTTCAATCGTGGTGTGCAACTCAGCCTCCGCAGGAAACTCATCTGCTATCCTATCCAGCTGTACACCGATTCGTCGAAAACTTTTGGCGGCACCATTCAGCTAGCATTGAGATGCATTTTTGGCTGCTGGAGCTTTTGTAGTCGACCCAGGCAATCATTATGTGTAGATGCGTAGGAGTACTTAGCGGTGGAGTGTCTTTTTCAAAGTGCAAGAAAATGTTGCGTAGCCCAAGAATGCAGTTGAATGTTGAAGCAGTTTCTCTAACGGGAGCTCAGAAATTCTAGACGATATAGTCTGCAAGAAGCTGCTACGAGAAGGCACATCACAGACTTTGGAATGCAGCAGTACCGCAGTGGAAAGATTATTGGGTGTTGGTAAATCGAGACGTTTTTCTTAGGAATGAATGCTTGGTGAAAGTTGTGGAATTCTTCACGTGCAGAAATGCACTTTCTATGTTTGTGGTTATTTGCTTGATAGTTGTTGTTATTAAAGTGGGTTGGTTTGCGTTTTTTTTTCATTGAGTATCTTATTTAATAGCGTGAAAAATAATAAATTTGATATGTAATGGTTTATTTATGATATGTGTTTAGGTTGAGTGAGAAGTAATTGAGACAAAAGTATGATGTGTGAGAATTATGACTAAGAAGAAACTAATAGCCAATTTTCAAGTGGACAAAGATGTGGACAAGATTACAGTCGTTATTTTGAAGATATCGTTAAGAAATTTGATATATAAGTTTATATTTAAAAAGTAAATATCGTGTTCGAAAATGAGTCAAATCGTTGAAAAACACGCTTACCTTCATTACAAAATGAATTTTTGAAATCGGTTACATCTTGTAAAATTTCACAAATATTCAAATAAATGGAAATTTAGCTCAATTAAAGCGTTAAGAAATTCGATATATTAGCTTATATTTAAAAAACAAATATGAAGTTCGAAAATGATTCAAATCGTTGAAAACTACGCCTAACTTCCATACAAAATGAATTTGTGAAATCGGTTATATCTTGTAAAATTTCACAAATATTCAAATAAATGGATATTTAGCATCTGCATTAAAAAAAAACGCTGTTATGTCAACAATTTTGTAAAAATTTGACTTCGGCAGTGGAAAAAAGCCAGGCCCCCTGGGGTTAAAGGCCCAAAAACGGCTTAAAAATGGTACTTGGCTTATTTACTCTATATCTCTTAAAATAATAGTTTTACGCTCTTAAAATGCACAGACATTTTTATGCACAATAAACAGATACACATTTTTTCATAACCAACTTTGACCTTGGAATGACCTTTCGTAGTGTTTTACGCGGTCAAAGTCACGATTTGCAAGTAATATATTTTTTGAACGACCCTCGTAAATTTATAGAAAGAGATATTTCTGAAAAATTAACACCATATCAAAGAGCATTAAATGAAGTTTAATTCACAGGTAGTTTTTTTCTAAAGCATTGATTTTTGGAGGTATGAGAGTATTTCAAATTTTTTTTCAAAGTATTTTTAAAAGCAAGTGACTAATTTTCTTCATTGCAATTACATTTTCAGATAAAATATAATATTTTCAAAAAAGTGAATACATTTAGCTTAAAACATCCAGCACACTTTTGGCAGCTGCATTATTAGAAAAAAACATAATAGTATTTTTAATATTGTTAAAATTAATTATTATTTTGAAAAGGTGACCAAAACACAATGAAAACACAAAACGCTTATGCACAGAACGAAAAAAGAAACCTATTTTCTAGAGTGCATGAAGTTTAATGTAACATTGCTTTCCGAACAATTTTTTTTAATGTATTATTATTTCAAATAGGTAATTACTTTTTTTTAATTTTTTGATCCTTATGGGATATATCGAATGGATAGATGTACTAAAGAATCAATAAATTTTTTGTTCGAGCTGGATTTTTTTCTCTTTCTCATTGTGTTGTAATCCGTAAAATGTCTTGAAATCATTTTTCGATGCCGTCTTTTCTTTTTGTTGGAATTTTGAAGGCCTTATAAACTTTCAATAATTCGTTTGTGACAATAGAAACACATTCCTTAACACTCTTATTTTCATCTTGTACCAAGTATAGTATTCTAGCGAAAACGTCTTTTTTACAAGGGAGCATCTGTTCGTTGAAGCATTTTTTTTCTGCCTACAATAAATAAAATTATATGAACATTGGAATTATCTAATTTTATTAAACGAGCAATATTTGTTTGCATATCTGTTTGTTTGTGAATGAGTTCTCGAAAACGGCCCAAGCGATTTCGATGAAATTTTCATTATAAAAGTTTTCGGGGGAGAAAAATCGATCTAACTGGGTTTCACCCAATGTGCGCTTGACGAATGACCGATTTAGCAGCGCACATTGGGGTATTGGACCTATTTAGGCGGCCAAAATTATTTTATTCGGTAAAAAGTTGCTATTATTTTACATACTAAGAACTTTTTGCCAATTTTCGTGCTTTTGATGGCGCTATACTTACTTTGAAACTGTGAAGTGAAAATGTTGTTATTGTAAAGAAATTAATTGTTTATCGATATACAATCTAAAAGAAAAAAAATTTAAATACATACATTAGTTTCAGCGGGAAGCCGAGCTAAGCTGGACTTTTTAAGCTAAATGTATTCACTTTTCTGGGAATATTATATTTTAGTCCATCTGAAAATGTGCTTGCAATGAAGAAAATTAGTCACTTGCTTTAAATAATACTTTGAAAAAAAGTTGAAATACTGTCATACCTCCAGAAATCAATATTTTGGAATAAAACCAACTGTTCATTAAACTTCATTTAATGTTCTTTGAAACTTCATATGGTGTTAACTGTTCAGAAATATCTCTTTCCAACATTGGCGTCGGAAGCGGGGGGGCAAGGTGGGCAGTTTCCCCCCCACTTTTTTAGCTAGATAAACAATTTAAAAGGAAAAGTTATTCAAAATATCAGTTTTTTTACAACGATAATATTTTTGTATTATATATTTTCCTCTTCTTTCTCTCTTCTTCATGTTTCATGTGAAGAAATTTTGGTGAACTTTTTTTGCACCACCATTTGTACTGCCCCCCCATTTGTACTGCCCCCCCAGATGAAATTCGCTTCCGACGCGATTGCTTTCCAAAAATTTACGAGGGTCGTTCAAAAAATATATTACTTACAAATCGTGACTTTGACTGCGTAAAACACTACGAAAGGTCATTCCAAGGTCAAAGTTGGTTACGAAAAAAATGTGTATCTGTTTATTGTGCATAAAAACGTTTGTGCATTTTAAGAGCGTAAAACTATTATTTTAAGAGATATAGAGTAAATAAGCCAAGTACCATTTTTAAGCCGTTTTTGGGCCTTTAACCCCAGGGACGCTGTGTTTTTTCCACTACCGAAGTCTAATTTTTTATGCAGATCTTATTTTTTAGCCTCAAACTAACAGAAAATGGGCGGGGAGCGAACAAAATCAGAAAAAGGCACATTCCATTTGTTTCATAGGTGCTCTACTAGAGTACCCATATGTGCCTTTTGTAAATGAAATAAACCCCAAACGAAAAAATTTAAGTTAATTAGTTTTTATGATCTATTGAATAATTAATTACATGAATTAAGATTGTGAGCTTTAGATCAAGTAAGTTTTCAAGAAGGCAACAATAACAACAACAACTCTGTATAGAGTCAATCACTTAGCTGACTAGACAGTCTGTTTCGGAAATCGCTACATATTCCTCTTCAGTAGTCTTTGAGTGATTAAGCTGTGATCAACTCACTGTTTAAACTAGCATATATATATAGGAATTCATTCTTATGAATTGTATGGCTGCCAATCATATGACATTTCAAAGCAGTAGGCTATTTATAGATCACCGCCATCAACTCTATCAAGGGTTGCCATCTGTTCTAGTTGCTTCTTCATTTATTTCAATATTCATTGGTGTTCGATTGTTTGTCGAGATTGCCTAAATGCAATGATAAACACCCAAATGGAAAATGAAATAAGTCTCATTTGGTGCTTATTTCATTATGAAATAACACCCAACGAACAAAATGAAATAAGCCCCATATAAAAAAGGTTTTAACTTTAAATAAAATTATCCCCAAAATGAAGGAAATAGCCCTCAATGAATAGTCACCACTGTCATTGATGACGGGACATAGCACAAGTGACATAATCATGAATTTAAAATTTAAAATATGATTTGGGGTTATGGCAACAGGGTTCGAATGAATTTTAATACCTTTTGGCTTATATATATGATCATGCCAAAATTGTATTAAAACGAAATACTGGCCAAATATTAAAAATAATGTTTAATAAAACTATGTATTGAAATTGGATGCTCCGTTCGTATTAAGTTTTAATATTGATTTCGTATAAAAAATTAATTATCATATTAACCATAATATACAAATTAATTCCAAAGGGCTTAATATATCGTCGTAATATTTGAATAGTGTAAAAATTTAATACAAAATTTTAATTAAATATAATGCAGCACATTTTAAATATTAAGTATGATATTCAAAATAGGATCGAATTGAATCCAAGCATACAAAATATCATTGCTATATTTGAACTGTATTAAAATGTGAAACAAAAAACATTGAAAAATTTTGTAATAAATTTAGAAGCATAAAATTTAATATATTTTGCAGTAAAAATCTCTGTAATACTTTGCTTATATTAAAATTTATTCCAAGATTTCTAGTCGTGAAGTTTCACAAAAATCATAAGAAAAAAAAAATGCCGGTTGTAGTCCCATCGTCTTTGTAAAGAAAGCAGAACAACTAAGGTAAATATGCCTGAAATAACCACTTTCCGTACAAAAAAAAAAAGAAGAAAATGCGAGAAATGATAAAATATACAAAACGCGAAAAAAGCTTTAATCAAAATTTTAAAACAAATCCATTTTATCCACTTCTACCTTATCATTGGTTTCATATGCGCCTTTTACAAAAGCAATAATTTGTAAAAGGCGCAGCTACTCGGAAAAAATACTGCCAAAATTGATGAAAAATTACAAAATGTGAAAAAATTCAACTGAATTTTATTGTAAGCCACTCTTCGATAACCTAAATTAAGTAAAATGAAATGATCCTAAAATAAAATGAAATAACCCCCAAACTTAAGAAATGAAATGGCCACCAAATCAAATAAAAAAAGGCAAAAAAAAAAACAAATTGGAATAAGCTTTAAATAAAATTTGATTGGAGCTTGTTTCATTGGGCTTTATTTCATAATGATATTAGACCCAAACAAAAAACCAAATATTTCCCAAAATGTATGAAAAAGTCCAAAAAATTTGGGAGGTCTTTCATATGAGATAACACCCAAAACTGTATGGGTGACCAATAAAATCAGGACATTTTTTAAAAAATAATTGTATGAAAAACCTTAAGAAATTGTTCGGTTATTACAAACATGAAATGGAGCTACACAAAAATTCGTCCTGTTCTGATTACATCTTCCTGCTCTAAGATATCTTCAAAAATGACATAAATAATAAAAAAATTATATTGCAAAATTTTTAAAATAAATTATAGGTAGTATTCCAAATATTGATTATATGAAATTATTTTGCAATTTATATGACGTCATCTTCTTATTCATTAAAAATTAAGACAACATCAGGTAAAATATCTGATAATAGGATAAACTAACATACAAAATTTCATTACGATCTGACCCCAAATGCCTACTTCAGACTGTCCTTGAAAATAACATATTTCTAAGAATTATTTGTAACGCAGTAAACATGATAAGGATCAATAATTATAAGATAGAAATAAGCATATTCAAAATTTGATCTCGATATAATAATATTTTCCTTTTCCAAAATATACTTAAACATCACGGTGTCCAAGAAAATTTTATGTTTTTCAATATTGTAGTCAATTTCAATAGATTTATGATCACTGATACCGAATCTGGCAACAATTTTTTTGTCGATCTTGATTAGATTTTATTATATATACTGTTGAATAAATAAGATTAGAGTTTTTAAGCCATTCTTAAGGGCAGGTTCGCATCTAGAGGTCCAAAAACACGGTGATGTTCTTGATTTTTTTTTTTTCATAGAAGGAAGTAAATGAACACCTTTAGCTTTTTTACAGTTATTTATTGCTTCTTAAAGTGAAGGAAAATATTTTTTTGTGCATAAAAGTGTAATGTGAAGTGTCACTACGCCGCACGTTGGTACAATATAGCAAAAACGCTCGCATCGCCGTTTTTTAAGGTAGAATCTAAATTATTTATGCTAGATACGTGAATTTTGGGCTAAGCTTAAAAAATTCTTCATGAAACACTCTGATATAGCCTTTATTGGTTTTTCTTCACCAGTGCCTGATACTCTACAGCCGGTCGTTATGACTTTTAAAGAACTGCGCTGTGTGAAGTCAAAGAAGAATATCGGAATTTGTGTTAATGGTTTTGGAAAGCTTGTCAAAAACAAAAATACCCGCGTTTCAGCTTTTTCAAAGTTGGGGCATAATAGCTGTTTTTATGAATTTTCAAGTCGGCATTTCTGACAAATATTTTATGAAATTAAATGGAAATGGTTTTTTTTTTATATGGAAAATAGTTTACCTCTTTTGTGTTATTGTACATAAAGATTAATAAGAGGCTATTATATTTTGTAAAAGATTATCATTATTCAATATCAGTTATTTGTAGTGGTTTTTGAAGCAATTTTTTCAAACATGATGTTACTTTTAATTTTCAGCCATTATAGAACAAAGGAAATTTCCCTTTTTAACTGATTTCTTTATTTTTATATATTTACTTTATATCCATCACAAAATCAGATATTTATGAAAGATATTTCTCAACTTGTAGAACTTTTTAATATAAGCATACTGCGGTAGAGTAACTCCACCAGTAAATTTGACGATAGTAAAAGTAAGCTTTTTACCGTTACATCACGAATTATTATTTAACTAAAACCAATAAATATATGACAATTTCACTTCTTTATTACAACAGACCAGTGCTTTCTACATTTCAATTTTTTAATATAATTTTGATAGAAAATTTTTTTAATATACTGAATTGAGTGTGCACTGAATTGCATTGAAAATTCTCTAACTCTTGCAAATAAAATTGGTGTCATTTTCAAGGAGAAAGTTTGAAGTTATCAGATCCGAAGTATTTTGAGTAATCAGGAGGAATCAGAAAAGTTATAGCTCAATAAAAATGAAAAATTTTAAAAAATTCTAAAAAGGCGCAAATAAAGGCGTATATTATCCACAAAATGCAATTGGGTAAACATTTAATTTGAGAAGCACGTCTTAGTGCCTTTATTCTAAAAAATTAAGTTTGATTAAATTCCATTCTTAACCTTATAAGTACTGCCTTGAGTCTTTGACACTCATTTTTAATTTAACTTAATTAAAATAATTAACTAATTACTGGGCTGTAATTTTACCCAGTAGTAGAAGGTAGAAATAAATAAATTAATAAGTTAATTAATAAGAATTAAATTTATTAGTTATAGCATATTAGTTATTTATTATTAAGTTATTATTTATTATTAAGTTATTAACCCTTTTTGTACTGCCTTTAGTCTTTGAGACTCATTTTGACTTTGATTTTTAGCTATAATTTAAAAAACCCAGTACCAGTGTTGCCATGAAAAAAATTTGCAGCGTAACTTTTGCACTCTGCTCGTCGGATTTCTCGTCGGATTTGTGAAACTTTGAAAACAAGAACTAAGAAATTTCAGTCGCATTTTACAACAAAGAAGACAAATAAAATATTGCATTTTATTAGACGTATGACGTATATTTAAGGTTTATTTATTTAAATAAATCACATATTTTCAAAAGTCAATTCAATTATCATTATAAATATAGAAAATATATTATAATAAATTACTTTTTGAAAATATTTTTGAACACACAAACGAAGAGTAAAAATCAAATTAAATACATTTGCTACACAGTTTGTCTTAATGTAGATCTCTTGAATCGGTAAAAATGAAATACATAGAGCTAAAATACATAATTTTTCATTTTTAACTCTATAAATGTAAAGCTTTTTCTTCAAGTAAATAAACGAAAAAATTTTGTTGTTTTAAGCCAGCAAAAACTACAAAAAATTTGATTTTAGTGAAAATACATATGTATACAAAAATATAATTTTTTCGAAGTCATATATACATTGCTTTTTTAAATTTTTTTATCAATTCTTTATCAATTTCAAGATTAAAACAGTTAAAAGATTCCATACGAAGATAGTCTTTTGTTTGCGGAATTCCTTCCATTGCATCTAACTCTAATCTATTGCGAACTTTATTATTATTAATATTAATCAGTAGCGTAACTATATTTTGTGCGCCCGCCCGCAGGTTTCTTAAAGCGCCCTGCTATTTACTTTTAGAGTAAAAAAAGTAAAAAAGTTTATCCTCCTATGAGCGATCTGGGAGTGCTCCCTGAGGAGCAGTGGACTGCTCCTTATTGATTTAAGCTAGGTGTATTTTGTGTTCTCTTTTAACATTGCATGTCCTAGGAAGGGTAGCGCTCCCTTTTACATACTAAAAGGAGGAGCTAAAAAAGAGCGATCAATAAGTGATCCAAATGGATCAGCAAAGGAACATTAATTTTTTTATTTAGGTTTGCTCCGAAAGCTGGGCTACCCTAGCTCAAGTAGACTCCTCAACACCCTAAGGTGGCGAGGAAATTATTTGGCCAAATCGTGAGATTTATAACGCCATCACAAATTTCGAATCGTTTTTGATTCTATTTAAAAACTGTACATTAATTGCATCAGTCGCATCAGCGGATGGACAAAATGGAATTACCGTTGGCTGATTACACTTCACGACCTCGGTGTTAAAACGACGCGAATCGAATGAAAGGAATATATAAAATATTTTTTTAATTTGCACAGAAAATAATGATACAGCTTTTTGACAACAAATTCTATAGACATAATGTCAGAAAAGCTCACACTAAATTTAGAGCCAACATTTAAATGTTTTTTGGTTAGGCCGATAGAGTTTCCTAAAAAGCACATGCCTCACAACTTTTTTTTATCAATTGCTCGTCTATTGATCTTATAAAACAGTAAAGGAGCACAAGGGCTCAAGTGATCACTTTTTGATCCAATAAAACAGCAAAAGAGCGCTCCCTCTTTGCTCCTCATGGGAGCGATCGTATAGTTTTTACTGGGTAGGTTACTAGAAGCGTTTCTCCTACGAGAGAGCTCTTGACAAAAAAATAGGGAACAAAAAGAGGCTTTTTTAATTCAATAGTTTAATTAATTTTATTCAAAATTATCTTATTTTATAAATAAAGTTACATTTTATTTTAATAGTATTTGTTAAAAAAAGCAAAAACGTAAGAAATACTTTTTATAATATCAAATATAATAAAATTTTTAAAATGTTATCACAAATTAAGTAAAAAAAGAAAACATCACATATTAATTACTAAAAAAAGTAAACAAACTTAAAGTTTGAATAAATGGGATAAATAATTTTTTATTGGTGAAATAATAAGTTTAAGATGTTTAGTTTAAATGTTTTGTATTTGACATTACCTGTTAACTAAAGAGTTTGCTAACGTCACAAAATATGACCAACTGAGTGATTAAAATAACATCAGTTGCTGACTTGCTAAAAATATGAAAGCAAACGGGCTAATCGACTCCGACCATAATCGACTTTTGTTAAACAAAGACGACTTTTGCTCAAAATAGTCGGTTTTTTGACGTCGATTATTGCACCCTGAGAAATCGATTGTACGTGACTTAAATTTTATTTCAGCACAAACGTCGCACAGTGTAACGTCCCCATTCTTGGCCAAAAAAAGAAGGAGTGATCGTAGAGCTATGAAAATTGGCACGAATATCTTTCATGACAAAATTAAGAAACTTTGAAAAAGTTATAAAAATCCGACCTCTGCCACACCCACCTCCTATTTATTCAAAATATCAGTTTTTTTACAACGATAATATTTTTGTATTATATATTTTCCTCTTCTTTCTCTCTTCTTCATGTTTCATGTGAAGAAATTTTGGTGAACTTTTTTTGCACCACCATTTGTACTGCCCCCCCATTTGTACTGCCCCCCCAGATGAAATTCGCTTCCGACGCGATTGCATATAAGAAAAGATTTCTTGTGCATGCCGCAAATTAGGATATGTGAATAACAACAAAAACCTTAAGAATTTAAATTAAAACTTAGAATTAAAATTGTAATTAATATTGAATTACAATTGAAATTGAAATAGATACAACAAGTAATAACACATTTATAAGTTAATACATTAATGAGTTATATAACAACAAAACACTTAAGAATTAAAATTAAAAATTAACTCAGGCTTGGAAAATAAATAATGATACAGCTTTTTGACAACAAATTAAGTACCACCCACACAAATTAACTACGTTTTTGTTTATATTTGTAAGCTTTTTTAATTACAGTAAGGAAATTTTAAAAATTGAGTTTTTTTTTGTGTTTGTAAATAAGTCAAAATTTTGAAAAATAATCAGTTGCCATACATCATATATATCTTAAATTTTAACTAAACAGGTCATAATAAGATATGCATATCTTCCGCACTAGCAAGTATTAGCAAGAATTTTTTTGGATTTGGTGTAACGCAGTTTTAATGATGTTTTCGTGAAAAACTTATAGTCAATCTTTCTCAAAATTATTGTTTAAGCACTTTTAAAAACTGAATATTTAGAAATTTGTATCCCGCTCTTAGTGTTTACTTTTATGATAAGCTTAAAACCATATGTTCAAAATGTAAACAAAAACAGTAATGTTTCCAGACATAAGAAATTTTAAACTTTATTTTGATATATTAAAAAAAATATATACATATATAAATAATTTTAATAACAAGAAAAATTGCATTTTTAAAAATGCAACTTTGGCGGCTTGTCATAACGAAACGTTTGCTTCTATTAAAATAATTCATTCTGATTTTGCACCCAAGATATTTTCTATTGAAAGCTATTAAAATTTAGAAAAATTTAGTTATCAATTTCATCAAGGTACTTTAGGGCGCCCCTAGCTTAGTTGAGCCCGCACGCAACGCGGGCTCTGCGGGCCCGCCTTTTACGCCACTGATATTAATATTTTTTTGATATTTTTAATATATAATATTTCGATTTATTAATATTTATTTGACTAAATTGTGCTAATTTTTTTCTTTTCATTTATATATGTATATAAAAATATATGCAAAATCGAACGCTGGATCTACTTTTTCTGAAATCGTAACATTTTGAAGAATTTTGGTCAAATATCGGAACGTCGGATTCAAGTATTAAAATCGTAACATATCCGATATATCGGACGATATGGCAACGCTGCCCAGTACTAATAAGGCTAAGTCAGCATTCTAGTGTAAGAAATCAAAAAAATCAAAAAGTTTTTTCATTTTTTGATAGTTTAAATATTTAAAACTAGGGTTGTGCACCGTTACCGGCGCTTCCGCGGGAGCCTATGGGTCCATTGCGAATCCCGTTTTATTTTTATCGTAGTACCATAATAGCCATTATTTCGATTATTCCTTAAACCAGCCTGTGCTTTTTATGAACCTCCATATGTCTAGCAGTAGTGTGTTCGGTAAATCTTCCAGGTCTTTGGAAAATCTGTTCCCATATATCGGAGTCGGCGATTCTGTAGACTTGTACATTCGCATAGAATGTGAGTTATTGTTTCTGTTTCTTCCGGATCCTTGCAGCTCCGACAAAAGTCTGGGGCTGTTATGTTCATTCTATTGGCCATTACCTTAATGGGGCAATGACCAGTTAGAACTCCCACAAGAATCTGGATTTCTCGTTTGGCCAAAAGAAGAAGGCTTTCGTTTAGCTCCAGCCAGAGCCTTCGAGATATGTTGCAGTCACCTCTGGAAGCCCAGTTAGTGTTAATATTATCTCTGGCTTTATGGTTTATACTCCTTTTAATTACGCCTCTTGTACACATCTGTAATGTACACATCTGTATTAGCTCTGTTTGTACTTGCGGTTACTCCACGCCTAGCCAGTTCATCCGATACGTCGTTCCCTTCGATATTGCTATGTCCGGGAACCCAGTAGAGAGTGACGTTGTAGGTATTGCAGATAGTGTTCAGTGCCATTTTACAGTATTGTATCGTTCGAGCCTTCGTCGTTTCACTATTCAGCGCTTTGATGGCCGCTTGGCTATCCACAAAAATTACTACCTTTGTGGGGGTAAGATTTTTCCTATGAATGGCCTGTACAGCTTTTTCGATAGCGTATATTTCTGCTTGAAAAACGCTAGAGTAGTCGTGGAGCTTGTAGGACTCTTTGATTTGTAGCGTTTCGCAATATACACCTGATCCAGTTCCGTTTTCCATTTTGGAACCATCAGTATATAATGAGAGATTGCCATTGAATTCTACGACCGTTTCTTCCCATTCTTGTCTGTTGGGGATGGGTATGGTGTATTCTGTGAAAAAGGGGTACCTTGTTGTTTTGATGACAAAAATAGTAAAATGATTTTTGCGCTTAACTGGAAGAATTTTTAAATAAATGCTATGCCATATGAGGTAGTCAGATGATTGATTCCACACTTTTCTCCTGAAAAAAGGCGTACACGTAGTGCAACCACGTCCATTTTTACTCCAGTGGCCGAAAGTATCCATACAAATAAAATTACCAAATTTTTAGTCTTATACGACCCAAACTGTCTGAAGTATAGCATTTTTATTGATTTGTGGGGGGGTAAAAGAAGGCGTGGAAACCAATTTTTGCTACAGTTCTGACAGTACATATACAAACTAAACCAACATATAACCCAATCGGACCAGTAGTCAATTTTTATGATTTCTGAAAAAATTGGGAGTAGCAAAAGTGCGACCATGCCTATTTTTACTAAAAAATGCCGAAAGTAACCATAAAAACTAAATTACCAAATTTTAGTCTTGCACGACAAAAACCGTCTTAAATAAACAATTTTAATTAAAGAATTTGAAATTTTTAACGGCATTTGCTAATTCACCCAACTACCCAAGTCAGTGTGAACCTGACCTTAGAGTCGACTCGCACCGACTGTAATTTCTTTTGCTTGTATTTATTTATTATTGCTGCCTGGCAATTTTAGTTTTTCTCTTCTTTTTTTAACTTATTTTATTGTATTTATTTTATTTAATTAAGGCTTTGTGCGTAGCCGACTTAATTAATGTCGGCGTGGTGGTGGTGTTGATGGTGGTTGCGGTGGTTGTAGTGGTGGTGGTTGCGATGTTATTGTTATTTTCGTTATTTTTGGCAGTTGTGTTGTTTGGGCTTTGAGTTTTTACTTTGCCAACGGCTGCGTTTCTATAAATTAATATTATTATTATTATGCCGATCAATATATTTTAATTTTCACCATTTTATTATTCTTAATATTGCTGATTCTATGCCTTTTCTTCTTCTTCTTAATCTTTATTATGTTTATGCACTATGCAGCTTAATGAATTTTATTAATGTTACGCTGTAATGTTGTTCATGGGACAGCAAAAGTAGGGCGCTGATATTTATTACAATATTATTTTGGTATTTTGGCTTGTATTTCTGTTGAAATGTGGGTAGTTTTTGCTCTGATATCAATTGAAATTATTTTTGTCGATTTTATGAGAAAGCATAAATTAGTTTTTTATTATTTGTTTCCTTAGTAAAGATAGCATAAAAATACAACAATTATAATGTATGCAAGAAAAAAAAAGAACAACAGGGAGTTCTAAGGGTTAAGCCCCAAATGCGGTACCAAAACATCATTCGAGAAAAATTATTAATTTTAATTATTTAACAAGAAACTATAAGAAAATTAAAAACCATTAGTTTTTCCTTTTCAAAATTTGATACCATGAAAAATGCTCAATAAAAAAAACATTGTGAATATTTTCTCTAATATTTTCTAAAACGAGCCTATAGACTTGCTGTTCATTTTGTAAACAAGTGACGATATGTAAATTTTTTTTAAATAAAAATAAATCAAGAACATCACGTTTTTAGACTTCCAGATGAGAACCTGCCCTTAAGCTCATTAAAACTTTGAGCTAAGCCTCTATAAAGCTTCAGAATTTTTGATATACCTTTCAAACTCTACCTTATAGCAGCTATTATATAAACTATGTCTTCGTTAGCGAGTAAAATTCTGGTCAAAGGCTCCGTAGAAGCCCAATCAAAGCTTCAGCTTTCGAATATTAAAATTTTTTAACATTATCGAAGTTCTTGTGTTAGTTGGACGTCTAGATAAATAGAAATGGGTATTATATTCAGAAAAGTTCAATCAACTGTTTCTACCGATAACATGATTAACCCAACGCGCCATCAGTGGACAGAGGAAATATCATCCTCATTCTTCGACACAGCCTGAAATAATTTGCTATAAAAACCAGTAAATTCATCTTCAAACACATAGCAAGCCAGATAAAGTCTTAAACTGCATATTAACAAAGATCAGTCTGTCATTCGGTCGGTGTCCGTCTTCAACTTGGTTATTTGCGATATGTTAATGATTTGAGAATTCAACAAATATAAAAACCAAAACAAATACTAATAAATAAAAAACAATAAAATTGCTTGTTAGAGTAAACAAAAAAGTGAAGAAAAGTAAGTAAAGGCAAAAAAAAAAAACCATACAACAAAACAACTACAACAAAAAAAAAATAACTTACTACACAGCAATAAAACGTTCGAAATGCAGTAGCAAAGGAAAAAATTAATTCATATCCGGTGGATGATTATGCAGCAAAGAAAATTACCTGGGAATATAATTTGAAGTTTATAAAATAATAATATGGATGCAGCAACATGTGAAGGCAATTTCAACAAAGTTTAAAAGGTGTAGAAAAGGTAAAAATCGAAAAATAATTTATGGCAAATAAAGTGGCCAGGGCCAGTGAAATGCAAGTGTAATGAGCAAAAATGAGGCAATAAAAAAGCACACACACAAATCAAAGACTTAAAGATGGAAAGGCAAAACAAAAGAGTGCATAACGAGCAGTTAAAACGTTAAAAAAGCAATTATTATGGCTCAACAAGGTACGACTTGAGAAGATAGACAAACAAAATAAGGTCAAGGTTCGGTCAAGAGAACGCAGAAAAAATTTACATTCTAAGCACTAATTTTTTCTCAGTGCATCAAAAGAACTCGTACTCGAAGTATAAATATCTCAAAAATGTCTAAAATTTATATAAATGGCAACCGATGACAGATGGCTTCAAAACGCCAACATAAAAAATTATAATTACACCATCTTTACCAGCAATAAAATTTCTTTTTCATTCCGTCAATTTCCCTTATTTTATTATTTGACTGCCTTTGTTTGCCTCTCATTTTATTCCTGTTATAATTATTGGTTTCAATGCAAAAAAAAAAATACATCAAGACGCAGCCAGCAACCGAAAACAGGGTGCGTTCCAAAGTATTTCAACCTTTAATAAATGTGCTTCAAAAGCATCGGTAAAAAATGCGCTGCCAGCAGTTTCTTGTTCAGGTTGAACATACGAGTCGAATGTCCTGTATGTCAGTCAGTGTGCATGTTGTTTTCTGTTTTTTTCAAATTAGAAAATTCGTAATGCGACCGTAATATACACAAAAATAGAAATAATCGAAATAAAATAAAATTAAAAATAAAATAATCATAAACTTTTACAATGCAGATGTTCAAGTGTCTAAAAGTGGAAGAAATATTTTCCACATCAACCATCGAATGAATGCACTAAAATATGTATTGAAAAAAAAAACAAACAAAATAACAAACCACAACCACACAAAAACATTAAACACTCATACAAAAGATTAATTGCTTAAAATTTTTGAGCTGAATCAATAATGTTGGTTTCAGTGATGAAAGAAAAAAAAAAAAAAACCTAAGAGAACAAAATAATATTGAAAAGGTTCATTCGTTTGCCGCTGCTTTTGTGGCTGCTGCTGAGCAGTTGTAAAATATTAAGTAAAAGTTGGGATTTCGGTGTAAATAATGTATAGAAATATAAATAATACAATTATTGATTGCAGGGTGTGTGTAACAATCAATTCTTGTGTACCGTTCTAGACAATGGTTTAGGTAAAAGCAGTGCTGATTAAATTCATCATGAGAATCTAATAAAAATAGATAAATTTTTTTTTTAAGTTCATGACTAGACACTTGTAATCAAAAATCTGTATTGCATGTATTCTTTTAACTTTACATAATTTCAACATCTTTCTTAGATACGGTTTGTTTCTCTTACGATTAAGACTTTAACAATTTAATTCGAGTAATTTTGGAAAATATTTTCTCATTTGGAATGAAGATTAAAAACACAAAAAACATTAAAGAATTATTAAATGTTATTATCAAATCATACAATCATTTGTTTTGCATATACATAATTTTGTAAAAAAAACTAGGTTTTTCTTAAAAATAATCATTAAATCGAAAGGCGTTGCTTGAAGACATGCCTCCCAGGGTGATTCGTCAGCTTGCTGCCTATAATTTTTGAAAAATATTTATTGGCAAAAACAAAATATGTATATTAGGGCGGGTCGATTTAAAAATCGCCCATTGCTCAGTGAAAATCGCATTCTAGGGATCAAAATAAGAAACTTTGCCCGAGGAACTATATCTCTAAAACGAATCCTAATGCCCCAACTTTTGACTTTTGTCCCGTAGGGTCAAGTTTTGAAAAATTCCTCTTTGACCCATTTTGAGTGCCCCAATCGAGTCCAAATGTATGACCGACCCTCACTAACTTTCGAGGGCCGATCCACCCATGCCAGTGGCACACCCCCTGGAACCCCCCTGGGTTCCCCATACAAACATTTCAAAAAAATCACCATTTCAAATCAAAACCCCCAGGGGGTTCCAGGGGGTGTGCCACTGGCATGGGTGGATCGGCCCTCCAAAGTTAGTGGGGGTCGGTCATACTGCAATAACTGACGAAGATAAAAAAATTTGTCCCAAAAAAGAAATGTGTGGCTTTTACTTAGCTTTCGATGTTAACAAAACTTAATGATATTACTTTTTTATTGCGAAAAATAAAGATTTCCAACAAATATGATTGATTTTTTTTATTTGAACCAAATTATTTGACGTAGAATTACGTCTTACAGAGCGGTTTGTATGGGGGTAATTTTCACAAATTTTTTCAAATACATTTAGGAAGCTTAGTTAACACTTGGAGGTTTACCTACAGCCTTTAATATTCATCGTACACAGAACAAATATATGCCTAAATATCAGTTAGAGTACGAATAAAACGAATATCTAACTTTAGATTATTCCACTTATTTGATAAAGTCACAAAACAGCAAAATCTAAGAAGAAAAAAAATCATATATTCGTATGAGAAAAACACAAGCGCTGCTTGAGTAGCTGCTTATGTTGTTGTTCGTTTGGTTCGCAATCGTGTCCTTTGTTGTTTTGCTTTTTTTGTTGTTGTTGTTGTTATTAATATATATGTAAAATGTACATATAGAAATACACATTAGATGCTTTCGTTTTTGTAGTTCGTTTTTGGTTTTGCTTATTTTCAGAAAGATAAATACAATAGAGAATACGAATGAGTGTAGCTTAGCGTGGACCTTATTTGCATGGGAAAAACTTCCAAACACTTCATGGAGCGTCCCAAAGGCTCAAACTGCGCTAATGGATAAAAAAAATTTGTGAACAATTTTAGTAAGATCGGATGCATATAAACCCGTGCGCACACGGCTGAAAGTTTCCACAAGTTCATGAAAAAAATGATTTTTTTTTTGTATTTTCATTTGCAATTTCATTTGGAATAAGGAAACAGTTAAGATTTTTTGTTTTTTTTCCAATAATTTTTCAGAGATATAAGGATATTCACCTCAAATTACTTGAATAACTCAGGGGGACAAAATATTTATTTTTGGATTTTCTCAGCAATATTTTTTTCAACGAATCTTGGTGCGCTGATTTCAAAACTATTATTACTTTTTTCTAGCATCACCAGTTTTTGAGATAAGCTTCTTTGAATTCTAAAAGTTGCATTATAAGTTTTTTGTTTTTTTTTATGTTTATTTAAGTTGAAGAGAATAAAAAAAAATATTACAACAATAACAACTCAATATGTATATCTCTACACTCAAAATTCACATTTCAATTCAAACAAAAATTCACGAGAATTTGCTACAATAATTGCTGGCAACTGATTGCCTACATTTATTGTCAATAAATCCCATCGACCAACATTCAAAATAATTCACGCTGAAAATGCGTGAATCCTCTCACCTATAAGAATCTCTTTCGCGCTCTTGTAAAAACTCTCTTCTACAACTATCAATCTCATGCTCCTTATCGTTTAAAGAAAACGCTACAAATGCGTGAATCCTCTCACATATTTCTCTCTTAACTATTCAATATTCAAGTAATGAAGCGTTTTTTTTTTGTTTTTTATGCGTGTGTTTTTTCATTATTATTGCGGAAAATATATTAAATAGACGCAGTCAAATTTTCAGAAAGAGTTTACAAAATTAAAAAAACTTCTTCATTATGCTTGAGGCATTGTTGCAACTAAGGCCAAAAAATTTGAAAACTCAAATATGAAATAAAAGAAGCCAAAAATACCCTATCGGAAATTTTAAAGTGCTTTATTTAAAAGCAAGTAAAAAGGTCTTCACTCTGCCTATGAATAGTGCTTTTGAAAAGTGCTTTGCTCCTCCCGCTACAAATTCAGCTTAAAAAAAGCTGTTTGCTTTCGAGATTCTTCGTTCTTTTTCGTTATCTACTCTGCTGACTAATCGTGCTCTCCTGTCGCTTATTGTTTTATTATTATTATTCATCACTAGTATATGCAAAAAGTTTAATTCGTGAACAAGTGTCGCAGCAAAATAGTGAAAAAAATAAGGTTAAAACGTTTATAAAGTGTTAAATTGTAATGTTTTCATAAAAAAGGTAATAAAATTAGTGGCAAGTGGTTTGGATATTCAAAACGTAAATGTAAAATATTATATCGGGCAAAAATATACGCCATCGAAAATGAAGTCGCGAACGCAGGTGCGAACAAAGAAGGCGCTCTTTCCGAAGGCGCTTTTTCGAATCACTTTTTATAGCGAGAACAAAGGTCTTCTTTCCAATGACATGACAATGTTAAATAAAGCTCTATTTAAAGCGAGAACAAAGCACTATTGTGGTTTTGTAAAGTGTTTTGAAAGTGGTTTTGAAGCGCTTTAATTCCTAAAGGGTAAGAACACAAATGTTTAGGACATAAAAATAAATTATTTTTATTTTTAAAATTATTTCATACTTAAAATAAACTTATTAAGGGTTCTCATCTAAGCATGTAGCTGACCCGTAATTATTGTAAGCCTTGTGAATTTACATGCGCGTAAACTATCTGTCAAAATTTGTATGGGCGTGAGTTTCCGAGCATATTTTGTAGTGTAAACTAGCATGTAAATCTACGTGTGTAAACGAGGGTTGCCTTTGGCGCTAATCATTACATATTTAAAGTAGTTGTTAGTAAATATGAACACGTTTTATTTATTTTTCTATGTTAATGAAGGTTTTTAAAAGGTTTAAAATTTAAAAAATTCATAATGTTGTCGCAGCGCAGCCGCCATTTTGTCGACATTTACGCTATTTACACTTTATCGCTCATCAAAAGTTTAAATGCTATACATGTTAACATGTTTATATGCTTAGATGAGAACCCTTATTATTTTTCATTTAATTCATATTAAAAAAGAAAACTTTTTAAATTTGAGAGAACGTTTTTAAAAGAGATTAAGTATTGATTAAATAGAAACTAAACTTTTTAAAGCAATTTTTACTCAAACAATTAAAAATGGTATCATTTAAATTTTTGTGCAAATATAACTGCCTATGATACAGACCTAAGGTCTTATATTCACATGACCAAACACTATACTTAAACATATTTATTTGTACATATTAAACTAACTTTAAAGAATTATGTTAAGGTACATTAAAACTATGTTCTCTTATATTATACTTATATTATACTATTATACGTTTAGATTTTCTTATTTATACCTATTTTTGTTAATATTTTATTAATATTATTATTTATTTGACAACAGAGTTGTTGCATTAGAAGCACAAATCAAACTGATGAAAATTATGTATCTGTTAAAAAAATCCGCTAAAACCATTACTTTGGAGCGTTTTTAGGACTCTCTGAGCGAGAACACGCTGTAATAGCGTGAAAAGTAGAGAGAGAATACATATTTTAAAACTCTCTGAGCGAAAACACGCTGAAATAGCGTGAAAACTAGAGAAAGTATACATATTTTGGAAAAAAACGCAGAATTTTAGACAGAATTGAAAAAGCTCGCTGCTAGTAATATCTTTTTACAAAATCGCCAATAAATGTTGTGAAATTTCACGACATGTAGTGATTTTACAATCAGTTTTTAGAGTGTACCTAATAAGAAATAAAGAAAATCTCTATCTTTTAAGGCAATATACCTTAGATTAACCTGCACCAAGACGAAGTTGACTTGGGTCATATCCAAGAAGGTATAATTTGTCCACGCATTAACAAATCCATTGTGTTAATAACTTTTTCACTTCGATTTAACTTCTCGCACTTCAACTCGTTGGATATTTTGAAGAAATTTTGATATAATAAAATTTCACTTAAGTTTTCATAGAACGATTTCACTGACGTTTATCTCAAAAACTGGTGATGCTAGAAAAAAGTAATAATAGTTTTCAAATCAACGCACCAAGATTAGTCGAAAATAATACAAATATTGCTGGGAAAATCCAAAAATAAAAATTTTGTCCCCCTGAGTTATTCAAGTAATTTGAAGTGAATACCTTTATTAAACTGAAAAATTTTCGGAAAAAACAAAAAAATCATAACTGTTTCCTTATTCCAAATGGAATTGCATATGAAAATATTAAAATAAAAAAAAATTTATTTTCTTTCATGCACTTGTGCAAACTTTAAGTCGTGTGCGCACGGGTTTATATGCATTTGGTCTTGCTAAAATTTTTCACGAATTTTTTTATCATCAATTAAAACAGTTTGAGCCCTTGGGGTGGTCTTTTTTAAATAAGGTCCACTCTAGTATAGCTACGGAGCCAGTATGTATTATTACTACGCAGGTTTGCGCATGCGTAATAAATTCGAATTATTTCTGTTATGCAATATATTTTATTCATATTAAAAATATATTTTGTTAACTAAAATTGTAATTTTAAATTTTTTTTTTTAAATATACATACATATATGTATATGTTCTTTATTTAAAATAAATAATTCAAATTTTTCTGATATTAATTCCCATTTATTGAATTACATTTAGTTTTAACCAATATAAAAAAATGAACAAGAACAACAAATTTATCACTAAAAATATGAAACGAAAACTTTTGATAAAACAAAACAAATTTTTACTTGAATTTAATTGTGAACTTTTTAGATCAAGTAAATTTTAAGAAGGCAATAACAACAACAAATTTGTTTTTGAAAAATTTTTATTTAGAAGACGAAATGCTTTGAAGTAGTCTTCAAAAATATAAATGAAAACAACCAGAATTTTTTCTCTATTACTGTATAAAAAGGAATTCTACGTCTATACTTACGATACTATCGAAACTGTGTCTTTTTTTCTGTTAGAACAGTTTCGGCGAGTAAATAACCGGATATTTATAGTAACGGAAATTGGTTTATATATTTGAAACCTTCAAGTATCCCAAAATAAAACCGCCTTATCCACTTATGGCCTGGCTGGTCTGGGTTAAAGGCTAATGGGCTTGAAAGACAGATAGGACCCGTAATTTTGTCAGCTAATTTTAAGAAAACCGATTGATTCTACGCGTTTAGCGACTGAGAACAGAATCCAAACAAAATAGTAAGGATAATTTTAAATGATAAATGCAATAACTAATCTTCTTAAAAAAAGTGTATTTTTTTAGAAGTAAATTTAAGAAAGAATATTTACCTAAGGTTATGGTTAAATTATAATCTGTAATAAAAATTGTGATGCTAATGATCAGGGCTCTGATTTTGATGACCTAAAAAACTGCAAAAAATTACCTAAAAATTGCAGGAAATGACCTAAAACTGACAAAAATTACCTAAAAAACGCAAACAACTGCATAAAAAAAAACAAAAAATTTAGCCTTAAAAATAAAACATTACTTAATTAAAATGTATTTTATGCCAGCATATCCTGAGTTTTTATCTAACACTTGTTTCATTTTTCTAAATACTCTCTCGTCAGTTTCACATCGCGCAGAGCTTTTTTTATCGAAGTCTATAAACAAAGCTACTCCGTCGAGAGGTTGTTTTTGATTGAAGGGACTCTACTGTTAAAGGAATATGTTTAAAAATTTGAATTTTTACATTTTTTAGTACGAAAAAAAAAAACAAAAAAATTATTTAAAAAATACCCTAAATGACCTAAAAATGCTCTAAAAATTAAAAACATCCAAGAATAACAATAAAATAACTTAAAAATCTCTAAAAATTACCAGAAAATGACCTTCATCTAGTAAAAATGACCTAAAAACTAAAAACGATAAAAAATGACAAAAAAAAGGCCTAAAAACTTTTCATATTTGGAATTTAGGAAAAATAAATGGACGTTTTAAATAAGCAGGAAATGTCTTAGAAGCAGCAGAAAAAATATGACATGTCATCGAAATCCTAGCCCTGCTAATGATTATAAATAGATTATAAACGATTGATTATAATATTATAAACAAACTTCCGTAACTAGAAATGTTACTATTTGTACGCACCAAATATATGAAACTACGAACATACTTAGTAGTATTCATAATTAGAAAGTACCGTACAGTACTCACCAAACTTAGTACTAGTATTCATATTTAGTTAGTACAGTACACACATCTAAAAAGGAGTAAAATATACAAAACTTTTAGTACTTTCAGCGGCTTTGACCTAACAGCTCTGGTGTAGATTACTCCATCCGTACACATCAAGTTTTTTTTTTAATATTTAACTTAAAATTTGATTAAAATAATAATTTTTTGAAATATTGATTTTCTATCATACCACGTTTTTGCACTCAACCCTTCATATCTAATAAGTAAAATTGATTATTTTCAACTAGTTACTCACTTGTTGCTGGTTTTACTTTTCCCTAATTGTTTAATTATAATTGAACTCACCTGAAAATAAAAAAGGAAAGAACATAATTAGAAATGTATTTAATTTCTGTTAACTAATATAAAATTGAAAAATATAAAACATGATATAAATGGCAAGTAATGCACACATACATAATTACATTTACACACATTTGTTAGAATAGCGCTGAGTAACGGCATAGATTTTTTTAACATGTATTCAGTAAAATACTTCTCTCGGGAGCCTCGCATATCCACTCATATGGCATGGGCAACAGTACGTGATGATGATAATGTTGATGATGACGATGATGATGATGATGATGATTATGATGATGCTGGCTGCTGCTGTAGATGTTTGTAACTTGAAATATCTACGCCAACAGAAGAAGCAATCAAATATCTTTCGCTTTATGGTCATGTATGTAGTAATCAATAATAAAATAGTTTGGCGCATTCGGTGCGCTTCTATTCATTGGCAAAACAAGCAATGAAACAAGCACATTCATAGTCAGTCGGAGTCAGAGTTAGAGCTAGAGTCACTGTCCGGTTGCCTTGCAATGGGCAAAAATTTGAAAATCCAAATGCAAGAGCAGCACCGGCACCACAATCGAAAAACGAGTTGTCACCGAAAATGTGGTACCTACAATTTTGTGGGTTAGTGTGTGTGTGTGTGTCTGTTAGTTTTTGTGACTGATGTAGAAAACAGGGAAGTTTTTGAAATGATGACAAATAAAAATTTTTTTAAAAAACTGTTACTTAAACATTTAAAAGGCAAGCCACAAAGTATGCAATTATTTTTTGCTGCTAGTTTAATAAAGGTCTTAGGAAATAATGGACACGATAGCAGCCAAACCGGGAATAGCGAATCTAACTGCTTTATTCTGTACAACGAAAATGCACACCAACGACAAGCAAGACACGAGAAGCAATACTTTTTTCTATATGAAATTCTATTGCTTCTCGTGTCTTGCTTGTCGTTGGTGTGCTACTTCGTGATACAGAATAATGCACTAAGAAAAGGGACCGAAAAATTACTTCTTTATACAGAAAATTTGTTATACAGTAACGAAATAAGACAAGTAGAAATCACTGTGTTCTATGACAAGTAGAAATAGTTCTTAATAAGGAGAATTTTGTTGAATAGAAGGTCGTTTTAGGGATCCACAAAATTTTAAATGATGTTGAAGAGTTTTTTTCGGTGCCAGCTTAAACTCTTGTCAAATTAAACTGAGGTTAACTGACCAAAGTTTTACGTTTAAACTCGGTTTAGAAAAAAAGAAATAATCTACAGTAATAAAACTCATTTTCTGTTTGTTTGTTTGTTTGTTTGCTTGGCCTTTATACAAATCTAAACGGCTCAACGGATTTCGCTCAAACTAGGTACACATATTAGGTTTATCCCAACTTAACCCTATCAGACCGTGTTGCATCGGTTGTGGGGGTAACTTTTAGTCTTAATATCTTTACTTCTATTTGACGAATGTTTAGCAATTTTACATGTGTCGATTGCGCAGGTTATTATTTATGTTTGCCTTTCATATTGTTTGTCATTTCTTAAATTTTCACGAAATTCTTGCGTCACATTTAATTTTTTTTTTTAAATGAGTCGCAGAAGTTAGCTATTTTTTCATATACTAAAATACTAATAGCGCAATTTTAGTGAAGTTGACTAAAAACATAACATATTTTTAAATCTCAAAAGATTTGACAACATTTGATGCAAAAAAAAAAAATTTTCAGTACAAATTTTCGTTCCTTGAGAATCCTTGAAGGAGATGAAAATATCAAAATTTAGGCATTCAATAAGTTTTCATATCATATAAAGACCATTTACTTCAAAAAATCATAAGAAAATTCTCAGTAGCTTAGCGTCAGGTCTGAAAGGGTTAAAATGTTACAAACTTAGTTTTTGCCACGCCCCCTCTAAAATTGTTTAACTAACGACAATTTTGCTATTATAAAACTTTTTTGTATCGGAAATTTTTGTGTATTTCATTTTCTACAGTTTTTGTTATTTTGACATAAAAAACACTCACATATCTTCAAAATTGGAGAAATTTTAGTACAATGACTTTTTCATAAAATATCGTTACCTAAGAATGAGAAAAAAACGACATAAAAATCAAAGTTTGGTCTTTCGATGCAAATATCTCCACTGTCCATTAATATATTTCATTCAAATTTTTAGGTTCAAAAGTTCAATAAAATTACTTCACAAAAATAGGTTGAACTGTACCGTTAAGTCAGTGTATATATGTTTTATGAGTATGCCAAAAAAGGTCCAAAATATTGACTTTTTACTCAAAAAATGACTCAAAAATTGTTGTTGTTGTAAAAATGAAATCAATTAAAAACAGCAAATCCAACTGCCTTTCATATGACATAGCATTTGTTTGCAAAAATTCTTCCAGCTAAGCGCAAAAATTATTTTACTGGTTTTGTCATCAAAACAACAATCATCTTCCCACTTTGATTTTTTTCGCGAAATTTATTTTTTCCAAAATGTTGTTTTTATATTTTTCACAAAAAAGTCAAGCCTCAAAAATAATTTATGTGAAAAAATTAGACCCCAATATCTCTTTCCAATCAAAAGTTATGGTTAAAAATCTATTTCTGCATACCAGACACAATTAATAAAACTTAGTTTTGTGTTAAAATTCTCTATATAGTTTGAACGTCCCCACTCATCTCTAAGAATGCAGTTGTGTGGCTAAAGTAATTACGAACATTTTGGATTATATTAAATCTTCCTTATTGTAGTCTACTTATTTTTTGTATGTTAAAATGTTTATATAAATGACTCTCGAGTAACACCGAGTATATCAGCTAGTATATGATAAATTAAGTCAATTTAACTTCAACGAATGCTAAAACATCTAGTTTAACCGAGTTTAAACATCCAATTTTGGTGAGTTAACCTCAGTTTAATTTGACTTGAGTTTAAGGTTGCACTGAAAAATTGGCCCTTAGCAAATCTAAAAAATATTTTGAAGTCGCAAGTGCTTGCCTCTGCATTTTATATAAATATAAAGAAGACATTTGGCATTTACGGTGATATTATTTGGTCTTTGAATGGACTTAATAAGACATAGATATTTAACTTTTAAGTAAAAGTTTCTTTTAAATGTACTTTTATTGTAAATTGATCAAATGAATTGAAAGACTTATGATATTTAATTTTTAAAAAATCAATTAAAATCGGAGAACCATTAAAATTGGTCTGTTTCTTTTGTAACATTTCATAATATCTTTTTAAAAGTGTTTATTAGCTGTTAAGCAGTGAAAATAGAAAATATTCTTTTAAATCGTTACAATTTTTCAATAGTTATCTCTCTGATAAATAAAAATGTTCAACTTTTATGCTTTCAAATTAATTTTCAATATGTGTAAAATTTACTAGTATTTTATTGAATTATTTTAAACCAATTCTCATTTAATTCAAAATCGACTAATTTTCAAGTAGTTGAAAATATATGCAGAAGAAGGTTAATTGACTTATTTAGCGGACATCGCCATACAAAATATGTGAGTTCGTTCTATGGAAAAAAGCCAGAATTTAAACTAGTTGTGGTTGACAAAAAGTTACTTTTTCAATAACTTGTAAATTAGTTGATTTTTCTATAAGATAGTGATATCAAGTTATATAAAATTTCATTATATGAATTCAGAATAAAGTCAGTAGAAGAATGTAAAAGCTGTTGCATATCTTTAGGCTATGTTTCAAAAATCGAAATAATTCATGAGCGTTACAAAGAATTGAAGTCAATAGCAAGATTTTTTGACTTTGATGCATTTGTAAAAGTATTAAGTAAAAAATTTGCATAGTTTTATTTTAAGTTTAAGTATTAATTCTTATGAATAAATGAATACAGAAAATAAAAGATTAACTAATAAAACTGGAAAATATTTAGGCGCTTTCTTAAGGGGGGCTTACAATTATAATGTGAAAAGTTCGAAATTACTAAGTTTTAACCATAAAAATAAAATTTTGCTAAACTTTTGTAAAAGCTGTTGCATACTTTGAGGTTCCATTAAAATTTTTTTATTTATTAATTTCTAGCTTTCAATAAAAACTGTCACTGTGTTCATCCTAAGTATACTGTTTTTGTATGCAGGCGAAACGTACGCACTAGCACATGCAAATGTATATGTGTGTAACACATACAAGCACTCATGTCAAGCCGCTTTACGCATATATTTAGAGGTTTTTCTTAACAAAAAAAAAAAAAAAAACAAACTCAAAAACAAACAACAACAGAAAGTATTACGCTATTTTGTCCACGATGCATTGCTCTTCGAATATTGCTAGTGCCAATGACATACACACATACACACTCCCACACAAACACACACCCATACATGCACGCATCTATCGAAGAACACACACTCTTGCAGTCGACAAATTTTAGCTGCGAGCTGAAGTGACGCAAAGTGCGAGATAAACTCATTTTCGTTGCCTATAAAATATAGAAAATGCCGCTCTTGCGTTGCCACTTGCCACCGCATTGATCCTACTTTCTGGTCTTCCTGATGCGCCATGGCAACTCACTGAATTCCATCTAAATTAAATGAAGTTTGGTAGGGAACAGCAGTAATAGCAACAGGAGCTGCAGCAAGAGTTGGAGGAGCAGGACTTGAGTTTGATGCTGCTTGTGAAATAGAAACAAATGAGGAAATGGCAGCATACCGGGTGCCTCAGCCATGCAAGTGTGTGCATGCGAATGAAATAGTATTTCGTAGGTGTGTATGTGCGTTTCGACAAATACAAATCTGACGTTCGATTTTATTCATTTTATTGCAAATTGAGCATTGATTCTAGGTGAGGAAAGAAGAGAGAGAAAGAGAATGAGTTAGATTTTGCACAGAATGTGTGGAGAGCAGCTCAGAAAAGCGGCTTAAAACAACAGGAAGAACGCGAAAACTAAGAAGTCTGGCTAGGAACAAAAATATTTCTGCGCCGAAGCATATGCTATGATTTTTATTTTGATTTTTTTTAAAGTAAATTGCTGCCATCTTGGCACTGTTTTTAGTTCTAGGCAACCTCTTCAAGTTTAATATTTGTTTGCCTATAAGTATGCTAGAGTTTTTGTATTCTTCCGCTAATAATACAATTAACTCTTCGCAGGATGCAATTATTTCACATGTTATTTTGCTCCACTTCCTTTTTAGAAAGCAGTTGCATTTGCTTTCTTACTCTGCCTTTCATTTCCGCGTTCTTTTTACGCGTCCACCAATAAAAATTATATTTTTTTTCTATCCTTTTCCTTTAGCAATTTTGTCGATTTCCTGCTTCCTTGTTAATATTTCTTTTCCTTTACAATATATTTTGATGCGCTCTTCATGCGCTTTGATGCGCCTTCGTTCTGCGCTTCTTTTGATTGGCGCCTCGAACATAGGCGGCAGTTGTAAAGTATGGAAAAAGATTTATAATTTCATTATTTTTTCTTAAAAACAAAATTTACAGTGGCAAATAATAAAAAAAAATAACGCTTTATTCACATGTTTTTTCCCCAACACATAATTTTCTTCTTTTTCTTCTTTGTTTTTTTATTAATTTTTTCTATGCCAGCCTATTACCGATTTTGATAGCGCTGTTGGCGCTCGTCTTGCTCGTCGGCCCTGCGAAATTGAATTAGATTTTTCCGATTGAACTTTTTCACTCGATTTTAATTGCTTTCGGTATTAATTTTTTTCTCTTTATACTTCACTATATTGCTTTGCATTTATTGCTCCATTTAGAAGAACAAAGAAATGAGTAAAATATTGAATGTTGCGGGAAAAATTTTACTTCCGTGATGATGGTTGTCCATGAATAGAATAAAGTTTAATTTATGAAATACTTTTTAAGAACTTGATTTGTGCATAGTTTTTGCATGAAGTTGATTTAAATATTGTTCTTAAACTTGTGTATTAAATCGTTTCAGTATACTTTCAGCTAAAAATTTGAAAGGGTTTTTCTATACATTGCATAATTTTTAACTGTTCCTTTAATTTTTCTATGAGGGTCTCTCATCGAATGATCAAAAAATTTTTTAATAAAATGTTAGGATAATTTAACCAGAAAGAATAAATGCCAAACTCAGCGTCTTTGCAATCAAAGGAATGATGTCGCACATTGCGTTGAGCCTATTTAAGGAGCGAAAACTAAGTAACTCACGAAAAATAAACGTATTTTCAGGAATTTTTTTCGCTCAATGAAAAGGCCGATAAAAAAATCTGTCAAATAAGTTTTTTAATATAAGTATTGATATACAATCGTGGTAACGCTCGGTCAAAGTCCTTTCTAGGGCTGAAATTGCCAATTTGGTTTATATTTTTATATAGTTTTTTAACATAAAAATTTATTTCTGTTTTTTTAAATTTCAATACAAAATGGCGGCTGAGCAGCATTTGTTTGAATACGCCTATCTTTTGAAGGGCTCCATGGCCGGACACCTAAGGTCCTTAATTTTTGATCTCGAACAAACAACAAAATTTGGTCAGTTTCTATTAGGAAGTCCAATCCCGTAAGATTTTCTTGATCCAGGGATTATTGGGATTGAAGATCTCAATCCCCGGATCCCGGAATTAGTTCAGGATGGAAAACTTTAAAAAGTAAATAATTCAAAACGTTTCAAATACAATTTTTCATCATTTATTACTTGAAACTAAAAAATGTAAATTAATTCATTTATTAAGCCACAAAAAAAAAAAATAAAACACATTAAGGGTATTCACAATTACGTTTTTTTTCAGTGCAATTAAAAAACCCCTTGGTATTGTCTCTAAAATCTAAAAGTGTGGTAATCTTAAGTAGCCTAATGATATGTTTAACGAACGTTTTTTTTAAACAACTGATCGGTTGCCAGTTATTATCTAATTGCAAAAATGTAAGCAGTTGAAAATGCAAGTTAAATTTTTTTATGCCATATATTAATAAAATATATCAAATCGGATGGTTGATTTATTTGCATAGTAACAAAAAGCTATATTGGGAGGTTCCCAACCACAAATTCTATTTTAAAGGGTGCTCATAATTGCGGATTGCAACTGTGGCAAAAAACCAAAATACCACAACATTGTGAATAACATTATTGATAATTAGCACAAAAAAACTTAAATAACATTAATGACTAGCAAATTATATTATTTTAAAGAACAAAATATAAAAAAAGAAAATCCAGAACAGTTCAAGGTATTATTATATAAATGTTAAACATTTTTTTAGACAACACAAAAATTTGTATATTAAATTATTTGTTTAAATTATTTTTAAATTAATACATTAAGCTTATTAACGAGTCTTATTTTTTGTTAGAGAATTTGTTCAGATGTTATCACAAATATAACCCGCTGATGAGAAGCACCGTTCTGATTAGGGATGTCAATCCCGGGATCCCGATATTTTTCAAGACCCGAAGATCCCGGGATTATTCGATTCAAATCCCGGGATTGTTGAAAACAATTTTTTTAATATTTAATAAAATTTTTCAAACTACCATCACATATATCCCCCTTTCAACCATCAACGAATGCAATAAATTTAGGTCTACGTTATGGGATAAGACCATTAATGCTTTAATTTCATAAAGATCGTATTTTGATCAAAAGAAGGAATATTTTTACTGAGCTCTAAATAGAAAGGGTATTGTATTTATTTTTTACTTATATGTATTGACTTTTTTATTTTAATTTGAATGTACTATATATAATAGCATATAATTAAAGGGAGGTTTTAGGCCAAAGCGATTAAAATTAAGGCAGATTTAAGAAGATGTTTTCTAAAAATTTTTTTTACATACACAAAAAATTTAATTTGCATGTTAAGTTAACATCATCACGCTAAAATAAAATGCTTTCGAGGAAAGACTTTTGAATGCACATCTTTTACCAAAATGGAAAATTAAGAAAATTACGAAGCGTGGAAAAAAGTGGAAAAAATTGACATTATATTTGACCATATTATTGCGTTTGAAACCTAGAAAAATTTTCCAAAGAGCTTATTTTGGTAAAAGATGTGTAGAATTACAATAGGAACAGATTAAAAAATGTTCACTGGTCGATTAGTTTGTTTTCAGTAGTGTAGCCAGTTTTGAAAAGGTATGTTTCAAGAAAAATCATGTTTAAAGTTACTCTCCTTAGTTAAATTTTACCAGGTTTTAAGCGCTTTAGAATCTATATTATAAGCGGAATTGATTTATTGAAGGAAAATAGAACAGTAATCAATCTAAAAAAAATAAATTTTAAAAAATTGTTTAAATACTGAATTAAAATAATTTTATGTGGGCAATAACTGCTAAAGCTTAGTATGCTGTAGGAACAAACATTTTTAGGCATTTAATTGTCACGCGAAATTTCGGCGTAGACTCAACACTAACACATACTTACCATAACGTGTTTGTTGAATGTGTTAGTTGAACATTATTGTTGAATGTCAAATTTCCACGCCAATTAAATGTACGGCCATGTAAAAGGCAGCGAAATTTTGACATTTTAACTCTCCAATCATGGTTGTGAGCTTGGCTGCATTGAACAATTTTTTCGGTTCAACAGCGTACTAACTAACGAAAAAAAATTTAGCTAACTTTTCGCTGTCAAAAACGCGATGCATTTCTTACAGAAGATTTCTTTTCGCTTCTACAGCATACTGAGCTTAAACCAAAAATATGTATTTTTTTTTTGTTGAATTGGTACAATCTGTGCTTCTTTGTTACTTCAATTTGATACAGAGTATGTACTATAATAGAATAGAAGTGAATGTGTTGCACTTTTTGGCAAATAAAAATAACAAAATAAAAACTTCTTGAATTTCGAGACGATCCCGGGATTGTATTTTCAGATCCCGAAAATCCCGGGATCGAAAAAACTCCAAAAATTGCCATCCCTAGTTCTGTTTCTATGCTAGTTGGAGAAATAGTTGTACGATAATCGTAAGCAATTTGTAAGTTTCCATCACGATTGCCTTCACCACAAAACAAAATTATTTCTTAAGTCAGAATATCTGACAATTATGAAATACATAGCTTACGTCCCGAAGTTGCAAATTCTTCTAAAACTCTGCAAAGCTCCAGTGATTCAAACTCAACGTCCTAACAATCTTTATCAGCCTCAATAAAAGGTTTTCTAATTCTATATTTATATTAACTTAAATTTAAATAGTTGTATTTACATGCATATTTGTGGTAGAAATATTTTATTGAAAAACCCCGGGATCCCAGAAAGACAATCCCGGGACTTAAAGGGGCTTAAATCGTCCGGGATCCCGGGATTGACTTTCCTAGTTTCTATACATAAGCAGCTATCGACACTAGGGCATCCAATTGTCGGGCATCCAAATGATCCCAGGGTCCCGGATTTTTTAAGTCCCGACAGTCCCGGGATTGCAAGGCCTTAAGTCCCAGTATTTTCGGGATTCCAGGATTGCCTTCACTGCAAAAAAATTCCAAAAAATTCCACCAATAAGTTCAATGATACTACCTAAGAAAAACCTGAATGTGATTTAAAAAATTTTTAAATTAAAACCTTTCTCAAAATATCTGTACAAAATAACACAATGTGAGAAACACATGATACTACCTTAGAAATAATGAAATGTGATTTTAACAATACAAAAATAAAAACATTTTATAACTATCTGTACAAAACATAACGTGGAAAATGTAAAAATATAAGCCTTTCTTGAACTAAACTTAATAAATATTACAAAATACTTACTTAATAAAACTTAAATGTGACCTCAAAAAATTAAAAAAAACTTCCTTAACATTGATAAATAATGAATTTATTGTTTAAAAATTACAATATATCCACATATCTGCACATTCAAAAACTATTACTTCCAAAAAAAGTACTGAGAGCTGATTTCAATTTGAATTTTGAAAAAATGGCAACAAACATGATGAATATCAACGAAAGTAGAAAAATGGTGACAAAAGTTAAAAAATTTTAACAAAAGTAGGAATTTTATAAGTATAATAAACACTCGTATAATACAAAGTTTAATTCAATTTTTTTTCAGTTTTCAATTTTTACGGACCTGATTTACACTTTATATGATTTTTAAGTTCAATTAAATAAATAAATCTATAAAATTTTCTTAGTTCTTTGAAGGCTTGTATAAAAATAATTAAAAAAGAATTTTCAACGCAACAATTATAAATATATAGCAACATCATTAAAGAAAACATTAAAATATTTTTAATAAAAAAAACTTGTACACACTTCCCAGATTATTTAATTATATAAATACAGAGTAAAACCACTTCCATTTTTTTATCATAACGCATCCTCTTTTGATTGTTTATATCTTTGGACAATACTTTCGATCTCTTCCACCTTTTACACTAAATATAGTACTACTAGAATGTCATCCAAAAATTAAAATAGGAAAAAAAATGAAAATATTTCTTTGCTTTTTTAACTTTTATCAACAAAAAAGGCGTACGAACGTTACGTGCGTTACTATGGAAATGCACATATTTTGCGTAAGAAGGCTCCTATGTCTGGAAAGAAAATTTTTTTGTTTGCCACGTTTTTTGCTGGAATTCTAGAATGTTTTTGCATCTATTTCTTTAATAAAACCCACCAGCGTTGCAGACATGGTACAATAAAACCAGGTAGGCTCATGATTGACTGTGCTTTCCGTCTCATAGTCATTATTGTAAAAGTCAGGCGTTTCGCTTTGACGGTTTCGGTGGTCGTGCTCTCAGTCGTGAGCCTACCTGGTTTTATTGTAACATGCAAACGAAATTATTCCGTTTAGTAATTGTAACATGCAAACAAATGTATTTCGTTTAGTTCTAACAGTATCGGTGGTTGCACTCTCGGTCATGAGCCTACCTTAGTTTCATTGTACCATGTTTAGTAATTGTAACATGCAAACAAATGTATTCCGTTCGTTTTGACAGTATCGGCGGTTGCACTCTAAGTCATGAGCTTACCTGGTTTTATTGTACCATGCACACTAATTCCGTATTGTTTTGGCAGTATCGGCGGTTGAATTTTCAGTCATCAGCCTACCTGGTTTTATTGTACCAAGAAAACTAATGTATTCCGTTTCGGCGATCGAGCTCTAAGTCGTGAGCCCGGTTTAATTGTAGCATGTTTTCTTGCATCTTTTGTGTTCTTTTTAAAAACACCTGATTTGACACTTATGCTTTACGAACAAAAAAAGTTAAAAAAAAAATTATATTACCTACAACAACTCTTACTTGTTATGTATGATTATCCGGTTAATTCGTAATAAATCCCAAACCATACATCCTAGAAGGACGATATTTTCACCAAAATGTTTGTAATTACAATATACACACGACTACTGCAGTCTTAGAAAAAAATTTTTTGGAATTTTTTCAAGGTCAAAATTAATTTTATCGCTGATTGAATTATAAAATTTCGAAATAATAGGTTGCCACCTAATAATATGTCTTTTTAAGAGTTTTAAACGTCATTTATTAGTGTTTAGGGGTCGCTGATTTCGAATCTGAAGTCAGAATTTTAAAATTCAAGATGGTGGATAGGGTTGCCACCTTCTTTTTCTGTAGTTTTGAGAATTCGGGGCAGGCAAAAAAAAAATCGTACACAAAAAATGGGTCGCTGAATCCGAATCCGTCGTCAGAATGAAATAAGAAACATAACAAGTTATGTATGATTATGTTATGTATCAACAATGAAATAAGACGAATACACAATCACTAAATTTGGGTGCTTTCGTTCAATTAGACACAAGTTTTCCTTTTCTTAATAGATTTTCTTCAAAAATATATATTATTTTTTCGGAAAAATAAATAAAAATTTTTAAAACTAACATAACAAAATTATTTCTTAGCAAAATTTGCAATTAGTTTAGCTTTTTTTTTAGTAAATTTTTCTGAAAAACACGAAAAATCCTCGTAAAATTTAATTTATTTCGCCAAAACTAAGAGTTGAATCCAAAAATGATGCAGTCATTGTTTGTAGGGAATTTTATTAGTTCTAAGTTGCTTAATTATTTGTTTCATTATTGAAGTTGGTTCTGGAGATATATGATATTAAGTGAAACAAAGTTTTTTTTGTAAAAAAACTAAAGTGGGCAATATCTCGAAAACGGAGTGACAGAAAGAAAAAGAATGACATTTTCGGAAGCACCTACCCATTTTACATTAGGAATGGAAAGTGGCATTAATTGCACATTCTGGCTGTAAGCCAGTGCAATTTAAGCTTCTTTACAGTTTGTTAAACTATAGTTTGACCTACAGGAAATACAGTAGTTAGAAAATTTCTAATTCAGACAACACCCTTGTGGCAGTTATTTCGGATAAATTTTTCAATCTTGCCCTGAAAAAGTCAACCGCTTCTGAATTAGACTTGAAATTTCTATATAAAAATTTAGAATATTTTTTCTGGTTTAATTTTTTCGAAGTGGTTCTTAAAAAAAAGCTGATAAAAAGTTGTTCTTAAAAAAAAGTGATAAAAAATATTTTGGTTATTGGTAAGTTATTATTAAAGTATATTAAATAAGCACTCTTTTAAGAATTTAAATATTTATGTATTGGCAGAGTTTCTCTAGATTAGAGTAGAAATCTAATTTAACCTTCACCTGGCATGCTCATCCTGAGTAACATACCTATTCTCGTGGGGTACATACGAACCCCAGTGATTAAAATCTTTGTAAAAATTTAAATATTGATTATTTTGTCTCAAAAGAATTCAGAGACCATCTTTAGATATCACTTTAAACTGTAGAATAGTCCAAGTTGAAAAAAATAAAGATCAGCGTTCATAAAAAATCCGGAAAACTAGTAAAAAATTCCAAACAAATCAAAACGAGAAAGAACGTGGGATATGTACGAGGCCAGGTGAAGGTTAATACAAAAAAACTTTTTTCAATGCATAAAATTTACCAAAATGGAAATAAATTTCAAGTTTTCACATCCAATAAAAAAATATTTAACAGTTTTGGTAGAATATTTACAAAACGACTACGCTTATTATTTGTTTATCTATTAAACCATCGATATTGGAAAATTTAAAGTAACAGCATTAAAAATATTTTAACTTGAATGTATGTATGTATTGGTGTGTTTTTTTTTAAACTTTATGTGTTCAAGTTTTGAGAAGGAAGAATATACCTAGAACCAGAACAGTACCAACAACATTTCTGTGATGACATGCAAAAATGACAGATTTTAAATATTGAACACACAAAACGGAAGTGGGCCAATAAACTGATAATAAGCTATTGTAAGCGAGCTTGCGAGTGAGTGAAATGGTAGATAATAGGTAAGGTAACGATTTTCAATAAGGAAATAACAGCAATATTTTACAACGCTTTTATGACATCGATAATGCAATCACTTAATTAATCAAAGGAAAACCTAATTAACCTCTCTTGTGCCGCATACAAACACACCTAAACATACACACACGCATGCACGCACGCGCCCCTGATGCCTTCCCTCGCGCTTAACATGAAGGCATATTTTAAAACTTTTACACACACACACACACCTACAAGCACGCTGTTTATGAAATTATTTGTAAAGTGGAACCATACAGCAACAACCATAACAAAAACAACAACAACAAAATAGTAGCAGCAGTTGCTTCACTAACATTGCTGCTGTTGCCCATCATCAACTTAAACGGTACGCTTCAATTTTTGTGCGACTGAAGGACAACGCAAAAAGTTCCACACAAGTTAGACTCCATTTACCAACATCACCACCATCACGTTGCTTCATTTAATAATTTCTAAATTATTCTAAATTCTAAATTATTGAATTTCATCGAAAAAGGTTAAAACTGTTTACAGCAAGTTTGGAACACTGTCGATGTTGGTAACGTTTGTCGCAACGACAGGTTATACCATCGCATCGCCTGGTTGCATGCCAATCCGAAGGCTTTCTGTTTTGCTCATGGGCACCCGTAGGAGTTACTAAAGGGAGGGGTTTTGCTCTCCTAAAGTTCAGAAAAAGAAAAATCTTACGTATGGACATTTTCAGGGTCAAGTACTTGACATTCGTACGCATAAAACACGAAAAATATCAAAAGAGATACAGTTTCGACAGTATCGTAAGTGTACTCGGAAAAAATTCTTTGAGCACAAGCCATCATCAAGCTGTTCATAAAATACAAAATATGTTTCTTTTAACCATATATAGTGTTTTGATCATGTATTATGGACTATGCTCACAATGTTCGCTATAACTCTGTATAAAACACTGATCATATCGCTCATTTCGTGAAAGACTGCCACAACTCAAAATTTATTATTTTTAAGGAGAGCCTTATGACATTTTGAAATGACATCACGACCATGATTTAATTATTATAAGGTTATTCGTATTTTCTGACGTATGCTTAAATTTTTTTTCAGAAATTTTTTGTGATGTTCCAACAGTTTGTGATGTTGGTAAAAAGGTATGTTTCAGTGTTTCTTTGTGCAGTTTTCTAGTGTAAAAAGCAGTTTTTCAATGATTTCTTGCCAAGTTAATAAGAAAAAAAAAACTATGTAGGTATTGCGCCAAGTGTATGCTTGGAATTTAAAAAGTGTCTTTGCAAATTTAAAATAAAAAGTTCTTATTGTCATTGCGCAAGATCTGATAAGCAAATTTAATAAATTGAACGAGTAATTTTGAAAAAAGTGAGTATCGATAATTAGCAAATTAAAACAGATACTGTATATAATAATATTTTCAGACTTTTAAATAAAAAAAGCATTGTAAAGAAGTTGTCGCACCACTGTTTTGAAGGTACCATTAAAATCATTTCACATTGTAGAACTTGTTTTCCTATTGATTTTTAAAATTTTGGCTGTTAAAATTTAGAGCAATATATAATAATTATTTGTGATTTTAATTTTTTGCAAGCCAAAAATTTTCCCAATATATTTTAAGCTAACTAGAATAACCTTTTACTTGTACTTTTGTACTTTTTGATTTTTATTTCTTAGACAAAAATAATAAGCAAAACTTGCCCGATATCTTAATGAGCACAAAATAACTAGTAAATTTTTGTTGATATTTTTTAAGGCAAAAATAAAAAACAACATTTCACCAATATATTTATATTTCAGCGATGGAAAAAATATGCAGTACGCAATTCGATTTGGCGAGTTGACGAAAAAGTGGCGGTTTCAATATTGTTTTTGGCGATATTTTGGCGAGATTCCCTAAAAATAGGATCAAATGCTTTTTTGCGTTATACAACACTTTTTACATAGCAAAAATTTTTCCCATCTCTGACACTTAATTCGAGGAGCAACAGTGCTACCATAACATAAAACCTAAAATCACTTTTTACAGCTGATATTGCTTAAACTTGTTCAGTTTGAGCGCTTAATGACTAGAGAGCGCTTGAGATGACTAGAAGAAAGCTAGTGGTTCAACTCATAATGCCAATAATTTCCTACTCAGAAGTTGTATACAGTAAGCTTGATTCGAGGTCAAAGCTTAAGTTACAACTTGTGTTTAATAATGCTGTCAGATACGTTTATGGTCTTAAAAAGTTTGACCGAATAAGTCATTTGAGCAATCGAGTACTTGGTTGCAATATTTTCAATTATTTGGATGCTAGAAACTGTATTTTTTTGCATAACTTGATTTATACACAAACTCCTAATTACTTATTTAATAAGTTACAGTTTTGTAGATCGACCAGAAATATGAACCTTGTAATTCCTGTATACAATTTTTTGAATTCTAACAGACTCTTTTTTGTGAACGCTATCAGAATGTGGAATTCGTTACCTTCAAGAATCAAAAGTATCCGAAATAAGCACAACTTTAAGCATGCAATATTGCAACACTTTTCTTGATACTATCTTTCTTCTTTCTTCTATTTTCTATTTTATTAATGTTATCTTCTTAATTATTTGATAAAGTTCCTTAAAGGTAATTTATACATAAGTCTAATTCAATTCAATTATAATTTATTGGTCAAATTTAAGCTTTTAACTAAATTAAATTTCTTGAGTCAAATGCATTTTTTTGTTGATTTTAACTTAAATTTAAAATTTAAAGTTAAATTTAGTCGTTGCTTACAATTTTTTTTTTTTTTAATTTAAAATAAGTAATTTAAAATTTTTTGTTTTGTTTATTTGTTGGTTATAACTTGTTGTTATTCTTTGATTTCTTACTGCATTTAAAAGACTTTGTCTTATATCTGAACACGATAATTAAATTAAATAAATAAATAAAAATATATCTGATTTCTTAAATGCCAAAAAATAAGGAAGGAAGGAAGGAAGGAAAGAACAAGAAGATATAGAAAAGCTATGCTTTTGTTTGAATAATTTTAATATATGCTGCGAAAGTTTTGAGCCTACAAAGGAGATGTTTAAACGTTTTAACTCTAAAATTATATACCCAAAACTAAAAGATTATGAACTTGAAGTCAATGAAGAATTGGAAGTATATAATGATATGCTTACAATTTGTTAAAAACTAGAAATATAATGTTGATTTTATATGATTTAAATACAAATTCTAAATGTTTGATATTTTCAATCATACTTGATTTTAATACAAATTCTAGTTGTTTGATAGTTTAAAATCGTTTATTGAGCTTTCTTTGGAAAGATTCGTTTAAACAATTAATTGTTCTAACCTTGACCTAAAACTCAATAAACGATTTTAAACTTGCAAACAACTAGAATTTGTATTTAAAATCAAGTACGATTTAAACTATCAAACATTTAGAATTTGTATTTAAATCATATAAAATCAACATAATAAATAACAAGGTCATTTAGAAAAAACTTTAACCAGAAATATTTTTTGGATTTAGTATTCTCAATCAGCACGATTCTGAATAATTTTTCTCGGGGAATCGGAAAGGGAGATTTCATATTTAAGATTAAGTTCAAGAACATTTTAGAAATTTTTAATGCAAATTTGTTCATCAACCATCAATATTCATGAGTGTAAGAAAAAGTGATGTCTTTATCTGCTATCTTAAAAATAAAAACTCCCTTTTCCGATTCCCCGGGAAAAAGTATTCAGAATTGAGCTGTATATGTGGTTTTCACCCATTATTCTATTGTTTTTTTTTACCGCTTTTTTTAAATTTTATGAAATACATTCTACTCGTGGATCTTGTTTTTGGTTTTATACGATTTTTTATGTTCACATATTACTAAGAATATTATATATTGAAATATATCAAATAAAGGATTTAAGCTGGAGTTTCTGTAAATATGTACAAATATATGAAATAAATTTATAACGATATGTAAATATTATGGTTTTATTTATTTTTTTTTAAATACAATATTATTTTAAGAAAAAATTTTTTGGCGGTTTTTAGCAGTTTTGAAGGTTTAGTAAACAACAAATGGCGAGTAGGAGTATCAAAGAATTGGCAGCTTTGCACACAAAAAAACAGTCAAACTGCTCTCAAAATAAATCGAGCAACATAGCAATTTTTCTTTGAAGGGGTCAACACGGAAGTTAGCACCCCAATAAGATATAAAATTTTTATCAAAGATAGTAATGAAAACTATTTAAATTTTTTCTGTACAAGCTTTGCTTTTTGATTCAAAATTATTTCTTTTAAAAAACCAAGTTTTTATTAGAAAATGAGGAGATTTTTAAATCGAATACCCCTATTAAAAATTTCTTACTACGTTTTTTTCAGTCAATTTGACTCTCTTTTCTCTTGCACTTCTGACGTCACATGCACGTGCTACCAAAGAGAGCGGGCATGCGCAAGGCGGAATCTATTTATATATAATTCTTGCTTTATTACTACAAAAAATACTAGGTTACTTGCTTGGATTTTTATTTAAAAAATGGTTTAGGATATAACAAGTCGTTCTTGTTTAAAAATTATGCATACATTTTAAATAAATTTTGATATAAAAAGAAATGCAAGTTCTTATGACGAAAAAACAGTACAGAACAGAAAACATGTGAAAAGTTTTGGCTACCTGGTTTCAGTACGAACAAATAAATAAAGTTATTAATAAAGTGGATAATAGTAAATATAATACGGTTATAGTTTATAAGAAATTTACAATATATATAAATATTTAATAATAAGTAGCTTTTGGAATATAATAACAAACGTTTGTTATTTTTTCCTTAAAAAGGTATATTTAATTCAATCTTAATTGCGCATGATCAATTAATTATTTAATCATAATTTATGCGCAAGTTATCTTCAATTGACCCTATCTGCGCATGATCTATGACGCCAATTGCTCATACATTATGAACACTTTGTAAATACTTCTAACACAAGTTGCTCATACACATGATGATTTTCTCTTGCTCCGCATTTATGAGCACAATGCTTTCTTTATGATCAGTAGTTGCTCCTAGTTGATAAATGTGCGCTATTAGCGCACAAGCTATGAGCATATGAGCAATAATATCTGCACCGAATTGTCTCCGTGTAGATGTAGAATTCCTTTTTATACAGTAACATGGCCCAGCTAGCACAAAAAAGTTGTAAAAGCGTCGCAAAAGAGTCGCCAATACAGATATAAATCGTAATTGTAGTGTAATTACAACTGAAAAAGCAGATATTGTACGCTTATTTTGTAACAACTTAGGTTGCAATTAGGCGAAAAATGTGTTACAATAACGTTTTAAATGTGTTGTTGGTACAAACTTAAGTTGCACGCCACAAGATGAAACATACTTGAAACGTCCAAAAAATTTTTTTATTGTGTTATTCTTACGTTACAATTCAGGTAAAATAACGTGAATATAACATTGGCGTAGCAAGCGGGGGGAAAGGGGGGCAGTTGCCTCCCCCTATTTTAGCTAGATAAACAATTTAAAAGGAAAAGTTATTCAAAATATCAGTGTTTTACAACGATAATATTTTTGTATTATATATTTTCCTTTTCTTTCTCTCTTCTTCATGTTACATGTGAAGAAATTTTGGTGAACTTTTTTTGCACCACCATTTGTACTGCCCCCCTCCCCAGATGAAATTCGCTTCCGACGCGCTTGGAATATAACAAATATTTTGTTTTATTGAAGTTATTTTTTGTTATAATGACAGATTTTTTAACAAGGAAGGAGTACTGATGATACAAATATTCCTGATTGAAAAAAAGAAGTTCTTATAAAGTTTTAAAATGTTTTGTATAAACAATTCCTTAATTTATTTTTCATTAAACCAGTGATAATTTTTTAAAGTGTATTTTAAAAGCCAAAGACAAATTGGAATGCAATAAAAAGATGTGTAATTAAATTGAAAATATACACTGAAATTTTACAACAAAGGCCATTTTGTCAGTGAATGTTTGTGTTTTACCTCTAGAAAACTCACGCCCCACCCAAAAAATAAAATTTTTAAAAACAATTTGGAAATCAGAAATATTTCGAGTTTTTAATTTCTGTATAATAACGTTTAATATATAGCGAAATATATTTTTTTGAGTTTCTAGTGTCATACTGCACTGAAAATTCTACAAGAAAATAATAAATGCTAAAGAAAATCGTATTTAAATTTATTCCAATCAAAATTCATTGTGTAGGAAAAAAAATCAAATATGGCGAATATGAAGTTTGTAGACACTTTTTTCTAAAGTTGTTGCAACTGAATAATAACCTCGATATATAGTTCTTGCAACTAACTAAATATCAAAAGTTACAAATATTTTTTAAAGTTGTTGCAACTGAATAATAACCTTAATGCAGCATTTACTTACAATATTTTATTAAAATTTTCTTGCAACTGAATTATAGCTCCAATACAACGTTCATGTAACTAACTACATTATATAAGTTGCAATAGTTTTTTCTAAAGTTCTTGCAATACAATAATAACCTCAATACATCGTTCTTACATCAAGAAAAATTATATAAGTTAAAACTATGTTTTTTAAACTTGCATAAACTGAATAATAACCTACATACATCAGCGTCACAGCAAAATTGGAAACATTTAGTTGTAGTGACTTCCTAATAACTTAATGAAAACATTTTCAAACCAAAATTTTGAAAATTTAGTTGTTAGTCGCATCTAGGTTGCTAACTCGTTACTGTATTTGTTACAATTATAATACACAAACATTTTTTATTGGTGCTACAAAAAGAAATGTTGTAATAATGTTAATTTAACGTAAAAATTACTTATTTTTATCAAAACTTTATGAAACATTTTTACAGCATGTGTATTTATTCGTAACATAATTAACTCCGAAGTTTAATTTATTTGCAACAAAAGGAATGATTTGTTACAAATAACTTATTTAAAACTTTAATACAACGCTAAGTGACTAAATTTGTTTAAAAAAACTGAAATACCATCGAATTATATTATATTTTTGTTAAAAATCGAAATCTGTGCTAACTGGGGTGTGTCCGCAGGGAGCGGTATGAAATGGGGGGCAAGTGTCCCCATAGGCAGGGAAATTTTTTTATATATATTCATATTAAATTAAAAAAGCCGTAAAACGATACAAGAGAAGCAAAAAACTTTCTAAATTGAAAGTTGCGCTTTAGCTTAGAGATTTTAGAACTTTGTTAATAAAAACGTCGTTTTTTGTTGTAGGAGTGTAACCTTTGCAGCAACATGTATTTAAATGTGGTGCATCATAATCAATCAAAAAGTACATTTTTAATTTTTTTGTAACTTACGGCTTTTTGTTTTCAGATGACGATGTTTTCATTATGTAAATATATTTTGAATTGAACACAGTCATACTTTTCTTAGGTTTATTCAAAAATAAAGCTGAGCTTAACCATATATTTTTATGTAGTATGTTGTAACCGTCGCTGTGATAAGTAACGATACCATTTCATTTCATTTAACCTTGTTTCACAGACACTTTTCAATACGTATTCTAATAATTGCGTCCATGCTACGAATTTTATCCACGAGTTTTTAGCCACGAATAATATTCGTAGAATGGACGTTGTTTGGAACATATAAAGAATATTTTGCAAGCTGGGCTTTGAACCGCAGTTCTTTAGATTACGGGCAACGTACTCTACAAGTAGGCTACGGCCACCTTGGAATCATACATTTTCTTCTATTAGGCATTTATTAGTTCAACAAATCAGGCTGAACGATTTGGGTTGCAAATTTTTTAAACCCAACTAATACTTTGTACATTCTGTGAATAATGCGGTCAATTATTTAATAAAGCGGCAATGATTTTTATCAACTACTATAAGTTTTAATTCAGAAATAGTACGAAACCATTAGTAAATACTTCGAATGTAATGGAAGAAATAAAGAAGTTATTCGTGCGAGGAATTGACGAATGTTAAGCAATGATATAGCTTATTAGTCGAACATCATTCTTCTGCGCAACATATGGCAATGGGCATTTAAGCCAATAACGCATATAAACTTTGACAACAAGCAAATTTTTGTTTTGAAGTCATTGTAAGCAATTAGAAAACAAAGTAAAATAAATTTTATAACAAATGAATGTTTTCCCAAAAGCTGGCTTAAAAATAGTTTTTCTGTCATAAATATGATCCAATTTGGATAATTTTTTAATTTTTCCAAAACTTAATAAAATGGCTAACAATCCTGCAGCATTTTAATTTGAAAAAGTTGCAGCGATCAAAGCGATCAAAAACTTAGGAAATTCCAAATAAAGTAGGCCAATTTTGGATCAAGGACTAATTTTTGAAAAATCTGAGAACATATTCAGATTAAGCAAATGATCTAACTTTAGAGTTTGTTAAAGTCGTAAATTTTTATGACTTAAATGAAAATATGACACTCGAATTTAAACAATTATTTTCTACTTCTTCAAATTCACGTTTTTTAGTGGCGCCTACCCATTTTGAGAATTTTGTAGAGTTTTTTCGCGTCACGTGTTTATATTGCATCTGGGATTCAAAATCAAGCCTTGCAGAGAGGTTCTGGAATATGTTAAGAAAATTATTGAACCCAAAACCCATCTATACATGTACCTCTTTATATATTTATTCATACGTTTTGAATTAAAAAAAAATTTGCTAAATCATTCATATAATAGGTATGCTTCCGTACTCAATTGTAGAAACTTGCAAGCTGCTAGATCTGATCCATGTTGAAAAAAGAAATAAGTGTATTGGTGTCAAAAATAACTTCCTTAGCTTGCGGGGAACATTTATAGAATAGCTGCAACTCTAATTGTGAATTTTGCGGATTATATGGATTTTTAACTAATAAATCTAAATCTGCAAAATTTCAGGTCGCTCGCAATTGGTTTAGGAGTTATGGAGTTAGGACTCCAAAGTTAAAAGTTTTCCAACAAAAAAAAAATTTATTTAATATTGGGAAATTTTTGTATTCTTAATTGAAAACTTGGGGCTCAATAGCAATTAATGCAGTTTCATTTAATGATAAAGGAGACCTCACATTATTTATTTTACTTTTGTTGATTTTTCTTTAATTTGAGAAAAAACTTGGTGTTTCTATAAATTTAAATTAAATAATGTTCCATTAATTAAGTTTGTTTTTTCATACAAATTATTTGCACTCAAAAATGCCGTTCCATTGAATCCAAGAATATCGAAGAGTTGTTAAGAATTCGCTAAATTTCGGTCAAGCACTGATTCCCATGTAAATCTTTGCTACCGTACAAAATGCTCCCAATTCGACAAATCTCAACCGATATTGGTCATCTTTAGCTCGTTATAAAGACAATATGACGAGAAACATGTTGCAATATAAATAGAACTTTAAAAAATAAAAAGAAGTTACTATAAAACGAATTCACATTTTTCCAGTCGAACACTTGACAAAACTTTGATGATATTGAGAGATCATACCAACTGTGATGGACTCTCAACATGTCCCTCTTTCAGAATGTTTATAAAGTTTGGTTTTGCTTTTTAAGTCGTCACACTGTGTAATAAATAAAAAATATTTAATAACTAAATTCTAATGATGATTTTATTTTTATTTCATATACATTTGGCCCTTCTTCAGAAAATATTGCGTACGCCCTAGTTTCCGTTAAATGGCGTTGGTTTTGTTTGTGTGTGTTCGTGTTCTTAAAATTTTATTAAATTATAGCAAGTTTTGCAAAGGTTTAGTGCTGCCATAAAGTATATAAATGTGTTGTTTTTCAATGTGTGTGTGTTAGCGCGATGTGTTGCAAATTTAACGTTTATTATTAGTTACATATGTATATAACATTAAATTTGAAGTATGACATAAAAGGACATGAAATTTTGTTATCAAACGGTAAGAAGAGGAAGCATACACTTTCACACTTTAAAAATGAAAAAGTTTACTTAGATCATTGTAGACGAATGTTTGATAATACGCGATGTACGCTAGAAGGCACTTCATCATAACTTGCTTAAGAATATACGAACAAAATCTAATATTTATAAACCCTACTTTTATCAAAATCACTTTCTGTACACGCCATTGTTTTCAGTGTTTCCTGTCATTTAATAATCATCGCCCACTAAAGTAAACAGTTGAAGGTTTTTTATATAATTTAAATAAATTAAGATACGAAAAAACAAAAGATACAGCTGCATGAAAAGTGGGTGAGGTTGCAGTGGCGACAATCAGTCACACTCTCATTCACTTAGTCACTCACTCACACAATCGCTGGCGTTACATTGTCAATTTGTCTGTCAGTCATTCGCTTGCTTATATCTATTATGAAAATTTATTTCAATTTAATTTAATTGTTTACTTTCTTAATTAGGAGCACCGAGAGCAACAAAGTTCTATTTATTTAATAATAACTTTTAGACCAACAAACAGCTGCATTCAAAACTAAGCACCCTTCTTGCACCTTCTTCTACCTACACCACTGCATGCTGCAACAAAGTGATTTAATTATGTAGGAATTAAAAATATGAGGTCATAAAAGATTATTTGCTTTATTATACAGTATTGTTATAGGTGTTGAGTTGTAGGAACTCTATTGTATAATAATGATTTTCAAACGTTTTTAGAAATAGATAAAATTTCACAAGTGACTCACTTTATTCTCTATTATATTAGGTATATTAACTTTTAGTAAAATCATACAAATAAGAAAAAAATATATGAAACATTTTCATTTGATATTAATTAAAAAAATTGTTGACAGTTGAGTATATTTGCATCAATCTCTATGTAAGTATCTCTGATATAAAGGAAAATCTTATAACCGCAGTTACACAGAGCCAAAATGATTAGGTCATTTCTATAAGGTCATTTCATTAGGTCATCAATAAGATTTCTTTATGGTTTTCATCCAAAGACATGGTCTTGTTGGAAATCATAGAGAAAAACTCCTTAAAACCCTGCCAATTTTTATTAGTAAAATCACATAGTTTTAAGAGTATCTTATTGTTTTTTTATAACAAAACTTTTTAAAACTATAAGAAAGTCTTATGAATAATATGTGATTTCCTTATTAATTTTAAAAGTTAAATTCTTAATACTTAGGCAATGTGCGAATTGATCTAAATGCGACCTTTTTGGGTCCTTATTGGGTCGATAAGGCAGTGCTTCCTAAACAATTTAGTAAATTCTCGAGCTTACTCGATGCTTCCTAAATTAGGAATCACTGCCTTATCGACACTCTTTAGTTTAGGTCGCATTTAGATCAATTCGCAAACGGCCTTAATAAGTAAATCTTATTGATTTAATAACATTTATTTTTTAAATTCAATAAGTGAAGCTTTTAAAAGCAAAACGGAACCTTATTAACCTTTTATCTGAAAATAAACTTACTTTTAATTGCCTGTAAAATTAGGAAAAAATAAATTTTTAAAGATTTTATTACTTATCTTCCTGCAAACTTATTTTTCCTGCACTCTCGGCGGTGTCGAGACCATCAAAAAACTGATGACGTTCTAAATTTATATTTTATTTAGCTTTTCTTTGTAGCTCTCACCGTACATTTTTAACAAAGCCGAAACTGGAACCACGTATCACGAATGTTCACAACCAAGACCACGATTACGACTGAAAGTCAAGCTATAGTTTGTATACATGTGTATATTAAAATAAGGATAAGCCTTTCTTATTAGTTTAAAATGGTCTCTTTTTGAACTTTAGCGTGATAAGTTAGTGAGAAAACATGTTTGTTTATAAGATTTCCAGATCACAAAGATTTTCTTTTTAGCTTTAAGATGTTTCTTCTTAAACTTCAGTGAGATGAGTGAGTGAGATGACATGAGTGTTCAAGAAATGCCCACATCATTTCATTCATTCAATAATGAACCTTGTCAAGAAATGTTTGATTAGTTTTAATAAGATTTTCTCTATTGAATATAGAAGATTTCTCTATGGGAAATTCTACTTATTAGGTACTATTAAGAAGAAAACCTAATAAAATAGCACAATAAGGTGATCTTCTTAATTTTACGTTGTGATTTTTGGCATTGTGTTGTATTGAAACTCAGTCCCTTGTTGCAGTGTTGCCAATTTGAGCACTAGATTTAGTGCTTTTACATGTTGCAATACGCTTTTTTAACATGACTTGAAATGAGAAAAATGTAGATATGTAAGCAACGATGAAATTATAGGGGAAAAATGCTTTTTCTCAACTAATTTGATCCATATTCATATCTTGTAAATTAGGTAGAATGCAAAATGACTCTTTTTCTCCTTAAAAATTGAATGAAAAACTACAAAGAACACTCTTTTTCAGATCAATTCAATCACGAAATTTCAATTCACATTCAGAAAAGTTGAATTAAAATTCAGAAAAGAGTACTTGAAATTCATGAATTATATAATGTTTGAAATTCAGAAAAGATCAAATAAAATTCAGAAAATATCAATTGAAATTTAAACTGAAATGGTAATGGCAATGGTAATGGTAATGGTAATGATAATGGTAATGGTAATAGTAATAGTAATGGTAATGGTAATGGTAATGGTAATGGTAATGGTAATGGTAATGGTAATGGTAATGGTAATGGTAATGGTAATGGTAATGGTAATGGTAATGGTAATGGTAATGGTAATGGTAATGGTAATGGTAATGGTAATGGTAATGGTAATGGTAATGGTAATGGTAATGGTAATGGTAATGGTAATGGTAATGGTAATGGTAATGGTAATGGTAATGGTAATGGTAATGGTAATGGTAATGGTAATGGTAATGGTAATGGTAATGGTAATGGTAATGGTAATGGTAATGGTAATGGTAATGGTAATGGTAATGGTAATGGTAATGGTAATGGTAATGGTAATGGTAATGGTAATGGTAATGGTAATGGTAATGGTAATGGTAATGGTAATGGTAATGGTAATGGTAATGGTAATGGTAATGGTAATGGTAATGGTAATGGTAATGGTAATGGTAATGGTAATGGTAATGGTAATGGTAATGGTAATGGTAATGGTAATGGTAATGGTAATGGTAATGGTAATGGTAATGGTAATGGTAATGGTAATGGTAATGGTAATGGTAATGGTAATGGTAATGGTAATGGTAATGGTAATGGTAATGGTAATGGTAATGGTAATGGTAATGGTAATGGTAATGGTAATGGTAATGGTAATGGTAATGGTAATGGTAATGGTAATGGTAATGGTAATGGTAATGGTAATGGTAATGGTAATGGTAATGGTAATGGTAATGGTAATGGTAATGGTAATGGTAATGGTAATGGTAATGGTAATGGTAATGGTAATGGTAATGGTAATGGTAATGGTAATGGTAATGGTAATGGTAATGGTAATGGTAATGGTAATGGTAATGGTAATGGTAATGGTAATGGTAATGGTAATGGTAATGGTAATGGTAATGGTAATGGTAATGGTAATGGTAATGGTAATGGTAATGGTAATGGTAATGGTAATGGTAATGGTAATGGTAATGGTAATGGTAATGGTAATGGTAATGGTAATGGTAATGGTAATGGTAATGGTAATGGTAATGGTAATGGTAATGGTAATGGTAATGGTAATGGTAATGGTAATGGTAATGGTAATGGTAATGGTAATGGTAATGGTAATGGTAATGGTAATGGTAATGGTAATGGTAATGGTAATGGTAATGGTAATGGTAATGGTAATGGTAATGGTAATGGTAATGGTAATGGTAATGGTAATGGTAATGGTAATGGTAATGGTAATGGTAATGGTAATGGTAATGGTAATGGTAATGGTAATGGTAATGGTAATGGTAATGGTAATGGTAATGGTAATGGTAATGGTAATGGTAATGGTAATGGTAATGGTAATGGTAATGGTAATGGTAATGGTAATGATAATGGTAATGATAATGGTTATGATAATGGTAATGGTAATGGTAATGGTAATAGTAATGGTAATGGTAATGGTAATGGTAATGGTAATGGTAATGGTAATGGTAATAGTAATGGTAATAGTAATGATAATAGTAATGGTAATGGTAATGGTAATGGTAATGGTAATGGTAATGGTAATGGTAATGGTAATGGTAATGGTAATGGTAATGGTAATGGTAATGGTAATGGTTATGATAATGGTAATGATTTTGATTATGGTAATGGTAATGGTAATGGTAATAGTAATGCTAATGGTAATGGTACTGGTAAAGGTAATGGTAGTGGTAATGATAATGGTAATGATTTTGGTTATGGTAATAGTAATGGTAATGGTAATGGTAATGGTTATGATAATAATAGTTGAAATGATAATGTTTATGGTAATGGAAAAAGTAACGGTTATGGTAGTGGTGTTGGTAATGGTAATGGAGGATTTAAAATTTTTATGTACAATATAAAATTTTTTTGAATTTTAATTGATCTCTTCTGATTTTCAAATGCAATTTTTATTTCATTAATTTATTCTGAATTTTAAATAGAATTATCAACTTTAAATTATCTATTCTGAACGTCAATTGATCTTTTCTGAATTTCAAATTAAATTTCTGAATTTTGGAGCTTTAATTAACCTCTTCTAATTTTCAATTGATTTTTTTTTATTTTCAAATGATTTTGAATTTGATTTTGTCGGCCTTTGTAGTCTAGTGGAGAATGCGCTGGACTATCAACCAGTGGCGTAAAAAGCAAGCCCGCAGAGCCCGCATTGCGGGCGGGCGCAACTAAGCCAGAGGCGCCCTCAAGTCCTTTTATGAAAATTATAAATGAAGTGGAGAACGACGCACAGTGTAAAAAAAGTAGTCAAAAATCTAATATATCGATGTTTGAATTTTTCCAAAATTTTTATGGCTTTCAATAGAAAATATCGTGGGTGAAAAAATCAAAATAATTTTTTTTTACAGTAGAAACCATTTTGTTACGACAGCCGTCAAAGTTGCATTTTTTAAAAATACAAATTTTCTTGTTATTCACATTTTATTTAATTTTTTTTTATATTTAAAAAAAGTTTAAACTTTTTTATGTCTGGCAATATTACTGTTTTTTACATTTTGAACATGTGGTTTTAAGCTTATAAAAGTAAACACAAAAAGCGGGATACAAATTGTTAAATATTGAATTTTACAAATTGTTAAATATTGAATTTTTTAAAGTGTCTAAAAAATAATCTTGAGAAAGATTGACTATAAGTTTTTCACGAAAATATCATTAGAACTGCGTTACACGAAATCCAAAAAAAAAAATTCTTCCTGATACTTGCTAATACGGAAGGTATACATTTTTTATGGTGACCTGTTTAGTTAAAATGTGAGATTTATGAAACTTGATGTGTAACTTTTTCAATATTTCCTAATTTTGTCACGAAAATTCGTGCCAATTTTCATAGCTCTTCGATCAATCCTTTGGCCAGTTATACTGTGCGAAGTTTGTTTTAAAATAAATTAAGATATACATAGTAAAATATTTATTTCCTTCGCAAAACATTATTTTTTAATCAACAACAAAAAATGAAAAATAATTTCATAATATGTGATGAAATAAAATTTCTCAGAGTGCAATAATCGAAGTCAAAAAAGCCGACTATTCAGAGCAAAAGCCGTCTTTGTTTGGCAAAACTCGATTATGGTCGAAGTCGATTTACCCATTTGCTTTCATATTTTCAGCAAGTCAGCTACTTATGTTATTTTAATCAATCAGTTGGTCATATTTTGTGACGTTAGCAACAGTTAATAATTAACTTCAAATACAAAATAATTAGCCCGTCGTCAATGAACATGGGCGTGTTACACCCGGGCTTCAATAAAATATTTCTAAGGAACAGAATATGTTTTCTTTTTCTTTTTCAAATTAATATATTATTGACTTAATAAAATACATTAAAAAAGTTATTTTGTGTATAGTTTTTATTTTTAAATTAATTTTTTTTCTCGGGTGTGACACGCCCAGTTCATTGGCGGTGTGACAAAAACATGTTCATTGACGGTGGGTTAAGCTTAACATCTTAAACTTATCATTTCACTAATAAGAAAATTATTGATCTCATTTATTCAAACTTTTAGTTTCTTTAACTTTTTAAAAAAATTAATATAAATGAGCAAATGCGCAGGCTTGAGGTCTGTTTTTATTATTTATTAATTATTTCCAATATTTGATTTCAATGTTGTTAACCCATAAATTTAAAAAAATTGTTTATATAATTGTAAGTGCTTTTTCTATAGTCTTAATGCAAAATTGTTTTATTATAAGTATTTTCAAATGTTTTTAGTCCTTGATAATGTACTCCGAAGGAGTTCGAAATATTAGAAATAGTTAATAAATAATTAACTGACCTCAAACCTGCGTATTTGTTTATTAAATAATAAAATCAAAAGTTCATAAGATACACAACAATAAAAATTAATATGGGTATTTCCACGGTCAAGCACGCGACATTCGTACAAAAAATCGTTGCCTTTGAGATGCAAAAAAATAAAGAAAATGAGGAAAAAATTTTTTGTTTTTATTTTTCGATAGCATTTTCGTAGCAATAGGTTTAGTACAATATATAGGTTCCGAAGATTTTATGTTTTCAATATATTAGCAATAAACATGCGATCTAGCACGCGACAAAAAATGGAACTCGTTTTCAACTGCATCTAGAAAAATGCAGAAATCTGCGAAACGAAACATCAAATTTCAAAGCAATTAACTTTAAACTTAAATGGATTAATGTATTCTTCTAATGATAGTTGTCATGTTGAAATGGTTACCATCGTTTCTTTTTTTAAGCTTAAGTAAAATCCAGCTCGCGACATCAAGCACGCGACATATTTTTCCATTGCAATTTAATTGGGTAATTAAGTAATTCGGTAGTTAAGTAATTATATAATTTAGTAAATAAAAACAAATTCAATATATTTTCCTTTCCTTGAATCAACCATTTTTTCAATATCTTAAGCCAATGCCTTCCATTTTTACTAAAACAAAAATGTTTACGAAACATTTACTAAGCATTTACGAAAAGGAAAAACTACATTTGTGAAATAGTGCAGACGATTTGATCATCATGGTTTATGAATTTGTGTACAAATTGCTTAAATTAATAAAATTAAAATGTTTCTCTTAGATAATATCATAAAATAATAAGGTTTTAATGAGATTTAATTTTTTGGTCACGGTAGACTTTCCTGTGGAACTGCCCAAATATGTCTTCTTTTTGCCTACTTTGTGATAAAATGTTATAATATTTTTTATAAATTTTATTATGTTTGATATTATAAAAAGTATTTTTTACGTAATTGCTGTTTTTTAACAAATTCTATTAAAATAAAATATTCATTTATTTATGAAATGAAATATTTTTAAAATATAACTGTTGTAATAAATAATGACTATTGAATTAAAAAAGTCTCTTCTTGTTCTCTTTTTTTTTGTCAAGAGTTCTCTTGTTTTCTCTTACGCTTCTTATAACCTACTAATAACATTGTATTGGTCTAAAAGTAAATAGCAGGGCGCTTTTAGAAACCTGCGGGCGGGCGCACAAAATATAATTACGCTACTGCTATCAATCTAAAATCATTGGTTCAAATCCGGGTTCGGAAATGGTTCCTTTCACTTTTTTTGTTCTTTTCTACATTTGAGAACTTTGGAAAATTAAAAATCTACATCGAAATTATGGAAAATGTTTAATTAAAAGATAGAATAAACTAAGGACTGAAAATGCTTGCCGAGGTTAAGGCATAACACTACCCTCGGTTAAAAGCAATTCAAATTGTCTTTCACGTTTGTTTCGCCAAATCAATAATTTACGTATGGTTCCAATCAATTCCTCTAAATAATCTATCCCTTTCGTTTCAGGTCAAAGACCTAACCTTGTTTGTATAAGGCGCTTACCTTGGTACTTTAATATTAATAAAAAAATGCAATTGCTAAATTTCAAATGATCTCTTTAAAATTTTAATTGATCTTTTCTGAACTCTAATTGTACTCTTTTCTGAATTTCAGAACTTCAATTGATCTCTACTGAATTACATTTGGAATTGGGTTAGAAGAGACACACAAATATTTGCATTTTTTGTGATGGAAAAATGATTAAGTTGACACCAAATAAAAATGAAATGTTTTCCTTATATACAGTTGCGGTCAAAATGAAAGTAGCACCCTTATATTCAGACATGTTTGGATAAATAATACTAGTCTACGAATTTCGGATCCTATATGTACCTATATGTACTTTCAATACTCGTTCCAACTCCGTGCTCAGTTTCCTCCTATATTGTAAAATTTTCAAGATACAGGGTGTTTCACGTTTTTGGCAAGTGCTTAGTATTATTGATCTCGAATCTTAACTTGATTTTGTAAATCTTTTGTATTTTTGAAAAATCATCAAATTTTCCATCAATGTATTAACCACTATCATGTCATGTGCTGTAGTGAAGCTAAAATTCTGAGATTATCCAATGAAATATCAACAAATTTTGTATCTTTTGTTTTAGCGGAACTGTAACCATCCAAATTTAAAATGTCATTTAATCATGTACTAATCCACTTACCCAACAGTTTTTTCTAAATTCTAACTTTTAATGATAACAGCTCCGATAAAATATACAAAATTTTTTGATATTTCGTTGGAAAACTTGAACATTTTAGCTCCGCTACAGCACATGACACGATAGTGGTTGATATATAAATAGAAAATTTGATACTTTTTCTAAAATACAAAATAATATTTTTTATATTATGGTGAGTAGTTTAGATTCTAGCCCCCGTATTCATAAACCTGTTTTAGCGATAGTTATACAATGAAAAACATTTTGTTATGCATAAACGTATATTATCATCAACGTTCTAAGAGTATTTTAACGATCGTTAAAATCATTCTGAACATCGTTCCTACTCGTTCCTCGTCGTTGTTTTGTTCAAAGGGTTTGATCCTTGCTCTATACATTTTTCGGCACTTTGGAAAAGGATTTTCTTCTTCCACTAAAGTGCAGATAATCAAAATATTGAACATGTCCATTGCTTTTATATATTTGTTTACTTTTCACTTCACTTTTTTTGTTTTTTTTAATGCCTAACATAACTTGTCAAAATCAGTTATGGGTGTTGTTACGGTGGTCGTCATATGATCCCTGGATGACACTTTTTACTCTCTTTTTTCGTTTGATGAGCTGTGTGACGAAAGTATGCTATGCTGGTGGTCATATGATGCCTAAGCACCAGTACACTTTTTGCTACTTTTAGTATTTTTACAACCGACGTGTTGCTATTAAGCAGGTTTCATTACTGCTTTCATACATTTTATACTAAAAGTGTACTATTTTCGTGCATAAACACAATTATTGTGAATAAGTTCACAACGCAACACTGGTTTGATCCCATGATTTCATATTTTTGTCGAATCATTTGATAACCGTGGTGGTGAAAATTTACTCTCTTGCTCTCGCTCTCAAATTGTTAATATACATTGAAACAACAACAATGCATGACCATGATGAGCCTATGACCGCCACCGTAACAGGGCACTTTCTGGTGACAAAAAGTCTGTTTTTCGTCAAGTTCTTTCGTTAAGCTGTCAGCTGATGAAGTGTTGCTTAATGTTTTTAAAAATTCCCATATTGCTTAAAATGCTCTTAAAATACGTTTATGCATAAACAGCATTTTAAGGGATAGTTTGTGTTCTAACTAAAACAATTTTTAACGAGTGCATAACAAATGTAATGAATACGGCCGTAGATAAATAATACTAAACACGTGCCAAAAACGTGAAACACACTGTATCTTAAAAATTTTACAATATAGGAGGAAACTGAGTACGGAGTTGGAACGAGTGTTGAAAGTACACATAGGAATGAAAATGGACTTACCGGATCCGAAATTTGTAGACTAGTATTATTTATCCAAACATGTCTGAATATAAGGGTACTGCTAGTATTTTGACCGCAGCTGTACATATAATTTAAGGTTTTAGCACATGTATCTGAGAGCCTAGAATTTAAAACTTGCATAAAACATAAAAAAAATATATACGTTGTACTATTATGATACTATACATACAAATGTGACAATAACAAATTGTTTTAACAATAATTGTAATTAATTTCATGTGGTTGTTAGTTGTCTTAATGTTTGCAGACAAACACTCAACAGCGGCAATAATATTCTTATTTATCTGTTATTGTACAGTTAAAATTGTTGTGTGACTGTTGTTGCTGTATTATATCTTTAATTTAATTCGCTCAACATATTTTCATTTCTATACCACTTTGTTTTTAGTTTGTATACAAAATAAAATACTTAATTTAGGGCAACTAACAATGTTGTTGCTGTTGTTTATGCTACAAACAAAGGCGGGGTGTTGCTACGAAAAAAAAAATACAACGACAATAGTAATAAAAACAAATAAACAAAATTCCGAACTAAGAAGTTACCTAAACAACAACAAAATGGTATTATAAAAACCTTCCAAGAATAAATGAAAAAAAGTAATATTTATTGTGCTCAATGTACAGATACGCAGATACATATTATAAATAGTTGAATCTAACGGCTTCAAAGCTCTTGCATTGCTTATTATTGCTGCTATTAAAGCAGGCAGCAATGATATCGCAATGAAGGCGTAGAGCTACAATGTTGTTGTAAATAAATATTGTTGGGGTATTTGTTGTGAAATAGATTTTTCGAGCTGTTTTCAATTTGACTTTTTTTTTGAAGCAACAAACATTGTTGATGTTGTTGAAGCATTAGAACCAGGGATGCTAACTTTCGAGAACTCCCACGAATTGCGGGTACTTTCAATTTGATAGGGAAACCGTGAAATAAGTTCTATTAAACATGGAATTTTATAAGTACTTCGTCTGGTGTCTCATAATTATTTTCGGGAAATTTAAAATATATTATGTTTAAATTTTTATGCAACTTTTATCAAACCTTTAAATACTAATTGTAGTGAAAACATTTTTTTTTAAGTGTTCACTCTTGAATAAGTTATTTTTTGAAAGAGAAAAGGACATTTTTATTTGTAATTTAAAAAAGTTGTCTGCTATTAATGACTAAACAATAAAATTAAAATAAAATGTTGAATTTTTAAATTTTAAACTTAATCTTAATGGTTTGTTTATAGTCTAAAAGGTATTTATGAATAGACCAAATGAATAAATAAATAGCTAATGCTGCGACCCTTTCAAGACTGTTGTTTTGAAGGTAAATTTTAATTGTATCTTTTGTAATGCAATAAGAAGAAAACATCTAATTAGCCAAGAAAACTGCATAAAATGTCATATAGAGACCTTAAGTGCAATACAAAATTTTTTTAAGAGTATGAAAAAATTATGTCATGACAATCAATTGGTTTGGAAAACATTCAGTCCCAAAAAGGATGAGTCCTTCTAGCTTGTTAATTTCCAGCAGTTCCATCTGAAGATGACTCAATAAATAGCGGTTTTCTTAGTTATATAAGTTTCAATCAAAAAAAAGGAAACAGAAACCGAAATTCATAATTCTGCTGACTTTTAAATTTATACAGCCCAATTCTGAATGATTTTTCCCGGGGAATTGGAAAAGAGATTTTTAATTTTTTAGACAGCAGATAAAGATATCACATATTTTTTGCTTACACTCATGAATATTGATTGTTGATGAACAAATTGGCATTAAAAATTTCCAAAATATTTTTGAACTTTATCTTAAAAATGAAAACTCCCATTCCGATTCCCCGGGAAAAATCATTCAGAATTAAGCTGATATTGTTAGAATATAATTTTAATATAAAATGAAATTTCATTTCATGAAAGAGATCTTCGCCTCATGTGCAAAATAGTTAAATATATTTTTACTTTAACACATTCTATTTATTCTGCAGAAATTTTGTTCAAGTAAAATTAAACAAATCGTCGGTGGTATGCCAAAAGGTGCTACATCCAAAATTCACAATATTAGAGTTATTAGTATATTAATGTTTCACAAACCATTCTGTGTTCTGCCAAAAAGTCCTACATTCTTGTTTTAATTTTTGGTTGCATAACAAGCAAAGTTCTATATCTATTTTGTCTTCCTTGGTATGCCAAAAGGTGCTATGTGGATGTAGAACTTTTTGCCATACCAATTTTGGAAGAAAAAAAAGCGCCATAAATGTTCGCGTCACGATCCGTTTGCTTTCGTTGTTACGTATTCATCTATTGTACTTGACGTACTGAAGGCGACGCAGTTTTACATCATTTTCCTATTTTTGCTATTTTGACTGCTAAACACAGCCTACCGCTGTGGCTCCAGCCAAGCTCCATTTTTAAGGAAGCTGGTTCCGGCCTCTTCTCTTGGACCCATCAAGAACAATAGGTGTCAGCAATTTCACATCCTCATTAAATTTTCGATTTTCTTAAAAAACAAAAATACTTTTTTGATATAAAATACCTTTTAAGTTTATATTATATAATATATAGCATAAAATTTTAAAATCCAAATTGGAAAGCGGCCACAATAAAGGCAAAGTTTGAATTCTCATTATCCAAGCGTTTCCATTCAAACAGAGGGCTTCTATTCGCCACCAAACCAATAAGCATTGTAAAACCGGGTAAAACGGGCAAAATCATTCTTTGTTTTAAGAATTTATAGTTTTAAGTTTTTCCTTAAAATGTATTATTTATTTTGGTTTTTGGTTTCGTAATAAAAATTCATTTGGAAAAATTAAAAACAAAATTAAATCGGCGCACGCTGGTTTTAAGCCGCCGCCGATAATTATGGACGGCTTAGATCTCTGTTCTGTATCTGACAGGTGACGAATCAATAGAAATGGAGTTAGAAGAAGCTAAATCAATAGAAATGGAGTTAGAAGAAGCTGCCATAGGACAGCTAAATGAAAGTGATCAGGGTAGGTATAACTTTTCTGAAATTAACAGTAGTTTATATCAATTAAACTGTCCTTGTCCATGTAGTTGTGCCCGGTCCAATTAAAAAACGTTCAAGATGGAAGCAGCGGAAGCCTGAAGAATGGAATCTAAAAAAAAGGCGTGTTCTCGGGGTGAAAAGCATTTGGATGAAAAAGGAAAGATGAAAATGGCGAAGTTGATGAATCCTTTGATAAATCACTCTCATAAAGAACCAGCGAATTACAAGTGCAGTTTATTTACAGAAGAAGATCGTCTGGAAATATTCAATGATTATTGGAAAAAAAGAGATACCTTTAAAGCTAAACGCAACTTCCTCCTGAAATTTACCAAATCCATTCCAGTGAAAAGAAGAAGATCCGAAAAAGAAGTAAATTTCCGAAAGAATTTGGCTTATAAATACGTTTTACCAAAAAACAATGAAAATTTAAAAGTGTGCCGTGAATTCTTCTGTGCGACCTTAGCAATTTCGTACAAGCCCATCAAAGAGGAAAACATGAACCTCACAACAAATTGAAGCCAGAGGTAATTGCTGCCATCAAGAATCATATTGAATTTTTCCCACCAATAGAGTCACACTATTGCCGAAAATCATCAAAAAGATTGTATTTAAGCAGTGGTTTAAGTATTTCGAAAATGTTTGATCTTTTCAAAGAAAAAGCAGCAGGAACAGATTCTGCAAAATTCAGTTATGAAAAGTACAAACAAGTTTTCGGTTAGGATTACAACATGGCATTTCACAAGCCAAAAAAAGATTTATGTGCTACGTGTACCCTTGCCCATTCAGCCATTGAACCATCAGAAGAACAGAAATCTGATTTCGTAGCACACATTAAACGAAAAAAATTAAGCCGTGCTGCAATGAGATCAGACATCGAAAGTTGTGCAATGGATAAAGAGTTGATAGTTTCGACCATGGATTTGCAATCAGTTTTGCAGATACCACAGGCTGAAGCAAGCCCATTCTATTACAAAAGAAAACTATGTGTATACAACTTCACTGTTTATAATAAAGCAACTCGTGATGGAACTTGCTACATTTGGTCTGAAGTTGATGGCAAAAGAGGAAGTAGTGAAATCGGATCTTGTGTGAAAACATTCATTGAAAGAGAAATGCAAAAAGGGTACCGAAAAATTGTTTTGTGGTCTGATAATTGTAGTGGGGCAGAACCGCAATCGTTATGTTGCTGCAATGTTGCTTCAGTTAGTACAAGAATCTCCCATTGAAATCATCAAACAAAATTTTCTAGAAGTGGCCCACACTCAAATGGACGTCAACAGTATGCATTCTGCTATTGAACATTCGGCCAAAAACTGTTCTCTATTTTCTATGAATGATTGGTCAAACGTTATTCGTCAAGCTCGGCGTCATACCATGTGGTACGAATGCCACATAGTGCTTTCATTGATTTAAAATTGGTCAGTGCCAGATCAATGAAAAAAGTTATTGTTCAATACGGAGAAAAATTGAATTGGTTGAATATAAAATCATTGATGTTTTGTAAATCGATGCCTGGGCAAATTGGTGTTAAATACAACCATTATGAACAAGAATATAAAGTACGAAAATAATTCATTTGCTTATAAATCAATGAGTTTATTTACAAGTATAGTTTTTATTTTTAGTTTGTTAATGTTGAAGCGCGTAAAGTCAGAGGAAGGCCAGCTATTAGTTGGCCATTACTTTACGAACATCTCCTGCCTATAACAGTAGCCAAAAAACGGGACTTGCAAAGTTTATGTGCTCAAAAGCTTATTCCGCAGGAATTCCATGCTTGGATTGAGTGAGAAACATGTCTTTTAGTATTTAGTGCAAAAACCATAGTTAAAAAATGCTTTCTTTCAGCTCATTGCCAATTGGGAATGAAACCGTTGAATCGAATTCCGAATCAGTGGATAATTAATTTTTCAACCTTTTGTTCATTAGTATATTACTAGATTTGTTTTTCGTTAACATTCCTTGTTTTGAAATAAATGTTATTTGAAAAGTATGGTTTTAGAGAATTACCAGGTTCTATATCCATTCTTTTGTGTAACATTAATAAACCAATAATATGCCAAAAAGTGCTATATCCAATTTTTACAATAATCCAATGATGGTGTAAAGTTTTCATCTGACAAAGTATGTATAATTTTAGGCAAGTAATAACTACATATAATTTGAAAGTATCACTGCATTTCAAAATAATTTGAATTTTAGCTAGCCGTTTCAATAGTATTTTGCAATTTTCTCAAAATGAGCAAAAGTGGATATAGCACCTTCTGGCATAGCGGCGACGAAATGTTTTTTGAAGAATCGTGTTTCTTCGGATAAAAACTGGTTTAGTTTTGAAAAATATTTTTACGAAAAAAGATCACATGTTTTTTTACAAAGGGTGTTCCATTAAGACGTGTGGTAGTTTGATTGAGAATAAAACGTAAATGGTTCGGAATTTTTCCAAATATTTTATTTCGTTCGAAAGGTCACACAATAGGATTATGTGTGAAAAATTATTTCGCAGATATGTCACCGCAACTATTCCGTAGATATCTCACTCTTTCGGCCATATTTTCGATGACATTTTGCAGTATGGCCACCGGAATGGCTCGAATCACCGATGTTACATTACTTTTTAAGTCTGGAATCGTCTTCGGATTATTCACATAGATTTTATCTTTCGTGTAACCCCACAGAAAAAAGTCTAACGGCATCAAACCGCATGATCTGGGAGGCCAATTCTCATCACCGCGACGAGAAATTACACGGTTCAGGAATTTGCTAAAAGCCCAAATCGAGGCAAGTTGTATTGAAACCACATCCTGTTGAAACCACAAATAGTCTTTACCCTGAGCTTCAACCTCCGGCACAAAATAGTCCTCCAACATAGTTTGGTACCGCTCAGAGTTGACATTTTCGGTGTTTCCGTCATTTCGGGGGACTCGGCGACACTTTCACTTACGGCAGCAATATTCTCAGCACCGCATGATGTCCGCACTCTGTTTAACTTCGGAACATCAAGTACGGACCCAGTTTGATCAAATTTATTTACAATGAAGCGCACAGTTGATTCACTAATGTGGTAATTGCGACACCACTTTTGGTAAATCGATCGTAGCGTTTGCACCATCGACTTGGAATTTAAGATCCAAAATTCGACGGTTTCAATGCGTTATTCTTTCGTGTTGCGATCCATAACTAAAATTCTATACTCTCACAATGACACAAAATATGGCGGACAAGGATCGATAGTGCAGATTTTAATCGATAACAAAGTACCACAAGTACTATTGAAACACCCGATGTAATGAAAAGTAAATCTTTATGAAACTACAATGCTGTAAATAACATATGGGCATTTCCACAGGAAAGTCTACCGTGATCAAAAAATTGAAACCTATTAAAAACTTATAATTTTATGATATTATCTAAGAGAAACATTTTAATTGTACACAAATTCATAAACCATGATGATCAAATCGTCTGCACTATTTCACAAATGTAGTTTTTCTGTTTCGTAAATGTTTAGTAAATGTTTCGTAAACATTTTTGTTGTTGTAAAAATGGAAGGTATTGGCTAAAAATAATGAAAAAATGGTTGATACAAGGGAAGGCAAATATATTAAATTTGTTTTTTATTACAAAGGCTGTGTGCGAATTGATCTAAATGCGACCTAAACTAAATTGGGTCGATAAGGCAGTGCTTCCTAAATAATTTAGCAAATTATCGAGCTACCTAAATGCTTACTAAATCAGAAAGCACTGTCTTATCGACACTATTTAGCTTAGGTTGCATTAAGATCAGTTCGCACACAGCCTAAATTACATAACTACTTCACTACCTAATTACTTAATTACCCAATTAAATTGCAATGGAAAAATATGACACGTGCTAGATGTTGCGTGCTTGATTATACAGAAGCTTAAAAAAAACAACGATATTAAACATTTCAACCATAAGCGTAGCAAGCGGGGGGAAAGGGGGCAGTTGCCCCCGTTTATTTCGCTAGATAGAAAATTTAAAAAGAAACCTTAAAAAGTTATTAAAAAAATCAGTTTTTTTTACGACGGTAATATTTTTGTATAATATATTTTGCTCTTCTTTCTCTCTCATTCAAAAGCATGCTTTCAGATAATCATTAGTTTTTCTCTGTGTTTGCAAAAAGATAGAATAAATTTAGAGCTTCTACTGCAATTCCAATTTGAAAAAAATTCGTATACACTGAAAAAACTATTAAATGAAGTTGAAAAACTTGTTGCTTTGGTTTAAACTGTGCCTGCATCAGCAGCTTCACCTGAGCGTTCTTTTAGTGCACTAAGACGACTTAAAACGTATCTTCGAGCAAATATGACACAGAAACGACTCACTCATGCGGCACTTATACACACTCGCAAAGATAAAACCGAAGAATTGAATTCGATGGAGGTGGTGAAAGAGTTTGTTTCTCGCAAGGATAGAAAGAAACATTTTGGAAGAACTTAAATTAATATAACTTTTTGTACCTTATTGCATTTAAACCATGCAAAGATATACCTAGTCTTGCTTTATAAAAGCAACAATTATTTCTTTTATTTTCATATTACTATATGAAAGATCCTTTAAAAAATGATCTCTTATATCGAAATTGGAAAAACTTTTAAAAATAATTAAATTTTAATATTTTTTTATTTAGTTTTATATATTTTTTATTTTGAAACTTAAAAAAAATTTGTTTATTTATATTCATGTTTCTTTTTAGAAATTTTGGTGATTTTTTTGCACCCCCACCCAGATGAAATTAGCTTCTGACGCGCTTGATTTCAACATGACAGCTATCACTAGAAGGCTACATGAAGGTTAATTGCTTTGAAATTTGATGCTGCGTTTTTCAGATTTCTGCATTTTTCTAGACGCAGTTGAAAACGAGTTCCATTCTCTGTCTAGTGTTAGATCGCATGTTTATTGCTTATATATTGAAAACACCTTTTGTACTAAACATATTGCTATAAAAATTTTTTCGAAAAATAAGATATAAACATTTTTGCTTAATATTCTTTATTTTTTTGCACCTCAAAGGCGTGCTTGACCTTGGAAATGCCCATATAAGAAATATCTTATAACAAAAGCCCGAGTGAAAATAATAGCGGGAAAACAGCAATCAAACATGGGCCACGTGGTCGTACAATGATACGACCAAAAAGCCTAGCGGTCAAAATTTGGGTCGAACAACGGCCGTATAAGGCCTAAATTAAGTTGCCGTATAACTGTACGTCCTTTGTATGCCACCAAATTTTTGAAAAATCTTTTTCAACAGCAAACGTATGCTCAAAAACAAAAGCAAGCCTTACTCAGCTATGCTAATGGTAATAGTATCGTCACTTGTGTGTGGGCAAAATTATTTTTTTGTGTATGAAGTTCACTCATTTTCATTGAAGAATAATCACTGTTTGGCCGATGTTCGGCCGCTGTATGCTCGTTGTACAGCCGAGCTTAATTTAAAACGGCCTCTGTACGGCCGCTGTTTGGACAAAAAGTCCTGCAAACGACCCGTGTGCAGCCGAGAAAAATATTTAAAAATAGGAAAAATATATGTTCGGCCACTGTTTGGCCTTAGATAAAAAATATTTGTTTTACTCAGGAAGTGGCTCAAAAAAGTGATTAATTTAAAATGTACATATTTAGGGTATTCACAAGGTGTGCTATCATGTAATAATGCCGTATTGTCCTAAGATTTTACACTAGTTTAAACATTTTTTTGTTGCCTTCCATATAAAAAAAGTACTAATATATTACAACTCTGAAAGCTATGTTTATTGAGGTTTCGAAATCAAACAGCTGTCTCTTATTTGCATTTATTTATCTTGTAAATTTTAGTTGTACAATTTTAGGACAATATTACAATATGACATAATACCACACCTTGTGAATACCCTAATTATAAATCAATTTTAAAATATGAGTACATCAATTTCAAAATTGTTGCAATCTCTATTGTTTTTTATGAAAAAATCGAATAATTTTGTGAACCAATGCGAGACAAAGATAAAATAAGTTGGTAGCCCTGTTTAAAACGCAAGTAATGAGTAGCGGATGCGTTGAATATCTATAAGATGTTTACTATATGCATTCAAAATATCTCAAGTCAAATATGTATAAAAACATCAACAACGACAACAAGAACAACAACTACAACGGCGTGTACAAACATTAAACATAAAATGTTAAATTGCAGCAATAATAATACTAATAATCATATGAGTGGCCGCATTTGTTGCTGCTCTCTCTGTGAAAGCATTGCATGCAGCGTCATTTATAAAATGTATCTAGATACAATTAAAGAAACTTGCAGCTGCAAGTACATAAAAACATATGCGTTGCAACACAAACACACACACACACACACACACACACACACACACACACACACACATAAACTCACACGTTTTATATAGCATAAATTTTAATATAATTACGCGTAGTGCAGAGCGGCAGATAAAAGCCTTAAAATAAGCAAAATTAATGAGCAAAAATATAGTTTAAGCAACGTAAACTTGGACAATTTTCGATAAAAATCACACGCAGCAATTAAAAAACAACATTAATTATATGAAAACATGCTGTTTGCTGCTCCTACCGGCAGCGTCTTCAGCTAGGGATTAGCATTAATGTTGTTGTGTTTATTGTTGCTGTTGGTGTCTTTTTTTTATGTTAAGTGCATTTTTTCATATTTTTGCAATATTTTATTTGTAATATATTAAAAATTATAATTGAACACATGTCTGCAATTGTTAGCAGCAACGGCAAAAGCAACAGCAACAGCAATGGAAATAGCTGCAACAATCTGTGATGATGTAGTGTCTACGCGGTGAGCACAGCATACGTTAACTATAGCTGCAGCCACAACAACAAAAACAACAACAAAAACAAGAACAAGTAGCTTACTCATGCCTCCTGTTCGAAGTTATAACAAATTAAAAACAAATGCTTGAAATCTTCACTTCTTCTGTCAGAGCTGCATATTTTTTTCTTCCCCCACTTCCGACCACACCACAGTGATGTACACTTTAGAACAGCAATAAAATATAATTATTTATAATATTTGTTGACTTTATATGATTTAAATACAAATTCTAAATGTTTGATAGTTTAAATCATACTTGATTTTAAATACAAATTCTAGTTGTTTGATAGTTTAAAATCGTTTATTGAGCTTAAGGTCAAAGTTAGAACAATTAATTGTTCTAACGAATTTTTCCAAAGAAACAACAACAACAACAAAGTTTTTTCAATATGAAAAGGAAAAAATCACTAGCTGATCTGATTGCAATTTCTACTCTGCTAAAAGCGTCATCAGAAATCTTTGTGATACCCGTGCAAGCGCGCGCTAACGCACTGCACCATCGGGGCGATGAGATTTGAAGCGTCAATTTCTCAGTTTTTCCTCCATTTCATAATGTCACATTTGTTGTTGTATTTCTGTTTTACTTTAGTTTCTATGCTTATGTTATTATATGTAGTCCAACAGCCTGCTGGAAGTCTGCACTAACAAAGCATGTTTACTGAAGTTGTTTTTAGAATTTTTGCTGATTTTGTTTTCAGCTGTTTCCGTTTGGTCGAGCTCTACCATTTGATTAAAGTTTTTTCTAAATGACCTCTATATTAATTATGTTGACTTTATATGATTTAAATACAAATTCTAAATGTTTGATAGTTTAAATCATACTTGATTTTAAATACAAATTCTAGTTGTTTGATAGTTTAAAATCGTTTATTGAGCTTAAGGTCAAAGTTAGAACAATTAATTGTTCTAACGAATTTTTCCAAAGAAACAACAACAACAACAAAGTTTTTTCAATATGAAAAGGAAAAAATCACTAGCTGATCTGATTGCAATTTCTACTCTGCTAAAAGCGTCATCAGAAATCTTTGTGATACCCGTGCAAGCGCGCGCTAACGCACTGCACCATCGGGGCGATGAGATTTGAAGCGTCAATTTCTCAGTTTTTCCTCCATTTCATAATGTCACATTTGTTGTTGTATTTCTGTTTTACTTTAGTTTCTATGCTTATGTTATTATATGTAGTCCAACAGCCTGCTGGAAGTCTGCACTAACAAAGCATGTTTACTGAAGTTGTTTTTAGAATTTTTGCTGATTTTGTTTTCAGCTGTTTCCGTTTGGTCGAGCTCTACCATTTGATTAAAGTTTTTTCTAAATGACCTCTATATTAATTATGTTGACTTTATATGATTTAAATACAAATTCTAAATGTTTGATAGTTTAAATCATACTTGATTTTAAATACAAATTCTAGTTGTTTGATAGTTTAAAATCGTTTATTGAGCTTAAGGTCAAAGTTAGAACAATTAATTGTTCTAACGAATTTTTCCAAAGAAACAACAACAACAACAAAGTTTTTTCAATATGAAAAGGAAAAAATCACTAGCTGATCTGATTGCAATTTCTACTCTGCTAAAAGCGTCATCAGAAATCTTTGTGATACCCGTGCAAGCGCGCGCTAACGCACTGCACCATCGGGGCGATGAGATTTGAAGCGTCAATTTCTCAGTTTTTCCTCCATTTCATAATGTCACATTTGTTGTTGTATTTCTGTTTTACTTTAGTTTCTATGCTTATGTTATTATATGTAGTCCAACAGCCTGCTGGAAGTCTGAAAAAACTTTAATCAAATGGTAGAGCTCGACCAAACGGAAACAGCTGAAAACAAAATCAGCAAAAATTCTAAAAACAACTTCAGTAAACATGCTTTGTTAGTGCAGACTTCCAGCAGGCTGTTGGACTACATATAATAACATAAGCATAGAAACTAAAGTAAAACAGAAATACAACAACAAATGTGACATTATGAAATGGAGGAAAAACTGAGAAATTGACGCTTCAAATCTCATCGCCCCGATGGTGCAGTGCGTTAGCGCGCGCTTGCACGGGTATCACAAAGATTTCTGATGACGCTTTTAGCAGAGTAGAAATTGCAATCAGATCAGCTAGTGATTTTTTCCTTTTCATATTGAAAAAACTTTGTTGTTGTTGTTGTTTCTTTGGAAAAATTCGTTAGAACAATTAATTGTTCTAACTTTGACCTTAAGCTCAATAAACGATTTTAAACTATCAAACAACTAGAATTTGTATTTAAAATCAAGTATGATTTAAACTATCAAACATTTAGAATTTGTATTTAAATCATATAAAGTCAACATAATTAATATAGAGGTCATTTAGAAAAAACTTTAATATTTATAATATTTTTAGACAGAGTCATCACCAACACTTACAAACATTGTTCTTTTAGCTTTCGCTATCTGCATTTAATATAAAATACACTCAAAATAATTCCTGATCCATTTTAGGAAAAAAAATTTTCGTAAAAAATTATTGTTTATTGTTTAAAATTATTAATACGTTCTGTAGTTCAAGTGAACTAGAGGCTAACGCATTGCCAAGACTAATATAACATCGAAATAATAGTATTGAGAAAACATATGAATTAAGTGACGTTACACAAAACAATTACAATGTTATAGAAAACTGAAATAAAAGAAAATGTAAATAAATAAAAACCATATTACTATATAAACAATAAGCATAGATAAACAGAAGAAATAAATTACTTTGATTTAAAGAATTAGGAGAATAATGAACTTAAAATTAATTCTTAAGATTTACGAAACTTTGTGTGAGGAAGAAAAATGAGAATATAAAAAAAGTATAGAAAAACAAATAATCAGCAACCAAAGATAAATAAACATATACAAGCGTGGCAAAAATATTCGATATCAATTATTGGCCAACATGAAGCATAGAGTTAATATCACAGAAATTGGATTCTATTAGCCAAGATTTAATTTTTTATAGAAAGCGTGATTTGCAACGGACGAGTCTTAATTCAAGTGGTAGAATGTTGAAGAGTATCGAAGGAAATGCTGCAAGTGATGCAAGCGCGTCGGAAGCTAATTTCATCTGATCAAAACTGTCTCACTCTACTGTGCCTGATCGACTTCTCTAAAGCGTTTGATTCAGTCAATCATTCACTTCTTTGTGATAAGCTAAGAAAATTCTTTAAGTTTAGTTCTAGTTCTGTAAATCTAATATCTAACTATTTGGAAGGTAGGATGCAACGGTTTAAAGTAGGAAATGTTTATTCGTCTCTTAGAGCAGTTCATACTGGAGTTCCTCAAGGGTCTATCCTAGGTCCACTCCTCTTCACTATATTTATTTCAGACGACGTTCAACTCTATCTATCGCGACCTACCGGGCTCTTAGAAGACTTGACGTATAGAATGAACTATGACTTGACCTCGCTGAATATTTGGGCTAATAAAAACTTACTTCTTATTAATCCCTTAAAATCTAAAGTACTTCCTATTGCTAGGAGTAACTCATGCTTCATTGATATCCCTCCCCTGTTTATTGGAGCTCAGCGACTTGAATTTGTGTTTAAAGTAAAAAAATCTAGGATTCATAATTAACTCTAACCTTACTTGTATAGACCACATAAACAACACTACAGGGAAAATTTATGGGACTTTACGTTACTTACGCACTTCTTCAAACTTGACACCTCTTGAAACTCGTCGCAGACTAGTGGTACAATTAATAATGCCCCATATTGCATTTTTTGACGTCGTATATAGTCAGCTTGATTCAAACTCACAGCATAAACTTCTTGTGGCATTTAATAACGCGGCTAGGTATGTATATGGAGTCAACCGATATGATCACATTTCTTTAAGAAGTAAAAACATTCTTGGTTGTGGCTTATTTGAATATTTGAGCATTCGAAACACTATATTTTTACACAAAATTATCCACACCCATAGCCCAGAATATCTTTTTTTAAAACTCCAATTTTTTCAGTCTGAGCGGTCAACTTACCTAATTGTTCCTAGACATAACTACCTAAATAGTAGCAGATTCTTCTTAAACAAATAATCTCTCGAACCAGCTTTAAAAATGCCATTTTTAATTATTACAAAACTTTAAATCAATAAACCTATAATTCTATTTTATGCTATTTTTCTAATCTCATCTATGCTTTAATCTTAGCTATCTTCCTCTTTATAATTTACTTATTTTTAATTGTCGTGTGTATTACTTGAAAGTCAATAAGACCCTTTATTGTAATTAAATATTTGTTTAATTTTTAATGTTTCATATTGTATTTTTTATATGTTTGCATTTCCTTTAAAATTTTATTGTTAATTGAAATATTTCTATTGTAATGTTAGTTTTAAATTACTTTTTATAAACTCAATATTCATGTTTAATGTATACTATAAAAGACTTAGTCTTAATGTACACCATAATAAATAATAATAATAATAATAAAAAATCTGGGGGGGCAGTACAAATGGGGGAGCAAAAAAAAAAATCACCAAAATTTCTTAAAAGATACATGAATATGAATAAAAATGTTTTTTATTTTAGTTAAAAAAAAAATATAAAACTAAATAAAAAGATATTAAAATTATGTTGATTTTATATAATTTAAATACAAATTCTAGTTGTTTGATAGTTTAAAATCGTTTATTGAGCTTTAGGTTAAAGTTAGAACAATTAATTATTCTAACAAATCTTTTCAAAGAAACAACAACAACAACGTTTATTCAATATGAAAAGGAAAAAAATCACTAGTTGATTTTATTGCAATTTCGGCCCTGCTAAAGGCTTCATTAGAAATCTTTGTGATACCCGTGCAAGCGCGCACTAACGCACTGCACCACAGAGGCAATGAGATTTTAAGTGTCAATGTCTCAGTTTTTCTCCCATTTCATATTCTCACATTAGTTGTTGTATTTTTGCTTTACTATAGTCTTTATGCTTATGTTATTATTTATAGAGTCCAACAGCCTGCTGGAAGTCTTCCACTAACAACGCATGTTTACTGAAGTTGTTTTTAGATTTTTGCTGATTTGTTTTCAGCTGTTTCTGTTTGGTCGTGCTCTACCATTAGATTAAAGTTTTTTCCTAAATGACCTTGTTATTTATTATGTTGATTTTATACGATTTAAATACAAATTCTAAATGTTTGATAGTTTAAATCATACTTGATTTTAAATTTTTTCATATCCTTCTCTTCGTACTGCTTTCTCTTTTCACACAGTTTTAGTCCGTAATGTGCTCTTGCATTGTGTAAACGTTTTGCTAAGCTTGGCTCAGAGCAAGTGTTTTTTTTTGTGACAAAACTAAAAACACACTACGTAGCTGCGACGTAGATTACCTTTTATATTTTGGTGCTTATGGTGTTTCGCTATATTTTACTACTCTACATTGCGTTTTAGAGCCTCAAAATGTCTCACAGGGACTATTATCGAATGCTTCAATTTAAAAAGTTTTAGCAGAGTGTGACAATAATGATTTTGAAAAGCTAAGTGAAAAAAAGTCTGCTGAACTTTCCGAGCGACCACAAAAGAGAACATCCCTAATGTTCTCTATGATAATGACACTACAAGAGTCAAAAATGTCAAAAAAGACAACAAACGAATTTACTTAACATTCAGATAACCAAACCTTCACTTCACATTTACAAGTACACTTACTTTGTATTGTATTTCTACTTGTTAATATTGGGTTGGGGAAAAAGTATTGGGTGTTTGTTTAGTAAGAATAAACAACATTTTATTTAAAAAAAAATGATTTTATTAATCGACCTAAAGCTCAATAAACGATTTTAAACTATCAAACAACTATAATTTGTATTTAAAATCAAGTATGATTTAAACTATCAAACATTTAGAATATGTATTTAAATCATATAAAAGCAACATAATAAATAACAAGGTCATTTAGAAAAAACTTTAATAAAATTTCAAAATTTCATTATTTTTAAAAGTTTTTCCAATTTCGATATTAGAGATCATTTCTTAAAGGATCTTTCATATGGTTTTATGAAAATATAAGAAATAATTGTTGCTTTTTTAATGCAAGACTAGGTATGTATATCTTTACATGGCTTAAATGCAATAAGGTACAAAATGTTATATCCATTTAAATTCTTCCAAAATGTTTCTTTCTGTCCTTGCGAGAAACAAACTCTTTCACCACCTCCATCGAATTCAATTCTTCGGTTTTAACGTTGTGAATGTGCATAAAAGCCGCATGAGTGAGTCGTTTCTGTGTCAAAGTTGCTCAAAGATATGTTTTAATTCGCCTTTTTGCACTAAAAGGACGCTCAGATGAAACTGCTGATGCAGGCACAGTCAAAACCAAAGCAACAAGTTTTTCAACTTCATTCCATAGTTTTTTCAGTCCGAATTTTTTTCAAATTGGAATTGCAGTAGAAACTCTACATTTTGTTCTATCTTTTTGCAAACACAGAGAAAGAAAATGATTATCTGAAAGCATGCTTATGAAGAAGAGAGAAAGAAGAGCAAAATATATTATACAAAAATATTATCGTTGTAAAAAAACTGATTTTTTTAAAATAGCTTTTCAAGTATTCTTTTTTAATTGTTTATCTAGCTAAATAAGTGGGGGAGGGCAACTGCCCCCTTGCCTCCGCTTGCTGCGCCAATGAAGTTTAGAGTGAAAGATACCAAAGTAGATATTAGTAAGTTGTTTTAACGAGCAAAAACGTTTTAAATGATACAATTGTCTCGCAGTAAACAATAAGCATTTTTTAGGGCGTTAGTATGCTCAAACCAGTTCAATTTCCAATCGAGCAATATGCAAAGATATTTAAATGATTTTACGCAAGACATTTTTTTTTTTGGTTTTTTTGAATTCGCCCGGAGGTATTAAATCTTCCAAAGATACATATACCCGAGCAATACGCATGCTCGATTTACATTCTAGATCCACATTAATTGGCTTTTCAGCGGAATTTAAAAATTTAATATATATAAAACGCGTGTTTAAGTATATTTAATTCTATATAAATAAGCAATATCGAATGAAATGATAGTGATTATCAATTTAAGGTACTCGAACAACAATCCTGATTTCAAAAACAATCCAAAGCTTTATACTCATTTTAACTGGTTTGCGGTCATTGTCCAACCCAAGGACCTACTTGGAAATGAGATAATTCTCAAAACCACCAAATCATAATCCCAATTAGTTGCATATGCATTTGGGACAACGCAGCGATAAACCTGTGTGGAAAAGAGATATACTATGGCGCACCAATCCAGGTGATAGTGTGAGTTTAGTCTAATTTAAAATTAAAATGTTGAATAATTAAAAAGCAAGTTTTGAAAATCGATTCATATTTGATGGTGCTTACTTTATAAAGCATAATATTGAGACAAAATGGAGAAACAGAACAATCTCAATTACCGATATTACATTGTTATAAAACTGCGTTAGGTATAGTAGGATGAAGTTAAATTGATTTAATTACTTAAATGTAATATAATTTTCCGTTTTACGACGTCTACCGAATCAGAAAAATTAATCATGTTGAAGTTATTATTACGAGGCATCCATTTGTATGAAATTATTTTTCATTATTAACCGGAAGGATTGTACTTTCAAATAAAAAAAGAAATTTGAGAAAATATTTAGTAGTTTTTTTTATAGAATTTAAAAAAAAAGAAAGTTATTTGGCGGACCCTTTATATTGTGATGGTGATATCTCTTGCAAATAGTAAATTTTGAAAAATTATCGTTATTTTGAAATCGAACTTATGACGATATCTTATGACGAAAAGTTGTTGGTAAACACTGAGCGGCAAACTGAAAATAGAAAAAGAGTAATTTTTCCTCTTTCTACGCTCATCTGAGAACTCATATCACAGTGTAGGTCAAAAGGTCATAATGAAAACGTTGTATTTTGACCACTGGCAGACTCTGGTTAAATGGACGAATTTTTTTACAAATCTTCTCTCGACCTGCATGTAATCAAAGTTTAATTAAAGCCAACCGATTCAACGCGATTCAGTGTCATATAAAGCGTATAACATTGTATCTTACCCTTTTATAATTAAATTTTTATTAAATTTAATTTCTTTGTTGCTTCTTTCGTTGAGTGCCTTTGCTATGTCATAAGGCTGAATTGGCTTTAATTAATCTTTTATTGCTGTGTTCGGCATAAATTTGCTAAATTTTATATAAGTATTCACAAACACACACAATCCACACACACAATCTTAGCAACATTAAAATATAAATCCATAAACAAACTTTAAAATTTATCATAAACACTAAGAAGGCAATTAAAAAACAAGTCTTGATAAAAACCATAAAGAATGTAGAAATAAAAAATAAATGCACTATAAACAATAATGACGACGGCCAGCAACAATGTTGCAAAAAAAAAAATAAATACTTGCGGTACGGTGTGGTGCAGTTTTGTTGGTTGCTATTAAAGACCATAAGAGTGACTTTTAAGCCAAAAAAACAGGGTGGAAACGGATATATAACAGGGTGTTAACTTCTATATTTCTAACATGTTCTTCCACTGTCTTGTTCTTTTACACACTATGAATATTTATTCGTATTCTTATTTTGAAGTTAACTGCAACCAAAACAATTTCATTTGCATACTTATTATTACTTTTATTTTTTTTTCAATCAACAACACTATTTTCTGTCAACTTTAATTAAAGAAAATACAAATTTATTTTTATCTTATTCATTTTCACTTTGCATATCATTAGTTTAACCATTAAATCGTTGTAATAATAATAATTTTTATAATGTTTCCGCAACAAAGTTTCACAACTTTATGACAGCCTCAGCAGCACTCAAGACCATATGAAATGACGTTCATTATTGGCGTTGCACATATTGCATTTTCTTTCGGAACAACTTGCAATGCAACTTTTTTTTTGTCTTGCAGCAATTTTATTGCTGCAGCAGCATGCAGCAGTAAAGCAATTTAATAACTCCAGCAACATTGCTTTTTTCTAGATTTGCTGTAATGCAATAATAAAGTTTGATTCCTTTTCTTTTACAAACCATTAAGAGACCCACATAAAATTAGGGAGGAAAAAAAATATGTAAGGAAATGTTGCTTCGCACGCATGTTAATAAATTTAATGATACATTTTTATATTTTTGAACAATGTTGCCACTTTGGAGTGCATTTTAAGTGTTTCATTTTTATATGGAATATAAATGGAGCGTATTCCTGTGCTTAGAGAACTTTAATTATTGATAAAAGAGTCAGTTTGAGGCAGTTTAAAAGGGAAGAAGGCCTGTTTTGCCTTAAGTCAGTTATAGCCTGCAATCCTAAATATATCTCAGAACATTGCTTTTCCTAACTATTTGAAATTGGTTTTAACGACAAGTTAATACAGCTGTTTAACATTTATTTGGTTTTCTTTTCAAATTTGATATATATCCTTTAACTGATATATAAAGGTTGTAGGTCTAACCTGAGACTGTAATTTCTTCATATTTTCCCCTTATTAACCATTTTTTTTATTCAAATACTACTTTAAATTATTTTGAATTTATTAAAACATTGTACTATAGGTCATTTGACCAATTTTTGTGGCAACAATTAATAACAGACAAACTGAAAGGATTGTTACATAAAAAATGTTCGTTTTATGAAAAAATTTGCTAGTAGAATAGTTAGGAGAAGAAAAATTTTTCAAAATTTAACCTTTGTCTGTCACAGCTACCAAGTGCATTGGCGTCGGAAGCGGGGGGAAAGGGGGCAGTTGCCCCACTTTTTTAGCTAGATAAACAATTTAACAAGAAAACTTCAAAAATTATTCAAAATATCAGTTTTTTTACAACGATAATATTTTTGTATTATATATTTTCCTCTTCTTTCTCTCTTCTTCATAAGCATGCTTGCGGATAATCATTTTCTTTCTCTGTGTTTGCAAAAACATAGAACAAAATGTAGAGTTTCTACTGCAAACCCACCACTTCAGTTTAAAAGCACCCTTAAGTATGTAGCTTAATGCTTGCTAATTTTGCAACTCTGGTAAGAAAAAATTTGACATGTTCTTAGGGGCTTTCCATATAGGACGACATGTTGTACGATAAGTTAGGTGGAAAACTAATGGGACTATTTGATTGAGCGTTCGAACGATCCAACTTGTATAGCAACATCATTAATTGCAAGCTCTCAAGCAGAACACATCCGGCTAATAGCTAAGCAACTTTTAGATGCCCTAACAATTGAGCAGTAATTTTACATAGTTGTACAATATTGTACAATCGGCAGAAAAAAACCACAAAATTCCGACTATCGTTTTAGCTTACGCATGGTACTACATGTTGTACAATCTGCCATATTGGTCCAATGTTTTGGACCATGCGAAAGCCCCTACTGTGAATTAGCTGATGAAAATCCACCTCGACGCTTTGAAGAAACATCAAATCCGGTTCCTTCAGTACAGTTGTCGTTATATGACCGGCTACGAAAAGATTATTTCGAAATTTTAGATCTTCTCTCAAATGAGATAACGGCTAGATTCGATCAAACAGGTTGATATTTTACTTTTTTTTTATTTTTGCAAGTTTACACCAGCTTCACTCAACCGACTCACTTCGATTTAACATTCGGTGAGTCGGTTGAGTGAAGCTAGTGCAAACTGGCACTTTGTAAATCTTATTGTATATTTAAACAGATCTTGACACTCTGGAATCGTTGGAAAATATTGTAATCGAAGCCTTCAACGGAAAAGTGCCTTTTGAACAAAATCTAAAAACAAAGCTTGATCTTTATGCAGATGACTTTTTTGCAGATGAAATTGCTGAAGCAATTGCCTGGCCAAACACCTTGAAATTGTAGTGGCATTGTATCCCAATTTGCGAAAAATTCGGTAACTGTAAAAAAACTATTAAATGAAGTTGAAAAACTTATTGCTTTGCTTTTGACTGTGCCTGCATCAGCAGCTTCATCTGAGCGTTTTTTTAGTGCACTAAGACGACTAAAACGTACCCAGTGGGCAAAAGCAGGCCTTTGAAGCGCTTCTAGCAGGCCATCATATGGATTTCTTAGCCCTTCCGTGCTCGTTTCCGAGCCCATAAGCTTTTTTATATGAAACGAGAAAATTTTCTAGGCCTTCCGCTCTCGCGACTCTAAAGAAGCCTGCTATAGAATGTACATTAGAAAGAAAAGCAATATAAATATCAACTTGAAATAAAAAAACTTATGACAAATTCCAGATTTGAACCAGAGTCCTATCGTCTGGCGGTCTGGCATCTTACCCACTCGTCCACCTCAGTAGCTAACAAACGTCAGCTTATTTTGCATCATTACAAATGAAAGTAAGTTTTCGGGAGCGCGGTTTCGCAACCCAGCTCGGCCCAAAAAAAATTTTTTTTTTGTATTTTTTTTTAAAATCTACATTGTTTTACAAATTTTTCTGTCCATTTAAAAATTTTTTGGGAATTTTTTTGTAAATTTCTTCATACAAAAATAATAGAAAAGACTAAGAATTTTTCCATATAAAAGTTTTCATATAATGTGATATGCAATGTGTTAGATTTCGGAGACCTGGGTTCGCGTCACAACTCGGACAAAAAAAAATTTTTTTTTGTTTTTTCTTTAAGATTTGGTTTTTTTTAATTGATCTGATCATTTATAATTTTTTAAAAATTTTTTAAAAATTTTTTTATATAAAATAACAGGAAAAGACTCCAAACCTTCAAAAGGTAGGCCTTACAGAAGCACTCATCAATGCAGCGATCATGGAAGGTATATTGACGCCAATAAGAGCACTACTAGCATGCATTCTTTTGCGTATCGCTAGCTAAAATGTCCACTGGGATCTTCGAGCAACTATGACACAGAAACGACTCACTCATGCGGCACTTATACACATTCACAAAGATAAAACCGAAGAATTGAATTTGATGGAGGTGTTGAAAGAGTTTGTTTCTCGCAAGGAAAGAAAGAAACATTTTGGAATAATTTAAATTGATTTAACTTTTTGTTCCTTATTGCATTTAAGATATACCCAGTCTTGCTTTATAAAAGCAACCATTATTTCTTATATTTTCATATTACCATATGAAAGATCCTTTAAAAAATGATCTCTAATATTGAAATTGGAAGAACTTTTAAAAATAATGAAATTTTAATATTTTTTATATATTTTTATATTTTTTTATTTTAAACTAAAATAAAAAATTTGTTTATTCACATTCATGTTTCTTTGAAGAAATTTTGGTGAACTTTTTTGCACCACCATTTGTACTGCCCCTCCAGATGAAATTAGCTTCCGACGCGCTTGACCAAGTGGGACATTTTGTGGAATTTTTTTTTAAATTTTTTAATAAGAACTTTTTAAATTTAGCTTTACAATTCATTATCTAAAGTGATTTCATTTAATTCATTTTGATATGTGTAGCTGAACAGTATGTTCAAACTATCTTCATATTCATCGGAACTCTCGTTCAATTCCTCAGATACTTCTGGAGTACACAGCATGTCAAGAACTTCTCGTGGAAGTTGCACGCGTCTTCTCTCTTCCACTCGTCTCTTCAAACATACTGATGAAATGAGCGGATCAGACATATCCAGAGCCCTATAAAAAACATCCGAAAGATTATTTTTGCGGCTATTTTTGCATGCATGATGCAGTCTATCGGACTTATATAGCTTGTTGCATGACTCAGCAGCGTCTTCTGCGAAACAGCCTACCGGCAGTATAGTATTATCAATAATTTCTTTTGAGTGAATTAACACTTTGTGTACTGTAGCAGTCATTGGGAGCCAAGGGTATTTAATTATTGTTATTTTGGCAGTATTGTGGCAAAAATCTTTAAATTTTTCTATATTTAACGAAAATTGGCAGCATATGGAAATAAGAACGATTTTTCAGGAATATATCAGCTCTACATCTATGCCAGTTATTTCAGAGAAGACACAATGATCCGTAAAAGCTCGACGGGCAGTATTCCCATCATTAGTGCTGCCAAAACCACCCCTTTTTGGCTTAACTACTTGGAGGTCCATTTTTTTCCCAAAATAACTTTTGCGTTTCTAATTTTCTTTCGGAAAAAGCCTTGTGATCGTTACCTTCCTTTGGGTGGAATTTTTCGCTCCTAAAGTCTGTAATGCTCATGAAGTCCTTGGGAGTTGCTTTGCAAATTGAACACGCTTGACTGGTTTTTGTATTGGTTAAAATGTTCAACACTTTACCATCAATTGCAGTGAGGAACATGTTGAAATGAATTTTAATAATTTTTCCCCCATAGATTTCAATTTTCAAATTAATTTGCTATTTCAACTCCAAGTTTTCTTGCAAAATTTTTTCTTTTGTTTCTTTAACAAAATCCAGTTTTATGGGTCGACAAAACCTTACGGATTGAGGTGTGCAATTATCACACAAAGTTGTTCCAACCGAATCTATAAGTCATAGTGGGGTCATTGTGGTTGCATACAGAGATACATTAAGGAGTAGATGGTTCTTGAAATCCCTGCTTATAAGATGAATGTTCCGTGCTGCCATCGAATCCATAGCTATTTTTATTTTCAGTTATTAATGACGCTATAACCTCTTTCTGTATTGCAAAGATTCTTTTTGTAGTATGCTCCAACATTTGAAGAGAAAACATTGCCTTAATTTCACTTATTTCAATGCAATCTGCGGATATATATCACAATTTCTAATTTTGCTTTCACTTCTTATGCTCAGATATTGCTCTTCTGTGAAATTTTTCTCTAACAAAAAGGCTAGTGCTTCATCTACAGTTAAGCGAACTGGCGTATTTTCTGGCCTTGTTGGACTAGCTAGTGTTTCTTTAAGAACTGCTACCATATCTTGTTGATTTTGCTTTCAAGCCGATGTTGAAGCTGCACGAACTAACTCTGTTTCATAGCATTGACTTTTCGAAAGATCCTCTGCATCTTTCCTCTTTGTTTTTTCTGATTTCTCAAGATACTCTTTCTTTGGACGCCCTATTAAAGATGTAGATGATTTCTTGAAGACTGTTTAATTGCAAAAATAAATTCAGTCTTTAGCTACTGTTCATTTTGCTTCTGAAAGACGTCTATCTTCCGGTGAGAACTTTCCCATCTAACTGATAAATTCTTACAAAAATTTCGCATTTTCTCTTTCAATGAAGCCAATTCCTCATTCAAAACATTGCAGTATTCAACTTGATCAAACATAAAATTGTAAACAGCACCATTCTTCTCTTCTTTCCTTTATTCATTGAACCAAACTTTCACAAGTTTACTATAATGCAAACGGAGGCTGCCTACGGAAAAATGACATTTCTCAATAAACGCAAAAAATCGCAACATGAAATTGACGAATTAAACTCAAAATTCTTCACTTTACACGTTTCTGATAGTCTAAACACGGCCGAATACGGCCAAAATTTTTAAAGCTTATCCTTATAATTATAATTATAGGTTATGTCAGAAGTATGAGTTCTTTTCACCAACAAAAAACTTTTTTAACAAAATCTTTCTCTTAAACTATTAACCACTTACTATCACTTTCCTTTTCCATATTTTATTGAAATTAGTGTTGTTTTTTAATTATTGAAAACAACTTAAAAATTCAACAAAAAATCACTGCGTATACTGCGTTCAACACGTTGCTCACAAACAATGACTTCGACAGCCTGCTAAACAGTCGCCGTTTATTTTTTACAAAAACAAAACTTGCCGTTATTTGATCTGATGTTTTTTTTATCAAATACCAACAACAAAAAATGTATTCTTACAAGTGCGAATAATAAATTTTTGCCACAAAAATGAACCAAATTACCTATAGTGCATTGTAATTATTGTTACGGCATTTGTAGTGCAATGGACAGTAGCGTAACTATATTTAGAGCGCCCGCCCGCAGGTTTCTAAAAGCGCCCTGCTGGATACTTTTTGCTATTTGTTTTTTCAGAGTACATTTTTTGACACTTCACTGGTGATTTGTAACATGTGGCAAAGCCGAAAATGCTCAGTAAGGTTTGCCATCTTACCACGAATAAACTAACAAATGAACAGCGCTTGCAAATCATTGAATTTTATTATCAAAATTCGGGTTCTGTGAGAAAAATATTTTGCAAATTACGCCCATTTTATGGTCGTCAAAATCGACCCATCGAACAGGTTATTCAAGCTATTGTGACCAAATTTTGCACCAGTTTAACTTTATTGGACATTAATTCACCAACCCGTATTCGGAGAGTGCGTACCGAGGAGAATATTGCTGATGTATCGGTCAGTGTGAATGAAGATCGCGATATGTCAATTCGTCGCCGTTGTCAACAATTGATCTTGTGTTATTCGACCATGTGGAAGATTTCACGTAAAGACCTCGGTATGAAACCTTACAAAATACAGCTGATCCAAAAACTGAAGCCGGGTGACCAACCACAACGTAGTTTGTTTGGTGAATGGCCCTTAGAAAAGTTGGATGAAGATAAACTTTTTATTGAAAAACTTTCTTCAGCGACGAAGCTTTTTTTGACCAAAATGGAAGAATTTGACTTGGTATAAATGAAGTTACAACAAGATGGTGACACATGCCACACGGCACGCGATACCACGTACCTATTGAGAGCCGAGTTCCGTGAGCAATTAATCTCACGGCTTGAAGTAGTCATTGGCCGCCAAGATCATGTAATTTCACCCCACTAGACTTTTTGTGGGGCTACGTAGAGTCTCTCGTGTACAGGGACAAGCCAGCGACAATTGCAGACCTGGAACACAACGTTAAAGCTGTCATTGGTGAGATACCGGGCGAAATGCTGGAAAAGTATGCCAAAATTGGAGCTTACGGAGGAACACCTCAGGCGTAGTCGCGGGAAGCATTTACATGAAATATTTTAATATTTTTTAAAAAGTAATTGGCAGGCATTAATGTATCGCTCCAAATAAATATTTTATTCATTTTTGCAAGTTTCTTTTTTCACTTTTAAAAAACCATACGCTTAAAAAAAATCACCCTTTATACCATCAGTAGCTGACTTACTGAAAATATGAAAGTAAATATTCACGGTAAGAAATCTTGGAATAAATCTTAATTACAGAGATTTTTAAAACAAAGAGCTTTCAAATTTATACTTCTCAATGGATTACAAAATTTTTAAATTTATTTTGTAATACATTTTAATATAGTTCATATATTACAACGATATTTTATACCCTTGGTATCAATTCGATACTATGGTGAATATTGTATTTTATTTCGAAGACATGTATTATATTTTAATAAAATTTTGTATTAAATTTCAATGCCTTGGTATTAATTTGATGCTATGGCTAGTATCATAACTAATTTTTAATACAGAATCTGTATGAAAACGAATAAAGCATTCAATTTTAATACATATTTTTTTAAAAAATCAGTTTTAATATTTGGCCAGTATTTAGTTTTAATACAATTTTTTTGTGGTCATATATGTATTAAAAGTATTAAAATTTATTCCAAGATTTCTAATCGTGTTAGTGACGCGTAAATCGACTTCGACCATAATTAAATTTTACTCAATGAAAAAAAATATTTTAGTTTATCATGATTTTTTTTTGGAAACAAACGTCGTTCTCCACTTAATTTATCATTTTCATCTAGGGACTTGAGGACGCCCCTGGCATAGTTGCGCCCGACCGCAATGCGGGCTTTGCGGGCCCGCTTTTTACGCCACTGGCAAAGGATCCTATCTAGATGTCGAATGTGAGCTCGTAAGTGTTTCTAGTTCCTTAGATATTTCTTCGTGGCGAACAAAGAACTGAACCTCAAGCGTATTTTTGACGAAAAGTGGAATGTTTGCGAAGGTTTTCGGATTGACATTTTCCCTTTATTTTTGACACCGCACGCGTGATTCATAACATGTGGCAAAGCCAAAAATGTTAAGTAAGGCTTCCCATTTTACCATAAATAGACTAAGAAACGAATAGCACTTGCAAATTATTGAATTTTATTATCAAAATTCGAGTTAAAAAAAGTTGGATGATCCACTTTTTTATCGAAAAATTGTCTTCAGCGACGAAGCTCATTTTTGGCTCAATGTATACGTCAACAAAACCGATTTGCCGAATGTGGTTTCAAGAGCAGCAAGAGAACCCGCATAAATGCTAAAATAAATTAAATAGATTAAAAACAGTCAAGCGGAAAAAACTACTTTAAATAAAATCAAAGAATATAAAAGAGAAAAGTTAAAAATTAAAGTGATTTACTTTAACATTAATAAAATTGTCTTGTAATGAAAAGATCGAACCTTTTTATTTATCGTCTCATCAAAGACTAACTTTCTTACTGAATTCTTACAAATTTGGATGTAAGGAAAAATACACAGATTAGTAAATCATACTTGGCGCTTCACTTTAAGCTTACGAAGGTGCATTGATACACTTAAAATACACTTTAGCAATATCATGGTGTCAAGTGATAAGTGTGTAGGTTATTTATTTGAGTAAATCACATCCGTGAATTTTACTACAGTCTGAAAACTATCTTTTTTTTTAAAAGAAGATTGTCTAGTTAAAAAATTATCAATATGGGCCAAAGAAAGTATCGCTTCCTTCTTTAAAAAAATTATTAAGTAGAATTGGGAAAAATATGATGGCGTTTTAAAAGATTTTTGCTTTATAATATGGGTTTACTTGGATAGTGAATTTTATGCATAAGTGAGAACCGATAACCTATGGATATTATGTTCGTGGATATTATGCTTGAGGTTTTCACTCATGTAATCATTACTTAATGAAGCTTATCTTTCGTTTAGCGACTACTAATGAAGATTTTCTTAATGAAGGTTTTTTAATGATTTTTCAAAATTATTCAATATGATATAAAAATCTCTGTTTTAAAATAAGTAGGTTTATCATACATTTCAGTTTCGTTATGATCCAGGACAATTTTATGAAAGCCCGAAGTTATTGAAGGCAAATATGAAAGTTATTGAAATTTTTATCAAAACACAAGTACACTATCGCAAAGAACACCCTCAAAAACATATGATGTACTGGCTGCAGAAAGGTTTAATGCCAGAAACTACAAACATAACTATGACTAAAATTGAAGTAACACAAATCATAAAATTAGGAATGAGAAGCAACTTTGTAACAAAAAAATGACATATCACGAACAAAAAAAAACATACTTGAAATCACAATTATTTCATGAAAACATAAATACATATTACTGATATTTCTTTTTAATTTCTTTACACTTCATAATGTGTAAACGTAATGTCAATGACTTTACCTAACCTGTTTTTTTAGCAACCAGCCCGCCATCCACAGAGTCCAAGAGACCAACCAACAACGTATATAGTAGATGACAAATAAAGATGATTCCTGTTAACTAAATAAAAACGAATAAATAACTAAAAAGCGTTAAAACAAATAAATACTAAATAAAATAAATACATCTTTGAGTGTTGGCAACTCTGTATTGTTGAGTTGACGCACAGAAATGTGTGTTTATTTGCATAACGTTTTTTTATGGCAAGGCAATAAAACAACAACAGAAAACAAAGATATATTACAACAAGCATAGAACAAATATAAACATTATTAACTTGTATGTGCTTGAGAAAATTTTGTAAGCATCGCACCTTTCTAAATTCTAAAGAAAAGTTCTTACGAATTGTTAGAATGTAGCTACTTTATAGTACCTACATAAATAAATATATACTATGTTAAATAAAATAAAAATTAAAATTGGAAAATGGTTTAGCCAACTTTTTCTTTTGTACATGAAAATGATATGACAGCATGGGCGTAGCCGGGATTTTACTCAGGGGTAGTCATTTTTTGTTTCATGTAGCTGAGAAATAAGATTAATTTTTTTAAATATTGGCTTTATTGAGAAAAATATAAAAGTAAATTGGAAACGAAATTGAATTAAACGCGATTTAACAAAAGCGGAAATAAAACTATTCATCGGCGCGAATGTTCAGCAAAGCAATTTAAAAAATCATCATTCAGCTTCTCTTGTTTTCTCTTGCATCAAATTTATGTGCACGCTTTTAAGGAATAAAAACGCCGTTGTAATGATGATTTTAATAAGTCGAGATATGGTATGAACAGCGCCACCTTCCAACATTCGAAATGCAATGTTGCTGGATGGATTGTAAGCTGATTGAAGCGTGAAGCAGTATTCACTAAACTGGATGATTGGAGGATTGGTCTTTTCCACGAACTGGCAAGTTGTGAGATTCACAAAAAACTATAACCGAAATATCCTAAGACAAAACCATTTGATTTTGAAGGTATTGCTTGTGACCAGACAGCATCATTACTTCATCAAGCTGCTTCTACTGATCCTATGTGCCACTGACTTGGCTTCTACAATACTCATGCACATTCTTATATTTTGTGAAAGGGCTTTGTAAAGAGTGATCCTAAAACGGTTTAAATGTTTTTAGGTGGAAAAAGGGATCAGTACAAGCAAAATGCACCTTTTAATTTTTATGAGTATAATAACCACTGAGCATAGGTTTGTAGAAAATTTTGATCAAAATTTCAGTGAACCTATACAATCGTTTTCTGTTTAAAATCATAGATTTGAGGAGGAACCAAAGGGTATTTGAGCACTTGCAATTTCTGAGATGTACTCATAAGGGCACACCGGCCAACCCACTTGCCCAAGTCGTGTTCACAGAAACTGTCACTATTGCATGCGCTAGAAGAAACCGACGTAGATAGATTATTTTGCAATTAAAAGCTCGCAAGTGGGTGCAAGCATAGTAGAACTAGACAAGGTAGTGTTAGGGCTGAATTTGCTCTCTTTCTTAGTGACCATAACTGTCAAACTCAGCCATTTTGGTATTTTTGCTAATTTTTGCTTTCATACTGCATTCATATCAGGCCTGTAGCCAGGGTGGGGCAAGGGGGGCAAGGGAGGAATAGGAGGAAATGCCCCCTACTACAACCGTTAGCCCCCTGGCCAAATCAGACAACGAAAAACTTTAAATGAATAATTAATATGCATTTTGTAGATATATTTGTTTATTGCTTTAAAAATATTTTAGTTTAAAATAACAAAAAATATACACATTCACCCTATTCATGACATGAATATGTATATGAAATTTGTTTAACAAAACATTTTAGACAAATTGTTGCAATTATTTGCTACCAAAAAATAAGATTTAAATTTAAATAATTTTTTAACCCGCATCCATAGGAACTTTCTAGAAATGAAAAGTACGTTGTGCACCAATTTGATGCAGATACAAAAAGAATATATAATTCATTGAAATGTTTTTAATTTTAAATTTTTTTTTTCATGATGAACGTTTAATTATTTTAAAATAAGAAAAACTGCAAATCTTAATTCTAGCAAAAATTTAAAGAAGCAAAAAATTTAAATCAAAACATGCATGTTTGCTCTAAATATGATGAATTTCATTTAAAAATCGAGATAAAACTGAAATTTTGAACCCGACCACCTCAGATATCGATGAAATTTTGTTCATAGCTAAATTTGATCAATACAAACAAACTCTCATTTTTAGAAATGACTGTTTTGCGATTTTTTGGGCGTGGCACAGTGGGAAAGTTTTCGAAAAAACGCGAAAATGGTCAAAAAGAGCTCCATTTAAACTACAATCACTCAGAATCAGCTGAACCGATTTCCATGATCTTGGTATCATTAAAAAAATATTTTAACAGGCTTTATGACACGTTTTATGACACAAAAAAAATTACACTGTAAAAAATTTATAAAAAAAAAGAAAATTTTAACTAACGAAAAATCCAAAAAGATCAAGGGTTTTTTTAATAGTGATACTTTTTTAGAAAGGTTTATCCTTCACCTTTACCATATCAAAAAATAGAAATGGGTTCTTTTTTAGTTTTTTTTATATAATTTTTGAAGTAGTGTCACTTCTAGTAATTGCCCTTATATTTTATATTTACAGGTAAAATAAATAAACATTGTCCCAGGAAAATTATGAATATGTTTTAACCCCAAAAAGTTCTTGCTTGCCTTAAAAATTTCTATATAAATGCACCTGATGAACGTACCGAAATTCATAATTATAAACAGTTTCGAGAAGCCAAGATATCCCATTACAATTTTTACGCGTATATTTTAAAAATTTGAGTGAATATGAATTCAAACAATAAGTACAGATGCATAAAAATATCTAATAAGTGTTACGCTTCGCTTCGTAAAATAAGTGAAAACGAGGCTGCAAATATAATTGAATATTTTCCAGCTGTCGCCAGCATTCATTGTAGCCGTATTTGCGAAACTTGCCGGAATACACTGAGAAAAGCGCGCAGTCGTAATGAATCCAACGTGTTTTATTTATTTATTTATTTATTCGTTAAGCTTAATACAAGCTGATTAACTAAGAACTAATCTTATTCTAACAGGGTCTTAACTTATTCTAACAGGGTTTATTTATTTATTTTTTTTCTCTCTCCTTCCCTTGCTTTAGTGTTCGAAAGATATCCAATTCGTGGTGGGCGTAATCCGCCCACCAGAAAAACGTAATTATAAGAACACGTCAAAAGGGAAATACGGAGAGAAAAGTAATAAAGGGAACTTACAATAATTAACAGGGAATATGTATCATAACTTAATTGTAAGAAAAAAATTATAGAGGGGGAAAAATGGCGTTGGAGTTAAGAAGAAGTGGCGTTGGAGTTTAGAAGGGCATTTCGGAGTCGAGATCTGCTCAGATGAAAATCAAATTCGCTGATCAAATTGTTAGTTACACGAAGCATCCTGGTTACAGGTTCACTGCAACCATAGTCGGTACGATGGAAGTTGAGGTGGAAGAGAGGAATAGACCTAAGGTTACGTGGGTTGGTATTAAAGGATATTAATTGGAGTAGTGCAGGGCAGTTAATGGTACCGCATACAAGTTGATGAATGAAGAGTACATCTGCAACTTCTCTTCGTTTTGCAAGAGATTGCATGTTAATCAACTTCAGGCGGTCTGCATAAGGAGGTAAGTTGAAACTGTCAGAACCGGGAAGACCGCGTAGTGCGAACCTAATGAATCTTCGTTGAACGGCTTCGATTCGCACAGAATGGATGTTGTAGATAGGAGACCAAACCTGGCTGGTATATTCGAGGATGGGTCTAACAAAGGTAAGGTAGAGAGATTTAGTAACGTAAGGGTTGGAGAATTCTCTGGACCAGTGTTTCACAAAACCCAGTGCAGAATTGGCTCTACTAATGATATTATCAATATGAGACCTAAAATTAAGTTCCTTGTCACATATTACACCTAAGTCCCTTAAAAAGCTTACAGGAGGAACTGGCTTGCCGAGTAAGTAATATGTTCTTGGGGGAAGCTGGAGACGCTTGCGTGAATATGTAATAGCTTGACATTTACTAACGTTGAGCTCTAGAAGATTTTTTTGACACCAAGTGGAAAAACTAACTAGATCTTCTTGAAGATAGTGAGAATCGTCGTTAGTTTGTATGCGCCGATAGATTTTCATGTCATCAGCATACACAGAGAGATTGGATTCTTTGATGATGCCATCTACATCAGAGATTGTTAAGACAAACAACAAAGGACCAAGGTGACTACCTTGTGGGACACCAGAGGTAGCTGAAAAAGAATCTGAATTGGAAAATCTAAAGATGACATTATAACGGCGTTCTTCGAGATATGATTTAATCCAAGATATAAAGAGTGATGGAAAACCAAAGGCTTTAAGCTTAAGAAGAATGATAGTGTGTGAGATTTTGTCGAACGCTTTACTAAAGTCGGTAGACACTACATCAACTTCGTACCCGCTTTCCAACGAGCATAGAGCGTTTGAAACAAATTCTGCTAGGTTAGTGGTAGTCGATCTTCTTTTGAGGAAGCCGTGTTGGCTGGGAGGAAAAATAGATTTGCAATGGAAAAAGAGAATGTCATAAATAATGCTTTCAAACATTTTTGGAGTACATGAAAGTTTTGCAATAGGTCTGTAATTGGAAATATCGTTTCTTGGTCCTTTCTTATGCAGAGGTATTATGTATGAGCTCTTCCACTACTTAGGAAAAACGGAATTAGAAATAGAAAGTTGAAAAAGAGCCAATAGGGGATGAGCCAACACGTCCGCGAATTTTTTATAACAATAGCAGGCAAGCCATCGGGTCCTGGAGAATAATCGTCCTTCAGATTATTTATCTTTCCTAACACATCAGCTAGTGTAATATCAACAGAAGTTAGCGACGTTTGAGGACAGTCCCTTAACAAAGAAAAATACTCGTAGTCTAGTTCGTCGTTATGATTAGTGTATGACTGACTGAAAAAATTTGCAAATAGGTTTGCAATTATTTCCGGGTTGTCTGAGGAAATGTCCGAAAAAGTAAGGGTAGATGGGTAGTTGTCAGATTTTCTTTTAGTATTTATAAACTTGTAGAAGCTTTTAGGATCCAACAGCAATTTACTTTGAATATGAGCAAGATAAGACTCGTATAGCGTTTCACAGAGTGCGGAAAAAAGGTTAAAGGCGTGAAGATAATTTGTGAGATCAAGAGGAGAACGAGAAATTAAATATGCGCGCCATAGTTTGTTCCTTTTGTTGCGGAGTACACGTAGTTCCTTATTGTACCAGGGAGGACATGACGAAAAGTTTTTCTGCCTGGTGAAGGGGACAGAATGTGTGAAGCAGCCGAAAATTATGTCATAGAAGTGAGCAACTGCAGTATCAACGCTTTCATAACCATTATCGAAGAGATGTTGGAAATCGATTCTACTGAATAAAATTTCTAGTTTTACAAAATCAGTTTTCCGAAAGTTAAAGCTGTACGAGTGCTCGAAATGTGTATTTTTGATATCAATGTGATATGATAAGGTAAGGGATAATGGTGGATGGTACTGATCGAGTGTTGAAAGAAGATGGTTACTTGCGGAGACTACGCAGTTATCTAAATCCGAAGAAAAAATTAGGTCTAGTTGTCTACCTAAATTGTTAGTAACTGCGCTCAATTGGTAAAGGCCGCAGTCTGAAATACAACTAGTAAAAAGAATTTCTTTTTCAGAGGTAGGATTTGAAGAAAGATAGTAGGATTCATCATCAGAGAGGACCCATTGAAGGTTGGGAAGATTAAAATCTCCCAGAAAAATAACGGTGTCAAATGGATCCATAAGGTCCAAAAGGTGGAACAGAATGAAGTCTCAAATTATTTACCAAAAACGCCCAGCGATGAAATTAGCGAAGAATTGAATGAACTTCCAACTTGTTCCAGCCGTAATGCAAACATCGAAAGCAACGAACTCATTGAAAATATAAATGATCATATAATTCCTCATCTACCAAATCAAATGACGCCTCTTAAGAGGAAATATATCAAACGAGATGCATACATATATAGAAAATCACTGCAAATTTTGGAAAATGTAGCAGATTCACTTGGAGCTGATCCATTGTCTGATTTGTCAGCGCAACTTGAAAACGTCAAAGCCATTTACGAAGAAATTTTGCAAAACATCAAATATCAAATAGAGAACAGCTCAAATCTTTTGGAAAAGCAAAAACTTTTATCTCTCTTACCAATCAATATGAGTCACGCAGAAATTAAAGATCGTTTTGGGGATGATATATCTCACGATTGTATCAAAAAAAGTAAAGATATCAAAAGGAATAAAACGAAGTTTGCAGATATCAATCTTTTAAAAATGAGCACACGTAGTTTACCAACCGAAACTCTAAGCACAGTCAAGTTGTTTTATGAAGATGATGAAATTAGCCGAATGATGCCAGGATCGCAAGATTCAATTACTGTTAAACAAGGAAACTTACGTGAAAAAGTTCAAAAAAAGACTGATGTTATCTTCACTACGCGAATCTTACTACGAATTTAAAAAAAAAATCCCTTGGCCAAAGTGGGTTTTACAAAATTTACAATGTTAAGGCCAAAAAATTGTATGAAACTTGGAGTTGGAAACCAGCAAAATATCTGTATATGCACATTGCATCAGAATATGAAATTGATGTTTGAAAAAAGTGGCTTAAAATCAATTTGTATTGAAAGAGAATGCACATTTACCGACTACAAAGATGTTCTCAAATTCGTTGTTTGTGATGGTGACATAGAAAAAAGCGAGTGTTGCATTTCAATGTGTGGTCACTGCTTCAAAAATTTAAATAATCTAAAAACGCATATGCTAAAACATTTTGAAAATAACCAAACTGAAGAAATAATATACAAAAAGTGGAATACAACGATTAGATGTGTTCTGGAAACGTTAAACACCAACCCAGAATCATTTGTCAGCGATTTTACTAAACACATCAAAGTTCTGATTCCGCATCATTTCATAGCAAAGCGACAATCTGAATTTATCAGCAATAAAAGAGCGGCGCTGTTATCAGGAGAAATGTTAATTCAAATGGACTTTGCTGAAAATTATGCATTTCTTGTACAAGATGCCGTGCAAGGATACCATTGGAATAATGATCAGGTTACAATACATCCGTTCGTTATTTATTACAAAGGCAATTATTTTAATATTGTATTTTGGTATTAGTAAACACATCCATCCACACTCATCAAAATATTTAATATTTTTTATTTATTTATTTTTTTCCTTTGTTTGTTTATTTTCAGATAACGATAAATTAACTCATAAAAGCTTCGCCATAATATCTGATTGCAATACCCATGATAGTATAGCAGTTCATCTATATATTTCAAAAATGATACAGTTCGTGAAGGCCAATATAACCAACAATATTAATAAAATCATTTACGTATCAGATGGTGCAGGAGCACAATATAAAAATAAATATAACTTCATTAATTTATGCCATCACAAATCTGATTTTGGTATTGACGCTGAATGGCACTTTTATGCTACCAGTCACGGAAAATCTGCATGTGATGGAATCGGAGGAACATTGAAGAGAGGTGCTCGAAATTATAGTATTGCAAATAAAAATGAAATCCAGACAACGAGGCAACTCTATCACTGGGCATCAGAAACATATAAGACTACCATACAAGTTGCTTACGCAGATGCTGTCGAATACAACAACGTTAAAGAAAAGCTATTTTCAAGATATAAAGAAGCTCAAACTATAACAGGAACTCAAGGCTTTCATTCATTCATTCCGATAAATGAAACTTTTGTACATGTGCGCAGATATTCTGACTGTGCCAAATTTGAGCAGCGCAAAATTTCTTACAAATAATTAACTTAAAAAAAATGTAAATAAAATAAAACACAAATTAATAAAAACATGGCAAATTGTTTGATGGTTTTTTGTTTGTAAACATTTAAAAAATGTTATAATTGTTGAACTATTTTGTAAATGTGTAAGAATGTGACCTGATATTTTCGCTGTTATTCGAATTATTTCGAAAACTTTCGGTACGTATTACTAGAAGTGACACTACTAAAAAAATTGGGGTTAAAACATATTCATAATTTTCCTAGGACTATGTTTATTTATTTTACCTGTAAATATAATATATAAGGGCAATTACTAGAAGTGACCCTACTTAAAAAATTATATAAAAAAAACTAAAAAAGAAGCCATTTTTATTTTTTGATGGTGAAGGATAAACCTTTCTAAAAAAGTAATACACTGTAAAAAACCCTTGATCTTTTTGGATTTTTTGTTAGTTAAAATTTTCTTTTTCTTTGTTAAAATATCTTTTTAACGATACCAAGATCATGGAAATCGGTTTAGCCGATTCTGAGTTATTGTAATTTAAACTACTCTTTTGTTTAAAGAGCTCTTTTTGACCATTTTCGCGTTTTTCGAAAACTTTCCCACTGTGCCACGCCCAAAAAATCGCAAAACAGTCATTTCTTAAAATGAGAGTTTGTTTGTATTAATCAAATTGAGCTATGAACAAAATTTCATCGATATCTGAGGGGGTCGGGTTCAATGCATCTCGATTTTTACATGAAATTCATCATATATAAATTTGAATAAAAAATTTGCATCAATTTGATGCAAACGACGGATGCGGGTTAATTAAATTTTTTTATTTGTTTTACTTAAAAAATGTCTTATAAAGGATGGTTAAATTTTAAGGGCCGATGTTGAATGTGAACCACACCTAAACGTCAAGTTTTTTCTGCATTTCATTTGACATTTCTCAATTTCAGACTAATTCAATTTGAACCATGGAAAGATACACAATCGAGCAACGCGTTAAAGTTATTCAGGCTTATTATGAAAATGGACGTTCAAATCAAAATGCATATCGTGCACTTCGTGATTTTTTCGGTCAATTTAATCGTCCAAATGTGCGTACAATCGGAAAAATCGTGCAAAAATTTGAACAAACCGGGTCTGTAGGAGATGTGAAAACACATGCATGCAGCTCGTACTGCAGAAAATATTGCTGCTGTTCGCGATAGTGTGGCTGAAGAGCCGTCCACCTCAACTTGTCGTCGTGCCCAACAATTGCACCTCTCACGCTCGTCGTTGATGAACATTATGCATAAAGACTTGCTTTTACACGCTAACAAGGTGCAATTGACTCAAGAACTAAAGCCTCTTGACCATTTCAAGCGTCGTCAATGGTCAGAATGGTGGCAAGAAATGGCAACAGTGGATGATTAATTTTCGAAGAAAATCATGAAGCACATTTTCACCTCAGTGGATTCGTCAATAAGCAGAATTGCCGTATTTGGGCGAATAATAATCCAAGAGTGATTGTCGAAAAACCAATGCACTCACAAAGAGTGACTGCTTGGTGAGGTTTATGGGCTGGCGGCATCATCGGGCCGTATTTTTTCCAAAATGAGGCCGGTCAGGCAGCTACTGTGAATGGTGTTCGCTATCGTGACATGATAACGAACTTTTTATGGCCCGAATTGGAAGATATGGATGTGGAAGATATGTGGTTTCAACAGGACGGTGCCAATTGCCACATAGCTAACGAAACAATGACTGTTTTGCGCGAAAAATTCAATGGCCGTGTTAACTCACGTGGTGGCGATGTCAATTGGCCGCCAAGATCATGTGATTTGACACCGTTGGACTTATTTCTTTGGGGTTATTTGAAAGAAAAGGTGTACGTCGATAAGCCAGCAACAATTCAAGAGCTAAAGGATGAGATAATTCGGCACATTAACGGCGTAGAACCTCAATTATGCCTCAGCGTCATCGAAAATTTGGACTATCGGATGGAGGTGTGCCGCCGAGGTCGCGGCGGCCATTTGTCCGATATTTTGTTCCATACATAATTGACCCATACCAGTTTTATCATAATAAAAAGAAATGACACTAATTTCCTAAATAATTTGTGTTTATTTAAAGTCAATATCGGCCCTTAAAATTTTTTAATCGGCCCTTTTAATTTCTAATTTTAACATTAAAAAATTATTTTTCTTAAGTTTAGTCGGGTCCACGGCCCTGCCCCCTGCCCCCTCGCTGCGCCCATGTATGACGGCAATTTTTTATAATATAGAATATAATTTATTTAAAAAAAAACTATATATTTTTTTCAGAATTTTAAAAAACAATATAGTAATTAAAATATGCCACCATTAATTTTTCATAAATAATTTATATTTTTTATCTAAACAACTTTATTTAAAAAATAAATTTTAGATGAAAAGACTCTTTTAGTTTGAAAATATAGAAAATAGATCATGAGGAAATGATCTACTTTTGGTTATTTCCAGGTAGTAGTTTCGACTTTTTTGACATTTAATTTGCTTCTTGCAGCTTATAACGGTTTTCAACTATACCAACTTCTAAATATAAAATGTAGGAAAACTGAAGTGCTTTTTATACAAAATTTGCTGCTATTTGACATACTCTCTCCCCCTTCCTCGCCCTCCCACCCATTCTTTCACTGCACGACCTTAAAGTAGACTTATTTAGAAAAAAACCCATACCAAAAATGTTTTCTTTTCACGTTCCGCCTATTAATCAAACATTTATATTAGTTATATGACTTTTATTGTGCGTTTATCATTTCTGTTTTGGTGCCCTGTCGTTTGTTATTTTGCGTGATATATTAAAAAAAAACTGCTCTATCATTATATGTATATTGAAGATAATAATTGTTTTTTATAAATAAAATGTATAAAATTTTATTGCCATCATGAGAAAAGCAGCCGAAGGAAAGTATATACATAATACTTAATATATATTTTTATTACCAACATTAAATTGCGCTCAGTTTGACTTTGCGCTATACTACTACGTGCTTGCAAACTAAAATAGCTTTGATTGCTGTAATAAAAGTAAAAAATTGCAAAAAATTATAACGATAAAAGGCATAATAATAACAACAATAATAATAATATAACGGTTCAGGAACATTGATAAAACTTTTACTCTAGTGTCAATAATTATTGAATAAAACTACTACTACTACAACAACAACTACAGTACTTTGCACACTTGAAAAAACACAATTTAAACAAAACCGAAGGTTAAAGGCCAGTTTCACGACTGTAAAGTAACCAATTGGTTGATTACAGAAATCAGGTGTAAGTTAACTAATGGTTTAAACCACCACCATTAGTGCCTTAACCTTTAGTTAACTTTGATTGTGAAACTCAAATCTGTAAGTTAACCTCTGGTCAGTGGTTAACTCATGGTCGTGAAACTGGCCCTAAGGGTAATTAGACCTAATTATTGGTTTTTCTTTAGAATGAAAAAATTTATTTTAAAAGTATTTTGATCAAGTGTTGCTTGAATTACTTATGCTTGGTTTTTACTATGTCATTTGCAGTGGTCAGTTGTTGTAATCAAATTGAAAATAGCAACGTCATTTTTTCTAACTTTGGCAATCTTGGAAAATTAAAAGCAAATAAATTATTAAATGAAGCTATGCAGAAAATGTTATAGAGTTTTATTAAGGTGACATTTCAGGTGATAAACTTTTGTGTCGTCATAAAAATGACATAGTGAAAACCAAGCATTAAACATTATTTTTCTTAAATATTAATCATTTACAAAAAAATCACTGCAATATAATAAAATGTGAAATGTCAAATGGTTGTTGGTTATGATTTTGCAAAAAAACCATCGTCATAAGAAGCTGCAGAAGAATTTTAGGCAAAGATATTAAAAAATAAATTGCAAGTACGTAGATAGGTTGAGAAGTGAGTGACTTTTAGAATTTTCTCTGCGTAGTAACTTTAAATGAAACACTGGTCCTGTCAACTAACATCTGTTAATAGACTTTTATCAAATTTTGAGCAACCTGCGTCATTCACTTTGTGGTTGACAGCATACAACCTCGAGAATTTCGACGAAAATGAAAGAAAGTGAATTTAGTTTACTCATCAAGAATTATTGTTTACGTAAGAAAACAATCACCGGAGCCAAGAAAAGGTTTGATAAATACTATGGGGACTCTGCAGATCAATTTCAACCTAGCTGGAAAGCGAGCGCTCCATTAGCGCATCTGAAGCGCTCCAAAAAACAGTAGAGCGCTTCAATTTCCTTGTTTATAGCGCATTTTTAACATAGTCATGTTATCAGATGCATGCGCTCCGCTCCCGCTGTAGAAAATATAAAATCGTAGCGAGAGCCGAGTGCTTTGTTCTGCTTGTATTTGATATAAAAACGTAGCAAGAACCGAGCGCTTTATTCTTCTTATAGTTGGAAGAAAAATGTAGCGAGAACCGAGGCTTTGTTTCTTTTATGATTCATATCGTCGGCCTAATTCTTATAAGACTTAAGTCATAATTAGTTATTGTTCATAAGGCAAAGAAAACTGTTTAATATTTGTATGAAGTTCATACAATAATGTATCGTTTCAAAAGTTCTTCGTCACTTTCTTATTCAAACATTAAAAACTAAAAAAGGACATAGATGCAGTTTTGACCAATCTACCTAAACTGATAATAAATGTTACTTTGCCCAATTTCGACATACATCCTATTAGAATTAGGGCGAAAATATAAAAAGGTATGGATTTTTATGCATTTTATATGATATTTGATTTGATGAAACGTTATCGTTACGGAAAGTGCTACAAATAAAGCGCTACACAAACAACACTTCTTGTAAGGAGAATGAAGCGCTCTTTACGTACATACAAGTAATGCGCATTAAAATTTTTTGCTGGGAATGGTGAAGAATTCCGTTGTGGTCGTACCAGCAAAAATTACAATGAACGCTTAGGTCGCTCAAAAGACGTCGTCACGCCAGAAATCGCCGATGAAATCCATGAAATGAAATTGAACGATCCGTGAAAGAAAGTGTATGAGTTGGATGGGGTTTTAGGCATTTACAGTGTAACGAATATGTGTTGATACAAAAACAGAGTAAGTTTTTTTAATAAAGCTTAGTTTTATTTTAAGAAATATGGATGCACAAATATTATATATAGTTTAAATATTTGATTTATATGACAATTACTCGATGGCCAGCCTTTTATAAGCTACAACCCGCCGAAGTTTGCAATCAAAATTGTTACACGCAGCACACATTACTTCCGTCGCAGTAAATAGCAGCTTTAAAATCCTTCAAACTATTAAAATTATATTCCTTAAGTCACTGTACCATATATCTCCATATACAGAGTCCAAGGGATTGCAGTCTGGTGAGCTAGGAGGCCATTCATCTTTAGGTATTAAATTTGTTAAGTTTTGCTCACACCAGTCTTGAATCATTTTAGCGGTGAGGGCAGGTGCGCCATCTTGCTGGAAGCAATAATATTCGGTTTCATACATGGCCTCTACACTAGGCTTCAGGTTTTTCTGCAAGACTTCTTCTAGGTAATACTGAGCGTTTATTTTTACACCTTTGTCAATGAAGACTAGCGGCAATTTACCTTTTCAGGATATCGCACCCCAGACTATAATGGATAAAGAGTTTTGTTGTTTTGGCACAGACTTTTTGTTATTTGCGATGTCCTTGTATGATACTACCGATAATCTGCCATTTTGCGTGTGGTGCGGTGCCTCCAGAATAAAAAGTTTTTCGTCGGAAAAAACGATATCATCGCCAGTGTGCCAAAAAAGGATAAGTCTCGTTAATTGCAATCGCTTGTCCATGGTTGCGTTAGTAAGACCATGCGTTTTATAACTTTTTTATATTTACAAATAAATATTTTTGATACAACAAAGTTAGTTGTATTTATCGAGCTTTTTTTGGTCATACTGAGCGCTTATTCATCGTTTCACAAAGTAGCTTCTTGAGCTTATAGGTGTCTATAGTGTGCGCTTTCTGCTTGTGCAAGCAAGCGAGATGGAGATTTTAGCGCTGAAAACCATTTAAAAAGTAGCCTTATGCTCGGAGTCAGCTTGCACTATAAACACTTTGAGCTTTTTCCATACGCTTATACACAAACTGCAAAACCTCTCAGCTCAGCAAAAAGCGTTTACTATGAACGTAGCCTTACAAAAATGACATTTCAAGCTTAAAGAATAAAACAAAGATTTTTGAATCAAAAACATTGATTTCTTAATATAAATAAAATTTGAAAGTGCTAATAGTAAAAAATGTTCAGGTGTACGAACTGATTGTTGTTGAGGTAGTATAATATAAAATATAATAAACTAAATACGAAAATTTTAAAAATTTTCCGGGAAAATATTTGATATAAAACCAAACATTAATTGGATATATAGAAGAAACAATTGCAACCATAGGCTTTTTAAAAAAGTATTTATGGCATATTTTAATTACTTATAATATTTTATGATTCTAAGAAAATTGTTTTAAATCTAAAGTATGATCCTAAAATATCGAAATTCACTTTTTACTATGCAAATTTTTTTAAAAAAAGTATTTTGTATAGACTTTTTATTAAAATGGCATATAATTGAATAACATTTGTTAAATTAAATTTTAATCAAAACCGCCATTTTTCATTTAGTCTTCTTATAAAAAGAATTAAATAATTGCAATTATTTTCTTCTATTGTTTCAAATCATCTTTGTTTTAATATCAAACATTGTTGTTCTTAATTTTTTTGCCGAATAAGTTCTTGAACAGGATTGGAATATATATAAAAATTATTTTTTATAGAAATTATATGAAAATATTTTTTAAGGAGTTTTTTATATATATTAATTTTATATATTATTTAGTTTTTCATTGTAAATAGTCGGCTTCGATATGCATTCGAAATGAACACCAGACATCATATTCGAATTTCAGAATTTAAAAATATTTTTCAAAATAAATGTTTTCAGTAACTTATTGTAATTTATAAGACAGCTAATTGTATAACATTTTGAAAAAGACTTCTTTTATTTTTCTTTACACAGTTTTAGTTGAAACAAGACCTTTGTTTATAGACCTTTTTATATTATATACAAGACCTTTTTATAGAAAGAAACTATTGATTGAAATTTTTTCTTCTATAATTTTAATTCATGTTTGTTTTTTCATATTAAACACTTAAAAGTTTTTTATGATTTTCATTAAAAAAGTTTTAGTAAAAATTTTGATTTTGATGAAAGTCGTCCGTCGATTGTTTAATATGAAAAAAATTTTAAATACATTTTTAATATAAGTTCGCTGTTTTATGTTCGTAAATTTATAAATTTTTAAAAGAAACATGTTTTTAATTTCATATGAAGTCCCAAAAACATGAAAAAAATGTAAAGCAAGACTCTAAAAATAACCTAAATAACTTAACAAAAATATCAAACCATTTTTTTGTCCCATGTTGAGGTTCGTATGAACGTCCGTGAATATTTATTTTTGTAATTGAAACAATTACGGTGTACATTAAGCAAAGCATATTCAGAAAATGCAATAACCGAATGGATAATGTGTCCAGCTACCAACCGAAAGTGTTGCATTACTTGTTACATAAACATTTAACGACTTGTTTTTTCAAAATTAACGATTCGTTAACTTTTTTTTTTTTGATAATTAATTGTGATCTACTTTTAGTATTTTTACATGATTTTTAATTATTAGATATTTAGACTAAGTAAGTTACAACAACTCTGTATAGAGTCAATCACACAGCAGACTAGACACACTGTTTCGGTAGGAGCTACCCTTTTCATCTTGAGTAGTCTTGAGTGATTAAGCTATGACCAATCCATTGTTACAGTTTTTTTATAGTTATGATTTGACGCTTACTCGAATAAACTTGTCTGAAATATATGACGTCATAGCAAAGGGTTTTATATTAGGTCAAGCCTGAAACTCTACCAGAGATTTTGTCTGTTCTAGTTGTCTCTTCCTTTCCACTATTCTTCTATTGTAACTGATATTAAAAAGTTGGTCAAGCCTGAAACTCTACCAGAGATTTTGTCTGTTCTAGTTGTCTCTTCCTTTCCACTATTCTTCTATTGTAACTTACAATTCCTTAGTGGGTCATGACTTTCTCTCGATAGCGTATACGAAAACGAATCGTTAATGAACAGATTGTCCGCAATTGCGGATTTATTTCGGGTTCAAAACGAGTCCCTTTGGCATGTTGTGATGTTACAGTTTACTTGCTCATTTGTCATAACTGTTTTTGCAGAATTTTTATCTTTTTTGTAATATTATGCAAATACTAAAATTTTTTCCTTGCTTTAAATCATCATCATCAATTTAGTTTTTGCTATACAAACTATTTCCCGACTTCTTTACAAGATCGAGAACTCAACTTTATTATTTAATTATACTTCCGCTCAGTCGCTTTAGTTGACGCACCTTGTCTACACATTCATTTATGAGTTGCTTTAATTTGTTGCAGACTGTGTCATTATCTCGTCATTTTCTTATGAATTTTATGTCTTGCTTATATGTTGCAATTCCTTGTTTTGGATTTTTTTCTTTATTTTTTTTTTATCCAAGCCACATATGTTATTATAAGTAGTTGTTGGAATTTTTTCAAAGCATTGTCTTAATTACTATTATTATGATAACATTTTTTCTTTCTTATAAATTGGAGCATTGCAAACAAATCTGCTTAGTGTACACTGGAAAAAATGCGAGATTGAAGAAAATTTATGCTTTTTAGGAAACACCTTAAAAGTACATTGATCTAGTGGATTTTTTTTTTGATAATTTTATAGGGTATTATAATAATATGGGAGCTCAAGATCACGTTTCTGAAGTTCATTTCGCTTCATTTTGTCAAAGTGTAAAAATGTGTCTTCAAAAATTACAAAATTGTAGCATAAATATGATAATTTGAAACTTGTTTTACTAAAATCGACCCAGTTCTATTGGAATTGCACTTAAATTTTAAAAAATAGTACATATATAAAGAATAATCATATGTTATTTTTAAAATGTAGTTTGAGTACATTATAAATTCAGGGTAATAAAATAACGTAAAAGTTATAAATTATTAGAGTTTTAATAAAGAAATTTAAAAAACGTTGAAATTTTGTGAAAATAATAACTTGGTCGTTTTTAAGGTGAGTAGCCAGGTCCTACATTAAAATCCATTAGAGCGAATTCAATGTGGCTCATAAAAAATAGTTTAAAGTCTGAGACATCTGAATAGATTTCCAGAAATTTTAATCCCACATTCAAAATTTGTGTCGCAAATATATATGTTTATGCCAAATGTGACTTCATATTTAATAATAGTAACCCGAAAATGCTTATTTATAAGATGAAGCAAAATTGGATAAAAGAGCTAAGAAGATTTTTTGAAAGTTAATTGAAAAATAATTAAAAAACCCATAAAAATCATGATTCATAAAATCATATAAAGCTTATTTTTCATATCTCGGGAGAAAGATATGGCAGTTAAAATAGCTTTTAACATACAGGAAAAAAAACTAAAGCATATTATAGACGGTCAAGAATATTCGTGCAATGAATGACAAATATCGTATTTTTTTTACTTGGTTCTATTGGTCAAAGTATTTTACAATATTTATTATTACAAAAAGTTTTCCTAATCCAGATATGCCCTATTTTCAATGTATATGTGTACTACCAATAGCGTAAAATCCATCAAGCCTCACAAAAAATGTAGTATTTGAGTTGAATACCTTTCCGAATAAAATCAAATAGATCGAACAAGGATCGAACATGGTCGAAAATGCAAGAAACACTTGCAGAACAGCAACTTTTTGAAACATCCGGAGTGGAAGTCCGTTTATGCATTTTTTTTTTAAATTAAATAATGATCAGATGAATATAATGCTTACTTGAGGAGTCATTATCATATTATTACCAGGGTCAGGTGACTTGATTACGTTTGAAATCAATTTCTTAGCAAAATAATAATTTCATTATTATTTTCTAATGATATCTATCATTAAGGGGCATTCCACGGGACATGGAAAAATAAGATATTTTTTTTAAATTGATATGATTATAACCAATTTATTCTTAACGCATTGTATAATAGTAAAATTTACGTGATCTGTAAAAATTATTAAGAAAAAATTCAAGCAAAAATGCACACCAATGACAAGCCAGACACGAGAAGCAATACATTTTTCAAAACGAAATGCTATTGCTTCTCATGTCTTGCTTGTCGTTGGTGTGCATTTTCGTTACACGAAATAAATCGGTTAATCTTGTTTTTTCTAAATAATTTTTACAGATGGTGTGATATAAAAAATAAAGCGGTAAGTATTTTTTTCACCATGACAGTTGTTTTTTATTGTGAATGAGTCGTGCAGTTTTTTCCTACCAGTCCCACGATGTCCCACCAGTCACAAAATCTACTTCCTATATTTTCTTGTAGAAACTAAACTTGGTGCTAATTTTTAGCTTCTGTTGAAGTGTATTTAATCATTTCCTAGCATAGTAAAAGACATCTGGCTATGTATAGTATTTGAGCAAAAATCTCGATTGACAGTGCAGAAGGAGGAGGTGAGGTTTTTTGAGTGTCCCACCAGTCACACTCCTTTAACCAATGAAGTATCACCAAAATATTTATATGAGTTATTTTTTTCGGTAAAAATTTTAGAAGTCGGTTCATAACCTATTGTAAAATATCTATTTGATCATTATATTACATCATAATATTAAGGATTCTGGAGTAAACTGTCACACCAGTCACTATGGAAAGCCCCTGGAATTTTCATTCGAGAATATTTTATCAAACATTTCGGCTTCTAGCTTATGCAAAATGAAAAACATGTACAAATAGATAAATAAAACACAAACAGCACTCGATGTATATAACAAAATCATGTGCAACAAAAAAGCAATATCTTGTTTAATTTGCCGAAAAACTTAAACAGCAACATATGCATGCGGAAGTGACAAAATATGCTTCACTGAACTTTACTGACGCCAATGGATTCAGCTACATGCGTTTGATCACGATAGTATTTTTTTGGGCATTTAAATGTCATATAAGAAGAAATGCTTATTGCATTTTCATAATTAGACACATAATTTCAAAACTGTAAAGTTGATTTTTTTTTATTATGTGGCTTAAACTGTTCTTGGAAAAAGCTCTTCATAAACAAAAGCTGCGTTTTTCCAAAATCGGAATCCAATTTGCATAAAAAAATTCGAAATCCTAATTTCGATGTTTAAAAAATGCAGCTCGTCAGTATGTAAATGTGTATTTTATATAATAAAATATACATGAAGGGCTTATTACAATAACGTGATAAGGCACATGATCTAAAAAATCAATTTTTTACCCTCGATACATTACTCAATGCATTGTCAACAACTACTGAAGAGATTTTGGCTATTTCTTATTAAATTTCGAACCTATTTGTATAAGTTTCCGTGTTCAATTCCATTTCTACTAATAAATTTTTTCAACACTTTACAGTTGGTTATTTCAAACTATTTTTTATGTTTCTTATCATTTTCTTGCAATAAGCCCTTCGTATAATGAAAATAATACATATATTTCTAATTTTTTCAGAATGAAATTTCCCTCATTTCAGAATATGCTTAGTTTGGTCAATGAATAGCAGCTGTTTGACTCTTGTTCGGCCGCTGTTCGGTCGAAAACTCCTGCAAAAAACTTAAACGAGATATCTTAAAACGGTTGCTGTTATTCCTTGTTCGAGCGCTACGTTTTTCCAGCATCCGAATCCGATTTGCATGCAAAAAATATCCAATTCCAGATTTCAATATTTTTAAAAATGCAGCTAATACGTATATAATTTATATTCGTACTATGTATATTGTGTTTATAAGAGTTATTTTTATATATTATAATATGTTTTAAAAAAATTTTAATGTTTATAAACGCAATTCAATTTTAATTGAAAAACTGTTTTATATCATTGCAGAATACACTCAGTTTGGTCTATGTACAGCCGCTGCACAGTTGCTAGATTTTTCAAAAGTTGTTGCGAAAATCAATTTTGTTGTGGTTTAAATTGGAAAATCTAATGATGGGGTTTGCTAAGCAATTACTCAAGGTTCACGAGAAAGTTTAACTCAATTGAACTAATGGTTTGCTATGTAGAGCTGATGAAAGTTGATGATTTTTTCGAGTTTTGTGATTTTTTTTAAAACCAAGTTTAAGTTGATATATTTGTGCAACGTATCAATAAAAAGTATTTATTAGTATGTATTAAATGGTCTCTATGCTACCAACAAATACAACAAAAATTGTTTCAATTTATTTTTTATGTGACAGTGTTTTTCTAAAACACTATTTTTACGTTTTTTTCGAACTTGAAGTAAACTTTCAAAATGAGTCGCGGGAAGTCGTGGGTTCTGTTTTTAAAAGAAAGTTATGGTGAACATTAATGAACACAATGCAAAAATAATTGTCTGCATATACTTGCATAGCTACCTTCTAAAACGATTTTTTTCAGGAAATCTATGATATTTTCATTTTACGCATTGCAGTTGCTTTTCCTTTCCTTGCAAATTTTTAATGAGCAATATATTCTTATTACATGTATTATGACTTGCCACAGCAGGTATAAATAAAAATTAATTTACCATATTTTTCCCACCAATTTCAATTTTTTTTATCATTTGTGTTTTTCAATACAGGAAAAAAGAAAAATATATTAAAAATGCCACAGATACAAAATGTTGAAGAATTTTATGACCAAAAAATGCACAACAGGTAGTGGGAAAGTTTCGTAATGCTCGTTTTTCGCTATATCAATAGATTTTATTATAATTCTGTCCTAATTTTTCACCTTTTAAAAACCATAGGTCGATCATTTGTCATCATGGAAAGTATAAATGGTGATATTCACTAAACTCAAGCTGTCAGTTCTTTTAGAATCTAAAAACAGATAATTGCTCATCATTATTAAATTTAATTTTGAAAATGTCAACTCCAAACCATATTGTATTTTAACTTTTAAAAAGTCACAAAAACATCTCGATACACAGAGGGAAAAACCTATCTACTCACTACATAAATGTATGTACTCATGACATAAATTTCTGCACACATAAATTTGGTGATTTTCATATACTGAGTACAGGTAGAAATCTGTATTGACTAAACAAAGCTTTTAAGCAGTGGTGCATAACGTCAATACAGAATTTTATGTACTCACCACATAATTATACAGAACACACACACACTGCACGCATTACTCATTTATTGTTAATAACTGTATGCAATGAGTACAGTTGCGATGTACCTAGCATAGATGGGCAATTTCCATTTCCATTAAATTTCCATTACCACTAACCACAAAAATATAATTTAAAATTAAACAATTTTAAAATAAAAATTTAATTCATTTGCGTTTCTACAAAACAAGCGTTTTATTTTCAACTATAATCTCATTTCTGTTTTTTGAATAATTTTCTCTTATCATTTCCTTCAAATAACAAAAAATACGTCGCTATCACAGATTGAATTAAAAAATTATGTGCAGTAGAATCATTGAAAATTATTGCCAGACAACTGAGACCCCGATTTTACATTTGATTGTTTGAAAATATTTTTGAATTAGTCTTACAAATATTGAACATAAGCTGAAATAAAAACTAATTAATTATTTTGATATTTTAAATATTTCCAGCCGCAATAAAACGCAGCCTTCATCAAATGAAGTAAAAAAAAATTTGTTATTCGGGGGCTCGCAGGGGTAGCTAATCACACATCTAACTTCAAAAACTCAAAAAACTTAAAAAAATGGTGGGTTAATTTATTTGTTTTTAATTTTAAACATTTGTTTTAAACACTAAATTTTTTGTTTAAATAAATGTGTTTAAACTTAAAATTTTTACAAAGAAAGTACATTTAAAAACATTGTTTTGAAAACAAAAACTTTTGATATAAATTAAACATTAAAAATATTTGTATTTAACTTAAATGAAATTGTTTCAAGCTCTATTTCAAAAACAAATTCGTTTAATATTAACACAATTTCATTTAATTTTACAACATATTTCCCTCAGTGTATCAATTTGATACACAGCACCTAATCTCGTTGCAAAAAACACTGAAGGCCTAACGGAAGGTTAAATCTGTATTTTTTGGCTTTTTTAGTTTATTTAATTTTTTAGTTTGTTAACAAACAAACAAAGTGGGAAACGTGATAAAAATTGGGTTCTAATTTATTTATATACGCAGTTTTGCTATGTTTCAAGACGGTTTTTTTTAGTGTAGCAATAGTTTAAGATTTTAAGAAACGAAACTGACTTTGAACTAGAGCTGATTAAACATCAATCATATATTATTAAAATTTTTTTAATTGGTTTTTTTTTTTTAAGAAAAATTATATGGAAAAACTTCGTTTGTATAGCTTTTTACACTCTTCAAAGTGTTATTCCCCAGCATCCGTTGATCTATTCAAATCAAGTTTTGCACAAAGAAGCTGTATCATTTTACAATCCACAGCAAATATATAGAGGCTTCTCAATTCGTTTAGAAGTTATGATTTTTGCAACGAGAAATGCCAGATCGAGCCACTGAGTGCTATTTGACCCTTGTTTGGCCAAACATCCAGCAAACTTATTTACCGATATAGCTTAAAACATTTGCTGTTGTCTTTTGTTCCACCGCTGTTCGGCCTTAAATAAAAACAGTTTATTTTTACTCTGGTTATTATTTTTCGTATATTTTAGAATAAGTTCATTAGAGTTTAAGCATCACAAAACAGTTTTAATTTAATTTTTAACTAAATAAAACCGAGATAGCTTAGTACTGATGCTATTACCTCTTGTTCGACCGCTGTTCGGCCTATATTAAAACATTATGTTTACTCTGGTATATCGTTTTATAATTTGTTAAAAGAAGTTCATCTAGGCAACAAAGGACAGTTAAAGTTTTATTTGTAACTAAAGTTTCTGTGTTTTTTTTTTCTGAAAATTGTCGGTCGAAAACATAGCTGTTAAGTAATGATTACTCGTTGTAATCATTACTTATTCGATTCTCTTTTTCAAAAAGTTAATATAATTGATTAACTACGATTCTTTTCTGTTTGGCTCAGTAATCAAAATATTACAATTAAATATAATCAAAAAATAATAACGATTACTTAAGATTACGCAAAATAATCAAAAAGAATCAAAAGTAATCAAAAATAATCCGATTACTTTTCGAGATTATTTTTTATTCTTTTTTGATTATTTTAAGAATTTCCGTGTTAGGCACAAAAAATTTTGTTAAATTTTATTAAAAAAATAAAAGTTATGTATTTCATTATAAAACAAAGATTGACAAAAAACAAGAGCGAGAACAATAATGTATATTATAATAGTACAACATAAATGAAACAAAAATAAAACCTTTTTACTCAAAATTACTATTTGCCTTCATAAGCACTAATTTTTCAAAAGAAAAATCAGACATTGATTGACGTCTTGGAGTGTTTACTATGCCAGCGAATGAAAATAATCTTTCAACTGGCGCTGAGGACATTAAAGGCGTATTGAATTAAAGAAATGGTTCCTTCAACAAGCCATACTTTTGCCAAACCATTTCATCACTTGAATTGTGTGTCAATTGAGATCACTGTTCAGGCTTACCGGTGTCCTGTGAAGACCCAGTTGTGTCACTTTCATCATCTGCAAAATCAAAAGTCTTAAAAGCTTTACTGAGATAAAATAATCTGAAAGATTGCCTCACCATCAAAATCGAAATTAAAATGTTTCGGTAAAGTCGATAGTTTGTAGAATTTGGTTTTGTCAAAATTGAATGTAATTCAAAAAATTCTTAAATAATATGAGTATGGTTATCGTGCGAACTAAAATTTTTAAGTTTGGCAAACAAAAAAAAAAAAAAAAATTTATGAAGATTTTAAAAAAAAACGTAAGAAACGCAAGTTTTTCTGGATTTTGTGCAAAAATATATAGAAAAAATAAAATGTTTGCAATATTTTAGTTCACACGGAAACTGCACATGTGGAAATTATACAGTCGAATACCAAGCGTGCCAAGTAGCAACCTGCCTTAAGGTTTGTTGGCTGTTCAGTTGTATTAAAAACGATTTCTTGACTCTTGAAGAAAAAAAAATGGGTACAGAAATTTGACGATTCTGAAATGTTTGGCATGTTTGCTGTTTCAAACAGGTAATTAGCGATGTAATGAGCAGGAGAGAAAAGCTTATAATCTCATTTTATGCGAAAACACTAACAACAAAAAAGCTCACCCAACATGTTTGCCTAGCATACCCACGGCATAAGACTGAAATTCTTAAAATAATCAAAACAGAATCAAAAATAATCTTGATAAGTAATCGGATTATTTCTTTGATTACTTTTGATTATTTTTGATTATTTTGCGTAATCTCAAGTAATCGTTATTATATTTTGATTATTTGTAATCGTAATCAATTACTAATCATAAACTTCTCCCTTAAGGATTGTATAAACATTACAATTCCTTTTAAAAAGTAATCTAATTGATTACTAATCGTAATCGCAATTTAACAGCTATGGTCGAAAAATATTCAACAAACAAAACAAAAAAATATTTGTAAATGGGTTTTAACTTCAGTTAATGGTTTGCTTGTTAGTAATAGGCTTACATCAAAAAAAATTTAAAGCTAATCTGGGCTAATTACTTCTGAAAATATTTGGTACTAATATAGTTTGAAAGATTTACAGTTGAATGAAAAATATTTTTCACAATTTTAAACACTTTTGGCAATGCTACAAATGTAATTATTAAATCGAAAAAAAAACGATTTGAAATTCTCAAATACAGAACAATCAAGTTTTTAAGAAGGATTTGTTCATTCAATTCAATTATATTTTAATTTAATTCATATGTATAGCGTAATGTGCATGTAAATATGTGTTTGTGTGAACATTTGCTGGTATTCTTGTATGTATTAGTGCAATTTACCAATTATTTTAATAGCTGCTTATTATTTAGCAATAAAATATGCACGCTTTGCTAAATGTTCGCTTTGGCCAAAACCAAAGCGGAGCAGCAGAGCCACAGCTGAAACCAGGAACCAGACCAGATCCAAAGTACGCGATGTACAAACAACAAACGTTTAACTTAACGTTGCGTTGTACACATGATGTTGTTGCTCCGTACAAAAAAAAAAAAAAAAAATCCATACAAACGAATCTGAACTCTACAATTTCTTAAATGACAGCACACGCACATAACAACAACCAACAAGCAGCAACAACAGCAACATTTGACTCTTAGCTTCATAAACAATGCAGATTTAATAATAAAATAAAATATATGGCAATCGGAATAAAATATTTGCAACAAAGAATAATATATGCAGCAACATAAAGCGAGCAACACAATAAGGAACGCAGCAGCAGCAACAGCAGCAAAAAGTGTATAAAAAACAGCAGCAACAACAACAAGTAGACGTGCATTGTGGCACGACGCGGCAACTCTACTCAGTTATTAGAGGCAATCAAAGGCAAACCAAAGAAAAGAATTCAAAAATTATTGTTGTAGTTCGAAAAAAAGTTGCTATCGAAACAAACACGATGGCAACTAAGATTAGGACCAGAACTACGAAATGATTTCATTTCGTTTTTTTTTTTTTATTGAATGTATTTTTATATAAAAGCAAAGAATGGTTTTTCAAAGAAGTCAGTAGTTCGATATATTCTAGTGAACCAGAAGTATCTGTTTTTAAAATTTATTTATGAATCTATTTCGGAAAGAAACTTTCGAATTTGGTTCGTTCAATTGGAATAAGTACATAGCTAAGAATCAAAAATTAATACTATATCCATTACTTCAGTCATTATTTTCATTAAAAAGACCTAAGGAAATGGTATTCGTTAAAACATCATACACTCAAAAACTTATAACTTGTATTCGTATCTATTGTTTTACTTTCTGCAAAAGCAGTCGAACCAGCGTCACACAAATATTTATTTATTATGCATTTTTTTTGCTTAACTTATTTTCTTATAAAATATCCTTTCTTACTTCCATCGTTACCAATAACTTGCTGCTCCAAGAATGTGTATTGTTGCTTACAATAGCGGTTGCTGTAATAAAATTGTTGTTATTGTTCTTACTGCAACATTGCATATTTTATCATTTATTTACAGGCACTGTGTTTTCTAGCAATGTCTATGTGTGTGTGTGCATGTGTGCGTGTGTGTATGTGTATTATGAGAAATACTCGTTACCTACTTTATAAATTATTACTTTTATATATTGTATTCTTTTGACTTGTTGTTTTTTTTTTAATTGCATATCATAATATTAAATAAATTATAGAGTGAATCGTAAAAACTACAACTTGCAATCGCTGTCATACAAGTATAAAAGTATATATTTTTATTGCAGTTATTATTGGCAAAACATTGCGTTTTATTCTGTGGCAGCATTTATTGTATTGCATGGCGTTGCGGGAGGAGAGGTGGTAATAGTGACACGCCTCTCTTTGTGCTCATTTTGACTTGAATTGTTAGGAATTGTAATCGTAATTTTATTGATACATCATAGCTGTCCTCAACTGACCTCAAACCAAAATTCTCTTCCTTTTCTCTTATGAATTCCGATTCTGACTTGTTTCGAAAATGTTTTCCACTAGAGTAAAAATTATTCATGGAGCAGTTTTAAGGAATTCAAATTTTTTTAAACTCAATTGGTTAAAACACATAGAATTCATACCTCATATCACCATCAGAACTTCAACTGATATTAGTTATGGTAAATACTTTATATAAATACACACTAGGGATGTCAATCCCGTGATCCCGAAATCCCGGGATCTCGGAAAACCGATATTTTTTAAGACCCAAATATCCCGGGATTATTCGATTCGAATCCCGGGATTGCTGAAAACAATTTTTTTAATATCTAATAAAATTTTTCAAACATCCATCACATATATTCCCCCCTTTCAACGATTGAACTAACAAGCGTTGAGGCGGAGCGGTGCATCTTCTCTGTAGGTCTTATATGCAATAAATTAAGGTCTAAGTTTGGGGATAAACCCATTAATGCTTTAATTTCATGAAGATCGTATTTTGATTAAAAGAAGGAATATTTTTACTGAGCTCTAAATAGAAAGGGTATTGTATTTATTTCGAGTTAAATATATTGACTTTTTTATTTAAATTTGAATGTACTATAGCATATAATTAAAGGGAGGTTTAAGGAAAAAGCGGTTAAAATTAAAGCATATTTTAAAAGATGTTTTCTAAAAAATTTTATTACATACACAAAAAATTTAATCTGCATGTTAATTTTACATCATCACTCTGATCGCCTGAAAATAAAATGATTTCGAAGAAGGACTCTTGAATGCACATCACCAAAATGGAAAATTAAGAAAATTACGAAGCGTGGAAAAAGTGGGAAAAATTGACATTATATTTGACCATATTGTCGCGTGTAAAACCTAGAAAAATTTTCCAAAGACGCTCATTTTGGTAAAAGATGTGTAGAACTACAATAGGAACAGATTAAAAAAAATTTTCATTGGTCGATCATTTTGTTTTCAGTAGTGTAGCCAGTTTTGAAAAAGTATGTTTCAAGAAAAATCGTGCTTAAAGTTACTCTTCTTAGTTCAATTTACTCTGGCGCATCAGGTTTTAAGCGCTGTACAATATATATTATAAGCGTAATTGATTTATTAAAGGATAATTGAATAATAAACAATCTAAAAAATTTAATTTAAAGAAATTGTTGCTTAAATACTGATTTAACAGCTTAGTATGCTGTAGGAACAAAAAATTTTAGGCATTGAATGGTGTAGACTCAACACTAACTCATACTTATTTGTTGATATACATACATACGTGTTTGTTGAATGTGTTAGTTGAACGTTATTGTTGAATGTCAAATTTCCACGCCACTTAAATGTACGGCCATGTAAAAGGCAGCGAAATTTTGATATTTTAACTCTCCAATCATGGTTGTGAACTTGGCTGCATTGAACAATTTTTTCGGTGCAACAGCGTACTCAACAAGGAAAAAAAAAAATTCGCTACCTTTTCGCTGTCAAAAACGCGATGTAATTCTTACGCAAGATTTCTTTTCGCTTCTACAGCATACTAAGCTTAAACCAAAAATATGTATTTGTGCATGTATTACAAAAACTATGTTATAAATTACTGAAGATATATTATTGGTCAAATTTTATGTTTGGTTGTTTTTTTTTGTTGAATTGGTACAAATTGTGCTTCTTTGTTATATCAATTTGATACAGAGTATGTGCTATAGAATAGAAGTGAATGTGTTGTTTGGGGAAAAAATAACGAAATAAAAACTTCTGGAATTTCGGGACGATCTCGGGATTGTATTTTCAGAGCCCGAAAATCCCGGGATCGTAAAAACTCCAAAAATTGCCATCCCTAATACACACTAGGGAGTCCAATCTAGGAAGTTTTTCTTGATCCCGGGATTTTCTAAGATTTTCAATACCGGGATCCCGGGATTAGTTTGGGATTGAAAACTTTAGGAAGTAAATAATTCAAAAAGTTTTTAAAACAATTTTTAATATTTTATTACTTGAAATTAAAAAATGTAAATTAATTAATTTATAAAGCTATAAAAACAAAGCAAAGCACATTAAGGGTATTCACAATTGCGTTGTTTTTAGTGTAGTTCAAAAACACCTTGGTATTAATACCACACTTTACAGAGCGGTTTTAATATTTTTTGTTGTTTTACCACAAAAACCAAAAGTGTGGTAATTTTATGTAGCCCAATGATATGTGGAACGAACGTGGTTTTTAAAGTTTCATAAGCAACTGATCGGTTGCCAAGTATTGCAAAAATGGAAGAAGCTTAAAAAGCAAGTTACACTTTTTTCTGCCATATATTAATAAAATATATCAAATTGGATAGTTAATTTATTTGCATAGTAACAAAAAGCTATAGTGGGAGGCTACCAACCACAAATTCTATTGTAGAGGGTACTCATAATAGTGGTTTTCAACTATGGCAAAAAGCCACAATACTACGATACCACACGGTATCGGTATCGAAAAGCCTTTTCCAACTACGGTTGCAACTACGGTTGGAAAAGGCTTTTCAAAATCAAATTTTTTGGTTTAATTTTTTTTAATGTAATACATAATGCTGATCAACGCGTCTTATTTTTCATTAGAGAGTTTTGTTCTGATATTATTACAAATATAACGCGCTGATGAGAAGCACTGTTCTGATTCTATTCTAGTTGGAGAAATAGTTGTACGATAATCGTAAGCAATTTGTAAGTTTCGATCATGATTGTCTTCACTACAAAAAAACGCTATTTCCTGAGTCAGAATATGTGATAATTCTGAAATACATAGCTGACTGCCCGGTGTTGCAAATTCTTCTTAAACTTTGCAAAGGCGTTGTTCCAGTGATTCACACTCATCGTCCTAACAATCTTTTTTAGCATCAATAAAAGGTTTTTTAATTTTATATTCATTTCATTTTATATTCACTTATATTGAAATTGTTGGAACATGTAAATTAATATTTTTAATAGGAATTTTTTGTTTAAAAATCCCGGGATCCAGGAAAGAAAATCCCAGGATTTAAAGGGTCTTTAATCGTCGGGATTGATTTCCCTGTTACTAGATCACTATTACTAGATCAGCGGATTTCCCGCCAAATCAGCGGATTTTGATATCATTTGGCGGAATAAATTATCAAAATTCTGCTGGCGGATTTTTTACGAAGTGTTTATTTATTAAATTTAGTTTAATTATTATTAATATTAAAGATAATTGAGCACTTTTCCGTTAACAATGTTTTAAACACATTATACATATTTGTGGTTGTAGCGAAGACCATATATCGAAAATATTATATCAGCATCAATAAATAACCCTCTTAAAATGGAATATGTATCTACCACCACTGATTTTTGGTTTAAAGAACTTGAAGAAAAGGATGCATCTGTAAATCTAATTTTTGAGGAATTGACAAACTTTCTACTGCACCTGTTATCGTTGCATTGGTCAAACGCTAATGTTGAACGAGCGTTTAGCTAGCTCAATGTTGTAAAGTCCAGAAAAAAAATAGATACTTCTACAAATCGACACAGATAATTGTATTTTGAATGTTAATTTCTTGTACATGTCTTTAAAAGAAAATTGTTAATAATAATTTTATTTTTCAAGATACGGCTTAGAGCCTAAACAGAACCAAAGCGGATGTCGGTTGTCGGATTCGCTGTGCTACAAAATACATGAAAATATATGCAGCCGCCAAAAATGAATTCGCCGTATAGATGTGTGACGGGAAAACGCCAGAATAGAATGTCCCCTTTCACATTGTTCAAGAATTGAATTTAATTTTTTTTACGTTCTCTTTTGGACTTGACAAAAGCTTTCACATTTGTCAAGAATTGAATTCAATTGTATGTCATCTATGCTTGCTTTCCTAAAAACAAAAGCGATTGCATCAACAGCTAAAAATTGTTCGTAAAATATTAATTATAATTCATAAGCGATGGAAATATGCTTATTATAAAAAAAATATCGAAAATAATTCAACAAAATAACTTGTTTTCAAGTTTCAGTACATCAAACGCACGCCGATACACAAAAAAGAAAATGAAGCAATCCGCAAAAAAGAGAAAAGCACAAAAGGAACACGATAAAATTGACGGTACAGAGACACCGGTACCGTCAACTTTTTCTCTCTTTCGTCGCTTCCGATTTGCGGCCTACAAAATATGAAAATTGAATTCAATTCTTGAACAATCTGAAAGGGGTCAATCTATTCTAATTTCTCTCTGACGGGTGGCGGATCTCTCTCTGAGTGACTTAAATATTGCCATATTTTTGCTAAAGATGGGGTACGTTCAGAGTTATTTTCTTAGTTTTACTATGATCTGACATTCTGTTTTTGTGCCTGTGTTGCTTTCATATGAATTCAAAGCATAATATAAAATAATTTGTATCATTCCCAATATGAAATGCAACCGTAATCCGACAACCGCTCCTATTCTGGACGTGTTCTCAGCGGATTTCGCAGAGAGAGGCCCGTCATCCGACATTCGCTTTGGTTCTGTTCGGGCTCTGAAGAGGGCAGCAGAAGTGCTGCAACGACTATAGTTTGTCTTCCTCGATCATATTTTATATTAAATACAGTAATAGTCTGAACACATTGACGACGACAAGCGCCGAGCGACATGTCTCCATTCTGTCGTTGTAGAGATATGTTGAGCGATTTAATCTTAATGTTTTTGACATTTGCTATTTACAATCAATTATTTTTGTGGATTTGTGCTCATTTAATGTATGTACGTATTTCTATAAATTTAATTTGTAACATTTGTAGCACGAAACAATGACAAATGTAAATAATGGAATAAATTTCCCTTTGTCGCGTGCCAAACTATAATTAAATTGAAGCCGGCTACAACGACATTGGCGCGCTACAATGTCGTCGCAAAAGTCTCCAAGAATTCTTCCCATAAGAAATACATGTACATTTAAAGTGACATTTGGCGCTCGACGCTTTTCGTCGTCAATGTGTTCAGGCTATGAGATTTGTCATTTCACCATGAATAGACTTACAAACGAACAGCGCTTTGGAAATCATTGAACTTTATTATCAAAATTCGTGATCAAAAAAGTTGGATGAAGATGAAAAATTGTCTTCAGCGACGAAGCTCATTTTTGGCTTTTTGACAAAAAATTCTTTTGAAATAATGTCAGAAAAGTTCACACTTAATTAAGAGTAGGCATTAAATCGACTGTTGGTAAGGTCTTTAACAATAACAAAAGCAGTTTAAAAAAACTTTGGAATAATTCAAGAATAAAGACAACGATCTTTTTAAATTTTTTTGGGAAAACCACTAGTTTTTCAGACAAAAAATTTATTCAGTAAAAAAATTTTTAAAAATAAGCTTTTATTTAAAAGAAAACGTAAACTCAAAAGAGTATTTGTCATATACATATGTATATAGTAAGTATATTATACATTCAGAAGAACTCTCCTGGTTACTCATAATCATAATAAAAGCATACTTCAATAAGTAAGTTCTAGGGACGTATATCTATTTATACTTTATGTAGAGGTACCTACAGCAGGGATGCCTAGCTATCATTGGCGTAGCAAGCGGTGGAGAAAGGGGGCAGTTGCCCCACTTTTTTAGTTAGATAAACAATTTCAAAAGAAAAGTTATTCAAAATATCAGTTTTGTTACAACGATAATATTTTTGTATTATATATTTTCCTCTTCTTTCTCTCTTCTTCATGTTTCATGTGAAGAAATTTTGGTGAACTTTTTTTGCACCACCATTTGTACTGCCCCCCCCAGATGAAATTCGCTTCCTACGCGCTTGCTAGCTATTCTAATCGAAAACTGTTTTAATAGAATGATATAAACTATGGAATGTTATGATTTAATAGAGGATACCTCTCCCTTAATATTTACTCTTTATAAAATTTATATTGTTATTTTAAAATAAAAAAGAAAAGTTATACAAAAAAATTTAGCTAACATAAATTTGTTAACAACGACAACAATAACAGTGACAACAACAGCAATAGCGACAAAATTGAGTACAACGAGAAAATTTTAGTTAAGTGACATAAATGACAAGCGTTTTATTCTACATGTTAAAAACATGTAGATGTACACATTAATGAACGCAAACATACACGCACACAATCACACACATCGACTTAATAAAATATCATGCAGATGCAGTCTAAATGTCATTATATCAAATTCATTAAACCCAAAATATATGCAGTCAACAGCAAGACAGACACTCAAATCGGCACAGACAGACAGCTAGTAGATTGCAGATACAGATACAGAGTACTTCGAGCTACAGATACTCAATGCTATGGATAGGATAAGCAGCAGAGTCAGAGCAAGTGAGAGTGAAAAAAAAGGATTAAGTGTTACGGTTAAAATTAAAATTAAGGTAACTAGTAGTAGTAGTATTAGTAGTAGATTTTAGGGCTTTGGTTTTAAATTAATGTCATAGAAATAAAAGAATAATAAAATTGAGTGTAATAAAAAAAGCAGATGCGTCGCTGGACACACGAGAGAAGGGAAGCTTTTTCGCAGTTTCATAAGTTTGATGACACTGTTCAACACAAAGAAAAATAACAAGGTTCCGCCAACGGACTCTAATAGAGGGGACAAAAAAAAAAATACATTTTTGTTTTGATTTTGCTTTTCATAGTTTTTAGTTGGAACGTAACGGATCTTATCAGCCAACGTGCAGCTTATAAGGTTCATTGTCATTGCTAAGTATGATGCGCCAAATTAGTGCATCAGTGGAAAAATTACAAAATTTGCTCTCTTCTTTGTGTTTATAGATACTATATGTAGAGCATTCTCTTGTATGGTGATTTAGAGTGAAATTTTACGTATAACATTTTTGTTACAGGTACTAACACCCTAACACCCTAACACTGAGTTTTGTGGGACATTTTAACACCCATTCTAAATAAGTGAGAAATTAACCGTTAAACACTATTTAAGTTTTCACTTTTTTTGCATTCAAGTTGGTTTTTGAGCTTTGGTGTATTCAGAGACTAATAGTAAAATTTTATGGCAAATATTTTTGTGGAATATTTTAACCCGTTAAATCCCTGTTTTATGGGTCTTATTTGCCCTTTATCAAAAACAGGTCAAAAAAGACCCATACATTGAAGAGTTAGAGGGTTAAAATGTTACACGAGAATGTTCCTCGTAACATTTTACATAAATGTGCTGAACACATCCGATACCAAAAACGTAAGGGTCACATTGTTTTGTTTGCCGATTCACTATGAGAATGTTCAAAAGGGGGATAAATTAAACCCCCTCTAAATAAAAACTCAGACGTAAACTTTCAAATCGCCGATTCACGTATATTTTTTTGGTCGCCTCCATCAGAATCCGTTTTGGGAACCTTGTCATTTTGGAAAAAAATGATTTTGTTGCTCAGTGTAATTTAATAGTTTTTTAATAAAAAAATTTTGAATTTAAAAAAATTTTAAATACCATAATGTTAACTAAAAATAAAAATATTCCCACCAGTAAATTTTATTACCTTACATTATTTTTTACATTCATTTTGAATTATTTTTGTTAATGTTAATGAAATTATTGGTTTTTAATATATTAAGTATGAAAGGTATATTATATAGATGCAATGCCATCGATATTTCTAGAAAATATTACATCAATAAATGTCCTAATCGTGTTGTGCAAATATTTAGATCGCTTATCATTCGCAAATTATATATATCAAAACGGCATTGTTTAAGGCCTAGAATTTGTATGGAATTGATTTTTTTTATATATCAAAAATAAGGTCTTTCTGACGATATTTTTACTTCTACAGTCGTTTTAGTAGGTGTCGAGCCACAGTGTTTCGTCTAGATTCATTCTCTTTATACTCTTTCTTCTCGAAACTACTTTTCTTCGGCATGGTGTTGTAGAGAAAACAAAAAATATTCAGCCGAATCATATTAAATTTAAATATGCTATTCAAACCATCAGTGGCTATCGCTGGAACGAGAATCAAAGTTTTATTTCAAAAACATCGTCTATTTTACACTTAATAACAGGTAGAACACAAGCGTCTACTTCCAGCCATAGTTGCACTTCCAGTGATTAACAGGGCTAGGATTTCGATGACATGTCTTTTTTTCTGTTGCTTCTAAGACATTTCCTGGTTATCTAGAACGTCCATTTATCTTTCCTAAATTCCAAATATTATGAAAAGTTTTTAGGTCATTTTATCGTCATTTTTATCAGTTTTAGTTTTTAGGTAATTTTTACTAGGTTTAGGGCATTTTTTGGTAAGTTTTAGCGATTTTTGAGTTATTTTATTGTTATTTTTGGACATTTTTATTTTCAGAGCATTTTTCGGGCTTTAGGTCATTTTAGTGGAGTTATAATAGGATTATCGTTTTCGTTTCGTTTTTTTCGTATTAAAAAATTTAAAAATGTGAATTTTTTAACATATTCCTTTAACAATAGAGTCTTTTCATTCAAAAACATTACCTATCGAAAAAGTAGTAGCTTTGTCTATAGACCTCGATGAAAAAACCTCCGCGTGTGGTGAAACTGACGAAAGGGTATGTAGAAAAATGAAACAAGTGTTAGATAAAAAAGCTCAGGATATGCTAGTTTTAATTAACTCTATTTTTATGCTCTATTGCTGAAATATAAGGGGGTAAAAATTTTAATTCTATGAAATTAAGAGAGGAACTTACATCCGATGACATATCGCCTTTTAAATATTTTCTTATCGTCAGTGTAGAGATAGAAAGAAGTTTTTTAGTTTACAAAAACATTTTGCCAGACAACCAATGTTCCTTCAATTTTAATAACTTAAAAATGTACTTTGTAATATACTGTAACACTATGCATAAAAATTTTACACAATACATTTTAAATTTAGTTATGCTTTATTCTTAAAGCTTTTTTTTATTTTTTTATGTAATTGTTTGCGTTTTTTAGGTAATTTTTGTCAGTTTTCAGGTAATTTTTTGCAGTTATTAGATCATTTTTGTCATTTTTGTAAGTCATTTTCTGCAGTTTTTTTCAGATAAATAACAAAGTCAAAATCTACAACACCGTCCATGCCCTTTTTCCTAGAGAGCGTCTCATTGACCGCCATTTTGAACAAGATCAACAATTTTTTGAATAAAAAAAATATTTTTTTTTATTATGAATGAGTGTTACAATATACCATAAAATTAAATAGCATTGTTTAATATTTTAAATTTTAAAGTGCGTCGGTAGATCATAAGCGAATACCCCCTGTGATACCTATGCACGCGGATCGCTGGATCCTAGTTTGCTTTGTTGTGTTGTATTCTTTATTCAGTGCTACCATACTAGTGCACTATATGCCAACATAGGACGCACTACCGCTCTATATAGATATAAGAGCATTTTCGATTGAAGACCCCATTTCCTACCAAAGGTTTTTTGCAGGCGTAGAACCTATGCAGGCCTTCTTGACGCTTTGTTCGATGTTTTTTTCCAACTTAGCTTAGAATTCAGAATGACACCTAGATATTTTGCGCTGCTGGGTAGTGTAAGAGGCTGGTTGCTTAGCTTTCGAATGACAAACTGTGGCACTTTGGTTTTTGTGGTGAATAGCATCAGCTCCGACTTGCTAGGATTGACTCCTGGGCCGTACCTGACAGCCCAGAGACTGAGTTTTCCCAAAGCAACCTCCATTAGCTCACTGAGCGAAGAAGGCAACAGTCCTGATAACCATTACAACCATGTCATCCGCATAAGCAACCACTTTGATCCTATTGCAATTTAGTGTATTAAGAACTTCGTTCATTACGATGAGCCAGAGTAGGGGGGAAATAACTCCTCGCTGCGGAGTACCCTTACTGACAAATCTCGTTAGGTGACAACCAGGTCTGCTGGATTATTCTGTTACTGAGCATTGAGACCATCCAGTTCCTGACCGGTGCTTGCACACCAAGTTTTGTCAGGGAATCAAAGATGGCTTTAGTGCGTATATTGTTAAATGCCCCTTCTATGTCTTAGAAAGCCGCAAGAGTGAATTGTTTAAAGAAGATGGATCTTTCAATAGTAGTGATAACCTCGTGTAAGGACGTGTATGTGGATCTTCCCTTGAGGTATGCGTACTTGGCGTTGGATATGGTAGTACCCTTTAGAACAGAGGTGTCGTTGCAGTGAGCTAAATTACAAATTAAAAAAAAATTAAAAAAATTAAAGCTTCGATGGCGACGAAAAAAAATAAAAACCAAGAACAAGAACATGAGCACACTTAACTAATGTCTCTTTAAAAAAATTGCAAAAATAGGTTTTCAGCATCTGTCGAGGCTCAAATGTTACACGCAGTCAGTAAATCGAAAAATAAAATTATTCCAGACAAGTGATATTGAAAATGCTACAATAAAAAACTCGCCACCACTTTGAGTGTGACGATTACAGCTCCGCTAAAACAAAAGATACAAAATTTGTTGATATTTCGTTGAATAATCTCAAAATTTTAGATCCACTTCAGCACATGACACGAAAGTGATTGATATATTGATGGAAAAGTTGATGTTTTTTCTAAAATACAAAATATTATTTTTTATTTTATGGTGAGTAGTTTAGATTCTAGATCAATAATACTAAACACGTACAAAAACCGTAAAACATCCTGTATCTTGAAAGTTGTACAATGTGGGCGGAAACTCCATAAAGTTTTATACTCGCCTTATCACGAGGAACCACCACCCGAGGGAATTAATACTATATCTGTTGCACCTTGTATGTAATTCATGCAGCTTTATATATAAAAATAAAAGGTGTCCCTATTTATTTTCACATGACTGTATATAAATAAAGAAGTTATTAAAAAATAACAAAAAACTCTACTTAGCCAATTTTGCATGGCGGTAATTTTTATTACATAAAATATAAAATTAATATTTAGTCCAAAGTCCTTTGGCCTTAATGACGCTATTAATACGTCTCGGCATGCTCTCGATCAGTTTTTCAATAGTTGCATGGGGAAGATCACGCTATTCCTTCTGAACTCTTGACCATTGTTCGTCGATGTTCTTTGGGGTCATTTTGTAAGATGCTAGCCGCTTTTTAGAATAGCCCACAAATTTTAAATCGGGTTTAAATCAGGACTCTCTGCTGGACATTCTAAAAGCTGGAAGTCCTGAGTTTTTAGTTAACTTTTGAACAATTTTTTCTGTAGGTATGCTTCGGTTATATTTATAACTGGAATATAGTTGCTGGAATATCAACTCTTCTGTTGGATATGCGCTTAGGTCAACGAAATCCGGAAAATTGGTCTGTAAGATATTCAGGTAGTTTTCTTTCTTCATTACACCGAATATTCTTACAAAGGGTCCAATATTCCACCATGTTGCAGAATTTCATGAGGTCAGTGCCAGTAATATTGTTTAACATCCGACTGATACCGGTCAATTTGGGTCTCATCAGGCCAGATCACACGCTACACTCACGTGTTTGTACCTTTTGCAGAAATTCAACCTCGCTTTTACGTTTTTGTCAGACAATGCTGGCTTTTGAGGTTTGATGGCGGCCTCCAACCCAATTTTCGCCGCTCTGCGTACTATCCACTCACTGACCGGCTTTTTAATCTTTTTTGCAGCTTCTTTTGGTGTCTTAGCTACTTGTTGAGCTAATAAGCTCTCCATGGCTCGAACATATCTATCTTAAAGTAGATTGGGGTGCCTTTTTGTAACCTTTGGAGCATTTATATTCCGTCATTTTAGGACATTTAGGACAGTTTGATTTCAAATCTGTAAGCTTTGTGCTATTTTTCTTGATGAACGACCGTTTTCAGTCATTGAAACAAGTTCGTCTTCAGCTTTGTATTAATTAACCTTCCTTAGTTTGATAAAAATATAAAAGCAGTCCTTTTAATTTAAACGACATAGCAAATTTGACGCCGAATCAAGTAAACAAGACTGAATTACTTAACTTTTTTAATTTATTGCGAATCAAGCAACATTAAATTTCAGCCAAAAAAAAAAAAAAAACGGCAGGGAAACCGGTATCAATAATGGCCCGACGCTGACAAATTTTATCACGTGCGAAAATGGCTGAATATAATGATACACTCACAGAACTGGCGATGCTATCAAAACTTCGCTTCTTCTAGCCGTAATATTACGGCTCTCAAAAAATTTAATATGCGAGGCTCTGACAACTTCCATTAGGGCTGTTAGATTCCTGTTTAAGAGATGCTCTGCCGGTTTTGACAACCTCACAGAAAGTTGTAAGAACTTTTAATGGTGAGAGGAATTCGGTTTTGATAGCCGAATTGTGGAGAGGTCATAACAGCGCCTTTTGCGATGGTGAGAGGAATTCGGTTTTGGCAGCCGAATTGTGGAGGGGTCATAACAGCGCCTTTTACGATGGTGAGAGGAATTCGGTTTTGACAGCCGAATTGTGGAGGGGTCATAACAGCGCCTTTTACGATGGTGAGAGGAATTCAGTTTTGACAGCCGAATTGTGGAGGGGTCATAAAAGCGCCTTTTGCGATGGTGAGAGGAATTCGGTTTTGACAGTCAAATTGTGGAGGGGTCATAACAACGCCTTTTGCAATGGTGAGAGGAATTCGGTTTTGATAGCCATAAATCCTTATGTTGAGGTTGTCAGAACTTTTTCCATTTAAGCTACTTACCTCTGCGCTTTTAAGGTTATCACCAATTTCTTAATGCCGTTTGCAAAATAAAAGTGTTGTGTTTAAATATTTTTTAAGTTTTTATTTCAAATCATTTGAAAAATATTACTTTTTTGATCAAATAAATATAAAATTTTAATTGTTTATAGAACTTTACAAACGATTTTTTTAAAATTTTTTTTATGGAACTTTAAAAATCGCATATTATAAACGACAAACCATTAGCATGCATCTGAAACATGCTTACAAATAGTCCTAGACAATGGAATTATAAAATAGTCCATGCCTTTTTCAATACAATAGGCATAATATTTATTATCAAAGTAAAGCGATTATCAAAGTAAATACTGATTAACTTTAAAAGCAATTTTTTTAATATTTGCCAACAAGCACGCTGCAAAGCCAAAACTAAAATGGAGAAATTTGTCTTTTGTGGTTTTAGTATCTTCAGTAAAAGCGTGAAAACCGTATTGAGGCTACAATAGCCGTATTAGAGTTTCTCTACACGCAATATTTAAAAGTTGGTTGCAGTAGCCACAATACTGAATGTATCACAACTGCAACCACAGCTCTTATTTTCAAAAGACGCTCAACATAATTTTTGTTTTTTTTTATGATTATTGCAGATTCACTTAGGGCTATGAGAGCTTACATAAAGTGCTTGCAATAAACTTTCAGCTAAGGTGACTTCATTTCATATATTATAACTCTAGTATGGCTACTACAGCCTCATCTTTTTCATGGCAGCCGTGTACAAAATTCAATATTTCCCTGAGTGTACATTCAGTAATGTGCCTACTGCAACCAACTTTGAAATCTTGCGTGTAGAGAAACTCCAATACGGCTATTGTAGCCTCAATACGGTTTTCACGCTTTTACTAAAGATACTAAACCCACAAAAGACAAATTTCTCCATTTTAGTTTTGGCTTTGCAGCGTGCTTGTTGGCAAATATTAAAAAAATTGATTTAAAGTTAATCGGTATTTACTTTGATAATCGCCTATTGTATTGAAAAAGGCATGGACTATTTTACAATTCCATTGTCTAAAACTATTTGTAAGCATGTTTCAGATGCATGCTAATGGTTTGTCGTTTATAATATGGGATTTTTAAAGTTTCATAAAAAAAATTAAAAAAAAAAGTTCTATGAACATTAAAAATTTTATATTTATTTGATCAAAAAAGCAATATTTTTTCAAATGATTTGAAATAAAAATTTAAAAATTATTTAAAAATAACACTTTTATTAAGCAAACGGCATTAAGAAATTGGTGATAACCTTAAAAGCGCAGAGGTAAGTAGCTTAAATAGAAAAAGTTCTGACAACCTCAACATAAGGATTTATGGCTATCAGAACCGAATTCCTCTCACCATTGCAAAAGGCGCTGTTATGAACCCTCCACAATTTGGCTGTCAAAACCGAATTCCTCTCACCATCGCAAAAGGCGCTGTTATGACCCCTCCACAATTTGGCTGTCAAAACCGAATTCCTCTCACCATCGCAAAAGGCGCTGTTATGACCCCTCCACAATTCGGCTGTCAAAACCGAATTCCTCTCGCCATCGCAAAAGGCGCTGTTATAACCCCTCCACAATTCGGTTATCAAAAACGAATTCCTCTCACCATTAAAAGTTCTTACAACTTTCTGTGAGGTTGTCAAAACCGGCAGAGCATCTCTTAAACAGGAATCTAACAGCCCTTATGGAAGTTGTCAGAGCCTCGCATATTAAAGTTTTTGAGAACCGTAATATTACGGCTAGAATAAACGAAGTTTTGATAGCATCGCCAGTTCTATGAGTGTAGGTATCGTCCGAAAAAAGGGTTATATTTTTTTTTTTTTAAAGATCAAAGAACCAAACAAGCTTTATACAAACAAGGTTTGGTCTTTTGACCTAAAAGGAAAGGGGTGGATTTATTTAGAGGAATTGATTGGAACCATACGTAAATTATTGATTAGGCGAAACAATCATAAAAGACAATTTGAATTGCTTTTAACCAAGACTAGTGTTATGCCTTAACCTCGGAAAGCATTTCCAGCCCTTAGTTGTTCCTGTCTTTTAATTCTACATTTTCCAAAATTTAGTTGTGGATTTTTAGTTCTGTTATTTTGACATCAAAAACACTCACATATATTCAAAATTGTAGAAATTTTCAGTACAACGACTTTTTCATAAAACATCGTTACATATGTAACGTTACCTATGAAAGAGGAAACTTTACCTATGAATGAAAAAAACGACATGAAAATCAAAGTTTGGTCTTTCGATGCAAATATCTCCGCTGTTCATTAATATATGTCATTCAATTTTTTTTTGTTCATAAGTTCAATAAAATTACTTCACAAAAATTGGTTGAACTTTACGGTTAAGTCAGTGTAACTGTGTTTTATAACTATGTCAAAAAAGCTCCAAAATATTGACTTTTTACTCAAAAAATGACTCAAAACTTGTTTTTGTTGTTAAAAGTAAATCAATTAAGTACTACAGATCTAGCTACTTTTCATATGACATAGCATTTATTTGCAAAAATTCTTCCAGCTAAGCACAAAAATTATTTTACTGTTTTTTTCATCAAAACAATCAGCACTTGTTGATTTTTTTCGCGAAATTTATTTTTTCCAAAATGTTTTTATATTTGATTAAAGTTTTTTCCTAAATGACCTCTATGTTTATTATGTTGACTTTATATGATTTAAATACAAATTCTAAATGTTTGATAGTTTAAATCATACTTGATTTTAAATACAAATTCTAGTTGTTTGACAGTTTAAAATCGTTTATCGAGCTTAAGGTCAAAGTTAGAAACAATTAATTGTTCTAACGAATTTTTCTAAAGAGACAACAACAACAACAAAGTTTTTTCAATATGAAAGGAAAAAAACCACTAGCAAATTGATTTTATTGTACAATTTCTGCGTGCTAAACGCGTCATCAGAAATCTTTGTGATTGCCCGTGCAAGCGCGTAGACGCACTGCACCATCGGGGCGATGAGATTTTGAAGCTTCAATTTCTCATTTTTTCCCTTAATTTCATAATGCCACATTTGTTGTTGTATTTCTGTTTTACTTTAGTTTCTATGCCTATATTATATGTAGTCCAACAGCCTGCTGGAATTCTGCACTAACAAAGCATGTTTTACTGAAGTTGTTTTTTAGAATTTTTGCTGATTTTGTTTTTCAGCTGTTTCCGTTTGGTCGAGCTCTACCATTTGATTAAAGTTTTTTCCTAAATGACCTCTATGTTTATTATGTTGACTTTATATGATTTAAATACAAATTCTAAATGTTTGATAGTTTAAATCATACTTGATTTTAAATACAAATTCTAGTTGTTTGACAGTTTAAAATCGTTTATCGAGCTTAAGGTCAAAGTTAGAAACAATTAATTGTTCTAACGAATTTTTCTAAAGAGACAACAACAACAACAAAGTTTTTTCAATATGAAAGGAAAAAAACCACTAGCAAATTGATTTTATTGTACAATTTCTGCGTGCTAAACGCGTCATCAGAAATCTTTGTGATTGCCCGTGCAAGCGCGTAGACGCACTGCACCATCGGGGCGATGAGATTTTGAAGCTTCAATTTCTCATTTTTTCCCTTAATTTCATAATGCCACATTTGTTGTTGTATTTCTGTTTTACTTTAGTTTCTATGCCTATATTATATGCCTATATTATATACCTAGGCATAGAAACTAAAGTAAAACAGAAATACAACAACAAATGTGGCATTATGAAATTAAGGGAAAAAATGAGAAATTGAAGCTTCAAAATCTCATCGCCCCGATGGTGCAGTGCGTCTACGCGCTTGCACGGGCAATCACAAAGATTTCTGATGACGCGTTTAGCACGCAGAAATTGTACAATAAAATCAATTTGCTAGTGGTTTTTTTCCTTTCATATTGAAAAAACTTTGTTGTTGTTGTTGTCTCTTTAGAAAAATTCGTTAGAACAATTAATTGTTTCTAACTTTGACCTTAAGCTCGATAAACGATTTTAAACTGTCAAACAACTAGAATTTGTATTTAAAATCAAGTATGATTTAAACTATCAAACATTTAGAATTTGTATTTAAATCATATAAAGTCAACATAATAAACATAGAGGTCATTTAGGAAAAAACTTTAATCAAATGGTAGAGCTCGACCAAACGGAAACAGCTGAAAAACAAAATCAGCAAAAATTCTAAAAAACAACTTCAGTAAAACATGCTTTGTTAGTGCAGAATTCCAGCAGGCTGTTGGACTACATATAATATAGGCATAGAAACTAAAGTAAAACAGAAATACAACAACAAATGTGGCATTATGAAATTAAGGGAAAAAATGAGAAATTGAAGCTTCAAAATCTCATCGCCCCGATGGTGCAGTGCGTCTACGCGCTTGCACGGGCAATCACAAAGATTTCTGATGACGCGTTTAGCACGCAGAAATTGTACAATAAAATCAATTTGCTAGTGGTTTTTTTCCTTTCATATTGAAAAAACTTTGTTGTTGTTGTTGTCTCTTTAGAAAAATTCGTTAGAACAATTAATTGTTTCTAACTTTGACCTTAAGCTCGATAAACGATTTTAAACTGTCAAACAACTAGAATTTGTATTTAAAATCAAGTATGATTTAAACTATCAAACATTTAGAATTTGTATTTAAATCATATAAAGTCAACATAATAAACATAGAGGTCATTTAGGAAAAAACTTTAATCAAATGGTAGAGCTCGACCAAACGGAAACAGCTGAAAAACAAAATCAGCAAAAATTCTAAAAAACAACTTCAGTAAAACATGCTTTGTTAGTGCAGAATTCCAGCAGGCTGTTGGACTACATATAATATAGGCATAGAAACTAAAGTAAAACAGAAATACAACAACAAATGTGGCATTATGAAATTAAGGGAAAAAATGAGAAATTGAAGCTTCAAAATCTCATCGCCCCGATGGTGCAGTGCGTCTACGCGCTTGCACGGGCAATCACAAAGATTTCTGATGACGCGTTTAGCACGCAGAAATTGTACAATAAAATCAATTTGCTAGTGGTTTTTTTCCTTTCATATTGAAAAAACTTTGTTGTTGTTGTTGTCTCTTTAGAAAAATTCGTTAGAACAATTAATTGTTTCTAACTTTGACCTTAAGCTCGATAAACGATTTTAAACTGTCAAACAACTAGAATTTGTATTTAAAATCAAGTATGATTTAAACTATCAAACATTTAGAATTTGTATTTAAATCATATAAAGTCAACATAATAAACATAGAGGTCATTTAGGAAAAAACTTTAATCAAATGGTAGAGCTCGACCAAACGGAAACAGCTGAAAAACAAAATCAGCAAAAATTCTAAAAAACAACTTCAGTAAAACATGCTTTGTTAGTGCAGAATTCCAGCAGGCTGTTGGACTACATATAATATAGGCATAGAAACTAAAGTAAAACAGAAATACAACAACAAATGTGGCATTATGAAATTAAGGGAAAAAATGAGAAATTGAAGCTTCAAAATCTCATCGCCCCGATGGTGCAGTGCGTCTACGCGCTTGCACGGGCAATCACAAAGATTTCTGATGACGCGTTTAGCACGCAGAAATTGTACAATAAAATCAATTTGCTAGTGGTTTTTTTCCTTTCATATTGAAAAAACTTTGTTGTTGTTGTTGTCTCTTTAGAAAAATTCGTTAGAACAATTAATTGTTTCTAACTTTGACCTTAAGCTCGATAAACGATTTTAAACTGTTTTTATATTTTTTACAAAAATTCAAGTCTCAAAAATAATTTATGTGAAAAAATTACCCCAATATCTCTTTCCAATCAGAAGTTATGGCTAAAAATCTATTTCTGCATACCAGACCATTAATAAAACTGAGTTTTGTTTTAAGATTCTCTATATAATTTGAACGTCCTCATTTATCTCTGTGAATTCAGTTGTGTGTCTAGAGTAATTACGAACATTTGGGTTTATATAAAATCTTCCTTATAGCAATCTACTTAGTTTTTTGCCTCCCCACCCCCGCCCCTCCTGTTAAATTTGATTTTTCTCATTTTTTCTCACTATTGTGTCACCGCTGTCACTCAGTTTTTTATCAATAGTACTTTAAATGTTGTATATATACACCATTTCATCGAAAAGATGACTGTGAATAAGAATGCTGTAAAGTTAATATTTTCATATAATCAGTTTCGGATATATAAAAAAACATATGCGCATCTGGTTAGCACAATTATTTCATTGGTTTTGATCTGTGCTTTAAATTCACAGATAGATGGCGCCGCATTTGTAAGTACTGTGGGTACAAGATATACACCTTGCGGTGAATAGCCGAATGATGTCTACCAAAAGTTGCTTCAAATTAAGCCCTACACGTTTGGGATTACAGACAGGTGGCGCTATTTTCTGCTTACAGGAGAACATCTGATGTTCTTATGTAGCTAGCAGATAAATTTTGCGAAATTTTTTGCGAAAATGCTTTGCTACCAAACTTTTAAAATGTCAAATAATGCAGTACTGCCAGTTTTCTAGCCGTGAATAACGGCTAAGTGTTGTCTAATTCTACAGTTGCGCTTTCAACACTTAAAAACATAGAATTGGATAAATTTAAATGTCCAGCTCACTTGTTGGATTTTTTGTTGTTTTTGCTTTGCTTGCAAATGCGATTATATGATCCTGATCTCCCATGAAAATAACGCAGCTCATATAAATTTTAGTACAATAATTTTTAGTACAACGAGTTTTTCATAAAACATTGACAGCTAATAATGAGAAAAAAATTATATGAAAATCAAAGTTTTTACTTTTAATGCCAATATCTCCGCTGTTTTTAATATATTTCATTAAATTTTTTTTTTAAAAAAGTTCAATATATTTTTTGATATAAATCTTTGTTTAGACGTTAAAATGTCCATATATCAAGGACGCATTGAGTCCCACCATATTTTTTATTTTGTTGAAAAGGTAATTGTGCTTGCTTTAAGATTAAGTAAATATAAAAATTCTTTTTAACTTTTAAAATATGTTTTTTGTACCCCTTCTTTTTAATTCAATTAGTTCACCGCAAGAGATGGAACCACCAACAACAAAAATTTTCCAAAACTTTTTAGATTAAAGTTGGTTAAATTACCTTTCTGACTGTAGCTTAAAAATAAAATTCAACATGTTTTCCATTATTTTAAAATTTAAAAAAATTTAATCGAGAAGTGTATATTAAAATGTTTATATAAATAACTGTAGAGTAACACCGGGTATATCAGCTAGTACATTAATATTTCTAGTAACTTTTTTATTCTATTCTTCCTACATATTTGTACCTTTAAAGTATGCATTTTTTCAAAACATCATCTATCATAAAAGTAGTAAGCTACTACATCTATCCAGCTATGGCAACTCTATTTTGGAACACAATTGAATTTGTCTCTCGTTTGCATTTTTGAATTCGATTTTAATCTCGTGCAATCAATTCAGCGTTATTTTTTTTTTGTGTGTTCCTTGTTTTTTCTTGATTCTATTTCACTCGCTTGTAATTTTCAGCCGCTACAAATACAAAAATTTTAATAATAATTATATTTTAGTAGGGAAGAAAAAAAAAATAAAAATCAACGAATGTGGAGGAAAAAATATGTTTACGTCAATCAAATAAAAAAATATGCATTGTCATAATCCTCAAAAGCCATTACGACGATTAACATACGGCTTGGTAGCGACAGTGGTGTAGAGCTGAGAGGGGAACGATCATGAGGGTGAGTGTGAGCGGAGGTGCAAATAATAAGTCTGGGTTGTGTTGGAGTTTGACAGGCTGTGTAGCAGGCTTTGAACGGCTGATATACTTGTGTGCAACATTGTATGCAGCAGGGAAAATAAACACAAAAAACATCATTAACAACAACAACAACAACAACAACAACAACAACAACTAGTTGAAATATTATGCACATAAAACAATTAAACATGTAGAAAATTTTATGTTATTCATTCATTTATTCATTGAACAACAACAACAACTAAAGTTGCTGATGGATTTGTATGTATTTTTATTGCTGACACTCAGGCAGCACATGATATGTTGCCGCAGCCGTAAGCTTGCTCTAACAACAACAACAACAACACAAACAACACTAATTTATACCTTTATGCTTTGATTCATGTTTTTCATATTTGATACAATTTAAAAAAAATAATTTTTTTTTCTGTTTTTAAGCATTCCCCACACCAAGAAAGCAATTAAAATCATCTTCATTTCGTTGGCTTTTAAGTCAACACTTAAGAGGGTTGCCGCCGCATTTCAGCGTCGCCGCGCTGATTCATTGTGGGGGCCATAAAACTAATATCGACCCAAGCTCGGTCGGGTTCTGCTTTTGGCTTTTTTCTTTGTTTCCCTTCTGCTGCTTCTTCATCTGCTGCAGCTTCTTTTGTTATTTATTACATAAAAATAACAAATTATAAAAATAAATGAGTTTCTTTACTTCATCCACATTTATATGGCACTAAAATGTGAATAACTTGAAAAAAACGATACAATCCAAAAAAACCAAACCATTCATCGTCATAAACTTGAAATTTTTGAAAAATCATTTCCTTAGCAGCTGCTGCTAGCTAAATGATTACAGTGGGCTGGGTTGATGTTGTATTCGGTTCAATACTTCGATTCAGTTAAGAAATTGAGTACTTTGTTTCATTTTTCGGTTGTTATTTCAATGAGCCATGTGCTAATTTTTCACATTAGTCTTTTACAAAAAGACCTACGCCACAGAATGTAATTTAATCATCGCGGAATTAAATTATTTTTATGTTGTGATTTCTGTTTCTTGTTTAAAAAACTTACAGTTAGATATTTTTTTAAGTAGCATGTATCAATACAAATTCTTAGATAAATCTCCTCTTTTTTTTTGAAAGACCAATAAAAGTGGCAAAATTTTTCAATCTCAAACCAAGCCATAATTTATAATCATCTTTAGGTAGATACTGGTAGATGATATAGTTGCTTTAATTAGATCAATTAGATCTTTTTTAGTACAGTATAGTAAAGCATTCAAAACATCGTCGGTTCACAAGTAAAATTCACTAATTACGTATTTGGCAAAAATGGGTTTTTGACCATATTTCATAACGTAGGATTATCTTTATTACAAAAAACTAATTTTGCATTTTGCCACATTGCCACAGATGCCCCAGAAGGCAAGTAAAAGTATTTAAAATTCATTCAGTACATTTTTGATAAAAAGTTACTTTTGTCAAGTATGCTTAAAATGTTATTCACACTCATTATTCTCGTACCACATGCCTATCCGATACGATACACAAACTTACCAGATCGAGAAAACGGTATCCGCAAAAGTGGAAATCAAACATAACGAAAAGTCAAAGATCTAAATGCAAAACATACCTATTGACTTTTCCAGTTGCAGATTTTAGTGCTCTTCAAAAACCAAAATACCGAAATGTAAGTGAACACTATGAAAAATTTCCGAAATCGTATTTTTTGGAGAACAACAGAGGTAAAAATGAGATTCTGTTGAAAATATTTTCAAAATACCTTAGGTATATCCAATACACCTGTTATTACTGCCATTAACAGTGCAAGTACTAACAACATCTTTATAGATACAGACAAGAGTGGAAAAAATACCCTAGAAATAAAATTAGTTCTACTGACTTTGCAATGGTCAAAAAATATATAGAAAGCTTTCCCACCATGAAAACACATAACATCAGGAATTCAAGCAAAAAACTAAATCAAGAAATAAAAATCTCATAGTTAAAAAAAAATTAAACTTTTATCTTTATTCTTAAAAGCAGTGATTTTAAAAACCGTTCTTTTTTATGTATTTTTATTTATTTGTAATTAAAGAATTACAAATTTTGTATTCAACAAACTAAATCGAGCCACCACAACCTAAGATATTGCGATTTAAGTAACACAGCCATTAAACAGCCAAAGTACCAGGGAATACGGCGGAAGTAGAAAGCCATGTCAAACATCATCAGCTTGGCCATGGTCGAAGCTTACGAGGTGGCATGTCCTATACTTTCAGTAGTCGAGGGTGATCCGATGCCATGGTGGTGCACGGAACTTGAATCTCTGAAGAAGAAAGTTAGAAAGGCAATCAATCTGCACATGAGAGGGGGAACCCCAGAAACATGGGCAAACTACAAGGCACGGAAAAGGGAACTGAAGAACCTCACAACGTAAAAGGCAGTCGTGGAGAGACTTCTGTTCTGGGATGGAAATTATATCAGAGGCATGTAGGCTTCAGAAAATGGTTTCAAAAGATCCATTCTCCAATGTGGGACTGATCCGAAAAATAGATGGAACCATGGCAGGGAACCTAGAGGAGTCGATGATAGTTCTGATGGAGGTGCATTTTCCTGGAAGTTTTAAGTTTGATGACCCGTGGACACCCTTGAAGAAAGGAATGCACAGGGTTGACAGACTGGAAACCAAAAGAATGATCACTACGGACGGGGTGAGGAGTGCTATACCCTCATTTGCTCCGTACAAAACATCAGGGATGGACAGTATATTTCCGGCTATGATGCAATGGGGGAAAGATCTCATTGCACCTAGGCTGTGGGGTATATTCGTTAATTGCCTAGCGAATGGGTACGTTCCGAGGGTCTAGAGAGAGGCGAAAGTTGTCTTTCTTCCGAAGCCCGGAAAAAAAGGACTATGCGGAGGCAAAGTCGTTCAGACCAATCAGCCTAACATCTTTCCTCTTGAAAACGATGGAAAGACTGATGGCTGACTGTCTTGAGAGCACTTCGCTAATGCAAAATCCTCTGAGTAGATGCCAACATGCATATAGAGCTCGTAAGTCTACGGAGAGTGCTCTTCACGAATTGGTAAGAGTGACTGAAAAGGAGTTATTTTCAGCAGGCTTTGCGATGGCCTCATCGAGGGTGCTTTTGACAAAATACTCTTTGGAAGGCTGCTGCAAGTTCTGAAAGAGCGCAATGTAAGTACAATGATAGCAAATTGGGTAGACAATATGCTCAAGCACAGGGCTGTCAACATGCAGAATGGTAGAGTCAAGACTAGAGGTAGAATAAGTAGAGGATATCCCCAGGGCGAGGTGTTATCGTCAACCCTGTGGAACATAACTGTGGACTCACTACTGGTCAGACTGGATGAATCGGGCATACACACGATAGGGTATGCAGATGACATGGCGTTGGTGGTCCGCGGTAATTTCATTGACACCATTTCTGACATCATGAAGGGAGCACCCTGAATGGTGGAGGATTGGTGTCGAGAACAAGGCCTTAACGTAAACGCAAGCAAATCAGACAATATTCTCTTTACTAGAAAGAGGGTAGGCCTGAGGAGAGAACCACCCAGACTTTTTGGAGCTGAAATCAACATGTCCACAAAGGTTAAATATCTAGGGGTAACCCTTGATAGCAAACTGAACTGGAACGAGCATGTAGAAGATAGGATTCAAAGAGCCAAGAGGGTTCTGTTTCAGTGTAGACGCGTATGCGGTCTCAAATGGGGGCTAAGCCCAGAGGCTATGAAATGGGTCTACACTATTATGGTTAGACCTGTCATCACGTATGCTTCGGTGATTTGGTGAACAAAAGTCAGCCAGAAAACCATTAAGAACAGACTGAACAGAGTCCAACGGCTGGCGTGTGTTGGAATAACAGGTGCAATACGCACCACTCCAACATGCACAATGGAGGTTCTGGTAGGTATGCTGCCGTTGGATTTAGAAATAAAGAAAACAGCGGCGCTGTCAGCCCTCAGGGTGTTGCGAAATGCTACGTGGCATGAGGCAATGGCCCTGCATGGCCACATGCGCATTCTTGATATTGCACAGAGAGATGTCAGAGAGGCTGTATGCCTATGAACGGAAGGCAGAGAGTAAGAATAACAGAAAAATGTTGCAATACTCTTATGACAGTTGGAGCCGTTTGTGAAGAAATCGCTGGTAAAGATATCACTATATTCACAGATGGCCCTTTGATAAATGGCAGAGCCGGGGCAGGTGTTAACTAAGAAGAGTTAAGCCTATCCTGTGTACTGTGGTTAGGGAGGTTTGTGTCAGTATACCAGGCGGAAATGCTTGGCGTAGTGCAGGCGCTGGACCACCTTAAAGATGGCCGGATCAATGGCAAGAAAATTGTCATTGCTCTCAACAATCAGTCTGTGATTAGGTGTATGCAACGGACATACACCACTTCCAGGTTGGCCATAGAATGTCTTACAAAACTCAATAAGGTGCGCCTAGACAAATGAGCTCACACTTATGTGGGAGAGAGGACATAGAAAAGAATGAAAATGCTGATTCTTTAGCAAAATAAGGATCAGCAGAAGAATTCTGTGGGCCAGAACCACGTATCGCTATAAAAGACTTGCTTTAAGTAAGTGTTTTCCAATCATACTTTCAAAATGTTAGCCAAGGTTATAATTTTGCAACTGTTCAAAGTTGCGAATGCTGTTAACTGTTGGCCTGTGTAGTCTAGTGGAGTGTGCGCTAAACTATCAACCCAGACGTCCCCGGTTCGAGTCCGTGTTCGGTCGCGGTTCTTTTCACTTTCTTTGCTCTTTACTACATTTATGATTTATGGAAACTAAACATAGAAATCCAGGATTATATTGTGAAAAATATTGAATTTAAAGGACAAGAACCACAACTGAGGCCTTAAAATGCAACAAGGCAAGTTTTCTTGAAGGCAAGTCGAGTTTGACAGTGAGAAATGAGGACGGTACAGCTACTCGTACAGGCGAATTTTCTTTTTTTATTCTTATTTGTCAATTTAAGATGGCTGCGCATTGTTTGGTAAATATATTTATACATAAAAGTTGCGTATTGAAATACTAATTTTCAATTGTAAAGAAACACTTGGAAAAAGGTTATTCAAATACAAATTTCCAATTGTAAATAAACACTTGGATTAAGCTAAAGTAAGGAATATTTTTCCAAGGGATCGTTTTCGTTTATTCTACAATTACTTGTAAGCATTTTCCAAAAGTAATCTAAAGCTTTTTTACGGTTCTAAGCGTGTTTAAAGTTTATTCCAAGCTTGTTTGGCTGATTGGGTAGTCTCTTTTTCCACATGCATTTTTTCTTGAAAGTAAGTTGAGTTTGACGGAAAGAAGAACATAGGGAAAGGGGAAAGAACAGACTTGAATGTAACCAACATTTTCTTCTTATTTTCCATTTAATTTACGGAATGTACGGAGAGTTATCTCATTCGCAACCAAAATGTATAGCGAGATGTATTATTTGATTGAGGAAAGCCGGCATCATTTTCCAAAAATAATATTGCCTAACTGCAAACACGTTTTAGGCCGGTTGGTGGACCTGAATTTTGTAGACAAAAAAACGATCGCCGAAAGCATTAACTGTGTCATTCAGAAAACTGGCAAAATCAAAAACGTCAAACAAGCTTCTATCAATTTCAATTCCGTTGATATTTCAAATTTAAGAATCGATAATTTCGTTACATTGAATGCTGAACAATTTTTCTAACTCATTGTTTGTGAATGATTCGAGTGATAATGATAGCATAATTTTTTTGAAAATTTATCCAAGTTGTTGGATTCAAAATAAAAAATACTTGCGAGCAGAAGAAGCCGACAAAAACATTTGTGTCGTTAACGATGCTGCTCAGATAGCAATAAATCTTATGTCGAGATACAACGATAAAGTGACGTCATTGGAAGCGTAAAAATGGTTTGTACTTCACGTGTTAGAAGACCATTGTAAACTCTTTCCATGCGGTACAACAAAATCCAATATTTCTGAACACATGCAGCAAAAAAAAAATCTATTCATAATCATTAAAGTAAATTCCTTAACAAATCACTTTACAAAAATATCGTTTCTCATTCAAAAATGGTTCGATCCTGTTTTCTCTTAAAGAAAATGGATAAATAAAAATCCTGTTTTCTCCTAAAGAATATGAAAAAATAAAAATGGTTCCTAAAAGAAAATCCATTCACAATGATTAAAATAAACTCTTTTACAAATTACTAAACAAAAAATATCTTATATCATTAAAAAATGGGTCGATCCTGTTTTAAGTTTTTTCAATTATTATTACCATAAAATGGGCTGAAATAAGGCATTAAATAATTTTGAAAAAAGGTCCTAGATCAATGCAAAGGACAAACATCAAACGCGACTTAAAATACGTTTATTGAGACCGGCATTCATTGTATGTCAAATCTAAGTCCGGAATCAAATTTCCAGCTAGTTTAACATAGAAGTTGGTACTTTCGTTTTTTCTTCGTAAATTTAAAATGCATTAGAAAAACTTTAAAACATTTCATCTAAAATAAACGGAATATTTTTTTACAATTATTGGACTTTCAAGGGCTCTAAGTACTTCATTTGCAACCATTGCGTTTTTCAGGGGGGGGGGGGCCCACGGAGCATCCAAGATACTTTAATAAAATCCATACAAATGTGACTTGCTCTAATAAGTATTTTAAAAAGTCATTCAGTCCCACTGTGCAAGTGCTGCCCTTTCCCTTGGTTAAGTATTATTATAAATTACAACAGCAGCAACAATGATGACGAGACAACTACAAAAACAACAACAAAAAATAACAACAATAACAACATCAACTACGGCAGCAACAACAACAACCGAAATAATTTAATTCTTCAGATCTTGAAATATTAATTTATATTATTTTATATTTTGTTCTTCAGCTAAATCAGAGAATCTATCTTTACTCTTCTCTTTTTTTTTAAGTGCTGCTGCGCTGCTACACGTTTGTTTCCTTCGACATTCTTATACTTAATATTATTATTATTATTATTATTATTATTTTTATTGTTGCTGTTCCTTTGACTGCTTTGTGCATAACTCTGATAAATGTATATTTGTATATGCGAGTGTAGGTATATTTAAGGGAATGCGATGGCAAAGACGATAAAATATAATTTCGGCTTTATTTTATTTTAATGATGAAAAATGTTGAAACTTTATTACGATCGTATATAAAATATAAAAAAATATCCACAAGATACCAAAACCAACTCAAGCCACTCTGTTAGTTGTTGCAGTGTGTGAGATATAAGGTACACACACAAGTGGTAAATGCAATAAATTATAATAAAACATGTTATATTTGTATATGTTAAACAAGGGTATAAAAATCTAAACGCAGTGCAAAAAAATGCCGCTTTATTATTATTTTATGTAAATAAAAAATAAAAGACAGCGCTTGTTTTTTATGTAATAAAATTAACAATAAAGTTCAGAAAAAAGCTTATAAACAAATTCTATGGCTGCCAAAAATTCAAAAAAATTAAGCTTTAACTATAATTATTAGAATTTTTAATCTAAAATATTTTATCTTGAATTTTAGATCTTCAATAGTTTAGCATGAATTTTATATTTAAAATTTTAAATTTAGAGTCTTGACTTTTGAACAGGGCCTCAAGTTAAAACAGAACAAAGTAAAAATTTAAAAAATTAATCGATAAAATATAATCAAATAACTTTGTTCAAAACCATGGTAAGCTAACAGGTAGCATTGGCAATTGCTTATTTTCTCTTCTGCAAGCAAACCATCTCCTGTCAAAAACAACTGTTAGTGAAGCAAAGCGAAAATTGCAGAAAATGTCAAGAACAAATATTCAAAAAATGCAATGGTCAGTTGACTCAACTGCGAGTGTGAGGACTCTCTTTGTGAATATATATTTTGACAGGAGATGGTGAAAATAACAGCTGTCAATGCTACCCGGTAATAATTATACCATGATTCCATATTAGAAGCAATGCATTTAATTTTTATTTTAGAATCTTTGAGCATGAATCCTGAATTTGGAGAATATTTCAGTGTTTTAAACGTGATGTATAGTTTTGAATAATGAATCATAAATTAAGATAGTAAATTAAAATTCTTAATTTTTATTTCGCAAAAACTGCATTTTGATTTGAAACTGCAATATATAATAGTTAATTTTGAATCTTATATTAAAAACTTATATAAACTAAGCAAGCTTTGGACTGTTTATTATGTCAAGATGCCATCAATATTTGCAAAAATATGACCAGATTAATGCAGGCAACCGACAACAACAACAAAAACAACAAAAAAAAATGAGTAAAAAAAAACTAAAACCCGACTACCACAATTCAAGCTCTAAAAGGTATGAAGCAAAAAAATATTCTCATATGAAATTTTTATGTATAAACTATTTAATATTTTTTGTTTATTTAGTAAACAACTTACACATAATATATTTTATTGTATTTAATACATATCATAGTGATATTCAGAAGATATCCGTGGTCGTATGCAGGGTTCGAAAAAACTCTCAATTGAATAGAAAAATTGCACTTCTCCTCATCAATATTATTCAATTGACGAACGATTCACTTTGCTTTCCTCATTCGTGAAGAAAAAAAACTTGAGCGCTTTTATGTTAAATATTCAGAGCGATCAAAACGTTTTCTATGCTCTTTCATAGTATTCGTTCATACATTGTGCTCCAAAAAAACTGATTTGAACAACGCCTTCTCCTTGTTATTCATTAATTGTTTCTCGCTCGCGAGTTTTTGCAAAGATCAACTCATTTAATTGGAAGTTTTGCGTACATTTATTGTATAAACCAGTGATCTTATTATTTAAAAATAAATACGTGTTTTATGATTAACTTTATTTTTTTGCGTTTTTTAATGAAATATTTAAGTTTTTAAAACATTTTTAAAATGTTCCTTTTTGTTTATTTATTTCAGTTTATTTTCATTTCCAAAAATATAATGATTTTTATGTTTTTTTAATTAAATGTATGAGTAGGAAAAATACTTAATATTAGTGGTTTAAATCCTTTCAATTTATTATGTGCGACGTTTTCAACTAGAGTTTCGCATAAAATGAAAGCGAGCGATACAATGAGTTTATTATTTCAAAATTCACGAGCGATGAAAACTCAACATCTCTCATCAACATGACGTCGCTCTTTTAAAATTTCTCAGTATACAAACTCACGAACGAGGATAGCGTTCAAAGGAGTTCAAAGAAGAGAGAATATTTGATCTGTATACGCTCTGAACATTATAAGATGATAAACTCATAGCAAAGATAACTCAGAAGAGCGGGAGCGTATTTTGATTGCTCTCCGCATTCTAGTCATATGCCATCTATCCTAAGAAAGCAATACATTGTAACAGTAGTAAGCGATCATAAGCATAAGGACAAAGTGCATCAAGAGGACGACATATCCCCATAAATCTAGAAGGCGACATATATATGAGGTGACATACGACTACGGATATCTTCTAAATAGCAATTTATTTATGAGAGGGTGCCATATTAGAATTTATGTGACGTTACATAACTTTTCTTCACCGGACGATCAAAACGCTTCTAATAATTCCACATTTGCTTGTCACTAAAAAAATTTTTTTTTGTTCATGACTTTATGCTCTCTAGAGGGCGCTATATTAAACGAATTGTGACGTCACATAGCCTCTAACCAGAAGATAATTTTTTTTTTTTTTTAGACTGAACCAACGCTCAGGGGATGCCCCCTATAAATGCGTAAGCATGGTGTTGATTCGGAAGATGGGTGATAGTTAGTTGGAGGATGGATAGATGGAGTAGTGTCGGTGAATATTTGTTTTAAACTTGCACAGCTCAAAACTGCTAGGAAACACGCTCGCAGGGAGACTATTCCACAACTTAACCGTGCGACTAAAGAACGAATTATCACGGTAATGCGATGTTCTATTGGGCATCGATGCAATGGTAAAAGGGTGGGCTTGGACAGCTGCCCGAGTGGACCTGGGAAACACACGAGCTGGTGGCGTCAGGCCATGTATCTCCCTTGAACACTTCCCATGGTAATACCTATACAGTAGGCTTAGGCAACCAACATTGCGTCGATGCTCAAGAGAGTTGAGCGAGGATGAAATACTTTCATCCCCTATCAAATATATCGCACGACGTTGAATTCGACCCAGAAGCTCCAAATAAGATCTTGAAGCCCCTGCCTAAATAAAACGCTTCCAACGATACCTCATTTGTAAAATTATGATAAGGAGTTTAGAAGTTAGGAGTTTATTTGACTTTCTGTCCCATAGAGGGCGCTGTATTAAATTGTATGTGACGTCACATAACCTTTAACCAGCAGACGGTCAAAAAGCTTCCTACGATACCTCATTTGTCAAATTATGATTAGTACATGAATTATATTATGACTAGTGATTATAAGTTAGGGTAGCTTAGAAGTTAGGGGTTTAGTTGGCTTTTTGTCCTCTAGAGGGCGCCATATTAAACTTTATGTTACGTAACATAACTTCTATATACCGCATTTGTTTATGTCACTAAAAATTTTTTTTTGTTCTTGACTTAATGTCCTCTAGAGGGCGCTTTATTAAATAAATCTGACGTCACATAGCCTTTAACCAGAAGATCACCAAAACGCTTCCAATGATACCTCATTTGTCAAATTATGATAAGTAGTTTAGAAGTGAGAGTAGAACAGAAGAACATACATACATACAAGCATACATCCATACCGGTCAAACACATATACCGCTCCTTTTGCTTCGCCATAGTCGGGTAAAAAAATAACGACAGCACCATAATCATTGCAACTTTTAGGAATATGAACTTAATACTAATATTTATTTAAGATATAAATTAATCATGCGTTAATGTCGACAATGACAAAAAAACAACAAGAACAACAACAACAGCATTTAATCGAATGATCAAATGGATTTTTAAACGAGTCAGAACGGCAAAAGATATTCAACACAACCTCACAGATACTTTGTGGTCTGATGCTTTAAAAGTTTAAATGCGTGCTAACGTTGTCATCGTCTTCTGTGCCCTCAGCCTTTTTGCATCTGAAGGATGTCAGCGTTCTGCATGAAGCTGAAAAAACCCGAAACAACATTACAACAACATAATAAATGCACGATCAATCGATCGATCGTTGGGATCGTTTTAATAAAATTTCGAACTCGCAGAGCTAATGTCAGTCAGCTTGTGTATACGCTGTAAACAAAGAATTATAAGCCAAGATGAATTGAACATTAAAATGAAATCGACAAAAATAAATTAATTAAAGTATTACGAAGGAATGTTTATATAATTTATAGCAACGAATCAGCAGCAACAGATACAAGCAACACACTGTATTGAAGATCACGCTGTTGGAGTCGCTCAAAAAGAATTAAATAATAAAAATAAATAATAGGGTAAAACAACTAAAAAGCAAAACTAAATAACAAATCAGCTCAGTATAATGCCGACAAAAACTGTTGCCTCTTCTAAACAAGACAGCTCTGAACTGTCAGTGTCCCAACACCAAAGAACACGATCAGCCACGCACGCAGAGGTGGAATCGATAGAATAGTGATAGTTTTTTTTTTGCCTTTTTTTGTTGCGCCCTGTTTTATTGATTCGGCTGAGCGAAGGAAGTGTTGGCTGCTGGTGGTGGCTGTATCGGGCGACAGGGTGCGGCAAACTCAAAGGCAAAGATGAAAGAGAATTAATAATAAAATCTAAACAATTTAAGATAAACAATACTACAGCGCACAGTGGGCAAAAATCTTGGAAAAATGTACAGAAATTGACAGAAAAATGAAACTGAAGGAAACTTATTCATTGTAAATGCAAATTCGCAAGAACTGCGATTGAATATTGGTTTTTACATATAAGAAATGGAGTTTTACATTTTGAAAACTTTCATTTAAATTTTGAATTTTTTTCTTTAAACTATTAAAAAATCCATCTTTAAACACTTTTTTGGGTAAATATCTGAATTTTGCATTTATAATTTTATTTCATTTTCATTTACTTTTTAAGCATTTTATGTTTTGAGCATAAAAATGAATTCTTATAATAGCTCAAGCAATATTATGATTTTACTTTGAGAAAAGTAATAGTTCAAGAATTTCTAAAAGCAGTATAAAAAAGGAGTCAGTAAAAATGTATTGTTTATTTACACTTAAAGCAATTTTAGTCATACTCGGCTATCCAGGACAAGTTTTGATTACAAATTACTTGATAAGTACGCTCCGTGTTTTACAAAAAAGTTCTGTGTTTGAAGTCCTTGTTGAGTATGAATTATTTTTAAGAAATAAATGTTCTATTTTTTTAAAAAATTTCTGTATTTCTGCTAAATTTTTCTGTATGTGTACAGTATTTCATTACATAAAAAAATTCTTAAAATTAATTAAATCATGGAAAATCTTAGGTAAACTAAACAATTTCTCTAGATTTATGAATAAAAATATTATAAGCGTTCATGAGAAATTTTAAGTGATAATAATATATCAATTACTCTAACATTTTCATTATGTTTGTTAAACCAGCATACAAATTGGTCAATCTCAGGTCATATTTTTCAAAAACCCTTCAGAATCTTAGCGACACCTTCGTCGATAAAATTTTTTGTAAATTTAAAAATTTTTTTATTTTCTGGCCAACTTTTGTTTGAAAAAATTTTTAATTTTTAATTTTTTATTTTTAATTTTTAATTTTTAATTTTTAATTTTTAATTTTTAATTTTTAATTTTTAATTTTTAATTTTTAATTTTTAATTTTTAATTTTTAATTTTTAATTTTTAATTTTTAATTTTTAATTTTTAATTTTTAATTTTTAATTTTTAATTTTTAATTTTTAATTTTTAATTTTTAATTTTTAATTTTTAATTTTTAATTTTTAATTTTTAATTTTTAATTTTTAATTTTTAATTTTTAATTTTTAATTTTTAATTTTTAATTTTTAATTTTTAATTTTTAATTTTTAATTTTTAATTTTTAATTTTTAATTTTTAATTTTTAATTTTTAATTTTTAATTTTTAATTTTTAATTTTTAATTTTTAATTTTTAATTTTTAATTTTTAATTTTTAATTTTTAATTTTTAATTTTTAATTTTTAATTTTTAATATTTAATTTTTAATTTTTAATTTGTAATTTTTAATTTTTAATTTTTAATTTTTAATTTTTAATTTTTAATTTTCAATTTTTAATTTTTAATTTTTAATTTTTAATTTTTAATTTTTAATTTTTAATTTTTAATTTTTAATTTTTAATTTTTAATTTTTAATTTTTAATTTTTAATTTTTAATTTTTAATTTTTAATTTTTAATTTTTAATTTTTAATTTTTAATTTTTAATTTTTAATTTTTAATTTTTAATTTTTAATTTTTAATTTTTAATTTTTAATTTTTAATTTTTAATTTTTAATTTTTAATTTTTAATTTTTAATTTTTAATTTTTAATTTTTAATTTTTAATTTTTAATTTTTAATTTTTAATTTTTAATTTTTAATTTTTAATTTTTAATTTTTAATTTTTAATTTTTAATTTTTAATTTTTAATTTTTAATTTTTAATTTTTAATTTTTAATTTTTAATTTTTAATTTTTAATTTTTAATTTTTAATTTTTAATTTTTAATTTTTAATTTTTAATTTTTAATTTTTAATTTTTAATTTTTAATTTTTAATTTTTAATTTTTAATTTTTAATTTTTAATTTTTAATTTTTAATTTTTAATTTTTAATTTTTAATTTTTAATTTTTAATTTTTAATTTTTAATTTTTAATTTTTAATTTTTAATTTTTAATTTTTAATTTTTAATTTTTAATTTTTAATTTTTAATTTTTAATTTTTAATTTTTAATTTTTAATTTTTAATTTTTAATTTTTAATTTTTAATTTTTAATTTTTAATTTTTAATTTTTAATTTTTAATTTTTAATTTTTAATTTTTAATTTTTAATTTTTAATTTTTAATTTTTAATTTTTAATTTTTAATTTTTAATTTTTAATTTTTAATTTTTAATTTTTAATTTTTAATTTTTAATTTTTAATTTTTAATTTTTAATTTTTAATTTTTAATTTTTAATTTTTAATTTTTAATTTTTAATTTTTAATTTTTAATTTTTGATTTTTAATTTTTAATTTTTAATTTTAATTTTTAATTTTTAATTTTTAATTTTTAATTTTTAATTTTTAATTTTTAATTTTTAATTTTTAATTTTTAATTTTTAATTTTTAATTTTTAATTTTTAATTTTTAATTTTTAATTTTTAATTTTTAATTTTTAATTTTTAATTTTTAATTTTTAATTTTTAATTTTTAATTTTTAATTTTTAATTTTTAATTTTTAATTTTTAATTTTTAATTTTTAATTTTTAATTTTTAATTTTTAATTTTTAATTTTTAATTTTTAATTTTTAATTTTTAATTTTTAATTTTTAATTTTTAATTTTTAATTTTTAATTTTTAATTTTTAATTTTTAATTTTTAATTTTTAATTTTTAATTTTTAATTTTTAATTTTTAATTTTTAATTTTTAATTTTTAATTTTTAGTTTTTAATTTTTAATTTTTAATTTTTAATTTTTAATTTTTAATTTTTAATTTTTAATTTTTAATTTTTAATTTTTAATTTTTAATTTTTAATTTTTAATTTTTAATTTTTAATTTTTAATTTTTAATTTTTAATTTTTAATTTTTAATTTTTAATTTTTAATTTTTAATTTTTAATTTTTAATTTTTAATTTTTAATTTTTAATTTTTAATTTTTAATTTTTAATTTTTAATTTTTAATTTTTAATTTTTAATTTTTAATTTTTAATTTTTAATTTTTAATTTTTAATTTTTAATTTTTAATTTTTAATTTTTAATTTTTAATTTTTAATTTTTAATTTTTAATTTTTAATTTTTAATTTTTAATTTTTAATTTTTAATTTTTAATTTTTTATATAATTAAGAACTCAAAGTTCAGAATTTTTAAATTCAAGTTGAATAATTCAAATTATTATCTTTAGTGTTGAATCCTACTGTGTTCAGCTTCTCGTTCCACGTGCGTTGCTTCGAAATACAGACAAGCAATATATACAAAACATCACTAATAAAGAAAAAAAAAACAATCAAATAGAAACAAAAACTTTAAAACAAAACAAACGCAATATCGAAAACAGTTCCATTTTATTTATGTTATTTATTTTATATTTTTCTTAATTTTTTTCTGTTTTTATTTTTTGTTTCTTCAATAGTTCCCTCAATTTTTATTTATAACCATTTAAATAAATAAAATTTGTTTTGCTGTTTTTATTATTTGGGAGTGTTTATAGTGTGTTTGTGTGTGTGTGTCATTTTGTGTGCGTATCTGTGTTTTTGTTGCCTATGTGGTTGCATGTGCTGTGCAGATGTTTTCAGTTGTAGTTTTGTACTCGGCGCTTATTTTTTAGTCCCCAGCACGTTTCATCGTATCTGGAGAAGACAAAGTTTTCGACCAAGCTGCTGCTGCTGCTCTTGTTGCTGCGTGCTCCAAAGGCTCTGGTGCTCTAACAAAACTCAATCGTCTGTCTGTTGAACCTTCTCAATGTTGCTATGCTTCTTTGAGAGCCTGGCTGTTGTTGCTGCTGTCGACGCAGCGGCTGTTGCTGTCGTACAAGCAACTTTATTGCCACATAAAGCTAGTGTTGTTGAGCTGTGTGTTGCACGAGAATAAGTTAAAGTTTGAGTTGAGACGTACAACGAATTGCGAAGGAACACAAATAATAACGGCAACAACAACATGAAGAAACAACTGCTGCAGCTATAATAATAATAACAGCAAAAATAGTGCTGCTGCTGCAGCTCCCAGCTCCTGGCCCATAGGAGTTGGTCGTCTTCTTCTCGTAGAGTCTCGTTGCCTGCCTGCCTGCATCGCACAGTATTGAAAATTATTTATTTATAGTTTTAATTTAATTTTTTATGTGTTTGTTTGGTATTTATTTTTGTTGCACATATATTTGTATTTCTTGCACTTTTGTTATATTATTAAAGCGCTGTTGTTTTTGGATGTTGTTGCTACAATGTGCTCGCTGTGCCAAGACGCTTCAACATTGTTTGAAACATTTTTTAATTAATTTCATTTATTTATTTATTTAAGATTGTTTGTGTGACAAAAAAAAATTTATATGAAGCAAGGATATAATATGTATCATAATGCCGAACCTTTAATTGAAGATGTGTTGAGCAGACTGGAGATGATTATTTTTGCATACTCAATTTGTGACAAATTATGTAAAAACTTCGTAACGTCTTTCATGGTCGTTGATTTATGGGTGCGTTGACACGATCAAGCATTGACATTTATAAATAATTTGCATCATGATGGGATTAATGGAGTTTAAATAAAAACCTTCCCATATCTCGGTCGCATTATGCATGGAATCGGAACAAAATATTTTTTGAAAATTCGGTGATTTGTTAAAATATTACAAAATATAGTCTATTGCCTTCGTAGCAAATCCTTGTTACTGCTATGTTGATTTGATAACTACCCGCGATTACCTGTAGATGTTCTAACCCAAAGAAAATAGGTTTTTAATTTTTTTTTTTATAAAATCATGTTATTTTGATGGAATATATACTTTGAACAGGTCCTAAAAAATTAATTTGTGGTATTTTTTTATTTTTATTAAGTAGTAATCAATTTAAAGGCATTTTAGTAATGTCATGAAATCAATATTGATTATAAACAGAGCTCGTATTTTGATTTTTTGAAAAAACTGCAAAAATGATCTAAAAAAAATACCTTAAAACTGCAGAAAATTACCTAAAAACTGACAAAATTGACCTTAAAAAACGCAAACAATTGCATAAAAAATAAACAAAAAATTTAGCCTTCAAAATAAAACATTACTTAATTAATATGTATTTTATACAAGCATATCCTGAGTTTTTATCTAACACTTGTTTAATTTTTCTACATACCTTTTCGTCAGTTTCACCACGCGTAGATCTTTTTTTCATCGAAGTCTATAAACAAAGCTACTCCTTTGTCGAGAGGTAATGTTTTTGATTGAAGGCACTCTAGTGGTAAAAGAATATGTTTAAAAATTTGCATTTTGACATTTTTTAGTACGAAAAAAACAAAACAAAATATTTAAAAATTACACTGAAATTACCTAAAACCCAAAAAAAAGCTCTAAAAATTAAAAACGTCCAAAAATTACAACAAAAGATCTCTAAAATTGGCCAAAAAAATGCCCTAAATCTATTAAAAATGATCTGAAAACTAAAAACGATGAAAAATGACGGAAAAATGTACTAAAAATTTTTCATATTTGAAATTTAGAAAACATAAATGGACGTTTTAAATAAGCAGGAAATGTCTTAGAAGCAGCAGAAAAAAGATGATATGTCATCAAAATCCTAGCCCTGATTATAAACATTTCAAAGTTAAAGCTTGACTTTGAACCACGTAAAAAAAAGTGGTATCATTAATACCAACGTTTGATATGGGTTCTAATCACATGAAGTAACTAAAATCATTAATTCAATGAAAAAAAAAGCAACTATAAAATATTATTTTGCTACTCAACTCAATTTTTCCCAACGTACATAGTTTTATATGAATTGAGAAATAATTTTTGGAAAAAATGTGCCCACTGAACTTAGCTTAAATGAAGGCTTTATTTTGATATAAACAAGACAAAGTATGAACGTATATTAGGGCGGGCCGATTAAATAAAATTATTTTTTCAAAAATTTTCCAAAAAATAGAAGTTAATTTTTTTTCGTGAAATATAATGTTCCAACCCTCATTTTTATTTTTTTTTTAATTTTCCAACATTTTTATACTTGAGCTTCTAATGGCTCCTTTATTTGGAAATCTGATACCTAAATAAAAAAACTCGGCTCATAAAACCTTACCTTGTACAATCTTAATGAAACCGATCTGTCAAAATGTTAAAATAATTTCAGATTTTAAGTACTCCATTACATTTATATTATATAAATGATTGCAAAACAAATTAAGTATTGTCAATGAATATTATTATTTTTTTCGTAATTGTTATTTTATTTGTTTTTAATGAAATAAAAATACAATATTTTTATATAACACAACTTGTTTTTTTCCTATTTCTTATGGATGTGAAAAAAATTTTTGAATTTCAAAATTGAAAAACTAGGTACTATGCAAACTGAAACAAAGATTTATTCATCTTAAATCAAGCTTAAAACAAGAGCATTCGGTCTTGAATCGGAACGCATATTCCTAAAATTAGTAAAAAAATAATCTTGAAATAAGTCCATATTAATCTTGAATAAAGAACGCCGGCTTAATATATTATAAAAAATTTACCAAAAGAATATTGAAAATAGTATAAAAATGAAAATTCATTTTTGGCTTCAGAATTTTCGACCTTAACAGACTTTCAACAGATGGACTTGATTTTTGTCCGTTTTTATTGATTAAACTTTTGACTTGCACGAGGGTTTTTGTATTTCATTGCAATATTTTTTTTCATTGAAATTTTTTTTGTAATCTTTAATCAAAAAATGTAAGCCTACATTTTTTTGATGCAAACCTCTAAATTAAGTTACAATTTACATCCTGATTTGAGTTCCCTATGATACCATGTACGCGATAGAAGATATTCGGGTTCAAAGTTTACCGAAAGCGGTCATTCGCGAATATATCTTTGAACCCGAATATCTCTTAGCGCATATATGGCATCATAAGGAACTCATGACAGGTTTGTTAATTATGCCTCAATCAAGAGGTTTGCAACAATAAAATTTGAGAGTAAATTTTTCGATTTCAGATAAAAAAATTTCAGGTAATTACAGGTAAAAAAAAAATATAGCAATGAAATTCAAAAACCCTTGGGCAAAGTCAAAAGTTATGTCGCAGAAAACAACTAAGGATGCAGAAAAATTTGTTTGAACGAGTATTTTCCAAAAAGATATGAAGCCGATAGTTCAAAAATTTGTTCCACTCTAGTGTACATGTACATTTTACATTGATAATTAATAAAAAAATTTTCGTTTTATTGTATGAGTGGCATTTTTCAAAACCGAATGTTAAAAATTTTCATAAAAATAATTTTTAATGATAATGTTATATGCAAGGGAGTATATCTAGTTATGGGACACGTTAGGTTTTCGGCTAATAACATTCAATACAGGTGTATAATATATTGATTTGTCAACCAGAAAAATTGTAAGACCAATTTTATGAACGTTTAATTTTTACCCGAAAACAGTTTGTACCCGGTTGTGGGACACTTTGAAAAATCCACTAAAAATAGGAAAATATGAAGAAAAACTAAAAAAAAATATGTAAAATAACAAAATTTTATCATTTTAGAAGCTTTCAATGGCACAAAAACAACAGAAAATGGCAATTCTTTCATGTTGCTCATCAGCTTCTAAATGCGTAAAAATGCAATAAAACACAATTTAAATATGATATATTATGACAAAACTATGATATTTGGCAGTTTGTAAGTCAAATGCATACTTTAAATGCATAAACAAGGTGTCCCACAGCCGGTTACAAGAAGTGTTCCACTGCTGGAAATGGTAGCCATTTCGAAAGTGTTTTTGAAAATTGTATGGTGAACATATTTTGTGAGAAATTTATGTTTCATCACAAAATACAATGAAAATACCGCATAAATTATGCATAGCACTTCTTTTTAAATTAATTAACTTAAATTTATCGCACTCTCAAAAAATTCAGAAATTACTATTATGTTGATGTTTTTCGATTTTATTTTTTCAATGGTCACAGCAAGCAAACAAATTCGATGGGAGGAAAATAACTGGGTATTGTCAAACTACAAGTTCCACGATATTTGATTTCTGTCAAAAAACCGGAGACACTCGCCTAAATTTTTGTTCAAGAAAGTTATAAAAAAAATTAAAATAAAGTTATTTGTTTCTTCTATTATCCCACACGATTACAAATTTTGGACTACATTTTAATCCAAACTTTGGTTTAAAGAAATTTTTAATCCAAAAAGTACTACTTTTTAATCCAAACATTAGTTTAATTTAGCTGGGTCTCAAAACCACGTTCCTGAAAAGAACATTCTTGCATTTGTAATGATGCATAATAAGCGAAACTGTGTTAACAACGGAGCTGGATGAGTGGATAAGGTATAGGACCAGCACATCAAAGGACGTGTGCTCAAATCACGAACGGGTCAGAACATTTTTTTATTTTACTTTAATTTAGCTGGGACTCGAACCCACGTTTCTGCTCGCTTGCTTACTTACTGCAAGCTTGCTCGCATTCATTATGATGAAAAATTGGCGTTACTATCTTAACAAATGAAATGGACGAGTGGACAAGGTGTTGGACCAGCACAACAGAGGACGTGTGTTCAAATCATGAGCTTGGTCAGAAAAGTTTTTTATTTTAAGTTGATATATATATCGCTTTTTTAAGCTTTTTTCGGATTGAACACTAATCTTTTTTGGATTGAAAAATTTTTAACTTTTCCTTGGATTAAAAAATAATATTTTTTTGGTGTTCCTGTAATCCAATATGTAATCCAAAAAAGTTTAAAATTAAGTCCAAGATTTTTAACCGTGCATATTCCTTCACTTTTTTCCAGCTTATTTTTTGGCCGGAAGTTCTGATGTTTCTAAAGTTTCTATTTAACATTCCAATTTTTTTCAAAGTAATATATTAATTTTTAATGCTTAAATTTTTAATGTTTTTTGGTGGCAAAAGAGTTTGAAAATAATTTCAAGTCTTTTCCAGTCATCATTGAAAGCAACTTATAAGATGTAGATACAAAGTAAAAAATGTAAAAGCCAATGTTAAAAAAGCAAAATTAATTCGATTAATTTTTTCCAATCAGTAACTTAAATGATGGAAAAAAAGAAACTAATGATTTTAATTAAAAATATTCATTTGGCACTTAAATTAATTACCACTTTCAAGATAAAACCCAAAATATGTTTTCTGCTTTTAACTTTATTTATTCAAACATACGGAATGGGCGAGAAGAACTCATGTCAAAATTAATAAAACTAAAAATGTGTATCTTCATTATTCATTTTATAAACATTTACAAAAGCAGAGGGCGCTGCTGCTGCTGCTGCGCAAAGAGAACAAAGAACTCATTAATTTTAATTACGCGCACAAATAAAATGAAATGTAATAAGATAAATAAATATGAAGTATTCACTAACACAAACACACGCACACACACACATCCAATCATATTACAGCACATGTGAAGACATTAAAATTAATTCAAATAAATATTGTAAGCAATAATTTATCAGCACACACTTACACAAACACACACACACACACACATACACACACACAAATACCCACAAATACACATGAACACCCCTGCCACCATCTGCAGATACAGCATCTGCAGGGCAAAGAAGATTCGAAGAAAAATAAACAAAACTTCATTAAAACCCAGAAGAAAACGCTTTCAAATTTAATGGCTACGCGCGAATTACTTAAAATTTCTGCATTTAAGAACAAGCATACAAAGTGTATGAATCAGATAATAAAGTTTTTGGTCTTTGGTACGGTACGAGTATGAAACAATGATGGTTGGATGGTTGGTGGTGCATCTCTCAGATACAGCTGCAAATGCATTTAAATAAAAAACTGCTGCTCTGTGCTGTGCATTGCTTTGGTAAACTGAAACATTCTCAAATCTGTTAATATTTCACTTCGTTTTTTTTTTATAATGCATATATCATATATCTTTATAATCGGCTTTAATTTTTTCTCATTTATTATATTTTATACGTTTTTCTTAATGCGGCGTAAATAATTTATGCATATAAATAACCACAGAAAAAAAAAAGAAGAAAAAGAGAAACATCCAAATCCTAAGACCAAGAAGAAAACCAAAGAATTAAATGCAACAACGTCTGACAACGTCTTATAAACAGTCAGACAGACAGAAAGACAGACAGACGGTGAGCCGAAATGAAGCAAGTCGGGTTCCCTGACTTCCAGCCAAAGTCAAAAGCAATGCAACCCGCCAGTACGTTAATGTGTTTTTTTATCCTTCTAAAAATATGGTTTTTTTATTTATTTCGTTTTTGTATATATTTTTTCATACATCATGTTACTTTGTATCTAAATTTATTATATTGCATTAGTATCTGCAGCTATAAAAAATAAAGAAAGAAAAAAAACTCCAACAAAAAATATGGTCTGCACGTTATTCAAGGCAAATGTGCGTAAAAACTTATTATAAATTACGACAACAAAAAATAATAATAAAAATATATGTATTTATATGTGTACAAAATTACAAACTGCGCAACAAAGACAACAACAACAACAACAACAGCACGGCAACAACCTGAACTGTCATGCGACTGAGTCATTGAACATAGTTAAAGGAGCAACGCAAGGCAAAGAAGTTTTGCAATAAAAACATCTTTAAGCAAAGCGGTCCTCGCTGATGCACAGTGGTGCAGAGTTCGCAAGTAAATATTATTTTTTTTGGGTGTCCGTCTCTATTTAGGCAAATATGTAAAAATAAAATAAAAAATAAACTGGCCATTTCAACCCTAGAAAGGATATTGACCGAGCTTCTATTGATCAATTGTGTTGTGCGTGTTATTAAATGTTTGAACACAAGTGATCTAGATCTGAATCTACAAGTTTAATGTCCATGCCGAACGGCTTATGTTCTCAAGACGCTTTACATGGCAGTTTTTTACTCTCTAAGGTTTGCCATTGTCTGTAGAGAGGTAGTGCCGAACAGAAATACTTATTCAATTGAAGAAACATTTTGGGTATTCACAAGGTGTGCTATCATGTCATATTTTCATATTGTTCTAAAATTTTACAACTAAAATTTACTAGAAAAATAAATGAAAATAAGAAACAGCTGTTTGATTTCGACACTTCAATAAACATAGCTTTCAGAGTTGTATTATATTAGTACTTTTTTATATGGAAAGCAACAATAAAATGTTTAAACCAAAGCAAAATTTAAGAGCAATATGACAATATGACCATTGTGAATATCCTAATTCTGTTTGAGTTAGGAACTGAACCCGGGCTACCGCGGTTCTTTTGCTTATGGGCCACGCACTCTACCCACTTGGCTACGGCCGCTAAATATCTGTAGATACAGCATGTTTTTAAATTTACTAAAACTGCTATTTTTTTTTGTGTATAAGTCTATCACAACTAATGCTAAAGTCTTAAAACAATTAAGTAGACATTAAAGATTGTATTGATTGGCACCAAATTTAAATTGCTTAAGTGCATCAAGATAATCAAATATAACACTCACAGAGAACCTGTCCAAAATAAAACAATTGCGACCGACGATGCAGGGTTGCTTTCATATAGCATAATCTTGTTAGCATCTATGTTTTTGTTGTTGTGTAAGTACAACAGAAACAAAAAGGAAGCATGAGCACTTACAAAAACTATGAAAATGGCCTTAAACATACCCAATCGTTAGCAAAAATATGGCAACACTAATTGCACTCAGAGAGAATATCGTCGGTCGCCAGAGAAAAATTATAATAGATTCTATTCTGGCGAACTATAGCCGCGACTCTTGCCCAACGATTTTCTTTTGGACGGCTTCGTTAATTTGCATGTAGTCTATTGTCAAGCGATGTCGCAGGTCGTAACAATATTTGATTCTGTTCGGGCTCTAAGGATGTTAGGAAAACACTAATATATTCTTAGATTAAATTTTTTCGCCTATTTGATACTATCTTTCTCAGATACAGTTAACCAATTCTGAACTTTATTTTCTTTCAGTCATAGAGAAATATCGGTGTTTTTACTTACGGCTCATTTATGTTTTGACAATTAGTTAGCCATCTGTAAATCCTTATAACCAAAATAAAATTTTAGAAAATAGTTTCTATTCGTAATGCATTTCAAACGATTGGAATCTCAGTGCGCTCTGCCCAATCCACAAGAAAGATGATACCACTATTTGTGCCAATTACCGTGGGATAAGCATTCTTAACATCGCATATAAGGTCCTGTCGAGCGTTTTATGTGAAAGGTTGAAGACCTTTCATTGTGGCTTCAGACCTGGAAAGTCAACCATTGACCAGTTTTTCACGCTACGACAGTTCTTGGAAAAGACCTATGATAAACAAATCGACACCCACCAACTTTTTGTTAACTACAAAGCCGCCTTCGATAGCCCAATAAGGAATCATCTATACTCCACCATGTCTGAATTTGGTATTCCTTCAAAGCTAATACGACTTCGCTGGATGAAACTGAGCTACATTTGCAGCGCAGTTAAAATCGGGAAGGACCTCTCCCAACCATTTGTTACCAACCATTTGTTAAGGTGATTCCTTATCGCGCGACTTTTTCAACCTATTGATGGAGATGATCATCCGAGCTGCTGATCTGAGACGAAGTGGCACAATTTTTATCAAGAGTGTTATGCTGCTTGCTTATGCTGATGACAACGATATCATTGGCCATAATCCGTGCTAAGTCAGTGCAGTATTCTCCAGATTAGAGAGAGAGTCAAGTCGAATGGGCCAACAAACAAACAGTCCCAGCGTCTTGGAACCCATGTTACAGTTGACAATGTTTAATTCGAGGTTTTGTAGAACTCCGTCTATCTTAGATCCAGCATTAACTCAACCAACGATATCAGCATTGAAATCAAACGAAGGATAACTATTTCCAACTGGTGCTACTTTCGGCTCAGTAGGTAATTGAGAAGCATAACCCTCTCTCGACGAACAAAATGCTCTACAAAGTGCTCAATCTAATCGCGCCCGTCCTAATTTATGCACCACAAACCTGGACGTAGAGCAGTTTAGATGAGAAGTACCAAATACGGTGAAATTTGGTACTTCTCATCTGGCTTTTTGTTAAAGCAAAAAAAGTTCTTCTAGTATACCTTCAACAGCTTATCTTAATGATCAATCTGCGAATTCTCCTTTGGAGTCTGCAAACCTATTTGCTATATTCTTTAAATCTAATTTTGTAGTCGACTCTGAGCTCCATGATGACTTGCATTTAGTGTCTAATACTGCGTCTACTCTTGGCTTCGGCTCTCTTTGTTTATCATATGATGATGTATGGAATGGAATGCTTCATCTAAAACAGTCGTCTCCAACTGATATCGATGGCATTTCTCCTCTTTTTATTAAGAATTGTGCTGCTTCCCTATTGCATCCGATTAAGGTTATTTTTAATAAATCTCTAGCTTCAGGAGTTTTTCGAGATGACTGGAAAATTGCCTCAATTGAACCTATTTTTAAAAGTGGTAATAAAAGTAATGTTTTAAATTATAGACCAATCTCTAAATTTTCGACTATTTCTAAATTATTTGTGGGTATTGTTAAAAACAAAATGCACTTCGCTTCAATTTAATATGTCCTCAACAGCATGGTTTTGTTGCAAGTCGATCAACAGTAACAAATCTTATGATATTTACAGAAGACTGTATCTCTGCATTTCAAGGTGGAAATCAAGTTGACACGATTTATACTGATTTGTCAAAAGCGTTCAACAAAGTGTCTCATAGAATTCTACTTTCAAAATTGGCTCATATCGGTTTTCACTCTAAATTTTTAGCCTGGCTAAAGTCATATTTAACCAATAGACTTTCTCGTGTTGTAGTTGAAAATATTCAATCTTTCGCTTTTATAGCAACATCTGGTGTTCCTCAAGGCAGAATTTTAGGTCTACTTCTTTTTTTGTTATTTATAAATGACATTAGCAGATGTTTCAACTATTCCGAATATCTTTTACACGCGGATGACTTAAAAGTCTATTCTATCATCTGTAACTCTCAAGATGAAATAAACTTACAATCTGATATTAATAACCTTCTGGATTGGTGTTATAATAATAAGCTTTTTCTAAATATCAACAAGTGCTTCTATATTAAATTTACGAAAACTCTTAGCATCAGTTTCTTCACCTCCTGTTAAATCTAATGCTATATCGTGGAAGACTGCTAAATATAGAAGGGATTCTGAATTTAAGAACTCCTGCTAAATATTCATGTTTCTTCACTATAGCTTCTGATTTGGAAGACGAATTCTTGAGTTAACATAGAAGTAGTTTTTTCCCAATGGGAAATTTAATTTTTCTAAGAGTTTGACACATTTTGACGGAAAGCTAGAACTAGATTTTGACACAAAAAAGAAAATAATAATAAAATTCAAAATAAAAACGGTTTGTCTGTAGGACAAATTTACAGAAAAATTATAACTTACGCTTCAACACCGAATTGTTAAAAATAGTCTGGTCATGTGTTGACCCAGGCCAACGAGTAACTATGTCAAGCACTTTTAAATAAGCGGACGCTACCGTTTGCACGTTGAATGAAAACCAACCCTTTCGGTTTCGATAAACCTCAGCATGTTCGCCACCCGGGGATTGTATCCGAATGTGAGTACAAGCAATTGCACCGATAGTACGTGGAAATTTTACGATTTTGTAAAATGCCGTTGATGCTAAACAAAATAAATAATAATATATAAGCTACTTTTATAATAAAAACAAAGACTGTTTATATGTATCTTCAGCCATTTCTTGTTCGGTTCCTGGCATTCGAACAAAACCTTTGGAATGTTTGCAAATTGCTTTGGCTACCCGCAGCAAAATGCGGCAAATAGACGAAGCAGACACTCCGACAAAATCAGCAATGCTGAAATCTTAATCGAACCTAATGCGCAGAACCGCAGCAAAATCAAAAGTTGCGTTATTAGCCGAATGTACCGTGACCTTTAATTGACCAATAATACCAATTATCATTTTGTATTAAGGATACACTATTTCAATTCAATAACTTTCGTCGGTAAATTTCAAATCACTATCAATGAGTGCTAGAATTTTCGCTGCAGTGGGTTTTGTTATGCAAAAGCGGAATAAAAAATCGGTGTCCTCCCATTTATCCATTCGACATTTACTAATTCGCGGGAACATTTTGTACTCCCGACGAAACGACACAAGCATTTCTTCATTTTCATCCTCCCATCAATCTCGTCGTCTGTTCTCCAATCTTCCACACACGATTTAATAGAGAAGAGGTTGGCCAACATTGGCCTTCCAGATAAATCGCCTGCTAACGCTAGCTGACTTCTAACTTAGCAAGCGATCGTATTCTAAACTTTAGCTAAGTTGGTGAAGAAAAAAAATTGTTTTTGAAATTTAGAAATTTCCTCCTAGAACGACTTCTAAATTCTTAGCAGGAGGTGAAGAAATTAGCCCTTAATGTGTCTTATTATTTATATAACATTTTAGGGCTCTATATTAAAAAAAGTTGATGAAATTACTGATCTTGCTGTAATATTGGATTCTAAATTCACTTTTGTCAGCCATCTTAACTATATTATATCTAAATCTTACTCTGTGTTAGCTTTTGTAATGCGTAATAGTTCTGATTTCTCTGATCCATTTACTCTGAATTTATTATCTTCTTCTTTTGTTTGTTCAAAATTAGAGTATGAAGTTGTTATCTGGAGACCTTTTTATTCAACACATATACATCGCTTGGAGCGCATTTATGAGAGATTTACTCGCTTTGCAGTTCGTCAATTAAATCTGTGTGATGTTAATCCCTCGTACTTTGATCGTTGTAAACTTTTAAATCTAAAAACCCTACAATGTAGAGGAACCATATTGTTATTATTATTCATATATGATATTGTTAGTGGTTCAATAGATTCTCCAGCACTTTTGCAGTTAATACATTTCAATGTACCTATCAGAAATTTGAGAAATTTTGTACCGTTTTTTATAAGTATCAAAAAAACTAATTATGCATTATATGCCCCATTTCGAGAGCTCTCACTGAAATAAACTTAATCCCAAATTCTTTTGCGTTCGATTTTTCTTTTCCTAAATAGCTATATCATTAAAAAGTATCTAAACAACATTTACTATTAGATTTAGTATATTTTTAAGTTATAAATTGTCAGTATGGAATTAGTTATTCTTCGACTTAAATAAATAAATAAAATAGCAAATGATGAACTGCACGCTGATATTGGAATAGTCAAGCGCATTAAAATCGGGTGGCTCGCTAGGTCATGTTAAGCGCATGAAAGACAATGTTCCTTACTTACTTACTTAGTTGGCGCTACAACCGTATGTCGGTCTTGGCCTCATCTAAGAATTTGCGGCAACCATTTCTGTCTTTCGCTTGCTGGCGCCAGTTGGAAATTCCAAGTTTCGTCAGGTTGTCCTCTACTTGGTCTTTCCAACGAAGATGCGGTCGTCCTCTTCTGCGTTGACCGCCGCTGGGTACCGAATCGAATGTTTTCTTCACTGGAGCATCGTCTTTCATGCGCTGAACATGACCAAGCCAGCGAAGCCGCTCGATTTTAATGCGCTTGACTATGTCGATGTCAGCGTACAGCTCATACAGTTCATCATTCCACCGTATTCGGTACTTGCCATTGACGCAGATTGATCCGTAGATCTTACGAAGAATCTTTCTCTTGTATGCTCCTAAAGTATTTTCATCTAAACTGCTCAGCGTCCAGGTTTGTGATGCGTAAAGTAGGACGGGCATGATGAGCGATTTATAGAGCGTGATTTTCGTTCGTCGAGAGAGGGCTCTGCTTCTCAATTGCCTACTGAGCCCAAAGTAACACCTGTTGGCAAGAGTTATTCTTCGTTTGATCTCAATGCTGATGTCGTTGGTTGAATTAATACTGAACCCCAGATAAACGAATTTCTTCACAACCTCGAAGGAGGTATTGTCAACGGTAACGTGGGTTCCAAGACGCTGGGACTGTTTGTTTGTTGACACTAAGTATTTCTTCTTATCTGCATTCACCGCCAGACCCATTCGACTTGACTCTCTTTCTAATCTGGAAAATGCTGCACTGACTTCGCGCGTATTATGGCAGCATAACACTCTTGTAGAATATTGTGCCACTACGTCTCAGATCAGCAGCTCGGATGATCTTTTCCATCATTAGGTTGAAAAAGTCGCACGATAAGGAATCACCTTGTCTGAAACCTCGTTTGGTAATAAATGGTGGGGAGAGGTCCTTCCCGATTTTAACTGCGCTGCTGGTGTTGCTCAGTGTCATCCTGCAAAGTCGTATTAGTTTTGCAGGAATACCAAATTCAAACATAGTGGAGTACAGGTGCTTCCTTATTGGGCTGTCGAAGGCGGCTTTGTAGTCGACAAAAAGATGGTGGGTGTCGACTTGTTTTTCCTGAGTCTTCTCCAAGATTTGTCGTAGCGTGAAAATCTGGTCGATGGTGGACTTTCCAGGTCTGAAGCCACACTGATAAGGTCCGATCAGTTCGTTTACAATGGTCTACAATCTTTCACATAAAACACTCGACAGGACCTTATATGCGATATTAAGAAGGCTTATCCCACGGTAATTGGCACAGATAGTGGGATCGCCTTTCTTGTGGATTGGGCAGAGCACACTGAGATTGCAATCGTTCGGAATGCATTCTTCCGACCATATTCTGCATAGAAGCTCGTGAATGCATTTAAGTAGAGCTTCGCGTCCGTTCTTAAACAGCTCAGCAGGCAAGCCATCAGCTCCCGCGGCTTTGTTATTTTTAAGCCGAGCTATAGCTGTCAGAACTTCATCATAGTCGGGCAGCGGAACCTCAACGCTGTCATCCAAAATTGGGATTCAAAAAAAGACAATGTTCCAGTGATGAAAATATTCGATTCGATACTAAGTGTCGCTCAGAGCAGAAAAGGACGACCGACTCTTCGTTGCAAAGATCAAGTAAAGGAGAATCTGACTGAGTTTAAAATTTCCTACTGGCGCCAGCAAGCGAATGACAAAAATGGCTGGCGCACATTCTTTGATGAGGCCAAGATCGACCAATGGTTGTAGCGCCAACTAAGTAAGTAAGGATAATTTAAGGGGGAACAACTAGTTTCGACATACAGTTGTCGTTCAACTAGAATTTTTTAGAAACAAAAAAGCTACAAAAAAAATTACACCACCAAATACCCATTCAAGGTCTCAAAATATATGACATTTTTTCTGTGCAACTTACGTTTTCGAAGTTACAGCCAAGGGCGTAGGCAGGATTGAAATTAGGGGGTTAAAGACCTAATACAATTTTTTACCATATCTTTCATTCATGCATCTCGTAAAAGTCGATGAAATTAGTTCAAAATGAATTTATGATGTCGTATAACCTGTTGTTTTTATATACAGGATGGGCCAAAAGTCACGCCTGCGTGTTAAAATTTAATAACCTTATTGCTCATTATTATTTTTTATTATACAAAATTATTAAAAAATTTTTTAGTAGAACTGTAAAATTTGGCAGGAACATGTATTTTGATAAGGTGCATCAATAATCAATCAAAAAGTCGGCTTTGAATTTATTGTAACTTACGGCTTTTTTATTTTAAATAACGATATGTTTATTAAATATGTGAATATATTTTGAAGAGAACTCAAAAATACTTCATTTAAGATATATGTATAAATAAAGCTGAGCTAAAACATGCATACATTTTTAAATAGTAGTGGTACCCGTCGCAGTGATAAGTTACGAAACCATTCAATAAGCACTTTTCAATACGTATTCTTACACTCAAAAAATTTTGTGTGTAAATATTTCTAATAACTGCGTAAATTCTACGAATTTTATTCGTAGTTTTCAGTCACGATTAGGATTCATAGATTGGATGTCGTTCGGTACATATAACAAATATTTTCTAATAACGAAAAAAACATTCTAACTGAACTGGGGTTTGATCTATGGTTTCTTAGCTTACGGGCCACGTACTCTTTCAGTAAACTACGGCCATCTTGCAATCATACATTTCCTTATATTCGGTAATTGTTTAACAAACCAGGCTGAAAGATTTCGGTTGTAAATTTTTTAAACTCAACTAATACTTCGTACATTTTACGAATAATGCGTACGGTCAGCCTACGAATGATTTTTATCTACTAATATTATTTTTTATTCGTAAATAGTTCGCAATCATTAGTAAATACTACGACTGTAATGGAAGAAATTACGAAGTTATTCGTACGAGAAATTGAGGAATGATAAGGAATGTTACCCCTATTAGTCGAAGATCATTCTTCGGAGCAACTGATGGTAAGGGGCATTTAAGCCAAGAACACATATGAACTTAGACGATAAGCAAATTTATGTTTTTAAGCAATTAAACACAAGAAGAAAACCAAAGAAAATAAATTTAAAAAACTAAATGTTTTCCCAAAAGTCGGCTTAAGAAAATCGTTTTTCTGTTATAAAGATGATCCAATTTGGAATTATTTTTTAGTTTTTCGTAAACTTAATGTGGCATCACTGTGCTATTGTGTACTTAATGTACTCAACGCCCTCTACCTATTATTATTATCAATAAGTATGTTCATGAAATTTAATTGAAAGCGAAATAAAAACAGTCTTCTACTCATACTCAAAGACAGCACATTGTGGCGACGAGGACAAAAAGCAATGGTAGAATTCGGATGCCGTTAAAGTGTGACAGCAACAGATTGGAAAAATTTCTTTTCACGGAATTTTGCTAACACACAGAAGTAAAGTTTTTATTTTTCGGCTAATCGGAGTTCCTGTGTTTAAATAAACACAAAATTATAATTGAATTGCGTGGTTATTCATTATTTCTTAAATATTGAGCACAGAGGATAGCGAAGTGGTCCACAATGATAGCGTTATTTACGCTGCGGCAGCTTCATATCTGCGGGAATTCAGACCAAATATAGACAATTGGCGAAATTTTCGAGAGTTGTTGGACTTGCATTTTGTGGAGTCATCTATCACTGACGAGAAGATCCAGACTTCGGTATTGCTGAAGCAGTAGGCCTAGAAGCATATGGACTTTTGCGGCACTGTGCGATCCGGTTTTACCGGCTGCAAAAAAGTATCAAGACTTGTGCAAACTTTTGGAGCGCCATTATTCACCGCCTGTTATAGTTTTTCGGGAGCGGCGTGAGTTTTTCGACGCTAAGAAGTCGGAGGGTGAATCAGTTACCATGTGGTTTGCGCGACTGAAGAAGTTGGCGATGGAATGCAGATTTGGAGCGCAGTTGGACCAATTCATTCTAAATAAATTTGTTACGGTTGTGATGGACGCATTTTTGAAAGGTTGTGTGAGGAAGAGGAGGACCTTACGCTGGAAGGTGCACTTAAAAAAGCCATGACCTTGGAGGCAAAAATCTATTCGTACCAGCAACAACATCAAAGTGAGGTTACTTTTGTTAACACATGCAAACCACGTGATTTTAAGAAGAGAGACGAACAAACTAGCTACAGCAACAACAACAACAAAGCGAAAAATTTAAGCCAAAACGATAAAGCAAGGAGAGGCAGTTTCGAAAATTCAACACAGGGCAGCAGTCATACCAACAACAAGGCGAAGAAGAAGTGCATTCATTGTGGATGGAAAACGCATGCGAATGAGGGCGGAGATATGGCTGTTCAGGCTTGTTCACCTATTAGTGATAATAGAAATCTGCGTAAGCTTAAGCGAATTAACTATAAATTATAATTTTAGGAAGAAATTGTGGAATTGTATCGAATTTAATTTTGAAGTATAAATAATTTGCATATTTCTGCATAGATGTAAGCTTTCCTATATATTCTTTTATGTATTTTTAAGCTGTAAGAGGGAGTTGTGGCATCACTGTGCTATTGTGTACTTAATGTACTCAACGCCCTCTACCTATTATTATTATCAATAAGTATGTTCATGAAATGTAATTGAAAGCGAAATAAAAACAGTCTTCTACTCATACTCAAAGACATCACAATTGCTAACAATCTTGCAGCATTTAAAATTGAGAAAATTGCAGCGATCGCCTAGATGGCAAAGCTTCTAATTCAAAAGCGAAAAAAAGTTAAGAAATTCTGAATAAAGTAGGCTAATTTTAAATTAAGCACTAATTTTTAAAAAAATCTGATGGCGAATTCTTGTTGAGAAAACACTTTTACATTAGAATATCTTATGGTCAAAAGTTTTTTATGACTAAATTTTAAATAAGAAAATCGATTTGAAATATTTATTAATACTTCCATTTTTTTTATACTACCCATTTTGAGAATTTTCTGAATTTTTTTCTCGTCAAGTGCTTATATTACATCCAGAATTCAGAATCAAGCCTTGCAGGGAGGTTCTGGAATATGTTTAGAAAATTAATGGAGCCCAAAACCCATCTAAACGTGTACCTCTTTTTATATTTATTCATACGTTTTGAATTAAAATTTTTTTTTTTAAATAATTCATATAATAGGTATGTTTCCAAACTCGATTTTAGTAACTTGCATGCGGCTAGAACTGATGCATGCTGAAAAAAGAAATAAGTCAGTTGATGTCCATGCGGGGAACATTTCAAGAAAAAAAATATAATTGGAGTCCGCAAAAATTAAGAATTAGAGCGACAACTCTAATTCTTAATTTTTGCGGACTCCATATATTTTTATCTCCGAAATCCAAATATGATACATTACAGGCCACTCGCAAGTTGTTTATGAGTTATAGGCCTTCAAAACTGGAGAAAATGGTTTGAAAATTTTGCTGGTTTTATTAATTTTTCAAAAAAAAAAAAAAAAAATATTGGGAAATTTTTGTATTCTTATTTGAAAAGAGGAAAACTTTGGGGCTTTTTAGTAATTAATGCGATTTTATTTAAGGATAAAGGAGACCTCACATTATTAAATTTACTAAATTACTAAGAATATTTGATGAGAAAAACTTTTGAAATTACTTGAAAAAAAAAAAATTAAATTTGAAAATGGTTCGGGCATGATACGAGATGATTTTCTTATGTGTACAAGCGTGTGTCAATCAGCGTATCATGATAACAAAATTAGTACCAAAAATCTCAGAAAATAGAATTATATAGGTTACATTTTCGTCTTGTGCATTCTAGACTCCTTTATGGCTTTGTCCCCCCTAGAACAAATCCTACTGAAGACCTTGCACACGAGCAACGAACCAGAGTGGTAGAATGTTACTTTTTCAATGGGAACTCAATTTTACTGGCACAACGATTCTTTCGAAGTTATTTCAATACCAGATATGCACCTAACCAAACCGCAGTTAATCGTTTAGTTGCACGGTGCCGACAACAAGGTTTAGTGTCAGACTTGCCACGAAGAGGAAGACGTAGAATAGTGCAGAACCAGGTGCACATTGATCGTGTACGGGACATGGGTAATGTCTGGGTAAAAACTGGGTATGTCTAGAACAGCACTTTGTACGAATTTTATCTCGGCAATTACTTATGCGTTCATACAAGGTCCAAGTGGCCCAATAAATTTACCAGTTGACTACCAGCCATGGTTCCTAAAACTATGTCAAGAAATTCAGTATTTGATTGGCCAGCACGTTCACCAGATTTAACTGCGCCTGATTATTTCCTATAGGGTTATCTCAAAGAACGAGTGTATTTGAACAACTCAAACTATAGAGAAGCTAAAGCACAACATTGAAGCTGAGATCAGGGCAATAGAGCCTGATACTTTGGGTGCTGTTACGCAAAACGTCCGTTTAAGAGCACAATTGTGCATTGATGAAAATGGTGGTCATCTATCTGACATTATTTTTTCATGATTGAAATATAAATCGTGCAAAGCTCATAATAATTTAAAAAAAATAACAATAAGAAATAATAATAAACAACAAAGTTATTAAATTTTTACACGCAGTTACTTTTGGCCAACCCTGTATAATCGAGCTAAATGGGAAAAATATTTTCAACTAACGTACACCAAACAAACGCAAACCATTAGTAATGGATTAACTCGATACTTTTTGGTATCAAGTATTTTTGTATCGAGTATATCTTGAAACTCGATGCTTTTTACTCGATACTTTTATACTTGATACTTTTCGAAAAACCCGCAAGCAAACACTAAAATTGCTGCCGTTGACGCTCTACTTATTTCTGCTAACTTCTTGGCAGAGACAGAAGATTTAATGACCAGTAAAAGTGCCTCCCAGGCACGTTTGAAATTAGAAAAAGGAGGGATTTCTTGGGATAAATTAGAGCAACTTTAATTTTTAGAGCCTCAAAAAAGGTTTACAGGCAATCAGAAGGGTTTATTAAAAATGATTTGATTTAAAAACTTTTAAGTTAATAAAACTCTTTCTGCATTTTCGGCTTTCGAACGGTTTTGCCTAGGTGATAAAACCTGTCCAGCCTTAGAAAAAAAAAATAATTCAATTGGCATGGAGGTTGCGACTATTGCTTCCACCAGTCTAAAGAATTCCCGCTACGGTTTAAATATTCCTCATGATCATTCCTGCAATTGGTGATATGATTCCGGTTCTTATAGCTTTCGTTTTGGCGTCAAAATCTGCACAAATCGAGTGTACGTCTATTGTGTGGTTTTCGATTTCACTTTCTTTCATGAGACTCATTAGTTTTTAGCAGGTCCTTTAAGCCATGTCATAAGTGAATTCCTTAAATTTATACCTTGAAATACAATGTAAATAATTTAATGACTTTAACAAATCAAATAATTCTAACATGACAAACGTAGGGTTCTATAAAGTCGAAAAGGGAAAATGTCATAATCTTCGAGGCAATGAAATCTTCGGTTTGGATTGAATATATGTTGTTCTCTGAAGCACCGGCTTTCCGTATTTAATGAAGCACGGCTTTTTTTAGAAATGACTGTAAACATCTCATATAATAATTATAAATCGTAACTTATTTTTCTAAATTAATTTCGAATATAAAACTAAATATATTGTATTCAAAAAGGCGATTCCACTATATGTGCCAATTACCGTGGGATAAGCCTTCTTAATATCGCATATAAGGTCCTGTCGAGCGTTTTATGTGAAAGATTGAAACCTATTGTAAACGAACTGATCGGACTTTATCAGTGTGGCTTCAGACCTAGAAAGTCCATCATCGACCAGATTTTTACGCTACGATAAATCTTGGAGAAGACTCAAGAAAAAAAAATCGACACCCACCATCTTTTTGTCGACTACAAAGCCACCTTCGACAGCCCAATAAGGAAGCAACTGTACTTCATCATGTCTGAATTTGGTATTCCTGCAAAACTAATACGACCTTGCAGGATGACACTGGGCAAGACCAGCAGCGCAGTTAAAATCGGGAAGGACCTCTCCCCACCATTTATTGCCAAACGAGGTTTCAGACAAGGTGGTTTCTTATCGTGCGACTTTTTCAACCTAATGATGGAAAAGATCATCCGAGCTGCTGATCTGAGACGTAGTGGCACAATATTCTTCAAGAGTGTTATGCTGCTTGCGGATGCTGATGACATCGATATCATTGGCCATAATACGCGCGAAGTCAGTGCAGCATTTTCCAGATTAGAAAGAGAGTCAAGTCGAATGGGTCTGGCAGTGAATGCAGATAAGACGAAATACTTGGTGTCAACAAACAAACAGTCCAAGCGTCTTGGAACCTACGTTACAGTTGACAATACCTCCTTCGAGGTTGCGAAGAACTTCGTTTATCTGGGATTCATCATAAACTCAACCAACGACATCACCATTGAGATCAAACGAAGAATAACTCTTGCCAACAGGTGTTACTTTGGGCTCAGTAGGCAATTGAGAAGCAGAGCCCTCTCTCGACGAACGAAAATAACGCTCTATAAATCGCTCATCATGCCCGTCCTACTTTATACATCACAAGACTGGACGCTGAGCAGTTCAGATGAAAAGACTTTAGGAGCATTCGACAGAAAGATTCTTCGTAAGATCTACGGACCAACCTGCGTCAATGGCGAGTACCGAATACGATGGAATGATGAACTGTATGAGCTGTACGCTGACATCATGGCTTGATCATGTTCAGCGCATTAAAGACGATGCTCCAGTGAACAAAACATTCGATTTGGAATCCAGCGGCGGTAGAACGCAGAAGAGGACGACCGCATTTTCGTTGGAAAGACCAAGTAGAGGACAACCTGACGAAGCTTGGAATTTCCAACTGGCGCCAGCAAGCGAAAGACAGAAATGGCTGGCGCAAATTCTTAGATGAGGCCAAGACCGACATACGGTTGTAGCGCCAACTAAGTAAGTAAGTAAGTATATTGTATTCAGGCTAAATTTATTTTAAAATATGTTATCGATTAAAAATTGACTTTAAAAAAAATCGACAAAAATGAAGAAAAACTCAAACTAAGAAAATTCAACAAAATAATACAAAAAATTAAAGTAAAGTAATATCACGAGAATTAAGGAGCAAAAACAAGAATTACGATATACCAAGCATACTGCTCCAACTCACAGGCAATAGCCGATCGGGCTAACTCTTTACCTGTTTTGTTTTAGGTATTTTAAATTTGTAACTTTTTTGTGTGATACGATATAGTGCTGAAAAAACGGAAATGGAAAATACTTTGAAGCAGTTCGATATTGGCAATTCCCAGATTTATTCGGTTACTATCGATACTCCAATCTCTAATGAAATTGTATAAAAAGTGGTTCTTTTCATTTTTATACAAAAATGAAAAATAAAATAAAAATGTTCACATGAAGCGCTTCACATGAAAAGGTAAGTTTTCAACTTTTGAAACTACACAAAAAAACGCCGAAACACGTAAACTTAATTTTCGGTCGTAGAATTTAGTGGCTTAATCAGTATTTCCAAATCACATAAAAATCTCGAGATATTTAGATTTTTGATATTCAACCTTAATTTTTTTATTACTTTTTCAAAAAACCTCCAACACAAAAATAAAATAAGCCTTGTTGAATCTATGATTTTTTAGAAGTTAAGCGTTTTCACTTTTTCTTCTATTTTGACTAAAATTTAATGTTAAACGTAAAACCTAAAAAAAATTTTAATATTTTTTTACTCAAATTTAGAGTAAAATTTTAGAGTTGGTCTCTAAAAATTAGGAAAATATACCTAAAAATTCCAAAATTTCAATCGGAAATATCTCAAGATTTTGATCTGATTGGTAAAAACTGAGTATACCACTAAATTCTACGACCAAAAAATTAGTTTGCGTGTCTCGGCATTTTCGTGTGTCTTTTGACGTCCCTACAGTGTTATCTGCTCCATGTAAAAATCTAAGTTTTTGACTTGACGTTTGAAGAGTATAAATTTCCAGAAAATATTAGACATAAACTAACGGGCTTGGACAAAATTATACAATATCGCTTTAAAATTACTGATTTGCTTTTGACTTTTTCAGCTATTTTTTCAAAGAAAAATGTAAAACTACACTTTAAAAAAGGATCACAAATAGAAACTACTTAATAATACATTGATTAAATAAAAATTTCCAGAATTAGGGGGCCATTTCCGCTTCCCTATCCCCCGTCTCTACGGCCTTGGTTACAGCTATTTCAGTACATGCACAAACTGTATTTTGTAAGATTTTTTGATATTTTTAATAAAAAGAAAATTTAAATTAAAAGAGAAAGGTACACAGATATAATATAGTTCTGGAGAACTATCCATCTGGAGAGTTTTAAGATGTTCAAAAATAGTGATGTCAGAAACATATTCGCCTTGAGATGGCGAATCACTTACCGATATTAAACTGTTTTAAATAAAATTAATAAGGGTTCTTATTTAAGCATGTAAACATGTATAGCATTTAAACTTATGATGAGCTATAAAGTGTAAATAGCGTAAATGTCGACAAAATGGCGGCTGCGGCTGCGACAACATTATGACTTTTTAAATTTTAAGCCTTTTAAAAACCTTCGTTAACATGGAAAAATAAATAAAACGTGTTCATATATACTTCAACTACTTTAAATATGTAATGATTAGTGCCAAAGGCAACCCTCATTCACACACGTAGATTTACATGCTAGTTTACACTACAAAATAGGCTCGGAAATTATGTAAACTCACGCCCATACAAATTTTGACAGATAGTTTACGCGCAGGTAAGTTCACAAGGTTTACAATGTTTAAGGGTCAGTTACATGCTTAGATGAGAACCCTTAATGTTAATATTATATACACTTGAAAAAATGAATTGACAATTTCAGCTCTTGAAAGCGCACATTGGACAAGCGTCTTAAGATCAGTTGAATTGGGCTGATTATAAAATGTTTGCACACAAATAATAAAAAAATGTGTATAAAAGTTTCATATCGACTCCGAACGGCTTCTGTTCATGCTCTCAGGCTCAAATTTTAGGGTTTGTTCAAAACCCTATTTTTTTTAAAGTTCAAAGAACCAAGGCATGCGCCTTAAATAAACAAGGTTTGGTCTGTGACCTGCAAGGAAAGGGATAGATTATTTAGAGGAATTGATTGGAACCATACGTTAATTATTGATTTGGCGAAACATACGTGAAAGACAATTTGAATTACTTTTAACCGAGGCTAGTGTTATGCCTTAACCTCGGCAAGCATTTCCAGTCCTTAGTTGATTCTATTCTTAAATTAATCATTTTCCACAATTTTAGTTGTGGATTTTTAGTTTTTCATAATTCTTAAATGTAGGAAACAACAAAGAAAGTGAAAAGAACCATGTCCTAACCCGGATTCAAACCAGGGACCTCTAGGTTGATAGTCTAGCGCACTCTCCACTAGACTACAAAGGCCGACAAATTAGAAATTTTATGACTACTATATCTCAAAAAACCACTGTGCTTCAGACACTATTAAGACTCTGGCCAACCCCATGAATTTAAGTCAAACCAAGAAGAAGAAGAAAAAAGAAGAAGCAGAAGACGCGATACATCACAACAGATTATGAGCAACTGACACACAAAAAAAACGAAATGTATTTTATATTTTATAACATTTCTTTCCAATATTTATTTTTCAGATTTTATTACAGTGTGACTGGGTCTGTGCGTTCGTTCATTCGTCCGTCTGTCTATTCACATTTATATTTATTTGTATTATTTATATTATTCCAATCTGCTGCATTTTTCAATTTCAACAAAAAAGGCAAGCGCGCAACGAACGAAAAATATATGAAGACAATAATAATAATAATAATAGGGAGCTGAGAAAAAAAAAAATAACGAAGGAAAAAAGGAATTAACTTAAGCGCTAAAAACCAAACGAACAACACCGACGCAGACCAAAGAAGTGGCGGGCTTGTAATGACTTTTGTCGCCGGGTTAAGCAGCTTGTGTTGGTTGTTCTGCGTTCTTGGCTTCCTTGGGAATCTCCATTCTGTGGCATAGATGCTGTCGCTATGACTCGGTCTGTTGGTGCTACAGTATCACTGAGTTCGGTTAGGTAGATGCCGAAGACAGAAGGTTCGACATGCTGCTCTGTTGAGGCTGTTTGCTTCCTTCACATAAAGGTTGCACACGCTGCATTTCTTTGTGTGAAATATTAAGGAAGCATCGAATTGATGTTGTAAAATATTTTATTTTATCTTATTTTATTTTAGACTTCCTTTTATGGTGGTGTTATATTTATGTTGTAGAGTTGTTGTTGTTGCTTCTGCTTATGTTGCTGTTGTAGTGCAGTGACACCACCATCGCCACCGCGTGTGATGTTATTTGTTTGCTTGTTTGTGCTGGTTTTTTTTTTCGTCGCAGCTTAATTTTCATCCTTAAGATTAATTAACTTCTTTGAAGGCGGTTGGATGGCTAATTATAAAGGTTTAATTGATGCGATGTTCAGAATATGAAATTTAGTGGATAACTATACTGGTCTTGGAGCAGGCACAGAGTAGGTAGACTTTTCAGAAATTTAAGAGGATTTTCAGTTTTCAAGGTTTCTTAGTTATAAAAAATTATTACCAGTTGAGTTAATTAATCTACTGAAACTCAAGTCAAAATCGGAAATAATTCTTTCCGATGTCTAGTCAAAATTAAACCAAATTTAAGTTTTGATAAAATCGCATACCTTCAAAATCATGTTAAAACTAATAAAGACTGATGTCAATTGAGAAATTCGAGTTGAATAAATTTGAAACCAAGTCAAAGGAATTCACATCAAGTCGAAACGAATTTGAGATTTGAGTTCAAGTCAAAATCAAATTAAAATTAAGTCAAAATCTTTATTTCATGTAGTCAAATTTAATCATGTAGTCAAAATATGGTCCAAATACTTAGTATTGAAATCATCTCAAAATCATGTCTAGTTTAATAAGTTAGCCTTAAGGCTTAACCAAGTTATGCGTAAGCAAAAAAAGCAAGAGGCCAAGAGTACGCATTTGCACTGTGTTGTATGGGGTCCCGGACTTTTTTTCCCGACAGTCCCAGGATTGCAAAGCATAAAATCCCGGGATTTTCGGGATCTCGAGATTGCCTTCACTGCAAAAAATAATTCCAAAATATTCCACAAAAAAGGTCAATGATACTGCCTAAGTAAAACCTGAATGTGATATAAAAAATTTAAAAAAAAAACCTTTTTCAAAATATCTGTACAAAATAACACAGTGTGAGAAACACATGATACTACCTTAGAAATACTGAGATGAGATTTTAATAATACAAAAATAAAAGTATTTTGTAACTATCTGTACAAAATATGACGTAAAAAAGGCTTTTTAAAAAAAAACATCTTCAAAACCACTACATAGTAAAAAAAATTTTTAAATTACTTTTCACATTAATTCTTGGTCGAATTTGTTAATTTAATTATGTATACTAGTATCGCCTGTGGCCGAAATTCAACCAACTTTCTGAAATTTCAATCGATTTTTCTCATTCTGAGGCGATGGACATTGCTTTAAGAAAATGTGTTATACTAAGAAAATCTGAAGTTTCAAATTATCGCAATAATTGAAGTGAAAACTTCTTTAAGCGCGTTGAACAATTTTGGTAGAGGGTATATCTTTGGTTTGCGTCATTGCATTTTTCCGAGTAACTCTCGTCATCAATACAGACAGCAAAGATAACAAGATAGGAAACTTAGAAAATATAAGCAAGCAACCATCAATAAGTTTCTCCGATGACACATCATTCTTTCCCCTCCCTTTGCTCCGCTGCGAAACATAAGCTGCATTTCCGTGGTACTAGATCAGATCAAATCTCAGTAAAACAAAGTTCCTTCAACTTTATATTAATTTGTCATCAGAGTCTTGAAACAGCTGTTTTAAGAACAATAACAAAAGAAAACAACAATACCAAAACGCTCATTGAGCGGTGAAAAGTCAAAATAGGAAAATTAATAGTTATTTAGATTTGTCAACTATGTTCGTTTTGATAAAAAATGCTTGAAATTTGGCAGCATTTTAACTGTGCGCTTAGACCGCCTGAACGGACGAAAGAAATCTCGTTCAATCGCTCGATTTAAACACTTTGCCCGAACGAACAGTGTTTGCTATAAATTTATCGCGAACGATGTTTGCTCGGTGTAAACAGTAAATTAGGGCGAACGAACGGAGATTCCTTCGTGGAAAACAAAATGATGCAAACAAAGACATAGCAAGCAAAGTGCTGTTTATTTTCCGCCGCCAACTCGGTTCATACCCTCTAACGTTGCGCAACCAATGTGATACTGCCCCTCCAGGAAATGTGAGCATTCCCGGATGTTATCAGGAAACATTCCATGGAATGTAGGAAGCATTCCCCTTTGTTGCACACTCCATTGCTTTTTTAACATAGCATGTCATTAGAGAGAAACATTCCTCTCTGCTGTGTTAAAAAGTCATGTGGAAACATTCCTCTCCGCTGTCCTCAAAAGTGAACTGAAAGCAGTCTTCTCCCCTGTTTTAAGAATTAATGTGGAAACATTCCTCTCCCTTGTTATGAAAATGGATTCGGACAGGATTCGAACCCGGGACCCCCTGAGCGCCAGTCGAGCGCGCTACCACTAGACTATCGAATTCTACAATAAGCGGCTAGAAAACAATGATATTAATATTTTCTATTGTCATTGCTTGACAATAAATAAAAGCTTCCACATGCATTCATAAAAAAGTGGTTTGGAAACAATATAAATACAAAACTACCTTGAGCTTCCAAAAGATACGATGGGGAAACAATATAAATACAAAACAACCCTTAAGCTTTCAAAAGATACGGTGGGGAATGTTTCTTTACCACTTTTAGATGGAAGCCTTCCGATTTTTCCTGGAGGGGCTCTTTTCTGTTTATCGTTGTAGTAGATTTGCTTGGTAATTGTTGTAAATATATTTTAGTTCAGCTACAGATCTACGTATATTTTGACAGAAAAACAGTAAACATCCTTCATGATTTCTTTATGAAGGCACGATTTGTCAGCAGATACATATACTTATTGATGGTTGCTTGCTGCCATAGTAGAATTAGACAAGGAAGTGTTAGGGCTGAATGTGTTTTCTTTCTAAGTAACCATAACTGTCAAACTCACCCATTTTGATATATTTGCCAATTTTTGCTTTCATATTGCATTCTCATTGGTTGCAGATTTTGTATGAAATGTCAACTTTATTTTGACAGTTTCGGACACCGGCTCTCCGGTCTAACACTACTTTGTTTAATTTTGTCATGCTTGCTGCATTTGCTGAGCTCCTGGTAGCCAATATCCAAGACAGGGTTGGCCAGTAATGATTACTTTCGTGTAATGATTATAAAAAATTACTGATTGCAATTAATCAAACACAAATTTATTACTTGAGTACTTAAAAAAATTATTAATTACTTTAAAGTATTCAGTGAATTTTTTGAGAAATAAGTAATCATGCAAAAGTAATCAGTGATTTATTTAAGTAATCAATCATTTTCCAGTAATGAATGAATTATTCTGATTAATAAATGTTTCAGTAATCAGGCTTAACCAATCGTTGATTGCAGATTTCTTTAACTAATATATCTGTATTTATATATGTGGTTCAACTGTAAAACGGAGATAAGTAAAATACAGAAAAGGTGTCTGAGCACTGTTGTTACACTTCTTTAACAAAACCCATCTAACAAACAATAAGATCTTTTTAATAGCTGCTGAAGAAAATATTGTATTTATGGTAAACCATTATGGTAAATAGCAATTACTGAAATAATAAAAATACATACAAATTTTGAATTTTTTGTCTGACAAGAAGTAATCCGTAATCACTGAAAGCTGGGCCTGATTACTGATTACTTGATTTATTGAAAAATCATGCAATTCCATGTTACGATTACTTGATTTTTTTAAAAATCATGTAATCACCTCGCATGATTACTTTATTTTTTATAATCTCATATAATTATTTACTTTGATTACTTAATTGAAAGTATTTTTAATTGGTTTTTAATGTGATTTTTCTGAATATTTAGAAAAATCAAGTAATCTGTGCAATCTGAATACATGTTATCATAATCAGTAATCGTGATTTGTAATCATGGCCATCCCTGATCCAAGAGCGTGTATTTGAGTTTCATAACCAACATAAAAACATTTGTAGTTTTATAAATGTCGCCAGCATATTCTCTGACTAGGACATGGGACATGGTATAATAAGTAATAGGTAGGAGTGACATTTCGTGTTTTGACCGTCGAATGTCAAGCAAAAGAATACAAAATAGAGATCGTGTGTCACACACATTGGCCGCATTCAGAGGAGTCACCTGCTGTGAATGGATCATTTAATTGCAAAGGTTTCTCACTCAAATTTAAAAAAAAACAGTTGCCAACTATTGACTCCGCTGAAAGCTGCCAATGTGTGTGACACACGCACTTTATATTGTTTTCTTTTGTTTGAAATTGCAGCTCGTGAGAAAATAAGTAGTTGTCAAGGCTACCTAATAAATATTTTATCACGAGTGGGACTGCATCGTCCAAAATTTTTTATTTCTTATTTCAGCTACCATAAGCCTATAGTATTTTTTTTTTAAATATAATGCAATGATTAATGACGCAAACAGTGAAAATAATGTAAATGAAATTAGATGAAATGTATGTAAATGCAAATTTTATGTATGTGTGTATTATTATGTATTTTAAGTGTACATTAATTATTTCAGTAAGTTTAATTTATATTTTTGTTTATGTTTTACTTTGTTTTTTATATTAAAATATAATGAAGTGATAAAAGATGAAAATAATGTGCATTAATGATGAACCGGATGTACGGACAAACCGAATCGGGGGCAGAAAATAAACTTCCCTTTGCTTGCTATGTTTTCTGTTTTCCTTGTAGCAAGATCTCAAATGCAGGCTTTAAAAGAGACTTCAAAATCCATCAAACAAAATATCAAATATAAAAAAAAGTACATTTATTTTATTTCAGCTGCAGCTTTACACATACATTGAAAGAAAAAATTAAATATCCTTGTTGAGGATTATTTTTCACTCAATAGTGCTCCCTGTATTTTGTTTTTATATAAACAATATTCAATTTAAATGTAATAATATAGTTTGGTGTAATTGTAAAATAAAAATGTTATCTGATAGAAAAATATTTTGATAGAAATAATCAAAGGTGATAATGTAAAATTTTTTCCGGCTAGCATGAAAATTATTATATAGCAGTAAGTCGGTCCGTGGCAGGACAAAGTCTTCCGGGAATACTAACATTTTACACATATGTTTTCGCTTCGGTCGGCAGTCGCCTCACTGCTATACTTTCTTTTTATATCAAAATAGCCGATATTTTTTAAAAATATTATATGCAAAAACATTATCTATAAAAAACTTTCGCACACCGTTATTTTTCACAACCAGGGCTTTTCATACAAAAATACGTTGTACTGAAAAAAGCTACAGTTTTCGAGATATCGTCACAACTTTGATGTCAAAATATAGGGTCATTTTTAGAATTTACTTTTTGTAAGAAATTTCACCATCACATTATATATTCACACATGTTACATAAAAAATGTTTATTGTAGGGTATCGGGGAGAGATGGCGCAAAATGTCAGAAGTATTTTTTGCACACCTTATCAATGTCTAAAATTCCCACTCACATTATATTTTTCTATCTGTTACAGTTTAGCTTTTATTTAATAAATGCTCTTTTACGCTCATTTCAGGTCAAAGGTCACCAAATCTAAAATTTAATCGTACTGTGCAGCCAGATCTTTCATTTTATACCTCATTCACCATTCTACCTCTTCCTAGCCCTAAGATTCCTTACTAAAAATAATACAAACTTTCAACGTTAATATTTCGGGTCAGAGGTCATAAATTTAAAATCTAAAATGATTCTGCACATGTAGGGCGCAGTACCTTTTGAATGATATAAGTTTCATTGCCCTTATTCTAAAATTAATATCGAAAAAGTTTACGACAACATTTGATGTTTGCCTTTTAATATATAAGATTATTAAATTGGAAATCTTATTGCTATAAATTTTTTCTATATTGTATATTATCATAAATATATTAATTTCTCCATGAATATAAAACCTTTAAAGCCTGATTCTATATGAAAAAAGTCTGATTATATAAGCGCCGACTTTAAAGTTTTTATATTCATGGAAAAATTAATATATTTATGATAGTAATACAAAATAGAAAAAAATTTATAGTAATAAGATTTCCAATTTAATAAAATTTATAAATAAATTAACAAATATGACCAAGAATTAATGTGAAAAGTAATTTAAAATTATTTTTTTACTTTGTAGTGGTTTTGAAGTTCTTTGTTTTTTGTTAAAAAGTTTTTATTTCTTCCTTTTCAGATATTATGATAACAATTTTCCCATTCTTGTAACATATTTTCAAACCCTAGTGTCAACATTAACTGAAAAACAGCATTTTTCTTATATTGCCACGCCCTTTTGTCCAGTAACGCTTACTTTCTTGACCGTAAATTTTCATAATTATGCCTCATTTCAGTATCCTAGTGTCAATATTATTCGAGTTATGGCTTTTTTCTAATATTGCCACGTCTTTGTCGAACAACGCCCACTTTTTGACCGGAATTTGTAATAATTGTTCCAACCCTTGTACCAATTTCCAGTACCCTAGTGTCAATATTAACTCAGATACAGTATTTTTCTTTTATTTCCACGCCTTTTTGCCCAACAACGCCCACTTTCTTCACAGTAAATTTTCATAATTATGCCTACCCCTGCACCTAATTTCAATACCCTAGTGTAAAAATTAACTGAAATACAGTATTTTTCTTATATTGCCACACCCTTTTGTCCAGTACCCGAGTGTCAATATTATTCGAGTTGCAGCGTTTTTCAAATATTGCTACGCCCTTTATCGAATAACGCCCACTTTTTTTGAACATAACTTTTAATGATTGTGCCAACCCCTGTACTAAATTTCAGTTCTCTAGTGTTAATGTTATACGATATACAAAGTGTTTCTTATACTGCCACGCCCATGTGTTGAATACCGCCCACTTTTTTGGACGGGCACCTCTGCGTGTGATATCTCTATCTGTTGACAAAAAATTGTGGCAATCCGGCAAGTACTTTTGAGTTATCAATTAACATACATTAAAAAAAAAACCAACCAACTTGCGAACCTCCTCCTTTTTGAAGTCGGTTAAAAAAAAAATTTATCGTAGTTCGTGCAATTAACATATCGTTTTTTTACGATACTTGGAGTTTAGTCGTTATTCCTTGTGTCAACAGAGATATTAACTTATTTAAGAAGTTGCCACTTTTGAAGGAGCAAGAAAAATTTTCAATTTATTTTGCTTGTGTTTTGCATTTTTTTCAATCAAATTTTCTTTCATTTCAAAACCGCAATTCTTTAATAATATCAAAAGCTTTGGATTTCTTAAAAAACTTTTGAAATCAAAATATTTTTCATACATATTTTCACTCGCTATTTTCATACATTAAATTTCTCGCTGTGGAATATCATAAAAAGCGCTCTCGATGTTGGGTCGATGCCAGCGTTGCCAAAATGCGAAATTTTTACCAAAACTGGTAAATTTTTTTTCCGATGTGAAAAAGTGGAATTTAATTCCATTTTGGTAAATTTTTGCAGTGAAGAAGCAAAACAATTTTTTTTTAAATATGGTGCCTCTTCGTTAAAGATAAACTGTTTTGTGTTACTTGCAAAAACGTATAAAAATATTGGGCCTTTTTCAATGTTATCGAACTTGTCTGCTACGAAAAAAAACCCTGCTGAGCAAAATAAAAATTACTACGATTTTTAAAGATTGTAGACTTTTGAGACTGTATACTTTTGGGAGATTTAGGGTTGTAGACATTTTTTGTTTCTTTTAAAAATGACATGAAAGAAAACTGTTATAAAGAACTAATAAATTTTGTTAAAAATTGCTCACTGTTCAGCCACTGCTAAAAAAAAAATTTCAGACCTGTCTTTAATAAAAACGAAACTAAGAAACATTCTCAATTTTAAAGCTAAAAATAATATAATGCATTATATAATAGTGAAAATAGACCGCACTTTGAATGGTAAGCAAAAAATACATGTAAGAGCATATATCTTGATGGACTTTAATTAACAAAAAGTAAAAAAGTTATGTTTCAAACTATGCTCTTTTTTTTATATCATATTTCGTGATTTTTAAGCGCACAAAAGTGAAAAAAGGATATTATTAAATTTACAGAAGAAATGATTTAGTTTTTAAATTTCAATACATTTCAGTAAAAAACTGGAAATTTAAAAATTTTCACTTCTGTGCGTTTAACCATCGATATACAGTGGGTTGCCAAATTAATAGGGACAACCTTTAAAATGTGAAGTCATCGTTATATAATTAAATCAAAAAATGACACAAAAGTTTGTTTTGTTGTAAAAATAATAAAAATTCAAATTTGCATTTTTAACTACCTTTCGTTTAGTTAAAATGAATTTTCGTTATGAATAAACAATATTGCATTATTAACTTAATTAACTAAAATTTATTGTTTTCGAGGTGTAAAGATATTTATTTAAGCAGATTTTTAACAGAAAATGAGTCAGACTTATGGATTTTTTGCGATAACTTGCGTTGATAGATTTTTAGCGATAGCTTTTAATCGGAAAGAGATATTGGTGTATATATTTATCACGTAAATTATTCTTGAAGCTTGACAATTCTGTAAAATTTCAAAAAACATTTTGAAGAAAATGAACTTCATCAAAAAAAGACAGGTAGCGTTTTTTCTTGTGAAAGGAAAAGTAAATATTTTTAAAATTGGAACTTTAAATCGGAAATTTAACAAAGTTTATAATTTTTGTTAATTATTGTTAAAAAAAAGCTATACTATATTGATCTCAAGCAATAAAACATTTAACTGAATATTTAAGATACTATAAGTAAGTAAGTAAGTAAGATACTTTAAAACTTATTTTAAATAATTAATTTCTTTATTGATCATATTTGATAAACTTTTGTTTTGAATGTAAATTTTTTTTCTTAAATGTGAAATTATTTTTGGAATTTTGGTAAAAATTTTTTTTAGGCTGTGGCAATCCTGGTCGATTCTGTCTCAAAAGCGACTAAACCAGAGAACGTAATTATGTGTGAAACAAGAGAGCTCTTAAGAGCCCAGGGTGGCAGCAGGGTTGCCACTTGTAAAAAAAATTAGTTACCAAAATTTCATCAAAAAGTTACCAAAATTATATAAGAATTAATTAAACAAACAAACATTTTTTTAAAGTAAGAAAATCAAAAAAATTGTAATTTTTGTTAATAAAAAACGTTTATTCAACATTAAAATACTTAAAATTATAAACAGATATGGTGGTAAAATAAATTTAGTTTATATTATTAAGTATTACATTTTTCTTGCTTAAAATTTTTTATTTTTAATAACTAAAAATCACAAAAGTAAATAAAAAGTAAGTAAAATTCATAAACTCATATACTTATAAAAATAAGACGTATTTCTTTTTTATTTGAATTAATTAAAAAAAAATAAATACATGCAAACATATATAGAAAAAGTATAACTTTTTTCTTGTTTAAAATTTATTTATAATATTAATATAAAAATCACAAATAAGTAGTAAATTCAGGTAAACGTAATTTTTTGTCACAAAACAAAAAATTATAAATTAATGGTATTATAAAAATGAGATCCTTATCTTTTTTGTTTGAAGTAAGTAGGTACTAAAAAAATATTTTAAGAAAGTAAATGAATAAATACAAAGATATGGCATTTAATGCTTTAAAAAAATTATCGGTTTCTTCAAGTTTAAGTTTTAATCATTTTTTAATAACTAAAAGTCAGAAACTACACAGGTCGTTTGTTTTATTGGATATCAATTCTAACTACGCGCACTGATTTTAAATATAAGGAAACTTTTTCACCATCACCTCAAGTTAAAGAGTTATGAAAGAAATATGATATACAGTTCTTTTTCCAATAACTGCTCCTAAGCACAAACTATTGCATAGTATTTAAAGCTTTTGCTGATGTCTTTTTACGTTTTAAAAAAACATATTGTGAGAGAAACGATAATTTTATTAAACTTATTCAAACCAACTTTAAGCGGCTGGAAAACCCTAATTTTTCAGTAAGTTAGTTTAGAAATTTTTCCTATAAATTTTTTATGTAAACAGTTTTCGTTATTTCAAAATATATTTGGAATTATCCGCAATATTTGCAAAGGTAAAATGTATGCTTAAATTTGAAAGACAAAAGATATTTATATGATACAGACAATTCACGGTAGCAAATTTTTATATTAAGAAAAAGTTTTAAACATTATGATTTTTAAAGGCCATTATCTTCAAAACAAAAGATGAAAAAGAATTTGTTTACAAAAATGGTTAGACCTAATCAGCCCTCTTATGAATAATTTTTTAAGTGGAATCGAAAATGAGAGTTTTAATTTTTAAGATAAACCTCAAGAACATTCAGGAAACTTAACAAGGAAAAAAACATTCAGGAAAAAATAACTTAAAAATGTCCAAAATGTTCTAGAGCTTAATCTTTAAAGTTAAAACTCCCTTTTCCGATTCCGCGAGAAAAATTATGCATGATAAGGCTGAATATTTCCTAATCAAAGCTGCCAAATACGATCGAAATCGACTGATGCAATTTAAAGATACTATTCTGTTAGAACATAACAGGTTTTTACATTTTTGCCTATAACTCATAAACTAAGGCTGATGGCGAAAAAATATCAATTTTACATCTAAAAATCTTCTTCTGGTGACCACACATAACCTGGCTTGTCTCTCATTTCGCAGAGTTCCTTTGAAATCACTTTGCTATTTATTGTATTAAAACCCAACTAGTTTCGTAGCTTCGTTTTTATAAGAGACTTCTTTGTTAACATTAAATTTTAAGATTGAAATATTTTGACATTTGACATGATTCGCAATATTTTCAGATGATGCGTTGATTTGAAATAAAATTTTTTATATAAATCTTGCAAACAAACTGATTATTTTGAATTTTTTGGAAAAACTAAAGGGTAAAAGTTACCCTTTAATAAAGCTATAAAAAAATTACCAAATTACCAATTCAAAAATTTGCTACCAAATTTAGTAATTAATTACCAAACTGGCAACCCTGGGTGGCGGCCACTGACTTAGAGCAGGGCTGGGCATTCTTACACAGTCACATTTCATTTTGTCTTGTTAGTATTGGTGCACTCTCGAATTGCGCACACTGAGCAAAATAGTTGTCACAATTATCTCGATTTGAAATTTTATACCTACACACATACTGTAATATTTGTTTATTTTTTATTTTTAGTCATTGGAATTGTTCACTATTTCTTCTATGTCATTATTGTACCAGCATTTTCTTCTAAGTGAATAAATTATATTAGTTTGCTTCCAGAGGCAAATAAAACATTCTGCTTCGCAAGAAAGGTTCTCTGCAGAACAGAAATCGCAGTGCGATTCAGAGTCAAACATTGTTTTTTAGGTGTTTACTTCTTGTTTTAATATTATTAAATCCTAATATATACGAATCATTAAAATTATAATCACAACTTCAAAAAATTAAGTATAAAAATATTAATGAAAACAAATAATATGAAAAAAATAATGCAAAGAATCTTAATAGGCAATATGAATGAACTATATTAAACTTTAATAAAATAAAAAATATATGCAAACCAAAAAGTTGGTTTTTTAAGAGTGCACATAAAATTTTCGATGGGGCGCCCCATAGCTCGCTGAGCGCTCTCTGAGCGTAACTTTTCACATGTACACAAAACTCAACAACAGAAGAGAATATAATTCAGTCGTTCGCTGACGGTGATGCTGTGAAAACCTATGTAGCAAATTTTATGTACACTCTTAAATAAACTAACCTTTTGATTTGTAGGTTTATATTACTTACGCATATATATGTTATTTCGTAGAATATCATATTATTCATATATATTAGGGTTAAATATAATTAATAAATATTACCTATTAAGATTCTTTGCATAAATTATTCATATTATTTGTATTAATCAATTTTTTAATTTTTTTTTATTATAATTTTAATTATTCGTATATATTAAGATTTTATCATTTTAAAATAAAAACAAAACAACAAAACAAACATACCAAAAATTTTGACTCTGAATTGGAATGAGATTTCTTTTCCGCGAATCTTACCGGCAAAGAAGAATGTTTAATTGCCACTGCAAGCAAACTAATATAATTTATCTACTTAGAATAAAGTGCTGGAGCTTTGATATCGACATAAAAGAAATATTGAACACTACAGATGACTAAAAATACAAACATATAATAAAAAGTAAACACATACAACAGTATGTTTTGGGAGTATAAACATACAAACTTGCAAATTGAGATAATTTTGGAAACTATGTCGCTCAGTGTGCGCTATTCGAGAGCACACCAATACCAGCCAGCAAAATAAAATGTGAATGTGTTAGAATGCCCAGCCCTGGCCAAGGCTCAATTATAAGGTTGTGGCACTTGAGAGAAATGCACTCTTTTTGCCGCCTTTGCTTGAACTGTCACTGTTCGTTTCTTTGTTCTATGCATTCATTTTCTTGATTTCTTTTCATCCTTTCTGACAGTTCGACCGAGCTCGCTCTCAAGTGCCGCAAACTTATAAATGAGCCTTGGCCCTGGCTTAGAGTCATTTCCATGGTCAAGGCTCATTTATAAGGTTGTGGCACTTGAGAGCGAGCTTGGTCGAACTGTCAGAATGGATGAAAAGAAATCAAGAAAATTAAAGCATAGAGCAAAGAAACGAACAATGACAGTTCAAGCAAAGGCGGAAAAAAGAGTGTACTTCTCACAAGTGCCACAACCTTATATATGAGCCTTGTCCATGGTATAAGTATAGAGGTAGCTGCAGCGCTGAGTGTGCTCTCACTCCATACTGCCATGTGTGTCAAATTCAGCTCTGTGGCGAATGGAAAAAAAAGAAAAGAAATAAAAAGTTTTGCCTCGTTTTGACATTTCCGGCAGTATGCTCTCATCTGGTGCATCTACCTGTATTCTTCTACCATGGTCATTTCAAAACAGTTACGCTATCATTTATAAAAATCGTTCAAAAATGCATCTCTTTATTGAGCTTGAAGCAATAAAACTCCTTCAATAAATTTATAATATTTATTTTGTTTTTTTTAATGAGTACAAAAAATAAGAAATATGCGTTTTTGTTGACAAAAAAGTCAACACGCATTGTTAAAAATGTTTTCCTGCAAATATTCAAAAAAATGTTTAATATCATTTAAAATGCATTGTGAGCCGATTTTTACAAGTGATGGCGTTTCAGATTTTAAATAAATTAACTTTGTCATTTCTTAAAATAGCAAATCATGTACCATTGTAAAGACCAATTTGTAAACTCTCAGTTGTTGTACTTTTGGTATGGGTTTTTTTAAATTTGGAACCTGAATTTTGATGGTTTTTTACAACAATTCACAATTTTAAGGGCATGCAATTTTATGGAATTTAAACCGGTCTGCAATCTTTATTATATTATGTTTTATATATTTTTTTTTTTTTATATAATCCTGAAATGCAAAAACGCAAGTAATGGGCTTAAAAAATTACCTAATGATTTATTTTTGTATATTCTGCTCAACCCTTAACCAATCCCTATTCAAAAAAAGTACTGTATTTGAGAGTCGCTTTGCAATTTCGTCCAGATGTGGGAAAATCATGTTAAAATCAAGTGAAAATCATGTCAAAAAATAAATAAAACTAATTCAAATTCAAATAAATCAAATCAAATGCATGGTAACATTTAGTTATCTCTGTAAGATAAATTTTGAATTTCTGTACCTTGAAATAGTTTAGTGACAGCAGTTTTCATTCCCATCAGAAGAAAAATAAAATTATTATATGGCTATTCGAACACACACAAATTTTTATTGAAACACGTCTTTAAAGGTTTGTTCGTATAATTATTTACTTATTTGAAAGTGCTGTTTATTTGGTCATCTGCATGTCTGTCCGCCTGTCCGTCTTCATTTCTGTGTCGGCTTTATTGTTGAGTGCATTAATCAAACAAAGCCTGTCTGTTGTGAATTTCAAAGCAGCATTTGGAACTGCTTTGACCGTCTTTTGACATACGTGATGCCAAACATAGTGCTGCCAACACTTTGCTATCGATCTGCTATATCATTGATCAGTTTAAGGCGCAAAAGATTGCATTCGTTAGAACTCGTTAAGATATATTTTTTCTATTGTATTTTTTTTTTAATTTTTAGTTTCCTCTTAACTTATATTTATTTTATAACATTTTTTTTGTGTATCTCTCTTTGATGGTTTTAATATTTCGCTGCTCTAATATTTATGGTTCGATTTTCTCAAGAAATGCATTAATATTGATTCTGCTTTTTTTTTTTGTATTTTCGATTTGTTGTCTTTTCTCGCATTTTTATAATTAAAATTTTTATTCTTAATGTGTCTGAGTATATCTACAGCTCGCCTGTTTTTTTTGTGGGTTTTTATGTGTTTAATTTGATATATTGACAGATGAATTTTTGTTCTCTTTTGGGCTTGTGACTGCATTTATACTAAAAAAAATATTTATGAGAATCAACAAACTTATTTTTTGTTTAAGCAGATAAAAGCGGATAAATGTCAGTTGTCAGAATTTCAGACCATTATGGTTTCTTTTTACTTAATATTTATTTTGATTAATTGAAATTTATAAATTATGTTATTGTTCATTATTTATTTCGGAGTGATCATGTGGTTGAAAGTTGGAAGAACGTCCAATTTCAGAGGCAAAATAATGAGATGCTGAGTTGAAGGTTCATTGAACCATTTTATTGCTTTGGAGGATTACTTTTTACTAAAAATTTTACTAAAACAAAGTGGCTATAAGGGTTAATTAGTGACAGGAATGAACAGCAGCAGTCACAATAATTTTAAAAATATCTTTGAATGGGATATTAGTCAAAAAGTGGCGGAGTTATAGATATTTTCATGAAAATCGCATTAAAAACATTACAAAAATCACTGCGAAAAAAATCTATATCTTAGTGAATTTTACCAAAAAAAAAAAAAATGTATGCAGAACTTTGTAATTCTTCGATTTACACTATTTGTGACAGTTTCTTTGTCTAAAAAAAAATGGCAAAAACAATGCAATTTGAATTTTAGTTAAAAATAATATTAATAAAAGTTAAAAAAATGCATAAAAATCTTCACTTTTTTTGGTGCTACGGCAAAATTTTAAAATTTTTTAATGCAAATTGGTAGAACTTTTTCATTATTTCAATTTCTGACCTTTTGGTTTTTTAAACTACCAGCCAATATTTATAATACAAGAATACAAAAAACTCGATTTTTAGAATTTATTTCAAACCATTTCAGGGATCAATTCGCGTTTTGCGTGTTAGGCCGCGTTCATAGTGGACGCTTTGGCTGAAGCCGATGCATAAAGCCGCTTTGTAAAGCTTTTTTTGATCATGGTGAACGCTTATTTAACGCTACATAAAGTAGCTTATTGAGCTTATTGGTGTTCATAGTGCGCGCTTTATGCTTGTGGCTGAGATGCTTTGTTTTCATTTGTCTCTTTGGAAAATAATGCCCTCAATTGCGTTTTGCAAAGTAAATGAAAGATTTTTTGTTTAATGAGTATCTAGATTCGCGATTATCACCAATTAAAGATCAAACCAATAACAAACAAAAGTTCAAAGGAACTTGAAAACACAAAGCATAACAACGGTGGAAAGTTCAGCACAAAAAGTACCCAAGAAGTAAGCAAGAACAACGAAAACTGTGTAAACAAACGAGATAGAATACACAAGTGAATACAACTGAAAAGCACCACAAAACGAAACAACAACGCAACAACAACACAACAACAGTTAAAACTTCAGCGCAAAAAAATCCAACAAATAAAACAAAATCAACAAAAAAATTGTAAACAGGCAAATTAAATAAACAAGTGCCGAATAGCATTTTAAAAATGCTCACAACAAAGCATAAAAAACAAAATTATTTTTCTGTGTGAGCAAGCGAGATGGAGATATAAGCGCTGAAAAGCATTTGAAAATAAGCTTTATGCTAGCTTTCTGCTGGCACTATGAACACTTTGAGCTTTTTCCATATGATTATACACAAAGCATTTTTCAGCTTAACCTCTCGGCTAAGCTAAAAGCGTTTACTATGAACGCGGTCTTAGAGTTCGTGGCCCGTAAGCTAAAGAACCGCGGTTCAAACCCCAGCTAAGACAGAATGTTCTTTTTTATTGAATTAATATTTCTGTTTGGCTGCCAACTCTCTGCAAAAAATGGCAAACCTCAGAGAGTAAAACATGTTATGTAAAGTTTCATGAGATCCCAGTGGTAAAAGAACACATGACGTAACCAACTATTTCTTAAATACAATGGAGCTGCGGGGCCTCCAAAGTCTATTTACAATTCTCAATTACATTTGTTTGGACATGGCCGCTAAAACACTGATGTCATCTACCTTACACAGTAAGCGACATTAAGAGTAGGTATACACAAGATAGAAGAGAACAAAAAAATGACGCACAAATTGAAGAGAACACAAATAAATTGAACGAAAATCCTCTCTACGTCAAAAACACAACGAAAACGAAATAGAAAACACCGAAGAGGGAAAACAAAAGCAAATGACGCCACAAATTATTTCCACAGAAATTTTTACAATTTAATGAACGAGTTTATTTCCTTTTATCTAGCACTTCAGAGTTAATGTTTAATAGTGCTTTATTTTTTATATAAAACTTTGTTCTGGCTTAAACATAAAGATTAATAATTTTCACAAACATACTTAAAAAGTTCCTGTTAGAAATCACGATGTTGCTACACAGACGAATAAAGTCAAACTGTTGTTTTGACAATGAATCGAAAATTATGTGATCATAAAAAATGGTTTCGTTTCCGCTTACAGTTCTGCATTACAACATCATCACCGACAAATTTTTACAAGCGGGAACATAAGCCGTTCGGAGTCGTCATAAAATTCGTAGGTCTAGTTTTCGATCATTTGTGTTCAAACATTTAGTAACAAACACAACACAATTGATCAATAGAAGCTGATCCAAGAGCTGAAATGGCCAGTTTTTTTATTATTTATATTCGCTTGGTCTATAGAGATATTGACTAATTAGGTAGTGTTGTTGTGTAGTAATATATGAGTATCGTTTTGACATAGAAACGATTAATTATAAACAATTGGACCAAATTTCTTTTTTGAGTGCCCGTGATGTATACGTTTAATCAAAAATATGAATTTGTGCGTACGCAGCGAAAAATACTCTGTAGACAAAAACAAAGTCAAGAGGATTTCCTTATAGTTTTACCCAATAATATATCTTATATTATGTGAAGCGGTAAGGTCTTCAAATACAAACTATATAGCATATGTGCATTTCCGCCTAAAGTTCCACCACGACTGAAAAATTAAATGTTACTTAAAATTCGTTTAAACCTCCATAATAGATAGAAAAATGTTTAAATCTAATTGTGAGAGTACTGAGAACTGATCTCAATTTGAATTTAAAAAATGGCAGCAAACATGATAAATGGCAACAAAAGTAAAAAAATGGTGACAAAAGTTGAAAAATTTTAACAAAAGTTGAAATTTTATGAGTATAATAAATACTCCTATGATAAAAAGTTTACTGAATTTTTTTCAGTTTTCGATTGTAACGGTCCTGAATTACACTCTTCATGTTTCTCTAGTTCAATTAAATAAATAAAACTATAAAATATTTACACTTATTTGAAGGAAAAAATTTGTCACATAACGTATATCACGTAACGTATCATACTATGGTTTGTATAAAAATAATTAAAAAAGATTTTTCAACGAAACAATTATGAACATGTAGCAATATTATTGCAGATTGTATTAAAAATCTTTTATAAAAAACTCGTGCACACTTCGCAGATTTTTTCGTTTATAGTGATGCAGGTAAAAACCACTTCTATTTTGTGTCACGTAACGTATCATTTTTGGTGGCTTCCATCTAAAACCCAAAGTTTTGACAACTTTTAGCTTTTACACCTTGAATAGTGCGCTTAGTAAACTATTGAAAAATCATACAATAATAAGAAAACTGTAAGTTTAATTTTTTTTTGTTTTTCTACTCATTAAAGTCGTACGACTGTCACGTGCGTAGCTACGGAAATGCCCATATGCGTATGTGTGCATTCGAAGTGCTTTACAGTTACTAAAGCATCGATAATTTAAAACGGAAAATTAGTAGAATTTAGAAGATTTTCTTTTCAATCAAAATCACTAAAAAGCTCGGAATAATAAGAAGATATTCATTTTAAACCGATTTTTTTTTAAGAAGCATACAAAATATTTATTCTCCAGAAAAAAAACGCATTAAAAGATATTTTCTTAATTTCCAGAAAATTTCACTAGGTTGCCTTAAAAAAGCATAAAAGATTATAATCTAAAACAAATTTTTTTTTTAAAATCATAGTGATAAAAAGTTTGCGAAAAACACATACAAAGTTTTTTGTTATTTTAAGGTGATGTTCTTTTTAAACCAATTTGATAAGGTTTATTAACAAGGAGTATGTAGAAACTTTTTCCATATTTCTTTCGATAGAAATCTAGGAATAATAAGAATATTGTTTTTTTTTTTTATAATAATAGCTATATTTTCCCCATGCACTATTTCAAATCGATTTTTTCAAAAAAAAAAAAAAAAATGTATTAGTGAGAAGATATCGTTTTACTTAAAGACTCTTTTTTTAATAAATTCAAGAACAATTTCAACATCGATTCAACAAGGTTGTCTTCTTGGATTTTCTTCATTTCTGACTTCCTTCATTTTCCTTAACCTAAAATGTTTTCTTATTTCATATGGAAAGTCAAAATAAACAACAAAAGGTTGGAGAAATTCAACAATAAATTAATATTAGAAAATTTTTAAGACCATAAAATTTTCTATTACACCGTACGACAGCATTTTGCACACACGAAGTAAACCATAAACATGTAAAACTAGAGATAAAGAATAGATAAACTGCGACCTCACTTTTTCTCTAGAAGGCCAGGATTTTTTTTAAAACTACCTTCAAGTTACTAAAAGTATTTGCTTAAAACAATTTATTCAAATGTTTAAAATCTTCAAAACACGACAAACGAAAAAAATCAAAACGAAAAAAAATATATATGTATTTTAAAAGCTTTTTTGGTTTGGTATTAAGAGTATGGAATTTTTTACTTCAAAAAAATTGCAAATTATTTCCATAAATTTCAGATAAAATATCAGTCAGTTAAACTTATCTACATATTTGGTACGGATGTATTGGCACTTCGTATTTCTGATAAAAGAGAATGTTCTCTTTCATTTGATGCCTATATTTCAATATTTTGAAGTTTTAAGTATTTAAATAAATTTAAAAACTTTTTGTAAATTGAAGTTCCTTAAAAAAAAATCCTGACCTTCTCGACAAAAAGTGAGAACGCAGTTTTACTATCCTTTGCCTCTTGTTTCACGTGTATATGGTTTACTTCGTGTGTGCAAAATTTTTCCTATAATTGTTGCACGGTGTTTTAGGTAGTATTATTTTGTCTGTGTGGGCAACAGTATTTCATAAAATTTTTTGTATCGTAATTTTTATGAAAACATATGGTCACCTTAGCAATACTTATAATTCTCTTCCAAATTTCTACTTAATCCAACTGTATTAACCCAAATATATAAACCCAATGCGATCAGCCGAAGTTTTCACGAAACATTATTAAACCTTTTGCTTGTCATGAAAATATTCAAGAGCACTTAAGTCACACCTTTAACAGAAATTCACGTCACGTTGTATTTGATCTTGTCTGACCTTTAATGAACTACATTAACAAAAAAACAACAACAAAATTATCTGTGGTCAGTTACCATTGCATAAAGCGAGAGATAGGCTAAAGAAAGAGTAAAGAACACAACAGAAAATGGATACACGTGAGCGCTGTCAATCAGCCGGTGAATATTTTTTATGCGAATGTCATCATTGTTCAAGATCGCTGCTGTTGTTTTTATCGTGAAGCTCATTGACTCTACAGCTGACATAGTCATGAACACAAACAAACACACACACATACTGAACTTTTTTCTCAACTAATATAATGTGACGTAGTCAACGTTGTCATTGCGATCGTTGTGATCGTTCACTCACCCAACCCACACACACTTCATGCTTCTTGCTTTGGTCAGAGACGTGTGAGCGTGTGCGCGAAACAAGAATCAAAACAAAAAGACAAACAACAGCGATTACGCCGATGATCATTTCGTGTGTAAGAAAAAAGAAAGAAAGAAAGAAAGAAAGAAAGTTCAGACAGTTCAGTCGTACGCAAAGAATCGTAAATAACGGGGGGTCTCTTCAGCGTTGACTGAGTGACAGTCGGACAGCCGCTGATGTTGATCACACTTTGCATACACATACAACTCATTCAACTCATGCACCATCATGTGTGGCGGCGGTGACTATTTCGCAGATAATCGCAATGAAAGACGTAGCGCTCAAAGCCGATCGTGGCTAGTTTGTGAATGAATAAAGTAATGAATGTTTTTGCTTAAAACTTACCCGCTCTTCCTCGCGTATCATCTCAGCTATGCCCGGTTTGATCTCCATATCATCCACTATCGATGATGAGTGGTGAGTTGGTGGCGCAGACTGCTGTGCTAAAGGCGGTGGATGATGACTCATGCCCATGCCGCTCAGACCCATTGAATCCATTTGAGCTGCAGCTGCTGCAGCAGCCATAGCAGCGGCCTGAGCATGGCCGAGCGGAGGAAAACGACCATCGCCGTGACCAACAGCTGGATGTGAGCTGGTGGCTGGTGAAGGTGTTAGTGGATTGCTGAGCACACTGGACGGGTGCGGTGTGTTGGACGTGCTTGACGAAGCCGGTGAGGAGCGATGCGAATGATGTGATCCGTGATGTTGCTGCTGCTGATGATGCTGTAGATGACTGGTGTGATGTTGTTGTTGTTGTTGCTGCTGATGATGGTGCAAGTGTGGACTGGAGGGGGGTGCTGCGGATGGAGTTCTAGATGGCATCGGTGTCGGTGATGGTGATGGTAGATCAACTGGCGCTTCCGCCTCGCCATGCATGGAAGCTGGTGTCAACCGCGAGCTGCTTACATGAGCTAAAGCGCTGCTGGCACCAGAAATCGGTGGAGTCATGAGCGCCCGCTCGCGCTCTCTTTCACGTTCTCGTTCCGCACGTTCGGCTGCAATCAAACCGCTGAGTGGACTAGCAGGTGGATTAAAAATCGTATCCGAAGAAGGCCAACGACGTTTCCTGACATTACGCGCCACCTGCTGCTGTTGTTGTTGTTGTTGCTGATGGTGGTGCAGCAGTTGTGGGGAGAGACGTATTTCCAAATTATTATGGCTGCTGCTCGTTGTGGTTTCCACGGTGTCCCAATCTCCACGACTCATGCGTAGCTTCTTTTCGGGTTCAATGAAGGACAAAAAACTGTCGTGCTCAACGCGATCATCGACAATCGGCTTGCTGACCTCGAGTAGCTTACCGATGATCTCAGGGGAGTCGCTGCTCAGGTGTTGTCGTGGCGAAGCGGTAAGTAGAGGCTCAACTTTCGGAGCACGATCAGCTGACTCGTGCTGCTCTACGTTGACACCAATGCCACCAGCTGCGGTCGCACCATTCACATCCGCCAGTCCACGCACCTTAAGCATCTCGGCAATGCGCAACAACGGACCAATTTGCTCCTGACTAACATTAATCTCACCTTTGTACATAAACTCGACGATGGCCTTGAGATCGGGCCAGCTGACATCACGCATTATCACTATGGGATGACGACAAGGCGTATCGGAGAAGAGCATCTGAAAGTAGGGCGAACAGGCGGAAAGCACCATCTTGTGCGCCTTAATCGAACGTCCATCACAGGCCAAGGTGACGTCCACAAATGATTCGTTCTGCAGCAGTTGGTCGAAGACGCTTGTCAAATTGCTTTGATAGTTGTTCCAGCGCAGACAGAATTGCTGTGGAGCAGCAGCGGATGTCGAACCGTTAGAGGAGTGCACAGAGGGCGGTGAACTGGGCACGCATATGGGTGTGTTAGGCTGCGTAGCATTGTTGGTTGGTTGTGGAGTGGGTGAAATGGAGTTAGATTTGCGTGATCTTGCCGGTGATGGACTGCGATCGGTTTTCACGATCGTCGCCGTGGTCGTCGTTGTGGCTGTAGCGTTAGTATTAAGTGTTGGCGACAAAGAGCCAAGCAGCGTGGGAAAGACGGACGATGGGCGTGGTGGTGGCTGCGGCGAAAGCGTTAAGCTAGTGTAGTTGGGTGTGCGTGGCGATCGTTGCTTGGATGTCAGCGTGCGCGGACTTTCGAGTAATGCACGAAATGGAGACGTATTGTTGTCAGCTGATTGTGGTTGTTGTGTTTCCGAAGTTGGGGGTGGTGAAGAGTTGGACGACATGGCTAGTAAAGATTGTTCGGAAGTAGTTTTGAGTTATTAACCGCTGTAGTTGATTTCGCTGGACATGTTTTCAACGCAAAATTCGACGATATCTTCGAACGGTAAAAGGCATTGTGGGCCAAAGGTATTTTGGCAAAAAAAAAACACTGCGCGTTGACACAGACACACACGCACGTAAGCTAACACACTTTTAGCGAACCGGAAACGTTACAACTACAACTTAAAAATTGCGCGGCGAAAACTTTTCGACGTAGTGTTGTGTGCGCTCTTATTTATGAATTTGTTTTTGTTTTTAATTTTGTTTTTCTTTATAGCTGTCACGGTAATTCGTAAACACACGTTAACATAAAGACTTCCCAGTGTTGTTGTTGTTGTAGCTATAGTTGGGCCAAGTCGTGCCTCCTAATTGAAAAAAAAAACATAACAAAAAACATGAAACTAAACCATGTTTCCAAACTCAATGCATTGATTGACAGTGCATAGGTATCTCTGGGTGTGAGTGTGTGTGTGTTTGTGTGTGTGAGTATGTGTGTATGACTGTGGCTAGTTCGCTCAACGTTTTCGACGTCGTAGTCGTCGTGGTCGTAGCCGTGTGTTCCACCGTCGTCGTCGTCTCGATATTCTCGTCGTTTTAACAAAAGTCTTCTCAGCACGACCGTCTGAATTAGACTGAAATCATTTCGCACACTTTGATAGGGAAAAACTGGCTGAACTTAACTAAAAACTGGAAAACTGAGGCCAGCACAATCAGACACAAACAGAACAAAGCATAGCAAAAATTTTGCACGTATGTACGACTACGACAACGACGACGACGACTACGATGACGATGATGATGACGACGGACTACTCAGAATCACACTGCAATTGTTGGTGTTAGCTTGCCTTGCCGGGCCGCCGTATTGCTTGTACTTGGATAGTCTACGACGACGACGACGTTGCTCTAGATGGTGATGATACAGCACACGGCACACAGAATACAAAAACACTGAGCAAAGCAACAAATGCAACAACGACAACGCTGACGACGAGGTACTTGCTTGCATGAGGTATCGATGAGCCAAAGAAGCGGCTCACTTGCCTGGCCCAGCTCGGTTTTCACATTTGGTTTATTCTAACTGCCTACAAAGCGGAGTGTAAAATGCTCCGATTCCCGATGAAGGCAGTCAAAAATGAAAGCAAGAAAAAAATACAGTGAAACACACACAAAAAGCGGCGACACAATCCAAAAGCGGCGCAAGTTTGCGAATACGTATACGAAGACGAATACTAGGGACACACACACATGATGATATCCAGATACAACAAAAACAGCCATGGAGCAAAAAATAAACAAAAAAAAAAACGCACACGCACGAAATGCGCTGCTGCAATTACCCGCACGTTTTGGGAGCAATTCTCCAGAAGAACACAAGTAACAACCAGCCATCGGAGTCCATAGTCCAAGTTGTCGTCTAGATGTTGTAGCCACCGCTATAGCTCATCAGTTTTGCAAGCACCTCGCGCTCTTTCATTCAATCGTTCGTGTTTGAGATTCGTGCTTCTTCCGCTCTAAAGTGCGTGTATGAGTGTGTGTGTGCAGCGAGGGAACTTTTCGTGGGGCTAAATGGGGTGAATATTTTCCTTGTTGTGGAATTTCACATATGTACCATGCACCATGCACATTTTTGGTCGGTGTTGAACTTTTGTTCTCGCTCGACTCAAGAGCACTCTTCATTTCCTTGACGTTGGTATTCAGTTTTTTTTCGGGTAGGTTTTTGTTTTTGATTTAACGTGCTTTGACGCGGCTCAGCTGTAGCTCACTTGAATTTTTTGTGAGAGCGTAAGGCTGATACTCACGAAAATTATCGTCTATTTCTTCACGCATGCAACGGTGTTTAATCGAAATTGCAACTTTGTGTATAGGAAGTCATTTGGAGCGCATTACTTTGCCACGAATATGCTCCACATGGCGCGTGCATTCGACGGATACTAGCTCTGAGAGTCAGCTTAGCGGGCGAACAGCAGTTGACCATGTTTTTCGGGGCAGAACTTGGTCGAAGAAGTTGAAAAAAATCGCTCTCTCTCTCACACTTGCTCTCTTCCTTGCCTTATCTCTCCGCAGTTTTTGGGGTTTTGTGCTCACTCAATCCGTGAAATGCTTCAGCTACTGACACCGCATCTCAACTCAGTTGGTATCTGTTGTATGAGTACCACAAACTTACAGATACATTCGCTCTGCTGCTTTACTGAGCTCTGTTGCTTGTCGACAGAAGTAAACAGAGCGCAAGAAACGTTGTGGAATTGAATTTAACACTGGTGAGAGATACATTCGCCGTTTTGCGTTTACCTTTGCGGCGAATGTATCTTAAGAGTAAAAATAGTTGAAGTAGTGAGTGTAAGGCAAAGAGTGTGTTTTTTACAAAGATTTGCTGTTTAAATTCGGTTTTTTACTTTGCCGTTCTCCCAGATACTAAATCTCTACCGTTCTTCACTCTTTTCACAAAATCTCTGGTTTTCACATGCAATGTTGTTGGTTCGCTGGTTCCAGCTGTAGAGCCATAATTTTGCATGCGGTTTTTTTCGCGCCAAACATGTAAGTTTTATTTTTGGCCAATTTCTCTTGCTGTTTGCTTTGAGCTTTAGTTGTTGGTAGCTCACTTAAGGCCAGCCCCTACCCGCAGCTCCATGCAATAGTGGAGTTCGTGTGTGAGTGTGTGTGAGTGCGTGTGTTTGTTGGATGTGAAAAAACTTTTGCAACTGCTTGGTGTTGTATTTTTGTTCTTTTTGCTTACGAATATACATATATAACTAGGTGCCATACACCAGCATACACACACACACACGCACCCAAACTCACATAGATTCTGCTTACCTTACTATAGTTTATGTGTTTGTATACTATATAAAAATTTCATGTATTTATTTTATTCGTCCAAAATAAAACGAGCAAGTGAGAGATCAACAGTGATTCTGTTGCTGGTTGCTGTTGTTGTTGTTTCTGCTGTTGCTGGTTTTACTTATTTAGTTTTAAATGCTCAACAGAGGTATGCTTTTTGTTGTTGTTAGGACTACTCAGAGGTGTTGATATGCCATAAATGTGTGTCTGTCTGTCTGTCTGTCTGTCTGTCCGTCTGTATGTCCGTCTGCATTCGTTTGTATGTTTGTCGTTTTACATACACCCATTGATTCATTCATTCGTTCGTTGTTCGTTCGTTTGCAAAATGCCGTCGCTTATTTGTTGCTGTTTCTGTTTTAGCTGTTGCTGTTCTTGCTGATAACAATAAAGCTTTGTTATTGGTGGCTTTTTGCTTATTGTTGTTGTAGTTTCTGTTGTTGTTGTTGTTGTTATTTTTATTGCTGTCCGTTGTGTGTCACGTTGTTGCTCCAAATCAACAAACTCGGGCCATGTTTGTTTAAATAAAATTTATAGAAAAAAATTTGTTGGCTATTTAGACAATCACTAATGTTGTGAGAATGTGTATGTGTCGGTATGAAGTACTTTCTTATAACATAACCATCTGAATAAGTTGCTTCACAGGTTCATTGCTTAAGTTTAACCAATTTCTATAATCTTAAATCTATTATGTATTATTAACTCTGCTACCGTCCTATATTTCGCAGGGCAGTCCTGTTTTTTCGAGCAAAGTTCTGCGTCCTGTGTAGCGGGCTCAAAATACTGCTTTTTATTATTTTGTCTTGTTTTTTTTTTCATTTTTTCCAATGTCTGCAGTTTGGTCCACTTTGTTTATTATTCATACTTTTTTTAGTAATAACCCAATGGAAAAAAAGTATCATCCAAAGATTAATAGTGGAGCTCTCCTTTGTATTTTAGGCCTACTCCATTTTTGCATTGCGTGTCATTGGAGGCGCAACACTCCCTTTAACATCCTAAACAAGCAGACATGGAGAACTCCAACGTTACTCTTTTGCGAGCAATGAAGAAGTACTCTCCTTGCCCTCCCAAATGAGCATTTAAAGAGTATTGGCTTTTTTCTCCAAAGTGATCAATAGAGAAGTACTCGCCTTTTCCTCCAAAGCGATCTAGTGAAATAATAGACTGCTCTGTTTAAGTTATTTAGTGAGTAGTGAAGGAGCAATACAAATAATATATTTTTTCATGTGCTTTAATGAAAATTTTGTTTACAGCTTATCCAACTTGTTGTTATTAGAAAATTGGACTGAAAACGGAAAATACGTCTTTCTTACGCTAAGCTACTTTTAATGGTTTATTCTTATTGCTTATACAATCGCGTCGGAAGCGAATTTCATCTGGGGGGGGCAGTACAAATGGGGGGGGGGGGCAGTACAAATGGTGGTGCAAAAAAAGTTAACCAAAATTTCTTCACATGAAACATGAAGAAGAGAGAAAGAAGAGGAAAATATATAATACAAAAATATTATCGTTGTAAAAAAACAGATATTTTGAATAACTTTTCCTTTTAAATTGTTTATCTAGCTAAAAAAGTGGGGGGGGGGGCAACTGCCCACCTTTCCCCCCGCTTCAGACGCCAATGTGCTTATACATTTATCAAGAATGATAGAATAGGAGATTACGCTTTGCGCAGGTCCGTTACTTCTGCTAATGGAGTCTGACAACCAGCTGTTCAGTTGACTACGTCACAATATTTTATTTCTTTGAGAAACGTACTGCGATCGGTTGTGTTTTATTTACTTGTCTATATATCGAAGTATATTTGAGAGTTTTTAACTTAAAATTTAAAAAATGAAGTGTGCAGCTGCTAACTGTGTTAGCAGTAGCAAACAAATATTTTTCAGAATCCTGATGTTTGCAATAAATACAAAAATTAAACCAAGAAATTGTAGATAACGCACACAAATGAAAACAAAAATACAAAAATATATTAACTTAACAAAATTTGTTTCATTATTTAAAAACTTGGAACTATCATTTATTTGCCCTTTCAATTCACAGGTAAATTAATGAAAATAAAATATCTGGGAACGTTTAAACTACATCAATTAAACTCTTAATAAACATTTTTATAAAATCCAAGTCAAAAAATAATGCTCACTGAAGTTGGTTTCTCAGACAAATTTTTTTTTGACTAAGCTGCTTACTGGTTGTAAAAAAATAATAGTAAAAATAATGTTTGCAAAGGAGTACTTAATAAATTAACCTCTTCTCGTTCCAATAAATTGCTTCTTACTTCTTTTATTTTAATTATACAAACTAAAATATATGCAATTTTCATTTCTGTGTAGAAATCGTATGCAAAGTGATCGCTCTCCAAAACAGCATTGATATTATGACGTACATGCGCAGAACGACAATTTTGTTGTACTCATTTTCTTGTCTTCGGCGCAATCTTTGTATTCTATCATTCTTGTACATTTATGTTACAGTTGCACTCTTCTTATAAAATCTTTTTATCAACAACTATTAAAACTAAAAATATTAAAAGAGACTAAACATAGCTTGACTAACTGATACGTGCGCAAGCAAATCACGACACAAACAGAACAAATCACAAATAAAAATATCCAAGGGCCTCCGCAGGACTTGTTTTAGGGGAGGCATAAAGGAGTCTAGAATGCACATAAAGAAAATGTAACCTATATAATTCTATTTTCTGAGTTTTTTGGTACATATTTTCTTATCATGATACGCTGGTTGACACACGCTTGTACACATAAGAAAATTATATCTATATATATAAAATGGAATGTGTGTTTGTTTATTTGTTTGTTTGTACCTTATAGGAGACCAAAACTCAGGACCGATCTTCCTGAAATTTTCACAGCATTTAACTGGGACTCTGGCATGATAAATAGGGTGCTTTTTTCGACCACGCCCACTTTTACGCCCACTTTTTTAAAATTATGTAATTGCTCCAATATAGTTTTTAACAGATTTACTTCAAATTGCATACACATTATACTCCAGGCGAGGTAGAAATAAACATTTCTTACGCCACGCCCCCTTTAACGCCCCTTTTTACGCCAAATTTAAGTTTTAAACTTTTTGTTCTCTGTACAAATTTGTTCCTTCCAACGGATTATTTTTTATTTGGTAGTATATTGCTCTTAATACTTTTAACGTCGCCATATTACTATGAACCACGCCCACTTCACCGCCCCTTTTTTAATTCAGATACTTACTTATACCACTAACAATGTTTGCTATACAAAATACTTTTTTGTAATATGTATTTACCTACAGTTTTATATACTTTTTATCTCCAAGTAAGGTAGCCATAGATTTTTTTATTACCAAATCCCCCTTTTTCGCCCCATTTTACTTTAATTATAATTAATCTGCTTTCAATATGGTATATATATATAAAAATGAATGTCTGTCTGTCTGTTTGTTTGTTTGTGCTTTGTGCCAAACCCTTGGAACGATCTTCCTGAAAGTTTCACAGCATGTTACTGTGACTCTGGAAGAAATAATTGGCTATATGAAGTTTTGATTGGACAAAGGGGCGTGGCACCATTCATATAACCCAAACATTTAAATCGCCATATTTTGGGCATTTTTTGACCTACGTCGATGATATTTGGTACATATGGTATTGGCAAAATAAGGAATACGTACCAGGAAAAAAGTGGGTAGGACCACGTCCCTTTTTAGGAAAATTAAAAATCGTTATATAGTCTTAACTACTGGACCGATCTTCATTAAATTTTCACAATAGGATATTCTTACGAAATAATAAATTCTTGACTCAACATCAAGGGCTTCCGAGACTGCTGTTCAGAGCGAAACACGCTTAGAAATTCAGCGATCTCGAACCTCAACATCAAGGGCTTCGGAGACATTTGTTCAGCATGAAACACGGTTACGAAGCGACCGTTCTCGAACCTTGACATCAAGGGCTTCCGAGACTTCTACTCAACGTCAAACACGCATGCGAAGTGACCGATCGCGATCCTCTTTATCAAGAGCTGCCGAGACACCAGAGCAATGTGAGGCACACCGTCAACAAGATCGTAGTCGAAGATCACAGCATCGTCGAAGCCCTGCATCATATAGCTGATTGCATTCCACTACACATCAGAAATTGATTGCAGTGAAGATAAGTTAGTCGCCATTGGACCAATGAATAAAGTTTGCCAATACTGCAATGCTAAGAAATATAAAAATGAAGCAACTGGAATGTGCTGCTCAAATGTTAAAATTGCTTTACCCGAACTGCTATCACCACCAGAACCACTACTATCGTTAGTTTCAGGTAAGAACAAATAAATAATTTGCCCCTAAGGCTTCAAAAAAGGAAGAAGAGGAAAAAATAAAATGATTATTATTCAAAATAATAATATTCCACTACATAGGAACAACAGCGGATTCCTAATATTTCTTAAGCAACATACGAAAATACAATTCGTGTTTTCAAATGACATCGTTTGGTGCGACTAAAGTGGTTCGAGACAACTTCATGCCAACATTTAGAGTTTATCAAATTTATCACCGAATGGGATCAATATTGCCAATTCCAAATGAAGATCCTAAGTTTTTACAAATTTATTTCATGGGACAAGCGGATGATAACCACCAAGTGCAACAGTGCGAGGGGGGTAGCGAGGCACACCGGGTTCAGCTAGTATATTCTAAAAATGGGGTAAAAATCTTTCTTGTTTCATGCCCGAAACATTTTAAAATTGAATTTTTTATTCATGGAATTTCAAACATTTTTTCTTAACAAATATTCTTAGTAATTTAAATAATGTGAGGTCTCTTTTATCCTTAAATAAATTCGCGTTTATTACTATTTAACCCCCAAGTTTTCCTCTTTTCAAATAAGAATACAAAAATTATCCAATTTTTTTTAAAATGAATAAAACCAGCAAGATTTTTAGACCAGTATTGGAGGCCTATAACTCATAAACCAATTGCAAGCAGCCTGAAATTTATCAGATTTGGAGTTAGGAGGTAAAAATCCATATAATCCGCAAATATTAAGAATTAGAGTTGTCGCTATTCTTGAAATGTTCGCCGCATGGACATCAACTGACTTATTTCTTTTTTCAACATGCATCAGTTCTAGCAGCATGAACGTTACTAAAATCGAGTTTGGAAACATACTTATAAATAATATAATAATATATAAATTTATTTTTTTATAATTCAGAACGCGTGAATAACTATATTAAGAGGTACATGTATAGATGGGTTTTGGGCTTTATTCATTTTCTTAACATATTCCAGAACCTCCGAGCAAAGCTTGATTCTGAATCCTGAATGTAATATAAGAACGTGATGCAAAAAGAAAATCCAGAAAATTCTCAAAACTGGTTAAATAAATGTTTTAAATCGAGTTTTCTATTGAAATCTGTGGTAACAAGGTATAACGACTAGAATCAAAGTATCGTAAAAAACGATATTTTTATTGCATGAACTACGACCAATTTTTTTAAAGCATATGAGCCATTACAAACAACATATGTGCAGACATAAATGATGATCAAATCTGGGCAAAGATATCTGCATACTTCCAAAAATTGGCAATAAAGTAAATTCCATATCGCTTTTTTATGATATTTTGAGCTTAGTCATTATTCCTTGTGACCACAAAAATTTTAGTCATAAAAAACTTTTGACCATAAGATGTAAAAGCGTTTTCTTAACAAGAATTTTCCATCAGATTTTTTAAAAATTAGTGGTTAATCTAACATTAGCCTACTTTATTCAGAGATTCCTAACTTTTCTTTCGCTTTTGAACTAGAAGCATTGCCATCGCTCAGATCGCGGCAATTTTCTCAATTTTAAATGCTGCAAGATTGTTGGCAATTTTATTAAGTTTATGAGATATTAAAAAATTATCCAAATTGGATCATCTTTATGACAGAAAAACGATCTTTTTTTAGTCAACTTTTGGGATAACGTTCAGTTTTTAAATTTATTTTACTTTGCTTTCTTCTTGTGTTTAATTACTTTAAAACATAAATTTGCTTATCGTCCAAGCTCATATGCGTTATTGACTTAAATGCCCCTTACCATCTGTTGCAGGGATATCATTCCTTATCATTCTAACTTCGTAATTTCTTCCATTACATTCGTAGTATTTCCTAGTGGCTTCGTACTATTTACGAATTAAAATTAATATTAGTAGAAAAAATTCATTCGTAGGTGGAACGCATTATTCGTAGAATGTACGAAGTATTAGTTGAGTTTAAAAAGTTTACAACCGAAATCTTTCAGACTAAAGGAAATGTATGATTGCAAGGTGGTCTTAGATCCACGTGTATGCGACCAATCTACTAAAAGATTACGTGGCCCGCAAGCTAAAAAACCGTGGTTCAAACCCCAGCCCAGATAAAGTGTTTTTATAAAAAACAATATACATTTGTTTTTGTACGAATACGAATCAAATATTTGTAATATGCACCACACTACGTCCAATCTACGAATCCTATTTAATGTATCAATAAAGAAGGAATAGTACATTGCTCTCTTGAATGAATTAAAAACTTTTCTTTACTGCCCCAAATAGAGTATTAAAGTAGATCTCCTTTATTTCAAAGTTTATTGCTCTGATTGGTTTGTTTAGATAGTGATGCAACATACGAGTAGGATCCAAGTAGCTCTAGTGAGCCGTTTTGACACCATAACTTCATGTTCCTGTTAATTGAGTGAGTAACGCACTGTTAGATTATTACAATCCGTTGAGGTTGATGAACGTTAGTAGATTGTTGATTTGTGTTGAAAATTTCACAGAAGGTGTGTCAGTGTTTCTTTTTGGTTTGGGTCATCACAGCTGCGACAGTGGGTGTTGAAGGATAGTCCAATTCTCTCGGCGTGTACTCCGATGCACCCCAGTGACCCGTAATAATAGCCGTTATTCTGGCTATATCATTCCGGGGTTTTGAGAGCATCTCCTGAGTTTTACCTAGGTTGTAAAGGGTCCATAATTTTCTTGATGTGTGGCAGCTTGGTAGTCCTCTCCATCTACGATCGGCTAAGGCCAAATAGTAAGAGTTAATTCCTCCCTTAACTGTGTTCAGTGGAACTTCGACTGATTCCGCTCTTGAAACGTCAAGTGAGGAACCCCGCCTAGCCAATCCATCCACCTTTTCATTACTATTCACTAAGGAGCAAAACTGTTACATGATGTAGCACTTCGCATTTCAGCAAACGTTATTTTCTCTAAATTATAACTAATTACATATTTTTATTTTATAATTTTATTTGTGCACTTGTACTCTTTCTCCAAAACTGGTTTGAAGTTAATCTAACAACAACGAAAAAACTAGCAGACAAAAATGTAAAAATGGCAAATGTTACAGTTTTGCACTCATTTCTTATTTATTGTTTTTTTAACGATTTTCGTGATAAAAAATATTATTAATAACATGTCCAGTATCCTTTTGCTTATTTTAATTCCTGGATACGATTGAGCATACTGGATGTATACCTCCTCTCAAATTCTGGTGGTATAGCCTCCCAAACTTCCTTAGTTCGCTCCCACAGCTCATTTACTCCTTTGAGCGGAGTATTTACGTAACTCCACAAACTCTCGATTGAATTTATGTCCCAATATTGTCAAGGCCATTTCAAATTAGCAAATTTCTGTTTTTGTATCCAGTCTTTGACAACATATGCAGTGTGCTTTGGATCATTGTCTTGCTAGAAAATTACTAGCAGCAAGACCCATATTTTCTACTACTCCTGGTAGATTTTATTGCAGGATGGACAGGTACTGTTCCTAACGCATAATCCCATCGATGCGTATTAAGGGACCAACTCCATTTTGCGAAATACAACCCCAAACTATTATTGACCCACCACCACATTTCATTGTTTGCTTTACATGATGTAGTTGGGTTGTATTTGGGTCCTTGGCCCAATACCACGTACAACCATCTGATTGAAAACGGTTAATTTTAGTCTCATCAGACCAAATAATCAAAAATTCAAAAGAACAACGAATAAAAAATATTTCAACACCTGCCTTAACTACACATGTCTTTTGGTCAGCATTGGTTTTTTTTTTCTTCTCTGCTGCTTTAACGCCCAATTTCGTAATGCTTCGCCGAGCTGTCCACCGGTTAGCACTGATGTTTAAAATTTTCAGGAGTGACTGCATCATTGCTGGTCACCAAGTTCGCAAAAGGTCGGGCCTCACGGTCGCTAATTTTACTTGATCCTTTGTTCTTAGGAACACTTTCCACTATATTTTTCTCTTATGCGTTGCACTGTCATGTGGCTTATTTAGAAATATTTTCCGCAATAAATTTTTTATTTGATTTTTTTTCAATATTGATCATACCGCTTGCTTATATTATCACTTAAGAGGTGTTCACACGTTAAGATAACGGTTGCTGAAATGAGAACATATACCTCTTCAGTGTATATGTTCCTATGGTCGAGAACACAGATTATGGCAATGTTAAGTTGGTGACTTAGCTGGGCCAGTTCACTCTTAAAGTTCCTAGCCAATTTGGAGTTGGTACATCGAAGGCTAGATTAGGTCCCCATTGCGCCACTCCACCCTGGTGGGGAAGTTTGGTTATAAAGGAATTTGTCAAGTCGATTTTGGGAATGCTACAGTCCGTGTTTCTAGGAATCAGTTCCCGAGGTAGCGGATTTAGAATATTGCTGTGTCCATATGGCCTATTCCAACAGTTGTAGGACTCTCTGAGTTTGACTGCAATGTTTCTTGCGGTAAACTGAATGTATAGATCTATGGGAAGTAAGTGCGTCAAGACGTTAAGTGCGTCGGTAGGGCATAAGCGAATACCCCCTGTGATACCTATCCACGCGGATCCCTGGATCCTAGCTAGTTTTGTTGTGTTGTATGCTTTATTCAGTGCAGGCCACCATACTAGAGCACTATATGCCAAGATAGGACGCCCTACCGCTGAATAAAGATATAAGGGCATTTCCTACTAAATGTTTTTTCCAGGTGTAGAAGGCTATGGAAGCCTTTTTGACCCTTTTTTCGATATTGATTTTCCAGCTGAGCTTAGAATTTATATTGACTCCTAGATATTTTGCTCTTCTGGATAGTGTAAGAGGTTGGTTGTTTAGCTTTGGAAGGATAAATTATGGCTTTTTTGTTTTTGTGGTGAATAGCATCAGTTCCGTCTTGCTAGGGTTAAGTCCTAGGCCGTTTGCTAGGCTAGACGATTGTTTGCTAATTTTATCGTGCTGAAACGGAAGCTAACAATTGATCAATTGTTTTCGAATTATAGCGACTGGAAGAAGTTATAAGCAGTCCAGAAAAGACATTGTCAGACTTGAATTGTCAATAAACATTTGCAGTTACTGCATTTTAAATACTCAAACTGAACTTCTTGGGAGTATATGCTATTCACGTTGAAGTCCATCGAAATGAAACTGGATGTGCTAAGTTCAAGAAACAATCTTCAAATAATTATGTGTACTGTGTTGCAAGTAGCTGTGCTCTGTGTAATTTTAAAATTGTAATGTTGAAAATGTAAATAATAATTTGCTGGTACTTTGAAAAACTTAATGAAATTAATTGTCCTTAAGATTGCAGCTACGTTATTAATTCGATCCGATCGTCAATAAGGAACATGCAAAATTACTACATTAAAAGCAACAAACCTTTACATCTATCTATATATATATAAAAATCAAATACGTGTGCGTTAGTCTCGCTAAAACTCGGAAAGGGCTTGGCCGATTTTTATAATTTTTTTTTTACGTTTTGTGTGCCTCATATCAGGGAATGTTTAGAGAAAGAGAAAATTTTGCCACACCCCCTTTTACCACCTACAAATCAATTAAATTTTTGTATAAAAATTTTTTATTTTTTTATGGGATGTATTCGAATAGCTTTGGAGTTATAAGCCGCACAGCCTCGGAATTCGGTATTCAACCACAATTTGCACGTACTGCTGGCCATAACATCTTATAGTGATTTTATTGTAATAAATCACTTTATGTCCTTAGATGGAGCTATACGAAACAAAATTTGTACTACAAACTGCACAACATTGTTGCTAAACCTAAACACAAATGCTCATTAATTAAACAGAACTGCTAAAAAAGGAAAGCAAATTTTACCTTTGGAAGTACCACAAAGAAGGATGCGCGGCAGCAGCGAAAGAGTTATTCGAAGTCCTCGACGCATTGCTGATAGAACTAGAAGCTAGTGCCGCGAGTAAGTGACTGTGACGCCTTCCGGTGGCACTGCCGGGAGGGATGAAAGTCGTTAAGCTGACCAGCAAAGTAATGTTGGTGTAGTTGAGTGATTTAACTAGACTAAGATACCAAAGTCTGAAGAATATCTCTTTTTTTTAAGTATGATAAGAATATGTGTGTGAAACAACTGTCATTGCGTATTGCAACGGTGTTTTTTCTAAGCGATATTATTTGCCCTACATATAATAAATATTATGACAAATATTATGATTACTGTTTGTACCTCTAATAAAAAAAAATCTTCTTGGGAAAACAATAGAAAAACTGTTGGTTGCTGTGAATGAACTTCTTGCGGAAGGTAGAAAATTTAATGCCCTTGAATCGGAATGTGCCGAGTTCGATTTCCGAGTAACGCAAGCATTTTTCTTACAGAACGTTTTTTCCGTGTTATTGCCACTGTCAAAATTAGTTTTGTCGCTATATTAATATTAATATAGAGTATTTATTTGCACCCAGTTGCAAGCCCTGACATCCTTAAACACGTTAGGTTTCAAGGTTTTGGTGAGAATCCTCTAACACTCGATTCTAGCTACAAGTATGTTATTGAGTTGGGATGCCAAAGTTTTCTGAAATAAGGCTTAGAATATCTATTCGGTTCTGAAACAAGCTCTGTTGCAGTTGCAAAAGCTGACATATTTAATTCGGTTACAAAACCTACCTACTTTCTTGTAGTTCAAATTATATTTTTTGATAATTTTTTTCAAGTCTGACGTCAAAGTCTTTTAATAATTGATTAGGAAGTCGTAGTATATATCGGCTTTTTGAAGACCGTGGCAACTTGAGGTCAAATATTAAAGAGCTCCCTCTTAAGCCTTATTTAATTGCTGTCGATTGCATCGTTAAATTTATACATTGCCAGTGTAAAATAATACATGTATGCAATGCTACCCTTGCAGCACCAAAAAGAAATCCGATTCTTCTCACTCTTCAAAACCTTTAACGGCCGATGAAGTCAGTTCAAGTTTCTACGCGAAAATATATATTGAGCAGTTGAAATGAAACGATGATGCTGGAGGTTAGGAGGTAAGCCTTCATGGAATGGTCTGTAATGACTTCAGCGTCAACGACAACAACAACAACAAAAACAAAACTTCGACTACAACAATAATGTGGAGTCTAACGTTTCATATACGTTGAGATGTGTAGGAAGGTGACCGGCAATAGTTAAATCAACTCTATGGCTCGCAACAAAAGCAATAGTACATGGAAAGAAATAATGTTCTTATATTGAGAAATTATTTACTTGAATCAAGCATTAAAAACTATTTATTGTAACACATTCTTATGTTGGGAATATATTTCTACTAATAATCAGTTTAATTGATGATTTTTTGAAACAAAAAAAAAAAACTGTGTGTTTCTAGTAGGTTGAACAAATCTGAAATTCTTAATGCAAACATACAATGAGATATATCAAGAAATAATATTTTTGTATTTAGAAAATGTTTACGCTTTAGTAAAGAAAGTTTAAAATTGAAGTAACTTGCTTGATTGAGTATTTGTTTCTAGTGAATAATAGCTTTGGCAGCTCTCTTCAAATATTTTGCTGTGCTATAATTAAAAGTATCCTTAGTTTGATTAATAATTTGTAAAAAAACATTGAAAATTTATAAAAGTGATCCCACCAAACTGCATCTCAAGGCAAAATGTGACTAACAAGTTGAAAAAAAAAAACGAAAATCGGAAAACAAAAAATTGTGTTGTGATGTGAAATGTGCATGTGAAGTCATTAAAAGTGGGGAGTCAGTAAAAACTTTTTAATTTTATAATATGAATATATAATTTGTTTCATATTGACATAAGAATTAAATGTGAAATTTAAAAAGAAATGTTAAATAAACAAATGAATTTAGCTGATTTTTAAATTCAAGCACTTTTTCTTGCATTTAAAAAATATGTTAAACATAAAAAAAACTGATTATACTCTATTATTTTCTTAAAATTGTAACAATTTGCTCAATACAAGTAAATTGCTTTCCAAAAATAGTAAATGATCTTATAGTAAATTGCTTTCCAAAAATAGTAAAAATATCTTATTTCTGAAAATAAATTTTTAATTTTTTTTATTAATTTTATTATTTTATTATTACTGTCTGACCAGAATCATGTCGTTGTCGTGTCGGCAGGCAGAGCGCTGACAGAGACAATGCAATCCTTATGGGAGAAAATTGCGGCAGAATACGACAACGAAAACGCCAAGATAGAAATGTTTCTATTTCTATTTTGACTTTGTCGTTTATTTGATAGCTCTCTCAGCTTCTCTCTAAAAATATTGCCATATTTTAACAAAATTTGATGAATCTGTCAACCAATGTAGCGAGTAAACAGTGTTCCTATTTGCTCTAATAATGATAGGAGTAGCCTTCAGTTGAAAATGCAGTAAATTTATATGAAGAGTATTGCAAAAAGTAGTGAAATAAATGGAAGTGGAGTAATTATTAGTTCAATCGGAGTACGATGAGAATACTGAAGCAAGTTCAAGAAAATCAACAATGTCAGATTGAATAAAAGCAAAACGACAAAGCCAACGCTACAATTCTGGGCCAACTCTTAGCGATTCTCTCTCACCGACACGACAACGACATGATTCTGGTCAGACAGTAAATCTTTGATTTTTACATGATTTTTAGTTATGAGCTATTTTGATCAAGTACATAAGATTTGAGGAAGGCAACAACAACTCTGTATAGAGTGAATCACACAGCAGGCTAGACGGACTGTTTCGGAAGGAGCTAGCCTTTCATCTTAAGAGGTCTTGAATGATTAAGCTGTGGCCAATCAACTCGTAGAGTTTCAAGCTTAGCTTTAAATAAAAACCCTTGTTTTAATGTCATATAATTTCGAAGAGTTTATTCAAACAAGTGTAAAACCATATAAACTTAAAAAAGTGGTTTAGTCACATGATACAAAGAACTACAGATAAAGTATTGCGCAAGTCCGCCATCTTTGTTGTGACGTAGTTCAAGCTTGTCAGAGTGGCTAAATAAAAACGTAGTCACAATATATTTTTTAAGGGGATAATTTATTTATAGCGATGAAAAATATCGACATTTCCTTATTGAAACTTGGTTTATTGACATGAAATAAATTACATTATAAATATATTTATAAATAAATTTAAGCAAATATATTTTTCAGTACTATTATTGAAAAAGAAATTTATATATAATAGGGGTATTTTCTCCCATTTGTTCTCCTACACAAAATAAAATAGCTACGTTGCTTGATGTGTTTGACAGCACTTTGATTGCTTCTTTTTCGTTTTGTTGTTCTTCTCGTTTGTTGAAAAAAAATTGTGAATTTACTTCATGGCCCAAATTAAAATCGTTGATACTCTCATTAGAACCATTTAAAACTTTAGTACTCATTTTAATTACATAAAAGATGATTAAAAACTTTAATTTATACGTACTATAAGTGGAAAATATTAGAAATTAAACTAAATGATACATATATATTCTTATTATATAAATATTTCTTAATTTTTGTTTTTTCACATTTTCTTTTGTATGTATGCACCACATGTTACAGCTGACAAGTTCGAGTGACGTAGTGCGCAGAAGATTTCAATTTTTGCGCACGGAGTATGCTATCTGGATATCTTTGTTTCATGGTTTAGTCATAACTAAATCACTCATGGCTAATGAAGATGGAAAAAGTAGCTCCCTCCTTAACAATTCTGTCTAGTCTGCTGTGTGCTTGAGACTATACAGAGTTGTTGTTGTTGTTGCCTTCTTCAAAACTGGCTTGATCAAAATAGCTCATAATTAAAAATCATGTAAAAATCAAAGGTTAATAATAAAATTAACAATTTATTATCAAATATAAAATATTTTTCTATTAACAAGCAAAATTTTCTTGCTTTCAGAAAGCAATTTACTTGTATTAAGTAAATTGTTACAATTTGAGAAAAATAACAGAACATTATAAGTTTTTTTTAATTAACATACATATTTTCTAGATACAAGGCAAAAATGCTTGAATTTCACTTATGAATAGAATTCTTGATTTTTTTAGCTCCGTGTAGCAGCATCAACAAACAATAGCTAGCAAAAAACAACAATAACAAACAACAATAACAAACAGCAGCAAGAACAGCAACAACAACAACAACATCATCGAATATTGCAACGCGCCTAAGCAACGATGGCGATGGCGATGGCGATGACGATGACGACGACTTCGACGATGATGACGATTTCTATGCCTTCTGCTGCTTCATCGGTTTGAATAGAATGCAGAATGTTTTTCGGTTTGGGTGGGTTCGATTGGGATGAGTGCGTGTTGGAAGCATCATCAGCAACAGCAACACCATCATCAACAGCAAAGTGCCTTCACCAGCGACATGAATCCACTGACCACTCCGTTCGGCTTAACTTTCTGCATATACTTGACCCCTCTCTTCACCCACTTAAACCACCCGCTCCACACACACACGCTGTTGCTGCTCATATGCAAAACTCAGATGCGCCCGCGATGCGATGTGGCAACGCTTGCTGATATGAACGTGTGACGCTAACGATGCCGATTGCCGTTGAGGCAAGGCTCTTAAATGAATGATTCCTTTTTTTGGCGCCCAGGGGATCAGCGCATATATCCGGGAAGGTTGTTGCAGTGCGGGCTGAGAGTGTGTGTATGTGTGTGTGCATGAGTGTGGCAACTGCTTCAAACGCCCCACTATGGTTAAAGAATTCAAATTAATAGTAACAATAACCTTGGAGTAAGCTATAGTCTTGAAATTTTGCACATGTTTTTCTATTGACGATATTATAGTAATATGTACAATGTACATTGTACATGAAAATACCATAAAAATTGCACAACTGGCACGCCCACCGCCCATACAACTGAAAATTTGAAATAAATTAGTTTTAAGAAGCGGAAAGCGGTGAATATAGCATATTTATATGCGAGTTTGAGCAGTTATTATCGATATACTATCTGTACATAAACGATTGTAGACAAGAGGGCGTGGCTTCTCACATATATTTTTTTTTTCTACAAAATTAGAGAGCCTCCTTTAATTCCAATGATAGAATTAAAAAATTTTGTTGACTTATTTCAATTGAGATTGCAAATGACGCAGCATGAAGAGACTGAATTTGGACAAGAGGACGTGGCTGCTCACATACATACAACATATGGGCATTTCCACAGAAAAGTGTACCGTGACCAAAAAATTATAAAACTTAAAAAACTTATTATTTTATGATACGAGGGATACATAATAACTCCGTGAAAAATTAAACAAGGAATGATTCTTATGGCAAAAAAAATTGTATTTCTCATAATAGTCTCCTTCTGGATCGATACACTTCGTCCAATTTACCTCCAATTTTTTGATCCCATCCGAAAAATACTTTTACGGAAAGTCCTAAAAAAGGCCTCTTTTTCAGTGATGAGCTCCTCTCTGGTGGTGAATCTCTCTCCGCCGATCCACTTCTTCAGGTTTGGAAACAGAAAATAGTCAGAGGGGGACAAATCTGGAGAATGTGCTGGATGAGGAAGTAATTCGTACTTGAATTCATGGAATTTTGCCATGGGAGCTGGGCATGTGTGAACGTGCGCATGGTTTTGATGGAAGAGCACTTTTTTCCTCGCCAAATGGGGACGTCTCTCTTTCAAAGCGTCGTTGAAATGGTCCAATACTGCTGCATAGTATTCACCATTGATCGTTCTTTTCGGTGGAAGGTAATCGATGTGAATTACTTACTTACTTAATTGGCGCTTCAACCGTATGTCGGTCTTGGCCTCATCTAAGAATTTGCGCTAGACATTTCTGTCTTTCGATTGCTGGCGCCAGTTGGAAATTCCAATCTTCATCAGGTTGTCCTCTACTTGGTCTTTCCAACGAAGATGCGGTCGTCCTCTTCTGCGTTGACCGCCGCTGGGTACCGAATCGAATGTTTTCTTCACTGGAGCATCGTCTTTCATGCGCTGAACATGACCAAGCCAGCGAAGCCGCTCGATTTTAATGCGCTTGACTGTGTCGATGTCAGCATACAGCTCATACAGTTCATCATTCCATCGTATTCGGTACTCGCCATTGACGCAGATTGGTCCGTAGATCTTACGAAGAATATTTCTCTCGAATGCTCCTAAAGTCTTTTCATCTGAACTGCTCAGCGTCCAGGTTGGCGATGCATAAAGTAGGACGAGCATGATAAGCGATTTATAGAGCGTAATTTTCGTTCGTCGAGAGAGGGCTCTGCTTCTCAATTGCCTACTAAGCCCAAAGTAACACCTATTGGCAAGAGTTATTCTTCGTTTGATCTCAATGCTGATGTCGTTGGTTGAGTTTGTACTATTTATAATCGATGTGGATTACACTACGTTTATAAATAAATAAAATGCGTGTTTTAATGTCAATAATCAAATTTTTCTTCGAACATACCACCTAAATATTCTAAAACTTGTATTTTTTTCTTTTTTGTAAGTCCAAGTGACGCTCGACTATTAATGACTCCAAGTCATTCATTGCTTTTCCACTTTTTTAATTTAAGTTATTTTAAATAACTTCAAAAGTATATGTAGTATATATTTAATAATATTTAGCTTATTTGCTCCTCTGCCAAAGTTTTCTTGTAAAGCGCAAAAAGAAGTGGTGAAATGACAAACGGTTAAGCGTCTGTTCCTGTCATTGAGTACAATTTATCATTGTAAATTTTATCAAATCTACAAAATTGCTTTGTTGATTTCATTGTCAATCGATCTCAAAATTAATAAAAGCTTTATCAATATGATAAATGATTTGTTAATTGATATCCAAATTGATAAAAATTCATCATATCAAAAAAAATGTTTGTGGAATTGATAAAATTTTTATCATATTGATAAAAGAAATCAATCGTAGATTTTATCAAAATGATAAAAATTGTTGTTTAATCGATAAATTTTTATCAATATTCTAAAAAATTTTATCAATGTGATACAATTTTTGTTACCGTAAAATAAATTTAAAATTTTTTTATCAAACTAATAACACATTTTTATCAAACTAACAAAATTTATTTTGACAAAATATTTTTTCATATTGATAAATTTTTAGTGAAATTAATAAAATTTGTGTGTATAATAAATAAATTTTTTGAATTTGACAAATACTGCTTTGTTAAAGATTAACAAAAAATGTTTATCTATATCACAGTTAATTTTATTTTGAGTGTATATAACGAGAACGAGTTTATCCAACGTCATTGAGTCATGTGGAACCTGTAGCGGGTTTGTCCAGCGTCTTCGTACTGCGATAGTGTTTGGAGATTCAGTACAGTCTGGAAAATGTGCCTTTAAAAGCTCTTTAAGGGATTTCTGACTGCTCTCCGTCCACTTAACATTGCCTTTGCGTAGCTGGCTCTGAAATTTTTTTGATAACTTGATATTAAAATATCTTGAGGCTTTTTTAAAACCAGTTTATTTTGATGCCATCTAGATGGAAGACACTGTTTTATCAAAATAGGGCTGTTGACAATTCGGTAAAGTATAGTTTTACTCTAAACTAACAAAATATACACAGATGCATTTACTACGCTATTGCAAATATGCAACACTAAAACCCATAGCTGATATTTACTATACTAATGCAATACTAAATTGTAAAATGCCAGCTGATAATGAAAAAAGTAAATTTAAAAAAAAAAAACGGATATGGAAGATAAGCAAATGAAAAACGAACTGTGCCTTAATGTTTTTTCCGGCATAAAATTTATAGAGTAAAATTTCCAGTAGAATATAATTTGTCTTTTCATCAATCAGCTGTGAATTTCGTGTTTTGCAACAATCGTTCACAATTGGTGGAAAATTTTTACAATTGCATAAATTTGCAATCTCAGATGCACACGATTGTGAAATGCCCTAATATATTCTATAGCTTTTGCTGCTGATTTGACTTATTGAACCATAGTACGCCATCACTACCACCACCACCACCACCGATACAGCCAATGTGTGAGTTCAAATGTCTCGCTCGTACATTTTGCTTTAAGGTTTATAGCTTTAGACCATCAGGCTTAGAGTGCTGCTTCGATGATGGACAGTAACGCGGCGCGAAACATTAAACGCGAAACTGTACAAGCTCCATCATCCAGCATATATAAGCCCCCCGACCTATTGTTGTTGTTGTAGTTGTTGTTGTTTTGTACTGATGCTGCGTTTTGCTGTTTCTATTGCTGTTTCTATTTCATTTGCAGTTGTTGTTGTTGTTGTTGTTGTTGCTTTTGCTGCTGTTGATGGTCGGCTCGTTTTGGTCGCCCGGCCTCGGTCTGTCTTTCATGTTGTGCATGTTGAAGTTACTCGAAGCTCCCTTCCAGAGCAAGAATTTCGGCAAAGCTACGCGAATTTTATGCAGATGCGAAAATGTCTGCGTTGATTTTTTGTTGTGGTTGTTGCAAGGAGGGTGCCATTGCTGCGACTTGGTTGTTGCTGCCACATGCAGGCGGTCCAGCAGGCACTGTTTACACACACATACACACACATCCTCCCTCCTGCACCGCATTTCCTTTGGATGCTTTGTTTCCTACAAATATACGTATATATTGCGTTGTTGTCGTTATTTTTTGTTGTTGTTGTAATCTGCAGTTTGTCCTGATGCCGCTGCTGCTATATCATTGCTGTCGCCTTCGTTGATTTTCGCGTTTTTCCCCCACAGATTGAGTAACTTCACCTCGTCCTTGCCTGGTCCTCAGTTTTGGCCAATTCAAATCTTCATATCCGTCTAGCATCACTGTTTTGGTTCTTGTTACATTTGTACCAAATGTTCCTAAATTTTTTCAAAGAAATAAAATGAAAACATAGAAACTAATACCTAAACATAAAATTCACTTCATATTCAGATTTTTCAAAAAAATGACGACAAGATTAACAAAAAAAAAAAAAAAACTTTAAAAAATAGAAAAAATCAGTTGAACTAGCAGTTTTTATTTGAACTAGCCTTAGCAGTTGGAGGAAGCAGCAGGAGAAGGATGAGGGGTAGAATGTATGTTTGCGAGTCCAAGTCCTTGCATAAGCTTCGTTAACATGAGACGCAGACTGCAAAATAAGAGCAACGCAAAAATTGTGATGCGGATGCGGAAAGTGCTCAAAGTTGTGCCAGTGTGTGTGTGTGTGTTTGTGTGTGTGTAATGCTGGGGGTGGGGTTGTGAGCAGTCTTTGCTGAACATGCAGGAATATGCCTGCATTTACATTTTGTATATTCTTAGGACGCACAACGCCAAAATGTCTATCCTCAATTGTCTCAGTCCACCCATCAAATTTAAATCGAAATCTTTAGCATTTTTATAAAAAACTTTTTTAAACAAAAACTTGATAAATTCTTCACTTTTCCGCTGCTTTGATTATTATTTGTGTTTTCTTCTTTTTTTTTGTTTTATTCACCCTCCAACAACCAACAATTTTCCGCTTTTTTGTCGTGGTAATTTTTTAATTATGCCTTTTAATATTTTATATACCATCTTTTATGTTGTGTTCTGCCAGCAGCTTCCGCTTCTTAAATATGTCTTCTGTATTTTGTTTTTTATGTTTCGTTTTTTTTTTTTTAATTTTACTTTGTTTTTCCTTACTTCCACTTCCTTAATTTTCATTTTCATGTTCATTTTCGTCTGTTGTCATTCAAGCATTGTTCGTTCATTCATATTAATTTTCAGCTTCTTTAAGATTTTTAATCATTATCCTTGTGATTAAATATTTGCAGTTTTTGCTGCTTGGTTTTTTTTTTTTGTTATTACTGCATATAGTTGTTTTTTTACTATTATTACTATTATTTTTAGAAAATTGCTGAAGTTTCGTTTTTGTGTTAAGTTTTTCAAGTTGTTTTTTCTATTATCAATTCATTGAAAGGAACTTTTTTTCCTTTGATCTATTAAGAATTCAAATCCTGAATAAACAATGCATGCATTTGTATTGCGTTGTATTTAAAAAAATGTACACATAATTTAAGTTATGTAAAGATTCTTGCAGTTGCGGTAAAAAAATATCACCACAGAACGGCCATGTATTCCTTTGTAATTTATTTGTATGCTAAGCCACTTTATTTAGAAATCAAAAACATTGCGATTAGGGCGCTGAAAAGAAAACGATATTTTTAATATCATTCTTTTTTATGACATGGTCACGTTTTTGCTCTCTAAAATCTAAGATTTTGTTAAAGAAAGTTAAGATTATTAATAGATTTGGATAAAGAAACATTAAGAATATATTCTCCCTTATTTTGACACTATTTCTACAGGCTTTTAACGGCTGAGTGAATAATCGCCCAAGTTACAATCGCCCAAAAGTGTGGAAATGAACAATCGCCCAAAAAACCGGTTAACATTTTTGTGCGATTGACGATTTTGCGTTTGGGCGATTGTTCGTTTTTTTTTTTTGGGGCGATTGTTCATTATGCATAAATTCGGAAGAATGAATAATCGCCAAAAAATTTTTTTTGGGCGATTGTTCATTGCATTTTTGCGATTCATTTCTTTTCGATTCATTTCGATTCTTTATTCATTTTACAACTTGGGCGATTGTAGCTTGGGTGATTATTAGTCTGTGCTAATATTCGCCCAAGCTGCAATCGCCCAAATTGTGAAATGAATAATCGCCCAAAAAAGAAACGCTAAAATTTTTGGGCGATTGTTCATTTTAGTTTGGGCGATTGTTCATAATGAATGTTCGCCCAAATTTTGAAGAATGAATGATTTATATATGAAAGAATGAAGATAATAATGGGCATTATGGCCGTAAAATGCTTTGCCCTTATACGGAATTTAAAAACTACATTTCGTACAAGGGAAAATTTTTTTGGGTGATTGTTCATTTTGGGATTGGTCGAATATTCGTATAGACTAATACGGCTGTGCGAATAATCGCCCAAGTTACATTCTCCCAAGCCTAAAATGAACAATACCCAAAAAAATTTGCGCGACTGCAGCTTGGGCTTGAGCTTGGACTAATACGGCTGTGTGAATAATCACCCAAGTTACAATCACCCAAAAGTACGCAAATGAAAGATCACCCAAAAAGCCTTCAAAAATTTTTGGGCTATTGTTCATTTCGGGCTTGGGCGATTGTTTGTTTTGTTTTTTTTTTTTTGGGAGATTTTTCATAATGAACAAACGCCCAAATTTCAAAAAATGAACAATCGCTAAAAAAATGCCGATTGTTCGTCGCATTTTTGGGCTATTATTCATTTCACTATTTGGGCGAAAGGTCGCAATTTTGGGCGCACGTTCATCGCTTTTTTGGTCGATTGTACATTATGAACCCAACTGTTTTTGGGTGATTGTTCATTTTTGGGTTTGGGCGATTGTAACTTGGGCGATTATTCGCACAGCCGCTTTTAACAAATAAAATGGGGCAGATAAACATTGCACGCCTGAAAAAAATTGTATAATAAAATGTTTTTCTGAGGGTAAAACCAATTCTGAAACTTTAAAATTGATTAGCTTTGAAAACGCTCGGTTAATATTAATGATTCGGAATGATCTTGTGTACCAACTGATGGAAGGAACACGCGGCCGAAAGCCAGCAATGACACCAAGAGTTGTTTTGCGTCTAACTAGGCTACATTCAAAAAACTGATTGAAAAATCTCTACAATAAATGTTGTGAAATTTCACGACATTTATTTGCGATTTTGTAAAAAAACCATGCTATGCAGCGAGTTTTTTCAATATTGTCTGAAAATCAGCGTCTTTTTCCAAAATACGTATATTTACTCTACTATTCACGCTATTTGGGCGTGTTTTCGCTCAGAGTCTTAAAATATATATATCTCTCTACTTTTCACGCTATTTTAGCGTGTTTTTGCTCAGAGAGCCCTAAAATATATATATTCTCTACTTTTCAAGCTATTCCAGCGTGTTTTCGCTGAGAGAATTCTAAAATATGTATATTTTCTACTTTTCACGCTATTTCAGCGTGTTTTCGCTTGAGAGTCTTAAAATATGTATAATTTCTCTAATTTTCACACTATTTCAGCGTGTTCTCGCTCAGATAGTCCTAAAAACGCTCCAGCAGCGGTATTTTACGCTTGCCCTTAAATAAACACCTCTGCTTTAACGTCATTTGATTTCAAAGAGTTTATTCGAACAAGTGTCAAATTATATACAACTTAAACAGTAGATTGGTCACAGCTTAATTACACAAGCCTACTGATGTAGGAAAGAGTAGTGCCTTCTGCTGAGTTATTGACTCTATACAGAGTTGTTGTTGTTGCCATGTTCAAAACTTACTTGAGAGACTTCACGCATTTCTAGCTTTTTTTTACAAGCGCAGACAAGATTAGAAGAAATAATTTTAGAAGAGAGTTTTTGCAAGAGAGCGAAAGAAATAATTGTAGGTGAGAGGATTCACGCATTTTTAACGATAAATATTTTTAATTTTGCTCTATGGGATTTAACGACAATAAATGTAGGCAATCAGTTGCCAGCAATAATTGTAGTTAATTTTCGTGAATTTTTGTTAGAGTGTTGGTAAAAAGGAATCATTTATACTAGCAACCCAGCTCAAAATGAAGCTAAATATGGGCTTTTCCGTGGTTGTGCACGTAACGTTCGTACTCCTTTTATGTTGCTAAAAGTTAAAAAAAGCAAAAACACTTAAACTTTTTGGTTCTTTTTTGATATTTGGATAGCGCTCTAGTAGTTCTATTAAAGGGGTGATTTTCTTCACTAAAGGGTGATTTCTTAAGCGTTTGGTTTTTAAAAATTAAAAAAAAGTTTGCAATAGTAAATGAAATATTTATTTCAAGCGATGCATCAATGCTTGCCATTTACTTTTTAAAAATTATTTCATGCAAATGTTTCCCGCGACTACGCCTGAGGTGGTTCATCTGTAGCTCCAATTTTGGTATATTTTTTCCAGCATTTCGAACGGTATCTCACCAATGGCAGCTGTAATGTTGTCTTTCAGGGCTGCAATAGAGGCTGGCTTGCCCTGTACACGAGAAGCTTTACGTAGCCTCCACAAAAAATAGTAAAGTGGGGTCAATTCGCATGATCTTGGCGGCCAATGATTAATTGCTCACCAAACTCGCCTCTCAATAGGCCCATGGTATTGCGTGCAGTATGGCATGTGGCACCGTCTTTTTGAAACCACACGTCAACCAAGTCCAATTCTTCCATTTTGGGCAATAAAAAATCGCTAATCATTGCACGGTACCTTGCTTCATTGACAGTAATGTTGCGATTTTTATTATTTTTGAAAAAGTACGATCCAATGATGCCGCCGGCCCACAAACCGCACTAAGCAGTGCATTTTTCAGGGTGCATTGACAGCTCTTCAGAGCAAATTCAACAATTCTGTTTGTTGACGTACCCATTGAGCCAAAAATAAGCTTCGTTTGTGTAGACAATTTTTTGATAAACACATTTTCCACAGAGCACGAATTTTGATAATAAAATTTAATGATTTGTAAGAGCTGCACAGTGGTCCCAAACTGAAAAAAGACGGCCAAAACCTCAAGGAGTTGTCTATTCTGCATAAAAATACTACTGTATCGGTTTTTGGGGTCGCTGATCACGAATCTGAAGTCGAAAATTCGAAATTCAAAATGGCCGCTTCAAAATGGCAGCTATGAACATGCTAACCTTTCTAATAACTGTTTTATGCATTTTAAATTTGGTGCCCTAAAAGTTTTCGGGGTCACTGATCGCGAATCTGAAGTCAAAAATTCATTATTAAAAATGCCGGCTTTTCTAAAACCTTAGTTTTTATAACTTCTTTAGATGATCTTTATAATGAATCTGAGGTGCAAACAATAAAAAAATTATAGAATCATTAGTTTTTTTCGTTTATTAATATTTATGTTAAAAAAAACTATTCTTTTAATAGAAGTAAAACATCAGGAGGTAAATGTTTTTTTTTTTGGTTTGTCTCCCGACAAAGATATTTTCGATTCTGAATATAAAAGGCACTTGTTGAAAACATCCTCATTTGTTGCCAGCAGTGACATCCTCCTAGCATTATTATTTCTAAATTTTTTTGCAAATTTATGGGATGCTTCAAGGACCTCTTCAAAAAACTGCAATTTTATTATACATATCAATTTTTTTAATCTTTGAAAAAATTAATAAAAAAGTCCAATTATTATCGCGACACAACACGCACGCACAAAACAGAACCGATCACAGGCAAAATAAAGCTTAAAAAAATGCGTGAAAAAATTCAAAACGCAGCGGATCACACACAAATTAAAGTGAAAACAAATGCCTACTCAGATAGCTTCGATAATGCAAATTTTTTTAATTTTTAAATTTTTATTTTAAAACAAAAATGTTATAATATTTAACGCATTAAGTATGTTTAATAACAATACAAATAAATAAAGGTAAAATTAAATGGTTTTAAGAAAAAAAAATTTTAGTGTCCAACACCATTTTAGTTTTACTTAAAAATTTTACATTCGAGCACATTCGAGCAGCCGATTTTTTGTTTTATTAGTATAAAAAGATATCCTACAAAGTAACCAATACCTATATAAAGGGGAAAGAAGGGGAAAACACTTTCATTTTTTCCATTTTAACTGAGTCAAATTTTTAAAAAATATACATTTTCCATGTATTTTTTTAAAAGTTATAAAAAACTAAAGTTTAAAAAAAAATTATTTCATCAGGTACTTAGTTTCTTATGCTTTTAAAAATCTACATAAATTTTATTCAAATCCAAAGAGAGTTTTTGTAAATTCAGTTTCGATAAAAACTCATAACTTCATATATAACTTATGTTTTTTGTTTTTAAATGTTGGTCAAATCAGGTCAAAACATAATAATTTATCTAATTTAGTTTTGTATAAAATTTAGTTCTTAAAGGTTACTTTTCATTTATGTTATTTTTTTAAAAGCTTTTGAAATTAATAAAATTTTAAACTTTTGAAATTTTAAGTTTTTTTTTTTATTTATTTTTAGTTTTTGCCAACGTTTCGGAGTTTTTTTGACTCCTTCTTCAGGGCACTAATTAAAGTACTCCTTTGCTAACTAAAGTTCGATTTTTCTTAAAATAAACATATTTACATCAACATACAATACATTTTCCTTAACAAACACCTATGAACATAGAGAAGAAAAAACAAATTTTTAAACGACAAAGGAACTATTTAAACAACAAATACAATTGAAATCTTATTCCAATTTTTGTAATTTTGGTAAAATTTTTGATGCTTTATTAATAGAATGTTGTGAATCGAGCTTATATTGTCAACGTCTATTTTTTTGTGCATCGTTTGTTTTATGTTTTTACATTTTGTATGTATAGACTTTCTAATGTTGTTCTTATGTTGGAGTTTTTTTTTCTGTCTATTATTTTAACGTTTTGTAGATCAGCTGTGTGTGTTCAAAAAAGACATGATATTTTAATTTGATATTATTGGTTTTATAAAATAAATTAAATTACTGACGAAAAAATTATAATAAATACTTGTGTCTTCATACCTTTGACTACCCCTTACTCCTTAATATTTTTTTGAGTCGCGACTTGAAATTTTGAAGCTAAAAAAGGTCTGTTTCCGTACTCGATTCAAGTAATTGTAATAGAATAGATTGTGACATTTATTATTCTTCACTCTCGAGTTTAAAATATTGTAAAATAACGCTTTCAAGAAACTTCAAGTTACTTGAATCTAGTGTGGAAACATACCTAATATGTCGATGGTCCGATTCTTAAGTATGCCAAGCTTTCTGACTTAGCACGAATATGATGGCATTGAAATGCAAATCCTTGTCAATATTTTTTTCAATTGTGCAATACTTCCCCATTACCACCTACAAATCAATAAGCTTTTTGTATTAAAATTTTGAATTTTTTATGGGAAATATTCATATAGCTTCGGAGTTATAAGCCGCACAAGCTTGGATTACGGTATTCGACCACAATTTACACGTTCCGTTTCACTGATAAAATTGTATGGAGTTGTAAAGAGGGTGTGGCACCTCCCACACAGCCGGAATTTGAGAAATTGAATATCTATTGAGTTATAGGTCGCACAGCCATGGAATTCAGTTTTCACATGCAGTTTCACTGATCACATTTTATGGGCGTTGTGAATGGGGGCGTGGCACTTCCCATACAACTTAAATTTAAGATATCGAATTGCTTTGGAGTTATAGGCTGCACAGTGTCGGAATTCAGTTTCATTGATTGAATGATTGATTGATTTATTGCGATAGTAATGTGCGATTAACAATGTGGATTTAGCCGAAAGTTTTGCTTTCTCGTCGTATTCGCATCGGTCTAAAATTTTGTATGAGCTGTGATCTTCGTGTTGATGGTTTTGGTCAAGTGCTCTCCGCCTAACACTAACTTGTCTAGTTAAACCATTGACAATGTGGTTCTGCTTGCGCAAAGTACTGAAGTTAACTTTTTTATACAATTCACTTTTTTATGATATATTATTTTGTGTGAATAAAAATAAACAACATTTGAGTTGAAAATATTTGGAACCATGGTAGAATAACCAGGTAGATGCACTAGAAATACGCTCTCTCCGACAACAAAACCATAACAAAGGCGTAATTATAATGTCAAAATGAGCTGTTTTGAAAATGTTATCAATTTTGACTTTTTTATTGGATGATTATCAATTATAATCAATTCTTAATTATAAAATATATAATTATTTTTTGCACTTCACAGCTGTTCTTCCGATTAGCAACTAACCTGAACCTCAACTTGCCATTAACTTAACCGGCACTTAAGACCTAACCGAACATTGAGAAAATGCTTTCTTGCTAACAGCCGGTCAAAGTTCCGATTAGTGCTTAACAGGACATTGAGAAAACGGCCTTTAATGTTGTAATTTCGCATGTTCCTTATTGCCGATCGGATCGAATTAAAAACGTAGCTGCAATCTTAAGGACAATTAATTTAATTTATTTTTTCAAAGTCCCAGCAAGTTATTAATTACATTTTAAACATTACAATTTGAAAATTACACAAAGCACAATTACTTGCAACACAATACACATAATTATTTTAAGATTGTTTCTAAAATTTAGCACATCCGTTTCCATTCCGGTGGACTTAAACGTAAATAGCATGTACTCCCAAGCAGTTTATCTTGAGTATTTCAATTGCGGTAACTGCAAATGTTTAACGACAACTCAGGTTTGACAACGGCTTTACTGGACTGCCTATAACTTCCTCCCGTCGCACAATGGGCGCGCTGAACACTTTTTCTGGCCAAAACTCTGAAAAGTTCTATAAGGGGGTTTTCGAGGTCGCTGATTTCGAATTCGATGTCAAAAATTAAAAATTCAAAATGGCGGATCCAATATGGCGGTCAAAATTTCATTGTATCCGTATGAAACGTTGTGTAAAGGGATTTTGGGGGTCGCTGGCTGTGAATTTATTGTCAAAATTTAAAAATTTTAAATAATGACTTCAGTGTGGTATACGGCATTTTGAGTCATATTTGATTAACTACTTTAAGATTGCGAAATTTGATATTAAAATTGAAATCAGCGACTTCCCCCTTACACAAAGTTTTTTAGACTTGCAAGGCATTTTGCTTTCGAATGAGAGACTATATTTGCTAAAATTAAGATGGAATTCATCCCTTTTGATATAAAAAAATAAATTAATTTAATGCTTTTTTTAATTTATTTAAGATTTAAAATTAAAGTATTTTGATTAAAAATTAAAATAGATTATCTAATTCATTTTCTAAAATCAAGTTTTCCTTTTCAAAATCTTCTTCATCGTCGTCATCTGTACTATCATTTGAGTCTTCGTGCTGTTCAAGCACATATGCTTCATTAGGACCCTCACAACTTAGTAAATCGATAACTTCTGGTGGAAGCGTTGCACGTTTTCGTTTGTGTACGCGTGTACTTAAACGCAGAGATGATATAAGTGGATCTGAAGAATCTATAGCCCTATTAAAAACATCGAACATGTTATCAGTGCGGCTCGTTTTGCGGGCGTAATGTAATCTATCAGCTTTATAAAATTTATGTCGGGATTCAGCAGCGTCCTCACCAAAACAGTCAACTGGAAGTATTGTATTTTGCATTATTTGTTTAGAGTGAATAAGCACTTTGTGAACAGTAGCTGTCATGGGTAGCCAAGAGTATTTATTTTGAATAAGATCAGCCGTTTGGAAGCAATATATTTCAAACTTCTCTAAATTCAAAGGAAACTGACATGACAAACATACTAATATAGTTTTAAGACGAAATATGAATTCTTGGCCAACTCCAGTAATTTTTGAAAACACATCATATTTTGTAAATGCACGACGAGAAGTATTGCCGTCGTTCGTGGTACCGAAACCACCAATTTTTGGAAGATCCACGCGTAAGCCAAGCTCGGTCCAAAATGCTTTTTGAATTTCTTCTTTTTTTATTGAAACTGCTTTTTTATCTTCTTCAGACCTTATCTGCCATTTTTTTATATCACATTTGTAGCCTAAGTGTAGAATAAATTCAAAAAACCTTATCCAGCAGTGCAAGGGACTAATACCATATTTTAAGCTACCCTCGATAGGCTCAAATTTTTCAGAGTTATAATTTGTAATATTCAAGAAATCCTTTGGAGTAGCACCACATATAGGACAAGCTTGATACGATTTAGTTCCGGTCAGAGCATTCAATACTTTTCCATCGATTACTGTTAGGAACAATTTAAAAGTTATTTCAACAGTCTTATCTCCTGCGAGTTTTATCTGCAATTTTTCAAGCCCTTCAATTTGTTTTTTTAAGTCAGCTTCTTCATTTTTAATAACTTCAATTGTTTCTTTAACGAATTCTAATTTTAACGGCCGACAAAACCTTGTCGATTGCGGAGTTTGATTATTCCAAAGGGGCTTTCCTGAGGAATGTAAAAGTCTCAAGGGAATTACAGTTGTTGCCAGAAGTGACGAGTCCGCATTACGAGATGTGCTTGGCTCAAGAAAAGTTTGTTTAAATTGAGCTTGAACTGAGCTGCTATCGAATCCATAACTTAAAATCAATTCAGTTGATATGCAGTTGCTTTGATCAGAATTCATAACTTGTACAATAACTTCATTTAGCATCTCAATTATCCTTGTTGCTGTGTGCTTTAAAAGCATTTTTAATGGAACCTTTGCAATTGTTTCACTTACAGTTATACCCTCAGGTCTGCACTTACCTTTCGCAGCACTTACTTTCATGTAAGATGGAAAAATGTCGGAATTTCTTAGCTTGCTCTCAAAACGTATATTACAATACTGCTGCTTTGTAAAATTGTTTTCCAGAAGAAATGCTAACGCCTCATCTTCTGAAGCGACAATAGGCTTTTTTACATCTTGGAAACATATTTTTCGGATTTTAGACGGTCTTGTTGGGCTTTCCATCGTTTCTTTAAGAACGGCGGCCAAATGAACTCTTCCTTGTTTACGAGCTGATGTTGCTGCTGCTTGAACCAGTAGACTCGTCTCGTTTCCTTTAGATGCCGAAAGTTCCGCTGCTTCCCTTCTCTTACCCCGATCTGACTTTTCTGGATATGACAGTCTTGGACGCCCACCTCCTGACGTACTTGGTTCTTCTGGACTTGCTTTTACCGCGTTTTCTTCCTTTTCAAATGTAAGCACTGTTGTGGTGGTAAGCCAAGCAGCATTTTGCGCTTGAAAAACATCCATCTTTCTATGACACTTTTCCCATTTTACCGATAATTTTTGACAAAGTTTACGCACTTTTTCTAAAAAATATTTTAAACCATCATCAGAAATGTTTTCATCACCAATTTTTTGTAGCAGATAGTTGGTAACAGAGGCCTTTTTTTGATCGTTTTGCCAAACTTGAAAAATATCGTTATTTTTGAAGCAGAAGTTGTCTGGAAAAAAGTGTTTTTCTTAAAAATCGCAAAAAATCGCAATACAAAACATGATAAAACAGAATTATTACATCCCAAATTATTATTTGTTTTTTATTTTAGGCTGGGCAAACTTGGGCAAAATTTTGCAAGCCTACACAAACATAAGAATTAAAAAAACACAATAATTTTATAGGTTGCATTAAAAAACTAATTTTTTTCACCGCACCAGAACTTTTTTTTTAACTTTTATATACATAATTTGAAGTACTTACTACCACTGTTATTTTCCATGTTTTACTATTTTTTAATTTGAATTTTTTTATAATGTGGAATAATATTTTAATAAACTTAAAAAATGCCCGCACGCATTTGCACTTACAATTTTACTTAGAAAGCTCAACTTTGATGGTTTGCTGTGAAACGGTAAATTAGTATTTACAACAACAAAATGCATTTTTGTTTGTTTTGAAGCATTCTCTATTAGATAACAACAACAAAAAAACAATAACAGAGAGTGATAAAAGTAGGTTTTGGCCAGCAATAGTGATCTGCGAGCCCATTGTGCGTCGCGATAATTCCAAAACAATTCATCAATTGTTGGCAAATAAACAAACAATCGTCGATTTCATTAAATAAATTTAATTTTTTCAAACAGCAATTTCACTTGTCAAAATATATTTTGACAGTTTAAAGAAGCCGTACATAGCTTTACAAATAAACTGGTTGCTGAACAATCGAAATAAGTAGTCGAATTAAAATTATATTAAAAGTAAACTTTCATTTGCTTCATTTAAGGCCAAACTACAATTAGTTACATATTATATCTTAAAACACGGCTCATTTTATAAAATTTTTAAGATTTTTGTTTACTTTTTTTACATGTTCATTAGGGCGGGTCGATTTGTAGGGAGTGAAAAAATTCACCAATTTCCCTATGATTTCCGTATTCTATATGTTATTCCATGAAAATTTGCCGAAGGAACCATACCTCTATCGTTAAAATCGAGTCCCCTACTTTTTGTTGGTAAAAAGTTCAAAAGTTACGGGCATTTTTGTCCAAATTTTGGACCATTTTTCCATTTTTTTCATGATTTTGTCCAAGAATATTACTTTCATGGCCATTTTTTTTGGCTTAATCCATTATTTAGTTCAATTTACAATTCAAAACGAAGAGTTTAAGTCCAAATTTATCGAATTCGGTTGATTAATTCATGCGATATTGCTAAAACAAAATAACACATAAAACCAACTTTTTGATTTTTTTTCCCTTTTTATTTTTTTTTTTCTACAAAAATTCAAATTAAGAGATAATAAAGTATCTATCAACCTATTATAAAAAAAAATATGCAATTTGAGTGTAGTAAAAGACAAAATGTGAAAAAAACATTATTTTTTCTGAAAGTCTTTCCAGTCTTGGTGTTTTCGTACGGCTCTCTAATGTCGTCGCCATAGCTCCTTCTACATTCTTTCCTGCAACTCTTTTAGCAGTGGCAGCCAGCAATTGGACATGTCTTTCCGTTCCTTGAATGTGTAAAGGAATTTGTGGATCATCGAACGGTGGCACTTCGTAATTTAAATATCCCTCCAAATGTTCATACGAATAACTTTGCGTAAACGGTGGTTCGAATAAAATGGTATCGTCATTTAAATCAATCATATTTGTATATTTCGTACAATTAAAGTTTATAAGAGATTTTTTTATAAACTCTAAGTTCCGTTGGGTCGACAATATCTCTTCGGTAATGTAAAATCTTCTTTATAGCAATGTTTTGTTTTTCCATTCTATCATCAAACAACATAGATAGCAAGATATTTTCTGAGTGTGCAAAATATGGATTATCTTGAATTACTGTATTTACAACTCCAAGTAAATTCGGTGGTAAAAATCGTGTCCAAGTAATAAATTTAAAAAGTAATGTACTACCGTATGCGGCAGAGCTATAATACTTAACATTGAAATACATTGGCGTGTATACTTTTATTATATAGTTAGCCAGAATTTTTAAATTTTCAGTTGGATTATTAGTTGTCACATACAACCGTAATAATCTATTGGCTTTGGTCAGCCAACGAGAATGTGCATTGGCCCTGGTTTTATGTGAGACAAATCCGCAGGAACCACACCATTAGAAATTGCATTGGCCATTAACATCAAGTACCTCGAATCGGTAGATAATTCTTCTGGATTTAAATCACCAGGAGGCATATTTTCCAAAGCGATTTCCTCAAAATTGGTTACCACCTGAAAAGAAAACATAAAAGCTAAAAAATAGAATGAAAAATGGTAAAGAATCAGATATAAAAATTACATACCGGAAGATTTTCACAATCAGCAATTTTTGAGCTCAACTTTCCGGTAGTTGATCGTGGTCCAGTGGTGGTTGATTTGTCTAAAGTGTCAAACAAATTTCTAAACGGAAGCTCGTTAAAGTGCAGAAGACACACAAACCAGTGCAGTGGTCTCTTTAACTGTTTTTCGAATAGTCGTAAAATTCCACCGTGTACGCCAGTATTTGTTGGTTCACCATCAGCGCATATGGTAATTAATGAATCGAGAGACAATTGTTTTTCTTGGAAGAATTCGATCAATTTGTTGACTTTGCTTGCCGCAGTTTCACTTTCTAGTTTTGTGTAGCCTATCAATTGAGATTTTGGTTCCCTCAAAACAACTAGATGAGGTTCTTTAACCATCCTTGGATGCAACTTCTCATCAATTTTTTCTACAGTTAGAGCATCATTTTTCCTGCCGTCGAATGAAAATGATATCAAATTCGAGCCATCATACCGCTTACGAAGTGCGTCTTGTCTCCATTTTTCTCTTTCTCTACGAAGTTTACTTTTATCCATGATGACAAGATTATCATGAGCATCTTTTACGCCCAGGTCTTCCATCAGAGCTGTTGCCAATGCTGATCCCATTCTGTCATGCACACCAAATCTGTCACACATCATTGCATAGTTTTAAGTATTGTATCTGGGAGTGTATGTTTGTGGTGGTAGAACTAAATCTGAACCTCCTCTCACATCAACTTACATTTCGTCATAATGTGGTTCGTATGTAGGATCGTTGCTCACTGGGATTGTTGGTATAGTCGTTGCTATCGTCTCTTCACTTCCACTATCGTGTTCCGGTATCGTTTGTATTCTGTCATTATATTGATCGCGCATGAAATCTTTTAAGTTTTCTGGGATAGATCCACATGAGCAGTCGTTTTCTTTCAAGTTGCATTTACATTTTCCAATGTTGAATAATTGGTTTGTTGATTCTACGAATTTTTTGAATTCTGTTGCGCGTTTTACTCGTTGTTTATCTGCATTACTATATGCGTCAAGCAAATTATTCAATTTTCTAATGATGCTACCTTTGAGTATAAGTTCAATATTAAGTTGATTCCAAATTTCTAACAATCTGTCTGCTACTTGGGGAGTAAATGTTTTATAGGAAAACATTTTGCTTTGGGCTTTTGAACGTTCGGCCAAGAAAAAATAGTACTTCAATATATCTCGTTTAGTTGACAGATTAATATCAGGTAATTCACAGGCCACGCCAAAAGAAAAAACATCATGAGAGACCAAATGTTGCAAACTACTGCGTTGGGTATCTGTTGGATTTTGCGATGAACCAGGCTCTGCATTCATTTTTTAAACCGTCACTAAAAGAATTAAATATGTTTTACATAGAATAATAATATAACTATTAACTATAATAGTTAGCAATGTTTTTACACTTACCTTTAAATCTTTTCTAAATTTCAAAATAGTTTGATTATTTGTTAGTTATTTCAAGTAACACTTCACTGAAATTACGCTCAAACAAAACTAGCATACACTGGAATATTATAAACAAACAAAAATAAAGAAGTCTATAAAGAAACTAAAAACAAAAAAAAAATAAACAAACATAACACAGGGTGTGCACCCTGTGAAAAAATATGCCAATAATGTAATAGCCCAAACAGAATAAGCATAGCCAACACGTAGCGAGCTGTCGAAAACGTAGCCAACGAAATATTGTGCACAGAACAGAATTTGTGTTGATAATGCAGATAGAGCTTTGTGCTTACAATATTTTGTTATTTTTTACTAAATTAATAGATACAGCCTTTTGCATATAATAACTTGCTTGTTTATTACTAATTTGGACTAATATGTTTTAGTCAATTTTAAGTTTTCTAATTTGAACTATGTATTTTGACATTTCGCTACCTTTGGCTGCGGCAAAAGTTAAAAGTTCGTCAACATTTTTGTGTCGGCTGCGTTCGCTACATGTTGGTTGTTTTCATTATGTTCACTTCATAGGGTTGCAAAGCAACCAACTTCAGTGTTGACATTTCTTCTGTTGGCTGTGTGTTGGCTATGCTTATTCTGTTTGGGCTATAAAGCGAAAATCAGTCCAGTCGTAACGTAAGGTTCGTAAGCTTCGTAAATCAAAAAAATTGAGCCAAAAAAATGGCCATGAAAATAATATTCTTGGACAAAATCATGAAAAAAATGGAAAAATGCTCCAAAATTTGGACAAAAATGCCCGTAAATTTTGAACCGTTGGACCAATGTTAGAGATTTTTTTTTGTAAATTGATCAAAATGAGCTCACCTTTCCAACGCGCCTACTGGCGATTAAACCCGATCGATAGTTATTGAGTTATGGATGTGAACGTGTAGGTAATATTTCATACGAACGTCAATTTGGGAAAAAATCTACCAACAAAAAGTAGGGGACTCGATTTTAACGATAGAGGTATGGTTCCTTTGACAAATTTTCATGGAATAACCCATAGAATATGGAAATCATAGGGAAATTGTCGAAAAATAAATCGACCCGCCCTAATGTTCATACATAAAATCTGGGTACTCAATTGATTTATACGGTTACAAGTAAATTAAACATCCCTATGGCTGAACGAATAAACATAAATTGTCAATAGTGACATTATAGTTAAGCCAATGTTTTGCTCTCTCGTTTTTTGCTCTCCGAATTGCATCTACCTGGTTATTCTGCCATGTTTGGAACTATAAATTTTCGTTCTTTGACAAATTAATTTTTTGAAAACAATAGTTTCTTATTTTTCTTAAATATAAAATTTAACAAGTAATATTAAAAACAAGTAGGAATTCAACACAAAGTAAGTGTTATTGTAAGTGTGAAGTAAATGCTAGGTTATCTGAATTTTAAATAAATCGTTAATGTATTAATGTGAGCACCACAACAATACCTACAATAATTTCGTTTGTTGTATTTTTTGGCATTTTTGAATCTTGTTGTGTCATTATCATTGAGAACATTAGGGATGTGCTCTTTTGTTGTCGCTCGGAAAGTTCAGCAGACTTTTTCTCACTCAGCTTTTCAAAACCATTATTGTCACACTCTGCTAAAACTGTTTAAATTGAAGTATTCGATAATCCTCCCCGTGAGACATTTTGAGGCTCTAAAACGCAATGTAAAGTAATAATATATAGCGAAACACCATAGGCACCAAAACATAAAAAGTCATTTAAAAGTTAATCTACGTCGCAGCTACGTAGTGTGTTTTTAGTTTAGCGCTTGCTCTGAGCCAAGCTAAGCAAAACGTTTACACATTGCAAGAGCACATTACGTACTACAGCTGTGTGAAAAGAGAAAGAAATGAAAAAAGTAAACGACGTAGATTACCTCTCTAGGGTTAATTTTAAGATTTCAAAGTTTTACATGATATTATGATGTTTTTATATGATTTAAATACAAATTTTAAATGTTTGATAGGTTAAATCATACTTCATTATTACATAAGCATAAAGACCATAATAATAACATGAGCATAAAGACTAAAGTTAAGAAAAAATACAACAACAAATGTAAAAACATGAATTGAGAGAAAATCTGAGAAATTGACACTTAAAATCTCATCGCCTCTGTGGTGCAGTTTGCTAGTGCGCGCTTGTACGGGTATTACAAAGATTTCTGATAAAGCCTTTAGCAGGGTTGTTTCTTTGGAAAAAGATTCGTTAGAACAATTAATTGTTCTTACTTTGACCTAAAGCTCAATAAACGATTTTAAACTATCAAACAACAAGAATTTGAATTTAAAATCAAGTATGATTTGAACTATCAAACATTAAGAATTTGTATTTAAATCATATAAAATCAACATAATAAAAAACAAGGTCATTTAGAAAAAACTTTCAGTTTTACATGATATTTAATATTTTTATCGCAGGCCAAGCAGCGAGTATTTGCTATTGAGCATATAAATTATGAGGTGGCATACAACCACGTTTATCTTCTGAACATCACTATGAATTAGTTAAATACACAAGTTGTGCCCCACAAACTATATAAATGAGTTAAAAATTGAATTTAAATATGGCAAATGTAGAAAACAAAGATATGAAATGTAAATTAAACAATCTTAATTTAATTTAAAGATTTACTATTTTTTGTGAATAAGATGTATATATATTATTATATTATATTATATTATGTTTTATTAGGTAAAATATATAATATTAATGTTATAAATATGCTAAAAGTAAACAAATAATAACCCAGCGGTCAGAAATTTCAATACCTGATGAAATCTAGTGTGTGAAATAAGATCTTTTTTGCTTTAAAAATTCAGGAATGATATCATTACTGATTTAAGAATAAGCATTTCCATTCAAGCTTTCTGAAAATTTCCCTGAAATTGTCCAATCTGTGAAAATTTTGTTGTGTTTCAATATCAGACCGGAAGATGCCCTGAGTAAAGAAGCGAAGGTGTAATGCTGTCAAACGTTTATGATTGCTTTTATTTAGCCCGAGACTGAATTTGCTTCGTATTCGCACCTGAGCGACGGTTGAGATTAGAAGCGAAGTCGTAATGTCAACAAATAACTTTGGGAAATTTAAATAAAAATCTAACAATGCGAAGTAGTCGACGCGTAATTTTTCATTCTGAAAAATAAAAAAAGGGAGAACGTTGGAAAAATGATATACAATATTTTAATGAAAAATATTTAAATGCAAAAACTATCGTAAATATATTTATTAAATTATATAATATATATATTTATTAATATGTAATATTATATTATGTTATATTATATATATTACCTGCTTTTTATTTTAATATTAACTTCAGACTATTCAATACCTGATGGATGGCCTGATTTTTTAGCGTTTCCTGAGGCCTGAGTTTTCGGGGAATATTCTTGGGGATATTCAGGCCTGAGTGTACGCTATACGATAGCAGGTATTACGTAAGTATGACATATTTATGAAAAAAGGAAATCAAGTGGTGTACTGAATACTCAGGCCTTACCATTACCCCTCAGGCTTGAGAGAATGTATTGTTTCAAGACCCAAACGGTTAAAATAGTCCTGAAACAATACATTCTCTCAGGCCTGAGGGGTAATGGTGAGGCCTGAGTCTGAGATCGAAACAAAACAAAATGTTCGCAGTTTGGACAATTTCAGGGAATTTTTCAGAAAGCTTGAATGGAAATGCTAATTCTTAAATCAGTAATGATATCATTCCTGAATTTTCAAAGCAAAATAGGTATTATTTCACACCCGATTTCATCAGATATTACAATTGCTAACCGCTGGGACTACTTAAACCGCTGGGAAATAATAAGTTTACATATACAAACATGCAAAGGCATACACAATGTCACACATACACAGGCAGGGAAAACGAAACAAGTGAACGACGAAACAACTAGGCCACAAGAGAATATAAAGCCATCGCGCTTGCTTAGGACAGTCAGTTTTGTCGCAAGCGCAGTATCATGCACGTGCTTTGAGACTAAGTAGTTATCGTAGGCGTAGTTATCTCAAGCGAAGATGTCCCCACCCTTCGAACATAGCTTACTCTTAGTTCAGGCGTAGTTGTCGTAAGCGAAGGTGTCCCCACCCTTTGAACATAGTTATACTTTAAGCTCAGGCGTAGTTATCTTAAGCGAAGGTGTCTCCACACTTCGAACGTTGTTTAGTCAGAAAACAAATAAGTTCAATCGTAGTCACTCACTAGCATGAGGGGCCATAGCAAGTAATGGAAAAAATATGAATAAGCAGACATTTATTATATTAATCTAATTTATATAATGTTTAGCAATTAATAATAATTATTTTACGTACTTATTAAGTAATAAATAAGACAAATAAAAATAATAGCGACTTACTTTACAGTTTAAAGCTAAATCGCTGGCTTTCTTATTTAAAACAACGGAATCATTGGTAAATAAATTATTTTGCAAGAACCCTCTTAATATTTATTTAATCCCTTAATCCCTTAATATATCTTTGTAATAGGAATATTTTCTTGTTTCAAACATTTTAGAGCTTGATTTTTAATAGTTAGGTTTTATTTTTTTTCTACTAGTTTTTTTAAATGTATAGATATATAGATAGGCGTAGTCAAAAGAGTTAAGAGCCATTTTCTTCCGTGGTTCTCAACCAATTTTGAGACTTTAAATGATTTACAGTACGGAAAAAGAGTACACCGAATATTTTTTTATAGAAAGAACATTTTTTATATTGTTTTTTATAGAAAGTGAAGAAAGTGAGTAGAAGTAAATTAAGATCCGCACAAAAAGAATATAAAAAATGTGTGGCATTGTTTCGTTAGGTTTTTCTTTTAACAGTATGGTATGAGTTCGATTAAGTTCGCACACGAGCAAAGAAAGCGGAAAAAGGACTCTATTTCAATTTTTAATTTGCTCTCTTGTGAGCGAGAGAACTGGTGGCTAATTCATTAGGAAAGTAAAAGTGATGCCAAACTATTATGAAAATCATTTGATTTTACATTGATTTTGTATTGAATCAACAGAGATTGTATGTGAAAATTTCGACCACTGGTGAACTCTAGTATAAATAAAATTTCAACGGGTAAAGCTAGCAGTTTTTTTTAAATTTTGAGGATAGCTTCTTTCAAAGCTGTACGAACTTAAAAAATCGGAAGACTCATATAAAATAACGTAATATTTATTGTTCGGTTGACTTTAAATTACTACTTTTTCTGTAATAAACTACTACTTAAAGAACTACTTTCTCTGTATAGTTTGTAGGTGTTTTTGATTTGAAGTTTGCCAAAAACCTTATCTTTCTTGGAAGCTACACAAAACTTCGTATTGATACCAAACCGAAAATCTGTTCATATTTACGATGACATGCCAAATATTCAAATTTAATTTACAAGACTGCAAATATATCAATTATGTGGCTTAACACAGATTTAAACTACAATCGAATGATAAAGTATAACAAACAAATTTGTATAGGCAAAATCCAGTAGCAACAATAACAACAACAGCAGCGGCAGCAGGAGCAGTTACAAAACATCGATTACAATAACAATGCAAAATGACAAACAGTATTATGAACGCTTAATTTAATCAGAGACCAGAGAGCGCTCAAGTGGCCAGTAATTAATAGCGCAACAACAACAACTACAACAACAACAAAAACAATAGCAGCGAAACAGCAGCAAGTGTTGCAGTAAAGTTGGTGCCACCATGAAATGCATTCATTATCTGCACAAAGTGCAACGACAACAGCAGCAGTAGCTGCAAAAAACAAAAACAAAACCATGAAAAACAATAAAAAAAACCCAACAAAAACTACTCAACAACAACAGCAAAAAAAAATCATAGCAACAACATTGTTTTCAATTCTCGCATCACCTGAACACGCGTTAAAATAAGCGCCAGATAAGATCAATTGCAGCGCTGATTGCAACACCAATTTGGCAACGATTTGGCTATAACGGCAACAGCAATGACAGCAACAACAACAACAATAGCGGCAACATATGGTGTGAACAATTATGTGGCAACACTTTTACTTTCAATACGCGTACGTTGTTTCATGCTAGGCCACGCGCCGGATGCGGATATGAGAATTGAATGGCAGCAGCAGCAGCAACAAAAACAGCAACATCACAAAATTGATGCATCGAAAAAAAAGTAACAAACACATGTTGCATGATTGCAACAGCACAAAAAAGCACAAAACAACGATATGCAACCGCATTTTATGTGTGCATTTTTTCAGTAACACACTCACACATACACAATATTTTCCCACACACAAACACACTCATTCAAACAGGCGACCAGCCATGCATTTATTCATTCGTTCATTCATTGATGCAGCTGCAACAACAACAACAAAAAAGCATAAAAACAGAAATTCGCGTAAAAATACGCGATTTTCTGCCATTCAAATCATAAACGATGTTGATGATGCAGCAACAGCAACAGCAACAGCAGCAGCAGCAACAACAGCAACACTAGTGCCGCCAACAACAAAGCACTTCAATGCAACGCAAAGAGCTGGCACAGTTATTGTGTCGCGTGCTGCTAGGCGCCACTCACACGTGCTGTTGTTGTTGTTGTTGCTGTTGTTGCTGCTTATTTTATTTTTGGTGCCATGCTGACTGACAACACGTCGTTTTTGTTGTTGTTGCTGTCGTTATAATTGATGTTGCTGCTGATAGAGGTGGAGCTGGGGCATCAAAAGTCCCAGCGGTGCAATCAGCTGCAACAGAGGGGGCGACAAAGCGACAAACTGCTGTCAATGGCCATAGCAAGGGGTGGTAAAGTGGGGAGGTGACTTTAAAAATTGTATTTTTATGCGCCGCATGTTGAACTTCAATGTCAATGCTAACAATGACAGCAACTTCATCACCTATAAAAACAACAACAACAACAACAACAACAACAACAACAACAACAAGCACCATAAATAAACCCACAAATCAACAGATAGTGGGAAAAAAATCCACATCAACAGCAACTGCTACTGCCGGCCAGTAATCAATATAAGCCAGCTTTCATTGCTGCCCCCACTCCAGACCGTGTTCAACTCACCACCACTTAATGCAACCATTTGACTGCTCAACTCAATCGGCTGCCCCGCGTTTTTGGCTAAGTGTAAATAAACAGCAACAACAGCGATGCGCCGCAGTTGCACGATTGAAATCACATTGCGTGCTGCTGCTGTCAGCTCCATCCAAAAAAATTCTATGCTGGGTGGATGAGTTACTCCGAAGTAGCTAAGTAGGAGCCACCACGCAGAGCAACAGGTGGTCCACGAAAAAATTATCAACGCATCATTGCCGCAGAATGAGCGCCAACGTCAATCTACCAAAAACAACACCAACACAAAAAAAAAACAAAACATCAAGGAAGCCGTTTAAGTAGCGTGTAAAAATCAGCAGCAGTAGAAGCAGCACGAGTGCAACAACAACAACAACAACAACAACAACGCTTTGAAAAAATACGTGGCCCAAAAACTGCAGAGCTGATATCGATGTGGGTGGGTGAAGGTGTTAACAACGCATTGCCATGCAGTGTGAACTGAAACGACGGACAATGACGTTGTTGCCTGCTGCATCTGATGCACATTGCAATGGATAAATTTTTATTCCTAAATTTTTTTCGCTTTTTAATTTTTTTTTTATTTCGACTACAAACACAGCGGTTTGGTGCTGCATGAAACCCTGTGGCAAAAATTTAAATTCTGCTGGCAGCTAGCTTCAGTTTCAAGCTAAACTCTGGCCGATTTGTGATGCATACAATTGGTTTTTTAAGGCAACGCTTTGTGATTTGTGCTACATTTAGTTTAAAGAGAACACAAATAGAAAACAAAAGATAATAAAGAATGCATTAAAAAGAATTCATTTATTATGCTGTATAGCTAACGCTTCCATCTCTCTTTTCGCCAAAAACAGGACAAATTGACAAAATTTTTAAGATTTTACAGGATTTACGCGACGTCTCGCAAAAAAAAAAAACAGAACGTTTTCGCTGGACGCAATTTAAAGTCGAAAAATTATTATTACTTGTATGTTGAAAGAATTAAAACAAGCATTTTCATTGATAAAATTATCAAATTTATTATTTAATATAAGAATTGTAGCATAAGCTTCAAATATCAATTAATATTAGGTGTTTGTATTTAAAATGTAATTTTGTTAAAACACAAATAAAATTCAATCTTATATAAATATTAAATTATTTTTAATACTATAAAAATATAACAAAAAAAAAAAAAAAATCCAAATTAGTCTTATAAAAATGGCACGTTAATTAGATTTTCCAGGTACTACTTTGCACTTTGAGCAGAACACCTCACTATCAATATTTGTTTTTTCCAGGAATGAGTAATTTTTTAAGTTGATTGCTTAACACACACTTTTGCTTCGACATTTCGACAAATTTAAGAAAAAATTTGCACAGAAACTTTAACAAGTTCGTAAAAAAAGTAAAAGTGTACTAAGGGAAAACTTTGACATATTACTAAAAATAGTATGAATAATAAACAAAGTCGACTAAATTGCAAGCATGGGAGAAAATAAAAAAAACAGGACCAAATAATAAAAAGCAGGATTTTGAGCCCGTTACACAGGACTCAGGACACTGCTCGAATAAACAGGACTGTCCTGCGAAATACAGGATGCATGGGAGAGTTATATATAGCCCAATATTGTAAATGTTTATTTATTAAATTTGGTAAACATCTTAATACGAGGGTTGGTATGTACATTTATTTTGGGAATAAGTAATGCTACCAACTCATGTTATTAAAAAATAAGTATATTTGCTTCTTAGAACACTGAAAAGTAAGTATTAGTAAGTATAATTTTTTAAAATAAGTATAAGTAAGTATTTTACCTTAGAAAAACAAATTGAATATTTTTTTGATACAATTTACTAATTTATGTTAAAATCAATAGAACCCACAATATTCTTTAAATATTGTCACACCCTCATTTTGTTTTCCTTAAAAAGTTTTGTGTATACAATCTATCTAAAACAAAAAAGTCTTCAGATAAAAAATAAACAAAATATTAATTTTATATATTTGAAATTCATATATATTTCTAATATATAAAATAGTTTAAAAACAAACAAAAGCATAACAAAAAATTAAAAGTTATACGCACTTTCAGAGTAGTCTAATAAAAAAAAAAATAAAAAAATCACATTCAAATGTATACAGAGACCAAAGAAAAGTTATCATTATGCGCTCTCACTGTCACTGAATTGAAGCGCTACATTAATTTGATTTTTTCTTTTTGCTTGAAATCGTATTTGCCTTGGCTGTAAATTTTATTTAAGTGTGAAGTTTAATTGGTCACTTTCGAAAGTTTTTTCTTTTTTTTTTACAATTTTTGTATATGTACTAAGAATATTGTTTTAAATTTTTATGAAGATCCGAGCAGTTTAAGTAATTTTTTCAACACAAAACTTTCTCTACCTGAACTCATGTTAGAACGCATTTAAAAAACTTTAAAAGCGTTTTTCTCAAAACTACGTTTTCACGGACGCCCCACACTAATTCTCCGGTGGGCTGATCCTTCTGAAATTTTAACCACGTATTTAACACAAAACTAATTAAAAAAGACTATAATCATGTTAAAAAAATTGATGTTTACTATATTTTTTTACAAATAACAGCGAAAAAATTTTTTTTTTTTTGGTTTTTGTTACTTAAATTTAACAACAATTGCTAAAAATTAATATTAATAGTCTATTTTATAGTCCCTGTCATATTGAATCTAAAACACTTCGGTTTTTTGTTTCAGATAAACAGATGCCGAGATATCGTGTGGAAGCCGACCCCGACCTGCCTCTAAATTATTAAAAAACATTAAGTAATTTTTTTATTTTTATAAAATAAGACTTCATTTATCATTCCTTACTACTTATATAAACATATCTTTCATAGCAAGCTCACGAGAAATTCCCAAAAATAGCCTATTTTTTAGCCGACGAACTACAGTACACCCTTAATATTTCAGGTCTTGTCTTTAAAAAATTGTAAAATTCGGCACAGCTGTATTCAATATTATTTTTTAAAAATAAAATTTATGTCCAGAGTCTGTATTTTTAACGCTGTTGGTTACAATTTTCAAACTTTTTCCACTTTTGCAAATAAAAACGTTCAACCGGAGCTGAAAAGTAAGCATAATTAAGTATAAATCTTAAAAGTAAGTATACTTATAAGTATGGAATTTTAGTAAGTATATGAAGCTGAAAATAAGTATGATACTTACAAAGTAAGTATAGTTGGTAACATTAGGAATAAATATAAAGACCGAATTTTTTTCATTAGAAAAAGCTTTATTGTTTTTCGAAATATTTTCATTTATGATTAATACATTTATGCATGCGTCCAAACCATTTGTCATTACATTTATTCCATTCCGTTTGAGACACCTCCTTAGCATGGTTTTTGAACTCATCAACGGAGTTTCTAAGCACCAATCGACTCGAGTGTTTTTTTTAACGATCAAAACAATTCTGAAAATACAGAGGCAGACAAAATTATTCACACATCTTACTTACTAAAATTTCCCTCTTTATATCTTCCAATTTTTAAAAATTACACTTATACACTTTGTTAACACAAAAGATTTGTTGTTTCATTACATATCTAAATACAACACTGAAATTTACAAAAAAAATGTTCACATACAAGAAAATTAAAGAAAAAGTAAAACAAGTCATACAACAGTAGGGACAAAATTATTCATACAAAGCATGTTTTCAAAATTTGAAGTGAGTTTTCCTTGTAAAAAAGTAAATTATACTTTCGGAAAAGTGCCATTATGAATGTGAGCTTTCAAGATTCAACTTCCCTTTAAACCAAGTTTGGAGCGCTCATAATTCTGACTCTGAAAAGAGCCTTGTTGAAATGTATTTTATGAGTTTCCTCTTATTTATGAGTTTTTAAAGTGTATTTTTTGTTGTTTCATAACGTACACTTCTGTAAAAAAACATATTTCGGATTGTTTTTGGAGTATTTCAGTTTTGAGCTCTGAAAGAGCTCACATTTAGGAGTGTTTTGTGAAAAGCCTCCTAAATATGAAATTTTATGCGTATTTTCTGTATTTAAAAAAAAAAATGATGTCCTAAAAACATCTCAATTGGGAGCATTTTCGGAGTAGAAATTTAAAGAAAAAAAGCATCTTTCAAATACTGTTCATTTACTTTAAATTTAAAATATTTCATTCGGTTTGGTAATCGCAATATGCTTACAACTTAATATTTCAGCACAGGAAGAGCGAAACAATTTTAAGGAGTAATCCCCGTTCTCTGACACTTTTTTTCTTCATAAAAAAATTCATAAAAAGTGGTTAAGATCATAAAAAAAACAAGCTCATTTTTGGCACTTTTATGATTATTTTATGAAGAAAAATATAGAATTAAAGCTTTTTCTAAATGACCTTGTTATTTATTATGTTGATTTTATATTATTTAAATACAAATTCTAAATGTTTGATAGATTAAATCATATTTGATTTTAAATACAAATTCTAGTTGTTTGATTTGTTATCCATATAAAATTGTGATATTAAAAAATTTGAAACACAGGAGCCGCACCTGTATATTTCTATGAGCTGTCATTTCGTTTTTTGAATATATTGTTTGTTTGATACAATTACTATGAGGTAGCCATGACAGCTATCTATTTTCTCACGAGCTGTGACCATCGACTGTTAAACAAAAGAAAACAAAACAAACCGCGTGTATCACACACATAGGACGCATTCGACGGAGCCAACAATTACACTTAAATTATTTAGGTTGTGAGCTTAAGATCAAGTAAGTTTTTAAGAAGGCAACAACAACAACAACAACTCTGTATAGAGTCAATCACTTAGCTGACTAGACAGTCTGTTTCGGAAATCGCTACATATTCCTCTTCAGTAGTCTTTGAGTGATTAAGCTGTGATCAACTCACTGTTTAAACTAGCATATGAATGTGCAGATTCTGGAATTCATTCTTATGAATTGTATGGCTGCTAATCATATGACATTTCAAAGCAGTAGGCTATTTATAGATCACCGCCATCAACTCTATCAAGGGTTGCCATCTGTTCTAGTTGCTTCTTCATTTATTTCAATATTCATTGGTGTTCGATAGTTTGTCGAAATGCACCATAGAAATGAAACGAGTTTTTTTGCTTCGCCAGAAGCTAGTGTTCTAACTGAAAGGTGGCTATTTTCACAACCAAGTGTTCAAGCAACTAGAACAACCAATAAATGAAGAAGCAACTAGAACAGATGGCAACCCTTGATAGAGTTGATGGCGGTGATCTATAAATAGCCTACTGCTTTGAAATGCCATATGATTAGCAGCCATACAATTCATAAGAATGAATTCCATAATCTGCACATTCATATGCTAGTTTAAACAGTGAGTTGATCACAGCTTAATCACTCAAAGACTACTGAAGAGGAATATATAGCGATTTCCGAAACAGACTGTCTAGTCAGCTAAGTGATTGACTCTATACAGAGTTGTTGTTGTTGTTGTTGTTGCATTCTTGGAAACTTACTTGATCTAAAGCTCACAATCTTAATTCATGTAATTATTCAATAGATCATAAAAACTAATTAACTTAAATTATTTATATAATTGCATAATATTAATAATTTAATTAAATAATTTACACTTTTTCTGACGTTTAGAGTAAAACACATTCAGAGAAAAACATCGTTTACTAAGGTATCGCTACCATAACAGTTCACAACAGTTTTGAACGAAACACGTTCTCATGACACCTAATAGTTATTGTATCATGATTGCTTGTTTGAATTTTATTTTGACTGCAACGGTAGTGCCTTCTACGAGTCGTTTTTCTTGCCGTTCCTTTAAGAAAATTTGGTATCGCAATTTATTAAGGCGAAAGGAACGTAGCTATTGTTTCAGATTCTATAATTGTGATAACTGATTTTTAATTTTTTTTTTATTTTTTTTTTTTTCAATCATCATTGATTGGCTAATAATAAATGACGCGTACTCTTTTAATGGAAGGCAGAATTCAATAACTCTTTATCTTCAGGCATCTAGTTTTGCAATGCGAAATAATAGCGTTATACTCGATATCGCCTTCATAGCAGAATACTTTTGATTTTTCTACTCGTATAGTGTATATCGAAAAGTATTTTTCAGGGACCGTACCGGTTATGGTTTTTATCAAAAAAATCAGATGTTAACAGTTATCATTTAACCTTTATTTTTTCCGACAAAAATACAAGTTATTTTATGCCTTTTATTTTTTCGGGCAAAAATAACTGTTACTTTTGACTTTTATTTTTTAGGTCAAAAATAACAGTTATTATGTGCCTTTTATTTTTTCGGTCAAAAATATCAGGCAATTAGAATTTTTTTAAAGGCCTCTTGAACGACAAAAAAAGTTTAATGCAATTTTCATTATCTCAGCAGTGCGAACATTTTGAGCTATAACACTTTTTTAGTTTTAATAGTATTTTATAAAGTCAAGCGGTCTTTGAAAAAATACAAATTGCCTGATATTTCTGACCGAAAAAATAAAAGGCACAAAATAACTGTTATTTCTGACCTAAAAAATAAAAGGCAAAAGTAACAGTTATTTTTGCCCGAAAAAATAAAAAGCAAAAAATAACAGTTAAATTTAACTTTTATAGTAACAGTCGAAAATTTAAAAGGCGTTTAATATTCTCGAAGCTGCTGCCGTTACGATTATAATGGTTTATTTAAAAAAGTCCACCGGCAATTTTTTCGTTATGCCTTTTTCATCTGAAAATTGTAAAATAACAGTTATTTTCGGTCCCTGGTATTTTTATATTTCTATATAATAGACTCAATATCCACTGACAGAAGGTCTGCGGCATATGAAGCTGTGTTATGCAAAATATGTGCTAGACATCAAACAGCTTCAATTTCTTTTTCTAAAGATTCTTTAATCTTATAAAACACATTTTTCAATTTAGATGCTAAAATTTGTTGTGTGTTTTGATGGGGTCAATAAAGCTGGATTTGCCACCGTTGCTGACAAAAATTTTGACGCTAAAGACAGAGCAATATACTTCATGTTCTCCATTTCCTTTTATATGATCGACCACTCTTCAACTATTATGGCTGAATTTACATTTATTAAAACAGTGAAAATAAATAGCAACTCCGACAGAAAAATATCAAAAAGTATATTTTGTATTAAAAATTCAACCGAATCAAAAACCAGGACATTGAGCTATTTTTAGACAGTTAGTCTGGACGCCAGGACAGAGCCATTGAAACCAGGGCCAGGGCGTATGGCAGCCCTATACTAGAGTGCTATCCAAAAATCAGAACAGGACAAAAGTTGAAACTATTCTGTGCTTTTTCTAATTTTTACTAACGTTACGTGCGTGGCTATGATTGACATATGTGATTTCAAAAAATTTCTGCGTGATTGGACAAGTGGGCGTGGCAGATTCCATACAACTAAGACCCATTTTATGCTTTATCTTAGAAATGAGGTAAGCTACGATAACAAAATCAAACACAAAGCGTTAAAAATTTCGAAGGAGTTGGATGAGTGGGCGTGGCAGCTGCCATATAACTCAAACACATTTTGGGCTATATCATAACGTACGTTAACAGCAACACTAATAGAATTATCGGTGAATAACTGATATGTGATCCTTAGAATTCTTGCTAAATTTCGGTGGGATTGGACAAGGAGGCGTAGCACCTCTCATAAATGTGAAATTTATTTTGGCCCATAACTGGCAAAATTTTAAGTTAAAAATTTCTTACTTTAACAAATAATTTTATTTTATCATATTTCAACAATTTTATTTTTCACAAACCGAAGAAGTGGATACAAAATGAGCAAGTAAGAAAAATGCATTTAAGAACACAAACAACAAATAGCAAAGAATATAATGAAAAGAGATTGCATGTTAGTCCCACTGTTTGATGCAGTAGTAATGACCTAACATAGTTTTTTTTTTAAATAATTTTTAATTTATTGCCATTTGAATTTAAAATTCAATTCTCAGAAAAAAACGTATGCGGTGAGTGGCTTCCCCATTTAAAATTATTAATTGAATAAACAACTAAATTTATTAATATAATTTTATTCTTATTGTTAAAGCTAACTGAAAGGTTCTTAAAACGCTACAAGAAATTATTATTTTTAATTATTCTAAATAGGAGCATTTCAAAACTGGCGTTACGTACGATTTTTACGGAGAAAAATAAAAAAAAAAAGAATGAAAAAGTACAATTTTTAAAAAAGGTTTTTATTCCTATTTTTAAAGAGTACCTGGCAATTTTCAGGAGTAAAGCCATAATAACTGAAGGATATTTTAAAAATATAAATACTGGTGGAGAGATAGATCAAACAAATATTTTCGAAATTATAATTGCTTCGTGAAAGTAGTTTTTCAAAACTGCATCTAAAATTCACGTTATATAGCTATCTATAAATCTCTATCTTTATTGCTGTCAATATGTTATCATGGCAAAAAACCTATCTTGAGGGTTGAATATCACTGACATTTAGCTATATAATGAAAAGGGAAAGTTGTTGGAACAATTCAAGTCAAGAACCTATCATAGTCCCAATAAGAAAATTGCTTGCAAACATAGATGTTAAAAAAATTTTCTTCTACTATCAACGTAAATAAAAAAAGATTTATTATGTAATTTTGTTTTTCAAACTAGCTCAATGTTATTTATAAATTCATTACAAAATCAACAAATGTGATTCCTGTGTTGAGATTTTGCATGTAAATCTCAATTAAGTCATTTTATGATTCGCTGCATGACCCCAAACCAATGTGATGACCACAAATTTGCGGTCAGTTTGGTGCTGATAACGTTTAGAACAGAAAAAAATAAAAAAAAATTAAAAGGTCAGCTATAGCTGCGGTCTATGCAACAGGATACACTTGAGCCCTTACTCCTGCCACCACTCCACGAGTTTTTCAAATGCAGTTGTTTGTTTTGTTCACACTAAATTCGCATGCATGCAACAGTGAAGTGCAATGAATGAATGAATGAATGAATGAATGACTCTGCCCCACAGAACAAGCATTTAAAATAAACAATAAAAACATAAAAATGCAATAAAATGCAATGCAACATCAGGCAATGCAATAGGACAGAACAAAGTAAAAAAAAAAAAAATAACAGAAAAAACCGCGTTACCACAAATTGTGATTTTTTAACTCGGCACACAACCGCGAATACCTAATAATTGCTCTGCCGATGTTGATGCTGTTGCTGCATCCAAATGTCAGCGGATTTCGATGCATTTTGAAAAAAGTGGGAGATGGTGTGGATGACGATTTGGTAGCAACATCCCAATGCAAGCCCTGCAGGTGCAATTTATTCAGCAACAAAAGTTGCGGGTGGTAAAAATGCAAAAATCACAAATTGCCGATTTTTTATCCACTCCAGGGTTCAGGGTTCGGATTCAGATTCGGACGCATTGCCCACAATAACATGCAACAGAAGCCTAACGAGAGCCATTATCTGCAATTCAACGCCTCGCGCAATGCACTATGGTTTAGAAGACCAGTTTTTGCGGCAAAAAGGAATTTTTATATTTGTTTTTTTTGTAAAAAGTTTTTTTTGTAAAAGGTTTGAGATACTTGGAATAAGAAAAAACTAATTAGAAAAAGATGATAGCTGGCAACCCTTTTCCTTAACGGGATCTCAAAGCTGTTGTTTTGTGTTTTCTTCGTTTTGTAATTTCGTACGCATGAAATTTAGTACTGATTGAGACGCGCACTGTTACAAAAGTATTTTGAGATTGATTGTTTTTAATAATGGAAAGTGTTGCTAAAGGTATGTTAAAAGAAGTATTCATTATACTTTATTTAAGTTATCTTCGTTTTTGTGCTGCACTGCTTTGAAGTGTATCATCTTTTGCAACTTTTTTTTTCAATAATTTTGTGTTTCGTGGAGTAGAAGTAACGGGATTGTAAGGGATTGTGGAAAATTTTTTTTTTTTTGGAAAGGCTATTGTATCTTCTTTCTTATGATTATAAAATTATTTGCATATATTTGCCAATCATTTGTAAAATTATAATTTTTCAGAATCCATTACGATTAAAAACTCAGAAATTTTTCAATTTTGGGTCGACAATAATAAAGATAATGATGCTGTTTCTAATTGGGTCGCTTTAAAATAGAAAAGACATATTGATCATGAAGAAATGGCATTAACAAAACAAAAAGTAAAAAATTTTTGTAGTTTTGCTAGGCAAAAGTGGGTCAAACATAGGAGGTGCTTATCAATGTTTCGCAAATATGAGCAAAGCTGGTTGGACATTGAGACTGAGTTTTCAGTACTTGAAAAGGAACGCAAAAAAGGCCGGCCTTATGTTGATTATAGCGATGGCAGTGAACGTCACAAAAGAAAACTTGCATCAAACCTCTCGTCTCAACAAGAAAACAACGCTATGTTATTAGTCCATGCTGCGTCCATATCAGCACAATCTTCTAAAAATAATGATTTAAAATATGTCTTAAAAGAAGCAGCTGCATCTCCATCGCGTCCAAGTAAAATTCGAAAAAGACTTACTGTTGATTTAAAAACTCCGTTGCCACTATCACCTGAAGAGGCTTTGGCATTTTTAGTGGAAAATGATTTGACTAAACAGCAATATATTAACATGAGGGATTTAAATAAAGCACGAAATTGCGATATTTATCCCGCATACTATAAATTGCTTGAATGTAAATCGAAATGCCGACCAGAGGGTATAATAGCAACAGATATTTCCGTAAAAGTTCCTCTTCAAAATATGGTTGATCATATAGCAAATAGAATTATACTTCGTCAGCAAGATGTTCTAAGTCAAATGCAAACAATAAGTGACGCAAGCTTGATTTTAAGTTATGGCTTCGATGGATCAACAGGACATAGTTTATTCAAACAGCAGTTCAAGGAAACTACACCCGAAACATTGGACCATTCGCTTTTTATTACATCGATAATACCTTTGAAATTAATATCCTCAGAAGATAAAATTATATGGCTTAATCAGACTCCTCAATCCATTAGATTTTGCAGACCACTAAAAATAGAATTTGTTAAAGAAAGCAAAGAGCACATTACAAATGAAAATAAGAGTTTAAACAAGGAAATATCCGAGTTGAAACCTTTTGAATATATTTTGAACGACGATAAAAAAATTACCGTTACATATAAACTCTTTATGACACTAATAGATGGAAAAGTTTTAAACGTTTTAACTGAAACTAAATCATCACAGTCTTGCGCAATATGCGGCGCAACTCCAAAGCAATTTATGGCAACAAAAGATTTAAATTCAAAAGTTTTTCAACCAAAACCAAATACACTTAAATATGGCATAAGTCCACTGCATGCATAGATACGATGCTTTGAGTTTGTGCTTCACGTTGCTTATAGAAAGGATCTAAAGAAATGGCAAATCAGAAATGACAAAGAAAAAGATATTTTAAAGCAATGCAAAGCTGAAATTAAAAAAAAAATGTGGGAATTAATGAGCCTCCACGTTGATAAGCCCAAATCAAACGGCAGTGGCAACACCAACGATGGAAATACTGCGAGAAAACCGTTTTCTAATACAGAATTGTTTGCATTTATTACTGGTATTGACATTAGGTTCTTGGACCGTTTATTTACAATTTTGGTTTCCATTTCATGCGAGTATGAAGTCGATGCAAAAAAATTTAAAGACTTCTGTGAAGAAACTGCAAAGTTATATTTAAAGGAATATGACTGGTATCCAATGTCAGCAACATTGCATAAAATATTAATACATGGCTCACAAATATTAGAAGCTGCCGTTTTGCCTCTTGGGTTTTTAGCTGAGAATGCGTCTGAAGCGCGAAACAAATTTTATATAAAAGATCGTATTGCACATGCTAGAAAGGATTCAAGAGTCCATAATATGATCGATGTTTATGGTAGAGCAATAGAGAGGATCGTCAGATCCTCTGTTATCCAGCCTGTGCTTGCAAAACCGAATTAAAAGCAGACATCGAATGCAGTTGCCGAGTGCAGTGACTGATCTTTTAAAAATTCCCGATGTTCCTTCTAATTCGGAGTTGCCATCTACATCAAGAGCATGCTTAAGGGATTTTTCTTATGATTCCGATGACAGCGTTCCAAGTCTCACAGATTATCCATTTGAATTAGACGTTGATGAAATATTGGAAAACTTCGAGGGTAAACATTAAGTTGATATCTCTTTAAAATTTTTCTAAAAGATTTTTTTATTTTTCAGATTAATTTCAGTTTAAAGTTCGCACCATTATTATTACAAATTAATTAAAAAAGAAACATTTATTAATTATTAAATTAAATTACCTTAATTTTACAGTTGGGTAATTATTTATGTTAAAAATGCACTAAATATAGTTATATCGCAAAACGTGAAATATATTTTGTTCCAAAAGTAGGCGTGGCAGCTTTTGAAACACGCCCATTTTTTATGGAGACTCTTTGACAATCATAAGAGGCAATCAGGTGAAGTTTCGTCGTTTTTTATAGGCTCCCTGATTTTATGCCGCAAAAACTGGTCTTCTGGACCATAGTGCAATGGTGCGTTGCACTATGTGTGGGTGTGTGTGTGTATGTGTGTCTGATTGTGACATATGTACGTGTGCGTGTGCCTTGTTGTGGATGGATTATTGCTGACACGAATTGCATTGAACTGAAAATGAAAATGAAGTTCAACCCGGCCGGTATTGGAACGAGGAGGAATGCAACACCTCCAACCAGTTGCACGGACAGCTGGACAGACAGAAAAACACCGAAAAACCGCGCCGCCAAATTCATAGAAAAAAAAAACGCTTTCAATGAGCTTTGTTGCTGCCAATGGCGTAGCTTTAGCATTTCGCGTCCGGGGATATGGACTATCTTCATCTGCCTTTTCGTCGGAAGTCTTAGAATTATAGTTTTTTTAGAAAGAAAGGTATATTGAAAGGCTCTTAAAACATATTTCTTACATTCACATTTGATTCCCTACACATCAAAAAGGATTCCGAAAATATTGGTTGGAATATACAAATTTTCAATTAAAATAACAAAAAAGTCCGAATTCGTTCGACAGTGACTTTATTATTTATCAAAGTTCAATATCGCAACATGTTTCTCACCATATTGTCTTTCCAACGAGCTTAAAATTACCAATATCGGTTGAGATTTGACGAAATGGGAGCATTTTGTATGGTAGCAAATATATATTCATGGGAATCAATGTTTGACAAAGAAAAAAAAAACGTTAAAATTTACCGACATTTAGCGAATTCTAAACCGATTTCGATGTTTTTGAATTCAATGGAGAGGTACTTTTACGTGCAATTAATTTTTGTGTAGAAACAAATGTCATTAATGAAACATTTAGGGTATACGCTTCACTTCTCACAACACTTCGTTATTGTTTTGTATTTTCGAAGTTTTGCTTTTGATTGAAAAATTATCGTCGGAAACTTACGAATTAAAGATGTGTTCAGTGCGTAAAGCAACTGTGTTTCATGAGAAAGTCATTGTGAATATATATATAGACACAAATGTGTCCTTATTTCTATATCTAAAAATGCATTTTTTTAACGTTTCTTATTAATATTTATTAAATTTTTCTCTTAGAAACTTTAATTCATGGGAATTGTTCATCATTTGTTAATCAAATCTTAAGCTAAAAATTAAATATATACAATCTCATAACCAGTGCTAGGAACAAATGTATAGTTAGCAAATATAATGTGAGAATAATTTTAATTTTTGTTAGTATTTAAAATAATTATAAGTCTTTGTGGGTCTTGTATTGCATATGCTTCATCGTTATAAATAGAGCGATTGACTAGAGCTGTGCTTACATATGCGATGCCAAACGGATCTAAAAAATTATTGAAATTTATTAGGGCCCCGTAAATTAACAGTTTGCGCGTTGTCAGTTTGATAAATATTTAAATAAAAAATTGAAAAGCAGTCGCTCCCTTCTACTCGAAATTTGTGATTTCGGAAAATAACGAAGTAATGTGTATATCCTTATTATTTAATTAAAATTGATAGAAACACCAATGTTTTTCTTAAATTAAAGAAAAATACATGAATTTGCTTCGCCACTCGCTTCATTTTTTATGTTATAGGATTTGTTTTTATACAGCCTTTTCCTACGAGAAATTCTGAAGTGAAAAACAATTCCACAGAGAAGTGAAATCATTTTCAACAAGACACATGGCTGTAAAAATTCAATGAATGTCGGCACAACAAAATTCGAATACTTCAACTTTAAAAATAAATTAAAAAAATTGTGATGTTATTGAAAGGTCACACCAGGTGCGATGGGCTTGCAATATGTCACCCTTTTAGAATTTTTGTAAGGTTTCGTTGTGCTTTTTTACTCGTCACACTGATATTATTCTTGATATTATTCCTTCGTTCAAACTGTTAAGTGTTATATGTTAGTAGAAATACAATTTATTTGTTAGCAATTTCTGAATGTAAATTATTATTGTTTTTTACTGGTGTAAGGAAAATGTAAAGTTAAATTAATTATTTTTATTTAATTTATATTCCATCCCCGAAGAAGCAGAAAAGAAATCTGCGAAAAGTACGAGAAAAATGATAATAATATTAAAGGTGAAATTTCATTAAACATTTATTTCAAAAAAGCTAGACCAAAAAAGACCAAAATTAAACAAAATAAACTACAAATTTTTAGTATTATTTGCAAGCCTCAATGAATACCTTACTAAATAAATTAATGAATAACCTTTGAGCCCGGGGCGAAGCACAGCGCGCTTTTTTCGATTTTGGGATGAAAAACTTGAATCATGCTTTAACTTTTCTTCAACTTCTGTCAATCTTATTAAAAATTATAAAAACAGTATGTCTTAACAGCAGAATGCCCAAGGTTCAGTTCTTGAGCCACTTCTCTTTGCAAATTTTTATTAATGACATCTTTACCATTCCGAAAAATGTAATAATGCATGCATATGCGGATGATCTCAATCTTTAGGTGTCTCGTCCTATTTGTCCCAGCGAAGGATCTTTGCTTCAGAGTTAATGCAGACCTAGATTACATTAATAAGTGGGCGATAAATAACAAATTTAAGGGGGCACAACTAGTTGGGACTTACAAAAAATGGTATTGTTTAGGGTTTTGGTTTTTGCCACACATTAAAATAATTAAAACCATTTTTTTAACATTTGAAGAACATTATTTTTTTTTGTTTATGACAAAATATTGGATTAATTAGTGGGATACAGCAAATTTTCGAGGGATCGACAAAAAAAGTGTTTTGCCGTGATCACTGCTGCTCGTAACTGGGTCATCTAAACTAAAAAAAAGTAGGGATCATTAGTAACATTTTCGATCCTTATCCAATTCGTTCTTGATGAACGAACGGATTTGAAAAATTTTGATTTTTCGAAAAATAGCGGATGTTGAAATTCAAAGTTGCTTATTCAACCAAAATCTCACTCAAATTTTTTGAGACAATTGTATAAAATAAGTGAAAAACAGATCAAACTGATCGGTAAAGCTGTTCTAAAGTTATAGTGATCACCAGGACTACGATTTTGATGACAAGTCATCTTTTTTCTGCTGCTCATTTCCTGCTTATTTAAAACGTCCATTTTTGTTTCCTAAATTCCAAATATGAAAAGTTTTTAGGACATTTTTCGTAATTTTTCATCGTTTTTAATTTTTAGGTAATTTTTACTAGATTTGGGGCATTTTTTGGACATTTGTAGAGATTTTAAAGTTATTTTATTGTCATTTTTAGACATTTTTAATTTTTAGAGCATATTTTGGGTTTCAATGTAATTTTAGTGCAATTTTTAAATAATTTTTTTTGTTTTTTTTCGTACTAAAAACTGTCAAAATGCAAATTTTTAAACATATTCCTTTAACACTAGAGTCCCTTTAATCAAAAACCTTACCTCTCGACGGAGGAGTAGCTTTGTTTATGGACTTCGATGAAAAAAAGCTCTGCTCACCACTCGCAGAAATCCTAAAATAAAATATAATCCTAATATCGAGACAAGCGCACTGTGCGACGCACTGTGAGTGCGAAATTGTGGCAATTTAGCGGAACTTTATTAAATTTTCGAAATATTTCAAATTTTAAAAATAACTACTGTTTTACACTGTTAAATGCCTACAATTTAAGAATACAAAACAAATTTTTACCGTTACTCATGATTTATATCAATAAAACACGATAGAACGAGACTAAAGTCCCAATTGGTTTAATATCAAGCAAACGCTCTTTGGCATATGCCTCGTAGAAATTTGAATGCTACAAACAAGTTTTTTAACTTACAACAAAAATTTAACTTTTATTAGCTTTTTAGATACATTAGTATTATAAAATGAGCGTTTTTAATTTATTCATGTTTTTTTTTTATTTCGTTATGTACTTATAAAAAGGTTCTTAAATTTTCAGAGAACGCAAATAAATTAAAAATTTTCGATAGATTTTTTTTATAGACTGGAATCAACTGGCGCCCTAATTTTAACGCAGTTACGATTCAGGGGTCTTATCATGCTCAAAACTGTATTAAACCATTGCTACATTTTGCAACCCTGATTTTTATTTTAACTTGACACTATGAGCCGTCACATCTCAAATTTATCAATTTTTGAGATTTGGGTCCAGCTTCCTAAAGCGAACAAAGTAAACGGAATAATATCTTTTTTAATGGAAGAATTTGGTATTTTAGAACTATCAAAGAACTCTCATTTATCTTTGAAGAACTTTATACAAACTTGGGTAAGTACAACTTACAAGAAATGGGCACAGTCAAGTGGAGTTCGAGAGAGGTTTTTGAAAAAAATCATATCTGGCTTTCAACCGACATTAATTTTCCAACAAATCTTTTAGATGACTTTCCCTCTTCAAGTAACTCTTGCAATAGAAGTGGAAGGCAATTTGAGGAATGCAGCTCAAAAGTTGAATCTCGAAAAGTTAAAGTTTTAGTTGACTCTTCAAGTCTAGAAGAGTTAACAAAAGCTGCCGAAATTAAGTTATACAAAACTAGTAAGCGAGATGTGGCTGCAATTGTAAGGGAATTGAGGTCTTCTTCTCCTACTGCAGGTACAAAATATAAAAAAATTAAAAACGAAACTTCCAAGAAGCCTCCAGCAATTAATCCAGATAAGGCTCTGGCATTAATTGTGGATGCTAATCTATCCACAGGCCAATAAAATGCTATATGGAATCAAGCCAGTGAGTTTCAAAGTAAATTATATCCACCTTATTATAGAGTTGTGGAAGCAAAAAAGATGTGTTATCCTTCAGGTATAAATATAACAGAATTTTCGGCAGAAATACCTTTACAATCGCTAATTGCTCACACTGCAATGCGACTGTGTAAAGGTCAGGAGCAAGCTCTTAAAAATATTGCAAGTACTGGAGATCTTGTCATGATTGCAAAATGGAGCTGTGATGGGGCAGCACAGACCAGATACAGGCAAACATTTTCTGACAGAAGTTGTACGGAAGAAAGTCTTTTTAGTATATGTATGTATATTACTTGACAGTGAGTGTAAGACCATTATTTGGAAAAATCCTGCGCCATCTTCGACCAGATTCTGCCGCCCAGTCGCATTTTATTTTGAAAAAGAATCCGTTGAATTCATTAATTTAAAAGTTTCTAATATACAACAGCAAGCTTCATTATTCTCCTCAACCAACATTGAAATCGGTGACAAAAGATTTAAATTGTCAACAAATATCATAGTCTGTATGATAGATAGAAAAGTCTGCAATGCTGTTTCTTCGTGTGTTTCATCTCAATCTTGCTACTTATGCCATGCAAAACCCAATGAAATGAATCATATAAATATTGTTTCTAAAAAAGAAGTTAATGAGCTATTCCTTTCTTTTGGCCTGTCTCCACTTCACTCATGAATAAGTTTTTTTGAATGTGTGCTACACATATCTTATAGGCTCGAGAAAACACGAACAATGGCAATACTGCCCGAAAATTTTTTAGAAATGCTGAGATATCAGCACTAATCACAGGAGTTAATGTTGAATTAATCAAACGATTCTGTATCATATTAGAGTGTATTAATTCTGAGTATGAAATAGACTTGATCAAATTTGAATCATATTGCAACGAAACAGTTGCGGTGTATTTAAGTGAGTACTCCTGATATAATATGTCTGTTACCGTACATAAAGTTCTTCACGGAAGAGAAATAACAGCTTCACATATCTTGCCTATTGGACAACTTTCCGAAGAAGCTCAGAAGGCGAGAAATAAAGATTTTCGGAAAAACCGCGAAATGTTCACCAGAAAAACATCACGTATAGACACTAACACCAATATAATGAATCGCCTTCTAATAACATCGGATCCATATATTGCAAGTATTAGAGCAAACCCCAAAAGAACGCATTCAGAAATTGAGCCGTAAGTTCTAAACTTATTAAAAGATGCATCATTATTTCAGGAAAAGGACGGAGACACAGATTCTTAAAGTATAGAGCTTTATTCTTTATCATATTAATTTTTTATTACCTTTATACAAATTCTTTATTTCTTATTTTTATATTGAACAATTAAATGTAAATTTTTTGTTGTCTTTAGTTTTTATAAATAAAATTAAAATAAACCTTCAAAACTTTGAATTTTTTGTTAGGTTAGATGAATAATTAAGGGTAATTAAGGGTAAAAAACTAGTGGATCGGGCGTACTTGTCCCAGTCAGAATGGATTTATTGATTGAATTTGAATGATTTCTGAAAATTGGGCGTATATATAATTCAACCACGCACATTTTTAGTGCAGTTGCTGGCAGTACGCATAAGAACAAAATTCTAATCTCATACGATCAAGACTATCTGAAATATCGACCTTTTATTGATTAATGGGAGGTGAATGGGGGTGTGGCTACTTTTGTTTCTGTAAGTATTTCGTACTTGGAAGCATTCTAATGCCAAAATTTCAGCTCAATCGGCCCAGTAGTTTTGGAGTCTTAATGATTTCTTAAAAGTGGGCGTAGACTTAGTGCGACCACGCCCATTTTTAGTAAAGTTGCCGACAGTAACCATACGCACTAAACTACCATTTTAGTCTAATACGATCTAAGCTAAATCAGTTGAAAATTACTGGCAGAATTAATAAAGTTCCGCTAAATTGCGGAAATTTCACACTGTGCGATGGTTCCTTTCAGTCCCCGGACTAGTAACGCTACTGGTTGGTGCTTCAAAGCATAAAAAAAGTTCAAAGCCGATGACAAGCAAAAAAATACAACAACTGCGGTCAATAAAGCTGAAAAATTTGAAACTGGAGCAGCAACAACAATAACAGCCAACGTTGGCACAAGATGCACTGCTGTTGCAATTGCAGCCAGGTTGTTGTGCTTTTGTTGTTTTCTCGTTGTTGTTTTGTTGCATGCCGTGCGGCGTTTGTTGGCATAATTTTTGTGACCTTGACGGCCGCGTATGCGCTATAAATTTTTTTGGCGCTCCATGGTCCATGTGGTGTTATTTATGTTGTTGTTGTTATTGTTGTTTTATTTGCTGTTGTCACTTAGCCGTTCGTTTTCAGTCAATAACCAATCCATAAGCTGTCAGTTGGCGGCATGCAACAAAAACTCTTCGTTAAAGTCGCGTATCATCCCGCCCTTTTCCACACCCTCTCCAACATGGTCTGACAACTTTATGCTGCAATGCATTTTGTGCATTAGTGTGTGTGAGTGTGAGTATGTGTTGGTGAACGTAGGTTGGATTTTTTTTCACGGACGGTGCATTTCGTCGAGTCGCGTGCGTGTTTAATAAACGAGCTTTTGATGTTGTTGTCGATGCTGCTGCTGCTGCTACTTTTGTTTTGATTGCAGCTGACGTATTGCACATTGCGACGCGTTGAAAATGCTTTGATGTTGCCGTTGTTGTTGTCATTGTTGTTGCTTCTCCCAACAAAATGAATACTTTTTGGTTTTGTTGTTATTCAACGCTGCTATTGTTATCTACTTATTGGCTAAATAGATGCCACCGTTTATTGTTCTGCGCGTTGCTAGCAGTTGCTGCTACTGCTGCTGTTGCTGATAGCACTGTTTTTATGCAGTTGCTGCCGCTGTTTTTCTTATCTCTTGCTCTATACAAATTGTTAACTAACTGTTTCGCCCACCTCAGCTGTTTTCATCCGCCACCCGGCTATCTATTTGTCGGTTCTTTGCTAAATTATGTTTTTATGATTTGTGTGCATTTTGTACGATTTTTCTGATTGACATCAGCCGACAACCTGTTGCTTGTTTAACGGCTTTTTGACGTGTGCACTCGGTCAGTCAGCTTTGTTGAAATCCTGTGATGGTAGGGGCTACTTTTTGCACATTGATTTTACATTTTTTAAATACATTTAAGTGTATTATACTCTTTTTTCGAATAAGTTAAATGTACCCATTCTATAATTTGTGTAATAAAAATTTCTATTTTTGTCTAAGCAAAAGTTGGTAAGTTTATATTGTCAATACATATGTTAAAGAAATTGAAAGCTTTTAGAACAATTGACTGGCTATCATTAGAAAAATTTTTTTTATTGAATTCGAAATATTCACATGGTTCAGACTTATGCTTGGTTTTCACTATGTCATTTTTATGACGACACAAAAGTTTATCACGTGAAATATCACTTTAACAAAACTCTAGATCATTTTCTGCATAGCTCCATTTAATAATTTATTTTTTTTTAAATTTTCCAAGATTGCCAAAGTTAGAAAAAATGTCAACATGTTGTTATTTTTAAATTGATTGGCAACAACTGACCACTAAAAATAACATAGTGAAAACCAAGCACTACTCTGAGTTAATACTGGATTCCAGATAGACGATGTCCTTCACAATCTCGAAGGAGGTTGTTGAATCAACTGTTACGTTGATTCCAAGACGCTGGGGCTGTTTGTTATTTTGTACCAAATATTTCATCTTATCTGCATTCACTGCCAGACCCATTCGACTCTACTGTCTTTCTAATCTGGATAATGCTGCACTGACTTCGCACATGTTTTGGCTAATAATATCGATATCACCAGCATACGCAAGCATCATAACACTCTTGTAGAATATTGTGTCACTACGTCTCAGATAAGCAGCTCGGATGATTTTATCCAACATTAAGTTGAAAAAGTCGCACGATAAGGAATCACCTTGTCTGCAACCTCTTTTGGTAACAAATGGTGGGACACAATTTTTAACATAAAACAAAAAAGATATACATTTTTCATTGAAAAAAATTTATGCATGCCAGTTATTAGAGAGATCATAACACTTGCAGGTGTGTCAGCATAGAAATAAAAAAACAATTATTTGCAATATTTTAGACTTTTTTTGTACTGGAGCCCATCTTATGGTATAATTAGTTACATAAAACACCATAGATATCAGTTATTCATTAAAAACAACTTATGTATGCAAATTATCAAAGAGATCAGACACGTGCAGGAGTGTCACCATAGAAATAAAAAAATACATTATTTACAATATTTTCGACTTCTTTTGTACTGGGGCCCATCTTACGGTAAAATCTTTTGTATAAAACACCAAAGATGTAGATTTTTTATTAAAAACAGCTTTTGCATGCAAAATTTTAGAGCGATTTAACTACGTACAGGAGTGTCAGCATAGAAAGAAAAAACCATTATTTACAATATTTTTTACTACTTTAGTACTGAAGACCATCTTACGATACATATTTTTACAAAAATCATCATAGATATCGGTCATATTGTAAATTACGCATGCAAATTTTCGAAGAGCTCAGACACGTACAGGAGTATCACCACAGAAATAAAAAACCATTATTTACAATATTTAGACTTTTGTACTGGAGCCCATCTTATAGTACAATTTTTTACAAAAAACTTCATAGACAACAGTGCTGTACTAAAAGGTGTGCACACAGTTAATGGCAAATATTTGGTAGGGCACACATTTTCAAAGCCACAACTGGGACTTGCCCGTAACTGGGAATAGCCCTAATGCATAGATATTTTGCAAATACCACGATGCATTTTTATTTGCCCGTAATTGTGAATAGAACTAAAGTGATTTTCCCCGAAATTTTTTTCTCGAAAATTTTGTAAATAATGGTTTTTGTATATCTATGCTGACACTACTGTACGTAGTGCCTCTAACAATTTCCACACATAAGTTGTTTTTAATGAAAAAATTATATCTTTGGTGTTTTATGCAAAAAATTGTACCGTAAGATGGGCTCCAGTCCAAAAGAAGTCGAAAATATTGTAAATAATGGTTTTTATTTCTATTCTGACACACCTGCACGTGGTAAGATCTCTTTGAAAATTTGCACGCATAAGTTGGTTTCAATGAAAAACATTTATCGTTGGTGTTTTGTGTTAAAAATTGTACCGAAAGATGGGCTCCAGTACAAAAAAAAGTCGAATACTTTGTAAATAATGATTTTTTAATTTCTGTGCTGAGAAAGAGTAGAAGTATATATATATATATATATATATATCTTTCGGTACAATTTTTAACACAAAATACCAACGATAAATGTTTTTCATTGAAACCAATATATATATATATATATATATATATATATATATATAAATATATTTTACGATTTTTATTCAGAAAAATATATATGTTGCAACATGAAAAAAAATATATACATTTGTTACAACTTCTACTCTTTGTTACTTATTTTTCGACCTCGTTAAGGTGCCTTAGCGAAAAGTAAGTAAAAGGCTCTGACGAGCCTCAATAAGTTGCTACTGATATCCTTCGATAATTTGCTTCTGACGTGCTTCCTCAAAGAAGTAATATGAAGGTCTGTTACGATAGCATGAAACTTGCATAAGTGTGCCAAAACACCTTCCAGAAAGCTTCGCGTTGCTGTAAAAGAAGGAGGGGAAATGCCCTCGCCAGTGTCTTCTGGAAGCTGAAATCTTTGTTGGAGAGGGCTTATCCCATGGTAATTGGCACAAATACTCAGCAAAAAAAGAACTTCCATAAGAAGCTAAAGTGTAAGGGAAAGTCTTGAATTCCATCCCTTCCACGCTCATACCCAGAAGGCATTCTTTTAACACATGCATGTCATTGGAAGGATTGATTTCCTTAGTCTACTCTAGAAGTGCATCCAGAACTTTTTTAATGGAAAATTTCTTTGAGCCCTTCAATGAAAGGATTCTTGTAGGTATTTTCGAGAAGAACTTTAAGAAGTTATTCCATGGAATGGAATGATTTTTTTGGTTTGGGGGTTAAAAAATCCCTGGGAAAATATCTCTTTTCCCGACATTCTAGCGATTTTGGTGTTGGAAATGAGAAGTGTTTGGGTTTTGCGGGGGGCCTAAAAAATGCCACGTCAAATATCCTTTTTCCCGATTTTAAAAGCATTGTGTTGTTGGAAGTAGTAAGTGATTGGGCTTAATTGGGAGTTTAAAAAATACCACGGAAAATATCTAAAACATATATTATAGTTATATATAATTTTTTACTTTAATTGAATTTAAATGCCATTTGAATGGCACCCAGAAGTAGTTTATAAGAATGCCTCTAGAAAGAACTTCTTTATAAGGCTAAGAAGAATCACAGTTTGATCTATAGAATGTATTCTGGAAGCAGTGTCCCTAGTTAGTTAGTTAGTTTATAGTGGGCCCATGTGCACCGCGACCCAAGGTATCTATTGTGCATGCCCTTAATTAACACTCCAGATTTAGGCTTTTTATATATTTAAGCACTGTCTCTGGCTTGGTGTTCCAAATAATTGACTGGGGCACTACTTCTCCTTCAAAATGGAGGCGTCTTAGGCTGTAGATTGAAGGACATTCACAAAGAATATGTTCAGGGGTTTCTTCTTCCTCCTCGCATAGTCTGCAGACGTCTGATTTAGAAAGACCTATCTTTTTAAGATGGTATCTGAGTGAGCAGTGACCTGTGAAGAAACTGGTGAGAATTCTTTATCTTTAGTAAATCTTTGGATTTTGCTTTGCTTGCAGTTAAAAATTTCTTAGACTGCCTTTGTCCATTAGTGTTTTTCCAGTGGCACTGCAATTTCTTATCTTCCCATATTCTAATTTTTTCTAGAATGTAGCCTTTTGCTAAGCTACAGAATGGTTCAGGTCCTATAAGAGTTCGAGACGCTCCTGTTTTGAGGCAGTCCGCCCTTTCGTTGCCCTTGAATCCTTCGTTACTTGGAACCCACCATAATTCTATTTTGTTGCTTTGTCCCAGCGTATTTAATAGTTCTACGTAGTTGGAGACTAGTCTTGATTCAAGTTCGTAGGCCTGAAGGTCTTTTAAAGCCGCTTGACTCTCTGAAAGTATGTAGATGTAAGCTCCCTTTGATTTCCTGCGGAGACATTCTCTGACACAAACTTCAATGGCATTTTCCAGACCTCCGCCTGGAATATTGTCGGCGTGTATCCCATTGGAAGAGCTTTTTGGAAATTGGGACCATATATCCCCGCTCCCGTTAATCCATTTTCAAGTTTTGACCCATCAGTGTACCATATCTGTGAGCCATGATCAAACTGTTTTTAAAAAGGGCTCATTTTCGAAGGTTTTGAATATCTTCATTTGACCCGTAAAATTCGCTGCCTTGTAATCACAGATTTCCTCCATTCTTAGTTCACTTACATATGTGCACAAGCAGTGTCTCTAAGAATGCATGCCACATTTCCATCAAAAATTTTGCTAGGTAGGCCATCAGCTCCCGCGGCTTTGTTATTTTTAAGCCGAGCTATAGCTGTCAGAACTTCATCATAGTCGGGCAGCGGAACCTTGACGCTGTTATCGGTAGCTCGGGTTTCCGTAATATTATTTATTTTAGCGGTATTGTTGCCAGCGTCGCCACTTAGAAGCTAAGAGAAGTTTTCTTTCCATAACGTAAGTGTGCTCTGGATATCTGTCACTAGATTTCTGTTTTCATCCTTGCAGGAAGAGGCTCCGGTTTTAAAACCCTCGGCAAGGCGTCTTATCTTTTGGAAAAATTTTCGGGACTCATCCTGTCACAATACATCATAACCTTCTTATGCTCGCGCTTTTCTGCCTCTATTTTTTTCAGCCTGAAAATAAGTTTATCTTTTTTCCTCTTCTCTTTGTATCGCTCCTTACTAGCACGCGATATTACCAAAGCCACCTACTGCATAAATGTTTTGCACATTCATTGGGCAATTCGTCTATGAGCGGTGTACGACCCCGCTTGAATTCTGTAAACTACTGATATACGGAGGTTTTTGATGGTGCTTATCAGCAAAAGTCGAATTGAGTTTATCAATGCACTCTTGTTGAGAGAATTCACGTCAAAAGTTGTAAAAAAAGCACACAAATGTTCACTTGTTAATTCCACTTTTTTGCTGAAATATAATTTTAAAATTGCTGTAAGCAACAAAATAAGCGCCAAAACGTTTTGAGTATGTATAAATTTAATAATGTGAAACTTTCCAATAGAAACGTCAATTTAACTGGAACGATATGAGCGTTGCCAGATCCCGAAATATATGTAGCATACGAAAAGATAAAGTTATAACTTCTTTAATATTTGAATTCACTTGGACTTGAACACAGGTTTCGTCGCTCATCGATCTAATACAATTCAACTAAGCCAATGTTTCATATGCTTTTTGTAGTATTAAAATCTTATCAATTTATATTGGAAATGACATCGTTAAGAATATTTGTCTGTACCTGTTGCAAGCTTGTATTTTCCCTCATTATTATATTCGAAGTTTTATTGTACACGTGTTTTCTGTGAAGAATTTAATCTTTTGCCTGAAACACCCTCCATAGTTTCTCTACGTATATTGACAAAATCGAAGCAATGCCTCTGCTGAGTTTCCTCAAAATGAATACAAATAGCTTCTAAAGCTGCTTCACTTTAAAACGGCCTAACCATAGCATATTTTTAATTTTATCGACATATACTACTTTAACTCCTCCGCTTACTTAAAAATTGCCAATTGATCCAAAAGCAAATTGAATTAATTAAATTTGGTGTCCACCAAAAAAAAAAAAAAAAAATAAATAAAAACAAGTAGACTAAAAACAATATTTTTTATAATCTACAGCAGGGAATAAATCAGTGAAATCTGGTGTTTTTCTATTTTATAGAATTCCATTAGCTTTTGCCACGTTTTTTAGTCAAAATGTGGTGACTACCAGGGCAGAAACCATTTTGCAAAATACACAAACCCCAAAAAAAAAAAGGAAATATTTGAGAACTTAACGTTACTCCAACTCCAAGATTGCAGTCTTCAGCAGTCGCTGGTGAAATGCTGTGGCTGGCTTTTGATTGTCACCAGCAGATTGGAGACAACTGCAACAACAACAACAATAGTGACAGCAACAGTTTTCTTGTACTCTTATTTGGTAATGTCAAAAATATTAACTTATTCCTTTTATTTAGCATTTCAAATTTTTTTAACTGCCACAACAGACACAAAAATAACAAGAACAGCAACACAACAACAACAACAACAATAAAAACAACAGCAGCAACGAGAAGAACAACAGTACTGGGTATTTGCCTAGGTGGTGGTGAGGTAAGAAGAGGGCAAAGTGGGCACTTAAGGGTTTGAGCACCGGACACTGGTTTGGGTGAGTGTTTCGTTAATAGCATTTTTTCGCTTGCTTTTACCAACAACAACAAAAGAACGAAACATCGATGTTGCAGGAATAGACAGTTCGTCGAATAGACAGACGCGTACGCGTACTCGTTCAGACAAACCTAGGCACAGCAACAGACACATTCACAGTCACAAAAGTCACAAATAGATAAAAATTTACCAAAAAAATGCATTCAGTTGTAGCAGCCACTGGAGTTAGTTGCCATCTTGCCACACCCACTTGACCGTCATAGGCGACGGCACCCTTCTTTCTTGATATTTCAACGAAACATGTGGCTAAATGCAACAAAAGAAGCACAAGAAATACGCACGACGAGACAAACGCGTATTTTTTTTTGTTTTGTTTTAATTTTTAGCATTTTGCATATTATTTGGTGGCGCATCATAACGTTTCATTTGCACTAGCCAAACCATCTAACCCAAACTCAGCAAATATCTCCCAAATTCCCAACTTTCAGATACAAATCCACGTCATTGCCTCGCCTTGACTGCTGCCCTTAAAAAACACGTCTATAAAATATGGCCACGTCCACATGTGTAAATTTCTCTAGAATGAGATACGCTCATCCTGATCTCTTCCACCTACCCTTTCCTCCTTTCCCCATCCCCCTCCGCTAAACCACTCAACCCCGCAGCATTTTCTGCACACGGCTTCATTTTTTATCAAAAGAATTCAACAAACGAAATTCAAAACTCGTACGTATCAAAAAACAGAAAACCTCGAAAAAAAGGAAATGTCAAAAAAAAATCCTTTTACAGTTCTTCTTCTTCTACATCGTGTTATCAAATAAAAAGTAAAAATCCGAAAATTCTCTCAAAATATACATTTAGAAAAATTCGCGTTTTTCCATTTTCATGTTTTTGATATTTTTTTTTTCTATTATTATTTTCCTCCAAGCTGAGTAATAGATGCACGTATGTAGCTGGGCTCAGCATCGAGGAGAACAATTTCGAGATCGAGACTTGAAACGGCATCGTAGCGCATTGCCTGGTGTCACTGCTGCACCCTTAACTGACTCTAGAGTGGAGTGGAGTCGAGTAGAGTGGTGTCGAGTGTGAGTCAAAATGAAAAATATACGTCGAACATGGAAATGGAAAAGTATCGACATGTTTTCGTATGCCATATATAAGGAATATAAAAAAAAAACAAAGCACAACAAAACTAAATAAAAACAACAAACATAGAAGAAAATAGAAATTAAAAAATATATTTTTACAAAAATAAAGAAAAATCGACACTTTCGATAAAAATTGCGCATTTACAATGGATGGCAATGGTTGGACTTTTGTGTCGAGAGTGCACAAATAGACAACTAAGGACATTCGACGTTCCTGCTACAATCACTCATATGTATACGTATGAGATACGGGAAATGTATACGTATACAGGGACGTTGTATGTTTTGCAAAGTTTGTTGGGCTAGTAAAGAGAGATGTTATGGCCCTTAAGACCCAAGCATAATAGGCTTGAGCTGAATGCAGCTAATGCCAAATTTTATACGAATACATACATTAAAATGATGCGTACAAATTATAATAGCTCAAGCCAGCTTTTTCGTAAAATTTCGTTAACTTGCTCTAAATTCAGCCAAAGCGATTTAAATCAAATGTACCATAAGGAATCAGCTGTTCTTTTTTCTTTCTAATGAATTTAAATTGCTTGAACATAAACTTATTTTCACGATTCATCACTGTTATTACAAATTCAACTGAAAAAACCATATAAAACGAATTGATGAACAAATTGGCGAATTTTTTCAAAGTATACGTCAAATGTTGTTATGACTTAAAGACAAGCTCGCTTAACTTAGACTTCGGCCAAATTAGGTATTCGACAGAACTTGTGCTAGCTTTTCGTTAATTTTTGGCATTAGCTGCAGCCAGCTCGAGCTTATTATGTTTGGGCCTTTATGCTTGCAATAAATGAAAAATATGTCCTTAATTAAAAGAAATGCAAAGATATTTAGTTTTAATAGTATCAAAATGATAAAGTCAAAAATCGATTTGTGATTAGACTCAAATATCACGAGAAAGTCGCACATTTCATCTTTGTAATATCCTCTAACTTAACCTAATTTTGGTGAAAAGGACTTTTAGTACTTAACAACTTTGAACAATTTCTCAGACTCTCAAAATTTTCGCAGAGGTTGTGACCTAGTTGAAATTGTATTCAGAAAAATATCTGAATCGGTCGTCACGTGAAATACTATACCTCCTCACACAGAGCAAGAAATTAATTGTACATTAGGATGAAGCGATTGTATCTAAAAAAATACCCTTGTATCGAACTCTCTCAGCGGGGGAGATCGATACATATGCTATCATACATTAACGATACAATATTTTGAAAGGATAGGACTTCATCTTCCTGCTCCGGTTTTGAGCTAAAAACAGGGCATTTTTAAAAAAAATTTATAATGAATGGAATTGATAAATATTGGAGCGATGGTTACACAGAACAATACTCCTCGGGGATCGCAGAAAATTCCAAAACAAAGTGAAAGTATACCTCAAATAGAGAAAATTTGCCAAATAGTTACGGAAAGTTAGCCTCTGTTCTTCTTTAATACGCTATTTAAGTTTGGTTGATTTAGGATTGCCACTCTAAGATTTCTTTTATGCATAACTTGCGAACGGCTCAATATTTTAATGTACTTTCTCGGGACGAAATGTAGAGTAATGTTTGTCAAAGATTTGCCTTGAATATAATGGCGCGTAAAAACCGCAACTTCATATCTTAATGGAATGAAATGTAAAAAAAATGTTATTTTCCAATTATATTCTTACAAGTTTTTGTGTCAGAACTCGAAAACCATGAAGAATATCCCTTTACTTTATTCAGCAAAAATGTAAGTAAAGTAACAATAATATCGATACATACGACATTGCATACGGTTGAACATTACTTGTATTCGCCCTTGCGTATGCCCGTGAATCAGAATACAGAACCGTGGCTTATAATGATCATACGTTCTTAGTTTTAAAGCATATATTCCCTAAGTTAAGTGTTCAAAAAATCAATGGCAGGTATTTTTAAAACGTTTTTTAAAAAATTACTTTTCTTCTTAATTGAAGGCATTCTCAATGGACTCGATATCAGAAAGCTAATTGCAAGTAAAGAATTTAAAGACGTGCTTTCTTCTGTAGAAAGAATTGCCTCATTCTTCAAAATCAAAAATCATTTGATAAAATAAAAATCCCATGTCCCTTGACATCCTCTTCTTACATCGCCATCTTAATGTTTTTTGCAAGACAATTTTCCACTGAGCCTGATGAACGTGTTGAAAGGTTTCACCAAATAAAATGCCCATGGAAAAAAGGTTCAAAGTAAAAAACATTATAGCAAAGAGGGGACTGCCGACCGAAGTGAAAAATCTATATATCAAATACAAGTATTCTCGGGAAGAAATTGTCCTGCCACGCACCGCCTTACTGCTATATACGAATTTTCATTCTAATCGTAAAAGTTTTTTTATATTTTCACCCTCATCCCATTTTATTATTTCTTTCAAAATATTTTATATTAAGTTAGTGTTTTTAGTAAATAATTATACCAAACTATTTTATTACATTTAAATTTAATATTGTTGATATAAAAATAAAATACAGGGAGCACTACGTTTTAGATATCTTCACCCTAGCGCCATCGAGGAAAGTCTAACAAAAAAAAAAAACCGGCAGAGTTCGCTCTGAGATCAGAAAGCACCCGCATGCCAGCAGATAGGACTCTAATACAACCCTCGGTTGCATATGGATCCTGAATCCGTGCAAAACTAAAAGTATTTTCTAACAATAACTATCCAAGGTCACATCTAACTGCATATGATCCCTGAAAATTTAATTGTATAATTTTAATGCTCATTAATGTCTAGAATTCTGACGCTCAACTATGCTTCTATAAATTGGATGATCCATCAATAACAATAAATGCGTTGATAACAATCCCCTGAAAGAGCAATTTCGGCTATGTAATTCATTTTTTCATTTAGTCTCATTATGTTACTCCAAAACTGGGGCCAACCTTCTCAACTACTTCGTCAACAACCTCCTTTGATTTTACACCAGCTGTCTTGCTGCGCAAAACCAAGGACCATATCTCAAACGTCTTTACCTGCTGAGCAGCTGGCAAGGACACAGGTAGAACAGCCTGTGCCACCGGAAGAGCGGTCGCCAATGCGCTACTTTGAACGTCTACAACAGGCGACGAACTATCTTTCATTGCCTGAAACAGCTCCAAATGTTTATATAGACACTCATTTCCGAGAATGACCTCTAAGATCATTTCTTCATAGCGGCTAGCAACCACAGTAAACGCCTAGAAAAGCTCACCTCTCAATGCAAGAAACCACAGCATTCTTACCTCTCTTGGTCACACCCTTCTCCACCGATTCTGGAATATTTGCCAAAGATTTCACATTGTTTTTTGCTTTTGGGGTCTTACCCACCATTGAACCAGCAGAGCTAGATCGGAGCAATCCACGAACTCCTTTTACAGCCTTTCCATTTTCAACCGAAATATTGGACTTATCCAGCTTTAGGGCCTTCAAATTTCTACGTTCTATCTTCATAATCTCCTTACCACCACACCAACACCTCCTACTTTTGAGCCCGTACGAATGCTGGACTCACCTACACCTGAACGAAACCGGGGTCCACATTTACCATCAACTAACACTAAGTTAGGCTCTTTTACACTCATACCAATACCAATTAAAGGTTTTCCTAAAGCAAGAACAGCCTTGCCTAGACAATTACCGGGGTCGCCTTTAGGCAACATATTGTACTCACCCTGCACAAAGTGAAGGGAAGGCACCAAAATTCACTACAGTAAGAACTCTTCACAATTCAGGAAAGTAAGTGCGTCAATTAGACCGTGACAACCTTCACAAAGTAAAAAGTCCAACAGTTTGAGAGTCACTACAACAAACAGTTTAAAAGTGACTGGAGTAACAGTTGTACAAGCACTGGAATAAAAGGTTTGAGAAGCACTGGAGTAATTACACAAAGTTGTGGAAGCACTGTAAAAATCAGTGTCAAGTTTATTGACGAAAGCTTCTCGCTGTCTGTATTGATGACGAATGCTACTCGCTGTCTTGATGACGAAAGCTGCTCGCTGCGATGATGACGCAAACTAAAGATTTACCCTCTATCAAAAATCGCCCAACGCGCCTATATACAAATAAGTTTTCTCTTAAAAAAAATAGGTTCAATGCTTGGTGAAATTTGTAGGTTCTTAAAAACATAACAAAGTCATAAAAGCTACATCAACTTAGAATATCAAAATGAAACGGTAGAAGATTAACCATTTTTTTCTTTATATGACTCAGATTACTCTAATGATGAATCCGAACCATCCTGTAAGAAATGGTATAAATAAGGTTAAAATTATGTGGAAAGAAATGTTCCTCTTTCGTTAAAAAAAATTCTGAGAACGTTTTTAAGAAGCAAGAATCTTGAAAATGCTCTTTTGAAATAAATTTGGAATAAATTTGGAATAAATTTTTGGCATTACATTAACTACATTTTTGCCGCAGAAAGTAAAGAGATATTCTTCATAGTTTTCGAGTTATAATAAATAATTTTATAAAAAATTGTCTGGAAAATAGCATTCTTTTGAAGACATAAGGAGGTGGTTTTTATGTCCTAAAATCTTCTTTACTTGGCAAACATTGGATACTTTGGCAAACATTGGCTTAAATTTTGTCAGAAAAAAGTATATTTAAGGTATAATATACATGAAACAAGAAAAAAAAGAGCAGCTTTTTTCAAACATTTTTTTTAGACACAAAAAGTTATTATTTTTTTTTAAATTTATATAAATTATTGTACATAAAAAATACTTTATAAAAATATTTTTTTAACAATTTTCTGTCTTTTATATAGAGGGCGCTGAAAATGGCATTAAAAAAACACATTTAAAACGCTTCGATGGATATGGCCTTTCCCATGTATCTGAAACAACAAATCAAATGTTATTTTAAAATATAGATCATTAATTCGGCATCACCCCTACGCACGACACCCAGGGGTTTTTTGTATAGTGAAAGTTGGAATAAAAAGTTAAAAAAAGAGATAGATTTTTCGCGCTTTTTTGTCACGAAAGAAATAGGTACTTGAATTTAAGGCGGATGCTTAAAGTACAAGATTACAAACAAAATACAATAAAATTCATTGAAATCGAAGCAATACATTTCGAGTTATCTATCCATCGAACCGTTTTGGATGTCATTTTCAATGTCATTTTCAGAGCCCCTATTTTAAAGTATATTATACATTAAATATCGAGCCGTTTTCAAGTTATACGGGATATAACCACTTATGAAAAATCGAAGAAATCTGAGCGTAGCCCTTTTCAAACCCTTTTGCAAATCGTCTCTATTTAAGGTATACTTTCACCTAATTTTTTAATTTTCTGCAATCCCCGTGATGACCCTCAAATTATGTCAACGTGCTATTATTAATATAAACTTTATATAAAGGTAGAAAAGGTAGAAAATAAGGTAGAAAATATTCTACACAAAATTTGTTCTCGATGTACAACATCTTCCTATTAAAAAAAAAAATCAATTTTTTGTCAATATTGTAATCGATTTTAGTAGAATTATAAACGCTGATTCCGATTCTGGCTATAAAATTGGCAAACAAGATAGCACGATTATGCTATCAAACATTTTAGGATTAGAAGCTATAATCTACCCTATCTTTCAAGTCTGTTTTGAAGATATTACTACAGTCTAATAATTTTTAATCATGACTTAAGATTGCCTTAAAAACTTGTATTTTATTCATTCAACAGTATATATCCTAAGATCTAATAAAGATAGAAGAAATTTGTTGCCGGATTCGGATTCAGCTATAACAAATCTATTGAAATTGTATACAATTTTGAAAAAAATACATAGCTTTTTGAAGACAGTGTTTAAGGATATTTTAGAATAGGAAGATCAAATTTTTAATATGCACTTTTCTAATTTATAATTATATATCCTAATCAGGTTTACTGCAATTTAAATCATTTTTGGAAATATGTTCTTCTCAAAGACACTCTGCGGTATGCGTTGGCAGGCCTGTAGCCAGACCAAGAAGACAGAGGGGAGGCATGAATCTTGGGGGGGGGGGGGGGAAATTTTTTGTTTTTTCATTTAAATAAAAAAATACAATTTTTTAACATGGGAAATGAATATACATTACACATATTTATTAAAAAACAGTTCATTTTATAATATTCTTCTCAGTTATATAACGTTATTTTCTCAGCTCAAAAGAAATCAACATTCTGTAAATTCAGGTCAGAATCTAAAAAATTCTGCATTCTGAGAGGTCAGACATTTTTCAGAAAAAATTCGCTATAAGACATTTTTTACAATAAAACAAATAAAAAATGTAATTAACCTGCATCCGTCGTTTGCTTCAAATTTATGCAAATTTTTTATTCAGATTTATATTTTAAGAACAAATATGCATGTTTTGATTTAAATCTTTTGCTTTTTTAAATTTTTGCTAGAATTACGATTTGCAGTTTTTTCTTATTTTAAAATTATTAAATATTCATCATGCATAAAAAAAATTTAAAAATTAAAAACATTTCAATGAATTATATATTCTTTTTGTATCTGCATCATTTCTAGAAATTTCTTATGGATGCGGGCTAAAAAATTATTAAAATTCAAATCTTATTTTTTGGTAGCAAATGTTGGCGACCCAGTACAAATTTGAATTTTGTTAAACAAATTTCATATATTTACATATTCAAGTCATGAATAAGGTGAATGTGTATATATTTTGTTATTTTAAACTAAACTAAGTTTAATGCAATAAAAAATATATCAACAAAATGCATATTAATTTTTAATTTAAAGTTTTTCATTGTCTGATTTGGCCAGGGAGAAAAACGGTTGTAGTAGGGGGGCATTGCCCCCTTCCTCCCTGGCTATAGGCCTGGGCATTGGAGTCAGATCGTAATGAAGTTTTGTATGTGCATAGTATAACCTATTATCAGCTGATTTGTCCCATATTATTTACGATTTTTATGATCTTAAAAATATGCCATTTTCAAGGACATTCTGGAATAAGAAGATGACGTTACTCGTATATCGGAAAAAATTTCATATAATCAATATTTGAGTTAGTACCTATTACTCCATCTTAAAATCTTTGCAATATAATTTAAATTATACAGAGAAACTTCCCTAACTCGAACTTCCGTAACTCGAAATGATCCATAACTTGAAGTAGTATTTGTGATTTTTGCTTTCTCAAGACATTTTCCTTATATTGTGATATCTATAAGTCGAAATTCCCTAATTCGAATTTTTCTTCAACTCGAACCTAAATCTTATTTGTATTAGGAAGACTTTCATGCATATTCATATCCAAAACTCGAATTGCTCTCACTTACAACTTCAATATTTCTGTGTGTATTGTAATTCGAAGAATTGACTTCGTCAGAGCCGCATATAAAAAATTTGCATTGCATATTACCTTGCGTCGAAAGATATAAAAGTTATTGTATCTTGTGCTCTGTTTATTTTGTTCGTATATGTTTTGTGTCCTGGTCCCTTGACATTTCGAGTTAGGGAAGTTTCACTGCAATTGATGACATTTTCGAGGATATCTTAGAGTAGGAAGATGTGATCAGAACAGGAAAAAACTTTGTGTAGCTCCATTTCATGTTTGTACTAACCCAACAACTTCTTCAAATTTTTCATACAAATAGTTTTAAAAAATTGTCCTGATTTTAAGGACAACCCGTAAAAGGAAGATGCAAAAAGATCGAAATAAAATTTTGTAATGCACATGTTTGTTACGATATTTGTCGATTGTGTCCTGAGCCAAATCGATGCTATGCACTCTTGAAATTCGCTTCGGTCTATTGTACATTAGGGCGTATCGAATTCAACTTTTTTTTCGAATTTCACCCATATTTAAAATATGGTTTTAATATAGCTTGGTTTCAAATTTAGTACAGCCTTCGATTAAAGTATAAAAATAAAAACAAAATAACAACCACCGTGAGATTCGAACGCAGGACATTCAGTTTGTAAACTCACTACTCTAACCACTGGGCTATTGGCCTATACATAACAAGCGCTATAAACAAACATATGAACCAAGTCACCTAATATTGAGTCGCAGCATTGCCAGGCTAAATTTTTTACGGGTCTTAATTAAAATTTAGTATTAAAATACACTAGAAATTAGTACAAATTGTATTAAAAACAACAAGTAATACAGAATTTAACTTAAATTAAAACCAAAAAGACTAAAATTGAAAACAAAAAGCCCAAAAATAAAGCCCGATTTTCTAACAATTGGGTGCTACTTTTCTAGATTTTCTGAAAATTTTATTTTGAGTGCAGTAATATTTAAGTCGGACTAAAATGAAGACAAAGATTTATAACCGTTTAAATAAAATATTTGTTACATATTGTAAGACAAGTTAAGTTTTTCTATATTTAACAGATCCATATTGATTATTTGTCCAAATTGATTGCGAATTTTTTCATTCCATTGATTTGGGATCCTTAACTTTAACTGACCTTGACGTTTTGGATGGTATTCGTAATCTGAAATAGTCTATGAAGTCAGATATTGATGGGTTTTCCGCTTTTCTTTTTAAAAATTGCTGTCTATCCCTTGTGAAACCTCTTAAATTATTTTCAATAAATCTCTTGATGCGGGTATATTTTGCTAACTATAGGCCTATTTCGAAACTATTAACTTCGTCCAAGCTCTTTGAATATATAGTTAAACAAAAATTATTTTTTGCAGTTAAAAGTCTAATTTCACCGTTTCAACATGGCTTTGTTCCATGTCGCTCGAAGGTAACAAACCTTGCTTGCTTTTCGGAATATTGCATATCAGCTTTTGTCTCAGGCTGTCAAGTCGATACAGCTTACACAGATTTTTCTAAAGCTTTTGACAAAGTTTCCCATTCTTTATTGATTAATAAATTGGCTAAACTCGGTCTCCATTCTAAAGTCCTAAAATGGTTAAGCTCTTATCTGATTAACAGAAAAAGTTTTGTAAACGGTAACGTGGGTTTCAAGACGCTGGGACGCAGTCTGACATTAATGCTGTTTATAATTGGTGCGTAAAAAACCGACTTTGTCTCAATTTTGATAATTGTGTTTATGCCACGTACTTTAAGTCAAATAGCCCCAGACCCACCTCTTATGCATTGTCTAACCTTTTGCTAATCTGTGTTAAGGAAGTTAAGGACATAGGCGTAATGTTCGATGCTAAATTTTCTTTTGTAGGCCACTTGGATTACATTATTCCCAAAGCATACGCCTTATTAGCCTTTCTTCGGCGAAATTGCTCAAATTTTTTAGATGCCTACACTTTAAAAGCAATCTATACTTCATTAGTTCGGTCAAAGCTAGAATACGCGTCTCTCATTTGGAGTCCTTTTTATGAAACTCGTATCATACGTCTTGAACGCGTACAAAAGAAATTCATTCGTTTTGCCCTTAGAGCTCTTAGTTTTGAGGATCCTATTCCCCCTTTATAATGCGCGATGTTTACTGATACATTTAAAATCTCTTCAAAATCGACGAATAATTGCGTCACTTTTATTCATCTCTGATCTTGCATCGGGGGCTATTGATTGTCCTTCGTTGCTTGAACAAATTAATTTTAACGTTCCATCAAGAAGTTTAAGAAATTCGGATGTATTCTCTTTAGATACACGCAGAACAAACTATGCTATGAATTCTCCGCTGTACAGAGCATTATCAAATTTTAACATATTAGAATCTAAGTGTAATGTTGATTTCTCTGTGCCTAAATGTGCTATGAAGCAATTATTGAATTGTAATTTTTAATGTATGTATTACTTTATACAAAATTGTTAGTTTTAATTTATTTTTGTATGTTATATATTGCTCTTCTCTCTATAATCATATTTATTTATTGCTAGTCTGTAAAAACTTTTTTTATTGACTGAATTGAAATAAATAAATAAATAAATAAATAAATAAATAAATAAATAAATAAATAAATAAATAAATAAATAAATAAATAAATAAATAAATAAATAAATAAATAAATAAATATATAAATAAATAAATAAATAAATTCCTAACTGAATACATAAATTAATAATGTGAGTCAGCGCTTTGCTTATCAAGAAAACTACACATTTCAGAACCTTGTATTAATGTTATAACGCCTCCCTTTTTTAATTTTTTTTATTTAGATTTATTTATTTATAAATTTAAATTAATACAGTAATGTTATAAGAGATCTTTTAGCGTAAAACAGAGACATATTTATCATCAAGTGGAAACATTAAAAAAAATATAAAAAAAGCAACATGCTTAGAATTTACAAATAATATCATCACAAAACTGAGGAAATTACATATTTAAAAATTTAAAAGTATGCAATAATTAAAGAGAATTTCATTAAAATTTAACTTAACATTTTTGCTTGACTAAGGTAGGAAAAAGAGAGAGAGAAAAAGAAGAAAGAAATTAAGTAAAAGGTGAAGATAAAATACGAAATACATGTAATATAATAGACAAGATAGTTATTAGTTTGCTTAAATTTTTTCGTATTAATAAAAGATTTTATATTTAGAAGAAGTGAATTTCATATTCTAATAGCGCTAATGATAAAGAGTCGTTTTGAGTATATACAAGAATATTTCGGCATAATCAAATTAAGGGTTCTATTTGCGACACTGAAGCGCAGTTTTCCACAACGCAGTGTCTCCACTTACAATATTTGATTGCATGCGAACTGACAAATTGAATTTCATGATATATATCTCAAGTGTAGACGATAAACAGAACAGTTTCAAATCATGATATTGTTCATATCATGAAACTTATCTCTTGAAATATTTTTTGAGATATATTTATTGAGATGAGCTGTCACTTTTCATTAAAATATATTAATGTTTGCATTTTTAAGAACTTTTCAAGCAAAAAATATTGCAAAAGCATTAAAAGAGTGAAAAGCATAAAATGGAATGGCGAATGGAAGAAATTATTAATTTAATAAACTTTTACAAACAATTTCAAAATTAAATTTAATGAGATGAAGTGCCCACCTAAATATTATAGCTTGAAATCTGGATATCATGAAATTCAATTTGACAGTTTGCATGATAGACACTAAGTTATGGTACGACGGAGTCTTGGTTGGAAATATGCAGTTCCTGGCATTTATGTAGTTTATTATGCTACAACCCAAAACTTATTTGCTTCTAACAGAAACATGGTCGAAACGTCTTAAGTCATATATATATATATCTTGCCGCGTCATTAAAAGCAAAAAGGATTTTGTGCTCAAAGTGAGAGTGTACACAGAGAAAACAACATTTTCAAAAGTGGCGGAAACGAGCTACTTTTAAAAACGTTTAACCCAGATTTTGCACTTCTAACGTTTATTTTCATTTTAAAAACTTACATTTTAAAATGAGATTCTAAAATGTTCGTTTGATTTTTAACAATGGATATCTTAAAATTCTGTTGTAAAACGTTTATTCTCATTTTAAAAACGAAAATTTTAAAACTAGATTCTAAGATGTTCGTTTGATTTTTAATAATAAATATTCTCAAATATAAAATAATTATTTTCGTTTTAAAAACGAAAACTTTAAAATTAGATTCTAAAATTTTCGTTCGATTTGTAACAATAAACATTTTAAAATGCAATGGAACATTAATTATTTATATTTTAAAAACGAAAATGTTCATTATTTCCCATTAATTCAAAAAATTTACAGAAATCAGCATTTCCTCTTTTAATTAAAAAAAGCTTTATTGGTTTTCCAAATTACAGTTTTATTTTAGTTGTTTTATCATCAGTTATGTTCAACTCGTTAAAATTTTTTAGATAATTATACTGTATCCCAGCGTCTATAAAAAAAAAATAGAATTTTGTCAGATATTATTAATTTTATTTAAAAAACTTACCTTTTAGTTGTGGCAGCAAATGCTCCAACTCAAACTCTTTCATTACTTTCTTGCAGGCAAACTGCAGAGTGATGAAATCGAGAATGAAAAATATTTTATTTTCTGAACAAATATCAAGTTTATAAGTCAATGAAACATATATAAAAAACAATTTGTTATTAACAAGTGTTTGAAACAAAGCATGTGAATTTTACTATGTCATGGTTAAACGTTCGCAGTTGTTTTAAAAATGTTTCGTTTAACTTTTTTATTTAAAAATGTGCGATTTCATTTTTGTATGGCATAAAATATTTTTAAAAATATTAATTTTAACCTACTATATTATAGTAAAACATTCGTACTTGTTTCAAAAATGTTTCGTTTTACTTTTCTACTTAAAAATGTGCGTTTAAATTTTTGTAAGGCGTTAAATATTTTTAAAAATATTAATATTACTAAACGTTTTTAAAATTTGCGTTTTTGATTTTTTGTTTTCTCAGTGTAGGTTGCAGTAAACAAGCTCGGAATAAGTTATTAATGGAATAATGGAAGCTGGATTACTAGTCTGTTTTTATTCACAGTGGGAGTGAACTTTGAAGATAAACGCAGGCATCTAAGCATAAAATAGACTTGCCTTATATGATTATTAGGGACCGGAATCTCATGCACTAAAAACATCCAATATATGCGCATATATATGCACCTAAAATTATGAAAATATGCACTTAAAATATGCATTAAAAAACAGAAAAATTTTTTCAATATTTATGACAAACAATTACATAAATATGCATGTACTTACCAAAAAACACATAAAGCTCAAAAAAATATTTGTAAATATTAGCTTAGTTTGTTTTTATTCCTCGTTTCAAGCTCAAGTTTAAACTTAATACGGAAAACAAAATCAACACGAACTATAAAATCGAAATATGAATCTACACTCATTCAAGTTCGAATTGAACTGTGCAATGTCTCTTGGAATGTTTTTCTGAGTTAAATCAGCAACGAAAAATAACAGTTATTGGTTTAACAAAAAATAGTTAATATATTTAAAAATAGAAGAAAGTTTAACAAAATTATAAATATGAATTTTGCGATATGAAATCAAAACTCTTCACATTTTTTATTTATTTATTTATTGGCCAAACAAGGCAATGCAATTTACTTATTCTAACTTATTCTAACAGATTTTGTTTACTTATTACTAAGTTTTTTGTTTTTCTTCTCCCCTTTCCTTGTTTTTATTTTATTTTTTATTTGGTGCTCTTAGTGGGCATACTCCGCCCACCGGATTGACATGATTTCAAAAACCATGTCAAAACTAAGAGAAGAGGAGGAAAACAAGAGAGACTGTATACACACTTAAGATACGATGTATATATATTATTCTTAAAGACTATAAGGACGAAAGGACGTAAATGGGAGATTTGGAGAGGGATGTTAAAGAATTTTGATTTATTAAACTAAATGCTTATACATATAAATCCATACATGTATGTAGTTTATCTGAGGCCTGTGTTAATTCTGATTACTGAGTGATTTATATAGGGTTTGCTTGAAAGAGGATTTGGACATAGAAGGTGAGTAGTATATAGAGATATTATTAAATTCTCTGCAACAACGATTAATGGGTTCATTATTTGCTTATGTAGTTTGGTGCTGATATTCAGTTAACAATCGAGTATGCCTAGTGCGCCTAATTGGATCGTTAAAGGAAATCATATTAGAAATATATTCGCTGTGAATAGCATCATTAATTACATCAAATGTGAAGCATGAGCCCAATAACGATCTTCTTGTTGATAGTGGCATCAAATTTAAAAGGCTGAGTCTATTTTCATATGTTGGAAGGCTACAATAATCATGGGGGTTGTACATATCTCTAAGCGCGTATAGTAAGAACTGCTTTTGAATAGACTCAATTCTTTCTCTATGGGAATCGAAAGATGGATTCCAAATTATGCATGCATATTCAAGTATTGGGCGCACTAATGCACGGTACAAGGATGTTGTGACCCATATATTCTTGAATTCATTTGCACGTCTTTTTATAAAACCGAGCTGTTTGCTGGCCCTGGACACAATTTTATCATAGTGCAGATTAAAGCGCATCTTGCAATCTAAGACAACTCCAAGATCCACTATATGGTTGACCCTTTTTAGTTCGATACTATTGAGGTGGTAGGTATGTAATGTTACGTTGTTTTTACGAGAAAAGCTAATAACATTGCATTTATTGACATTAAGATGTAGTTTATTTTGAAAACACCATTGCTCAAGAGACAACAATTTTGATTGCAAAAAATTTACATCTACATCTGATTGAATTGAATAGTACATTTTTAAATCATCTGCATACATAAGATGTGGGATATCGTTAAGAACTTCTGACAGATCGGATATGAATATGTTGAAAAGAAGAGGACCAAGATGACTACCTTGCGGAACTCCCGAGGAGACTGCAATTTTTTTCGATAGAACTCCATGGAATTTAACAAACTGGGATCTGCCGCTTAAATATGATTTTAGCCAACTTAGTATGGACCCTGCAACACCAAATTTTTCTAACTTATATATAAGAATGTTGTGATCAACTCGATCAAAAGCTTTACTGAAATCAGTATAAACAGCATCTATTTGGTGCCCTTTTTCCATTTTGACTAAAACATCTGATACCATAATCATGAGATTAGTGGTGGTAGATCGCCCTTTTCGGAACCCGTGTTGCTGCTCATTTAGACGTGGGTTAATGAAACTTGTTAGCTTTTCACAAATAAGTTTTTCAAAAAGTTTTGGAATGGCTGACAAGATTGCTATGCCTCTATAATTTTCAACTGATTTTTTATCACCATTCTTGTAAATTGGCGTAAGATGGGATGATTTCCAATATGAAGGAAATGTCCCACTACCAGTGATTCGTTAAAGATTATGTGTAATGGCAATAGCAGTTGGTCTAAACATCGCACCAAAAAGCTTGTAGGTATTAAGTCTGGTCCTGGTCCCTTTAATATATCCAGTTCTTTTATTGCATTAGAAATCTCTTCCTGGGTTAAATATAAACTATCAACTATAATAGTTGAGCTAGGAGAAGTTTCAGATAAGGTGGTAGGAAGACAAAAGACTTCCTTAAAGTGATCGGCATACAAGTTGCTTATTTCAAGAGAATTGGACGAAGTGACATTACCTTTAAACATAGACGATGGATAGCCGCTAGATTTGCGCTTCACGTTAACAAAGTCAAAGAATTTTCTCGGCTCTTGGACAATTTTTTCTCCGATGATGTTCGTGTACAATTTGTACGCTTCTTCTGACTTGATATAGAACTCTCTTGATAGCCCGTCATATCTAAGCTTCAGTTCATCGCTTATATTATCAGTGTTTTTGAGAAGTTTGTAGATTTTATTTCTTTGATTCCTCAAAAATCTGAGATTGTTGTCTAGCCATGGTTCTGTGAGCTTATTCTTTTTCTTTATTATTGGCACATAACTTTCGATAGCGGTAAAAATGTGCTGATAAAATATAGAGACAGCACTGTCTAAATCTAAATTGAATAGAATATAATTCCAATTTAGAGAACTAAGATAACATTTTATTCTTTCATAATCGGCGTTGAGGTAATCGTACGCAATGGTGTTATTATAAGACTGGGTAAAGTTGATGTCATTAGCAGAGAAAACAACTTTTAAGGCTGTATGATGAACAGTGTTGGTTAATAAATTTTCTGCTCCCATGCATGGACTAACCTTCACTTCTTCATACGAGTTAGTAAAAATTAGGTCCAACCATCTGCCATTCTGATTTTGTACAGAAGAGACTTGCTGCAAGTCACTGCCATAAAAGGTGCTAAGTAAGTTGAAGTCTATGGCATTAGAAAGATTTACAGGAAGAAGAAAGTTGTCGTTTTCGTCGGTGACAAAAGATGTATTTGGGCGATTGAAGTCACCAAGAATAACAACTTTATCTTCCTCTTTTAGGGAGGAGGTAAAGGTGGTCAGTGTTTCACATAGCTTGTTGTATGTTGTTTCACTTGAGCCGGGAGGAATGTAAACGACACCTTTGTAAACATTGAGAGTTTTACCTGAACAAACTCTAATAATTCGGTGATCGAACAGTTTATGGTTAGGTGTGTCTATTAGCTCACTTGAAAGGGAATTGTGAGATGCTACAAGGACACCATTAGCCAATCATATCTGAAAATTTGTTTATCGATCCAAATTAAGCAGACACAAAATGTTTAAACCAATTTTTTTTTCAAAGCTGAATTATGGTGACCGCTGTTGAGAAAAATCGCTCATCTAACCATCTTATACTTACCATACCATCTAACCATACTTATCTCGTTCTCTTAAAAGTGAAAGAGTAGATTTTTTATTCTATAGGCCTCATATATTTCATTTACTTTTCTACAGATATTGCCATGTTAGCAGAGACAACAAATTGTTTTTTCAAATAGCGAATTTAGTGAAAAGTACCTTAAATGTTGACCGAATTCTGAACACTGTTGCACTAAAATATTTCTTAAATCTAAAAATCTTTGATTGATGTCTTTGATTGAGTTATCTTTGATTGATAAAAAGTTACGGCGAAAAAACCGGTGATTTTTGGTGAAAAAGTGATTTTTTTTAAATCAAAACCGCTGGATGACGGTTCCACCGATTTCGATATCCTTTTGGATTTAAGAATATTTTTAAGAAAAATTTTTTTTTATCCACCTTACTGTTCATGTTGTGTAGAAAAATATTGAACGTGAAGAAAATTAAATAAAAAACTAAAAACATTTTTATTAAATATTCAAAGAAAACGTGAATTTTAAAGAAAATATGCAAAAAACATGCATTTATAGTAAAATATGCACTTAAAAAGAAATATGCAAAAATATGCACTAACGATTGAATGCCATTTTAAAGGAAATTTTCTGAATCGCAGAGATATTCTATACATTTTCTTAACATGGTGACCACTGCAAACATGCATTTGCATCAGATTCCAGTCCCTAATGATTATTAACAAGATCAGTACACGTTAGTTTTGAATTTACAAAAAAACCAAATTTATTTATTTTGTCAATCATTTTGAGTTATTTGTTGTTGAGGGTAATTATCGGAATATAAAAATTTAAATTTATTGATGCCATCGATTCTTTGAATTTCAAGGTTATCTGTTGGTTAAAGATAAATACACTTAGTTTTCATTGCAGGCATTTTAGAAACAACATTTTGAGGTTCATTAATTTTATTTCTAAGTTTAGTTTCAACTTCGCAAAAATAATAATTAATTTTAAGTTATTTTTGTATAGTTTTCATCAATAATATAACACACTTAATATAAGTTTCTTTTTTGTTTCTTTTATTAACTTTCGAAATAATTATTTCCCAGATTTTTAAGGTTTAATTATGACATATTTTTACTTCATTTATCACTTTTTTAAGTGTTTTTGAGTAGTCTTTATTTCTATTTTGTAAGGCTAGATAGATTATTAGTGTCTCTTTTCCAGGAGTAATATAATTTTTCTTTTGTTGAAAAGGACTGCATAATGGATTTAGTAGTTATATACTATTTTATATTTTTTATTTTTATTTTTTTTTAACCCTTTCATTACTGATGTCCACTGTAGTGGACGTAACTTCGCGACTCCACTAAACATTGTTACTAACAACAAAAATGTTTTTTTTTTGTTGAAATATGTTAAACGGTACTTTTGCATCGCTGCCACGCATAATTTGTACTCAATAGTGTGAAAATAGGCAGTTGTTTGCTGATTTCTGTGAGGAAGGTACGCTTCTGTCACACAATTTCGTTCTAATATAATTGACAGTGCTTAATTTTTAAGATCTGTTCATAGTACTATATCGGTGATTTTTTTCCAACATAATCGAGAGTTCTTTAATATATTAAAATAAAAATAAGATTGATTTAGCTAAAGGTAAGTGCAGCAGCATATGAAATGTGCATGTCTCGTGTAATGGACATCAGTAGCCATACGTTGTAAAATTGTTGATAATTTTTGCTTGTACAGGTTACAATGGCAAAGCTTAAAACACTTACTAACCAAGAGTTGTGCGACTTTTGGATAACTTATCTGAAATTGAAGATGAGTTTGACGACGATGAAGTTGAATTATTTGGAAATTCTATATCTAAACGAGTTGGGGGAGATTCTGATGACGGAGAATCCGATGTCATTGAGGATGATTCCGGAGAACCGTTAGGTCAAAATAATAGCATTTCCAGCAGAATATTTAGCCCACATTCAACTCGAAAGGATGGTGAAAGTGAAACATTATTCGGATTGGACGAAGACGATGACCCTTTAAGTACCTTATTTTCGGTGCGAGTCCTAAGATCGTCCGGCGCAGCAGAGACGTCATCCGAAACACATGAAGAAATGGATGAGTCCCGTGAAGAATATAATATAACTGACAAGAACTCCATCAAGTGGCGACGAGCTCGTAATAATGATAGAATATTCAACCCAGCATTTGAGAGATCTGAAGATTCGATTGAGGAGGTCAGGAATCCGTTTCAGTACTTGGAAACATATATTTCGGCACAATTTTTTCAAGACGTCACTCATTTTACTAACCTTTATAGTACGCAACAACAGTCAAAGTTCCAGCCAACTAATGCTGCAGAAATCCGTGCATTTTTTGTTTTGCAGTGTATGATGGGTATTTTAAAATTTCCACGTATATCAATGTTCTGGGAAAAAGGTCTTGCTCTACCAGTTTGCAGATACCATGACACATAATCGGTTTTACGCTATTCGATCTCATCTACACTTGATAGATACGCAGATGACCCCAGATAATAACGATAAATTTTATCGAGTACGACCTATAGTGAATGCAGTAAGACAGCGTTTATTGCAACATAAGTTAGAAGAATCGTTGTGTGTGGATGAACAAATTATTCCATTTAAAGGGCGTCTTTCGATCAAGCAATACATTCGTGGAAAACCATGCCCATGGGGCATAAAGGTATATGTTCTATGCGGTTAAAGTGGTATGCCTTATGATTTCATCGCTTACCAAGGATCAACCACTGAAATAGAGGCAAATCTAATGGAAAAATTTGGCTTTAGTGCTGCTGTTGTTCTAGAACGGATGAAACGTGTTCCACGTGACGCAATTTGTCACAAATTTTTACGGACAATTTTTTACTGCATATTCTTTATTGGAAGTTCTACAATCACGGAAAATATTAGCGGCAGGCACAATTCGTGTAAGCCGTTTTAAAAATCGGCAGATTTCGACATGCGCAAAAAAGGCCGTGGATATGCCAAACAAGTCATAAGCCGAGACAAAAAAATAATAGTGACCAAATGGTTCGACAACAAATCGGTATATGTAGCCTCAAACTTTGTTGGCATAGGCATATCTGATACGGTTCAACGCTATGACAAAAAGGACAAACAGTTTGTTGAAGTTGAGAGGCCAGAAGTTGTCAAACTAAATAACAACGGAATGGGAGGCGTCGATCTTTTAGATCAAATGATTCAGTATTAGCGCATATTCATCAAATCGAAGATGTGGACACTCCGCGTGGTAATGCATTTTTTTGATATGGCGATAGTTGCTAGCTGGCTCGAGTACCGAGCTGATAATGAAAAAAATGGAGTACCAATCAAAAATCAGCTAGACCTCCTAGCCTTCAAAAAAATCATCGACAACACACTACTGACAATTTCACCAGGTCCCATAAATAGGAACAAGCGTGGTCGTCCTTCACGTGGGCCAGAGTCTCCTCTTCAAGACTCCACTCCTCACGAGAATTTAGATTGTGTACAGTTCGCCAAAAACAACAAAGAGGTTCAAATATTTTGCTCAGCCACCTACCGATGTTAGATTAGTTGGAATTGGACATTTGCCGAAGTTTGACCAATCACAAAACGCAATGCCATGCAAATTTGAAGGATGCAACCAGATGACATTCATTTATTGCGAAAAATGTAAGGCACACCTATGTATTCGCCGAAAATCGGACTGTTTCTACAACTACCATCTAAAATAATAATTAGTAATTTTCATGCACAATACTTATTTTGATTCAATAATAAAATAATAAAACAAAAAACGAGATATCGTACCTATGTCGTAGTCAAAGTTATATTTTTACTATTGTAAATCATTGCATACTCTAAGTCAATTTGACTACCATTACTACCCATGTCCACTCAGGTGGACATCACAAAGCAGCCACACCCACATAGGTAGGAAAAAAACTTTTTCGGGATGTTTGTCTTCACCATATTAATTAAAAAAACCAACAAAAAAAATTTAACCACATCCATTTTAATTCGGTAGTACAAGGGTTAAAGTTTTTTTAAAATTTTTTTAAACTTAGTATAAGTTTGATTAAGCTTGAGTTAAAAATCATCTTTCTTTTAATTCTACCCCTCTGCTTTATGCCGTTGGCACGTCACTGCATTCCTGACAAAGCAACGCATACTTCTTTTTTTTTGTTTGTTCATTTCGACTACTTTTGAAAAACTTGCTGTATAATAAGTTTTAGAAGGCCTGTTAGAAAGTTTTATATGTGGAGCCATTTTTTGATGCAGCTCTTGATGTCGATAGTGCTGCTGTTGCTGCAGTTGCCATCCAGCTAAAACGACAAAAAATATTTTTTGAGTTTTACGTTTTGTGTTCCCCCCCCCTTTCACCATCACATCTTTAACATGCGAAATAGGCTTACTTAGGCATCCGGTTGATGGCTGAAGGCGTGTTTTTTTTTCTTTCTTTACGTACAAAATAACATACGAACACATTTCTTTTTTTATACTGTTTTCGTGTACGAAAGTATAAAGGATTGCTGTTATAGAAACTGCAGTTGGTTTTGTGTAAAAAGTGATGATGGTGGGGAGGTGAAGAGTGTGTGTTTGTTATCGATACTTTGTAGGCAGTCACATTTTTTGATTGAATTAAGACAGGTTTTAATGTCAAGCGTATCAGGGAGAATTTATCGCTAAAAGCTTACATTGCAGATGTACTTTCTAAGGATAAAATGTAAAAAATGGTGTTCATGGTAAAACACACTCAGGAAGTTTTCAGAAGTAATAAAAACATAGACACCACGCCCATAACGAAAACTTGTAATTTTAAATATAAAACAGATTCAGCCAATTATATGATTGGGAACAAATGAACTCATCCATTAAACTGATCATTAAAAAATTATGAAAATTTGTATATGTTTTTTTTTTGTCTTACCATAATTGTATGTCTTGCCTCGGGCAGCAAGACGTTTTAATATATGAAATAATTTATTTGAATAACTCACGATTGCATGCAAATATTTATTATTTTTGCCATTTGCAGGGAGAGCCTCATATTAGCTACAAAATAACATATTAGCCAAGAAGTAGACAAAGCAAAAAAGACGCAGCAAGAAATCGAGAATCGTGCTGCAGCTACTGTTTTTCTTCGGTGGACAGTCTCGGTGCATTCAAAGAAAAAGGTTTAACATCTACAGCAAAACTACAACAAAAAAACACAACAACCACAACAACTGCAGATGTAATAATCGACGAAAAGACTGGAATTAACAAAATTATTAAAACAAAACAAAACAAAAACGCAAATAAAAGAAACAAAACTAAAAAAGTGCAACGCTTTGCAAAATTAAACAATGCCAAAAGATATGGCCCAACTTTCCAGCCGGAGTGTGCAGGCCATTGTAGTAGAAGTAGTTGTAGTAGTAGTAGTAGTAGTAGTAGTAGTAGTAGTAGTAGTAGTAGTAGTAGTAGTAGTAGAACGAGTAGTTGGCCAAAAGTAAGCAACCACACAGGGCGGTAGCATTCAGAAGGGAGGCACAAATTTAACACGGTAGCTGAGTTTTTTTGCCATTGTTGTTTAACTGGAGATGGATTTGGATATGTTTATGTAAATGAGTTATTATAGACAATAGCTGGTTGTTGTTGCTGTTACTGCTGCTGCAAAAGGAAATGTTGAAAACAATTGCAACAACGTGCGGATTTGTTAACAAATCAATTGTTAAAATGAGTTTTTCAAACTTATGAAAAGAAACAGTCAGCTCATAATTTAACTTTTTGTACATTTTTTTTTCTGTCTTTTCTTATTGTAGTCTTGAGTACTCTTATTTTGCATATAAGCAGGTTGAATTGTAAATGATAGAAGTCGCTTTCTTAACAAAGTGCTATTTTATTTTATTTGTATGTAAATTATTTTTTTTGTTTGTTTTTTAGCTTCTTCAATTTTAAATGGAATTAATGCAAGGTTGGAAGTCTTGGAATAGATTTTAATGCTTTCTGATTAGCATATATGACTAGTGCTCGACCTATTCGTGATTTTTGTACTGATGCCTACCGATACGATTCTAACGGAAAATAACTAAAAGCAGCCTTGCGCTGGGCTATATCCCAAGGAAATGGAGAAGGGCCACCTTCATACCAAAAGTAGGGAAAAAAGACTACACGCTACCAAAGTCGTTTAGACCCATTAGCCTTACCTCATTTGTTCTTAAAGCAATGGAAAAGGTAATACAAAACATGCATTAAATTGCGAGCTTTAGATCAAGTAAGTTTTTTTAAGAAGGTAACAACAACAACAACAACAACAACAACACCTCTGTATAGAGTCAATCACTTAGCTGACTAGACATTCTACTTTGGAAATCGCTACATTTTCCTCTTCAGTAGTCTTTTTAAGCTGTGGTCTTAAAGAGGTCTCAATAGTTGCATTGGGTGGTCAAGATCTCAAAAAAAAAAAAAATTTGAAAAAAATAAGGATCTCTTCCTCTTCCGCAAGGACAAAGTTGTTTTTTGAGAAGAACAGTAAAAATCACGATCTTAAAATACTTTAATTTTTGTAAGAAAAACTACATATCGTCGCTTGAATGCTTATTTGTCGTAAACAACATCTTTGGATTGTTGGGAAAATGCATTTTAAGTTGGAAATGCCAATAGTATCTAATCTAATGTATTAATGTCATTTTTTTTTCTCAAAAGTGTTTACTTAGATGTTATTTTACAATAAAAAAAAATCAGAAAAAAATGTATACATAAAAAGTTATTTCGTTTTAAAATTTTCAGACATTGTCGTAAATGCGTTGAAAAATAACGTTCGTTGTTTTTGGGTGCTCTTATTACAAATATTTTGTTTACGACAAACAAGCATAAATCAAAAGGTGACTTTGTTTTCAGGTGCATACGACACGACACAAAAAGAAAAAAAAAATTCAAACCTTTAAACACCGAATAGTGTCCTGAGTCAAAACTGTTGGCAAGAGAATTTTATCTTCCATACAAGAAATAAAGAATTATTTTTATATTTTTTATGTTTTATCTTCTAAAAGAAGTATTTATTTGGAACATAGAAATTAGTTTAAATAAAAAATAATAAAATCACAAAAAAATAATAATATTAAATAAAAATGGAATTAATTTTTTTCGCAAAATAGAGCGAAAATCTTTAAAAATAAATAAAAAACTTAACAAATTTAAGTCTTATTTAAAGGAACTTTTTTTGTACTTTCTTTTAATGCACATTATTCTGTTTGAAAAATTGAATTGTAATAATATACGTCATTAGAATCCATGTACTTTAGCATTGATTTGAGATCAGCAACTTTATCTTTATTCATTTTATTGTTAAATATTTTCAAATTTTTAACCTCTGGCAAGTCTGTAAAGGTTCTTGTTTTCGTACGAAGAAAACATGAATTAAAAATTTTAATTTTAATAAAAGGCTCTGACGGATTTAGACTGAGTTTGTACTTCAATGCTAGTAAATCCTCTTTCTCATACATCATTTGATATGTTTTGGCAAATGGTATCCAATGATGTGGCTGAGATGCTATACTGTAGTTAAAGAAATCAGTTTTCTCAAGTTTCATAATTTCTAACTTGACATTAGCATACTGGATTTTACGCAGTTGAGGTATAAGCGAAGCAGGACTGTATATATTTATTCCCCTAAGATGTCGTTCTATAACGCTGTGAACTGCATCCACTTCTTGTATTTGAGAATGTCCAGGTGTTGAGTATTTATGCTCGATTTGAGTAATCGTTGGGTGTTTTTCCAAAAATTTTAACAGCATCAAACTATTGATTCTGTTTTTATTTTGAGGCACGCACGAATCTGACCAAAGTATTATTTTTTCAATTGATGGATTTGCTACTAAAATGCGATTTAAAATTTTATTCAAGGCGCTTGCAATATCGTTTCCTGTTCTGCCGGATTGGTATTCCGTCCAAATGCTGCAATAAGTAGTTTTATTTAAATTACAATGACCAGTGAGATTATAAACTGAGAATTTCCTCTTATAATAAAAATTTGCAACTTCTGCTTTGGGTAGTGAAAAAACATTTTGTAGGTCATAGCATATTATTGCTACCCTTTTATCTGTAACTCTATAGTTATCTCTAGCAAGTTTGGCGAAATCTTTATTTATGTTGTGCTCTTTAAATTTTTGGTTTTTTGCAGTAGTAAGTAAGGAATTTTTTTCCATTTTGGTGCAAATGTCGCATAAATCTTTTTTAGGAACATGAAAGGCAAGATTATACTCGTGATTAAACATTTTTCTGTATATGCTCTCACTCACTTGGGTGTCTGTTGACTGTTCCTTGTAAAGACCGTACATTTTTCGGACACTTAAATACGGATCTAAAAATTGTCTTGATGTGGTACTACGGCAGTAATGAGACTCAATTCGTGGAAAGCTTTCAATGTGCCGTTTAACTGCTTCTATGCACGCATCTGATGTCACTCTTTTAATATGCTTTCCTTTAGTTGGAGACTTTGCAACGCCAGTAGTGGCTACAATTTTTTTGTTGTAAGCGTAATATATTCTTCTCTCACTTATATCAAAAGTGGTTAGGAAAAAGTGCTGACAAACTCTTATTTTGTTGCAATGGTTTTCAAAATAATATTGATATGAAAATTCTCTAGCCTTTTCCCTGGAACTTTTGATTTTCTTTTAGCAATAATTCTCTTGACGTTCTTGGAATAAAAATGAATTTTCAACTTGTCATCAAGAGTCCAAAAGTTTTTGTGTATATTTTGCTGGTCATCGGAATTCAAATATTGCGAACAACTGAAACTGAAGTTTGACGAACAGCTTCTCCATTTAACACTTCTTGCCAGGTGAACTTTTCCGTCATTGTCAAAATATTGTTTGCCCTTTTGGCGTGCTTTATTTTTTTATTGTTCTTGCCCAATTGGCTTTTTGACGCTTCCTTTTCCGACACGAAGATGTATTGATATTAAGTAGTGTTTCCACTGTTTGCGTCCTTTGATGACCATTTGACACTGATGTTGAAATTTCCGGCGAACTGGACCATTGATGACCATTTGACATTGATAATGAACTTTCCGGCAAACTGGACACATTAGATGTTGATGCTGACACAAAGTCCGGATCAGCATTCGTATCGTCAGATAAAAAGTCTGTGTCGTCAATGCTAGTATTAAATAAAGGCGCACTTCAAATAATTTAATTATGTAATAATAAAAACAATTAATAGAAATATATGGTACCTAGACTTAGTTGACAAATCAAAGAAGCCACCACTTTGGATTGAATCAGAATCGTTTCCTACAACATTTTCTAGTTGCTGAAAAACTTCCTGTGGAATAAACGGTACAGGAGAGTCCGACCGAAATTAATATTCGTTTAACATTTATTCAATATAAACAAATAGATTTAAATGATTTCCTCTAATTTAACTCCATCCATTGTTTATTTATTTCAATTTTCATTTCACTTTTATTTTTGGCACAAAACAAGAACTGCCTTAAACAGCTGACGACTAAAGAGTGTTCAATGAAGTAGTGACGGCCTTTTTTCTCTTACCTTAAACAATATCTGTCAAAACTACGCAAAACAGGTTGCTGTCTCACGTGTCTAGCTAGGGTAAACTTTTCAGGGATGTACAACACATAAGTATGCATTTCTAACTTAAACGTTTTTTAAAGAGTTTTTGTCGTAAATGAAGCAAACCTTGATTTTTAGTTCGTATACGTTAAACAAATACAAAAAATATTTGAAGTATACGATAAACTAACAACTGATATCTTTTAAACTAAAAGAGATATTGAAATTTATATCGGACCAATCGGCAGATAACTCGTTTTTTACTATAAATTGCATCATAACTCAAAAAAGGTTAAAATTCATATACGACACTTAAGCATTGGGGCGACGATATGTCTTAAAGCAAAAGTAAATATAGACTTAATCAAACAATATTTTGGCAAACATCTATCTATATGTGAAGGATATTCGAATCTAAAGGAACACTCGAAATAGCAAAGAACTTTTAATTGTTGTCTAATTGTCTAAATTTTGGTGATATTGTTACAGTGTTACCGTTTTCCCTAAATTTGGCGAAATTATAATTTGCATATTTTCGCATATGCATTTTTCTGTTTTGAAGAAATATATACTTGAATGCGGTTTTTGAACTTTTTCCAAAAAATTAATATAAGGTTTTATATCTCGGGCACCAGAACTAATACCGAAAATAGTTTTCTCAATTCGGATTCTGCAAAAAGTTTTGAACGAAACCCTGTCTAAAAATATTTTTTTTTTTTAAACAGCAGGAAAAGACTACGATTTTTTTCCCTATTTTGATATTTAAAAAAAGTTACTTTAAGCATAAAATATAACAATTTTGTTTATATCTCCTTTATGGTTCTTATTTCATTAAATCACTTCTTAACAACAATTGTTAAGCCAACTAAGACCCATCGAATGGCAAGCTCATAAATTCAAAATTTTAGTATAATATTTTTGTGAATGCTGAGTTTGAGTGTTTTAACGAAGTAATAAAATTCATACTAGGGAGGAACATTTTGTCGTCTTTGCAGCTATAATTCAATGGCAATTTAATATAAAAACTATAACGTTTATTTTGAACAAACTAAAAACGAATGAAAATTTATTTTAGAAAATTTTACATGTCAAATTTCTAAAAATGAAAATATGATTAAAAATTGAAATTCAAAGTATTAATACAGCAAGTGTTTTTTTAGTACAGTAAGTTCTGAGTGCCACAATTTTTTTTTAAAAATCGAAATCGGAAAAAAATCATGGCCTTAACCTGGTGTTGTAAATTGGTACTCTTGGACAGGGTGTTGTTCAGATATGTTTGAAGAATCTAAATTAAGGAATTTATCTTCGGTACCACTTTTGGTGCCCGAGATATAAGACCTTATACTCATTTATTTGAAAAAGTCAAAAAATTGCATTCAAGTATACATTTCTCAAAAACGAACAAATGCATATGCAAAAAATATGCAAATTATTAATTCGCCAAATTTAAGGAATAAGCCAACACTATATCAAAATAGCCAAAATTTAGACAACCAGATAGTAATTAAGGATTCAGATTCGAATACCCTTCACACAGGACCTTGTGTGTAAAAATCGAGGGTGGCATCGTGTTTGCCAAAACATTGTTAGTTGAAGTCTATATTTACTTTTGCTTTAAGACATATGTAGTTTTTCTTACAAAAATCAAAGCATTTTGAGATCGTGATTTTTTATTATTTTTCTTAAAAAACCACTTTGTCCTTGCGGGAAAGGAAGACATTCTTATTTTTTCCTAAATTTTTTTTTTGCGAGATCTTCTATGAAACTTTTAAGACCTCTTACTCCATACGATCTACATTTTTTGATATGCCCTAATGATCAACCGCTGATCGCCCACTCGTATTTTTACTCGGGTATGTGTACAAATTTTCAGAATTTTAACTCAATTTTCTTTCGAGAAAATTCAAAATGAAACAAATTAAATTTTTTTTTTGTTCGTATTATAAGATTTAGAAAAATCAACAAAAATTTTGGGTTTTGCCTTTTTGGGGATACCTATTCAAGTCCTCCAAAATTCATCAAAATCTGAGTCATGGTACTCGTTTTTGAATTTAATTGAAGTTTGACGAATAATTAAAAAAAAAATTTATATCTGAATACATAACTTTACTAATAAACTGTTTTCCAGGATGTGCATTTGAAGAGGACACCCTAACGGACACTGGGCATACTTTTCAGAGATAGATGCTCAAAACGGACTTCCAAGAAAACATTTTACTTCCGATAGTGTACATTGGGCTTTTTAAAAATTTAACCAACCCAAATTTCCAGGGGCTGATGGAATCTGCCCGTGCCTATTACAGCAAGACATTGTCCACTCGCTCGAATTTTAAATACAGTCTTTCATTAGGCCATATTCCTCGCGAATGGACACAGGTAAAGGTCGTTTTTATACCAAAGATGGCTAAAAAACCCAAAAAAGAAAGCCTAAATCGTATAGACCAATCAGCCTATGTTCCTTCTTTTTAGAGATAATGACGAAAATAGTGGAACTAAATATTTGGGAGACTAGCTTAAAAAGCATCCCTCTAAACAGGTGCCAGTTTGCCTATCAAGCTGATATTTCTACAGTCACCGCAATACACAGCCTAGCCGGCACTATCGAAAAGGCTTTTGAGGCAAAACAAGCAGCGCTATGTGTCTTCATTGATATTGAAGAGGCCTTTGACATGGGGTCCCTACAATGCGTTTGCAGCAGCTATGCAGATTTAAAACATTCCGTCTTTAATCATACACTGAATTCTAATCATGCTCAAAAGCAGAATCATAACGGTTGAGCTTGGTGGAGTTCGTAACACCAACACTGCCACCATAGGAAGCCCTCAAGAAGGGATACTTTCACCTCTTTTGTGAACCCTTCTCGTGGACGAACTTCTCGCAAGTCTTAACAACTAGGGTTTTGACACCAGAGGATATGCAGATGATCTGGTTCTCTCTAGTCTGGGCTGCCATGAGCCGACAATATCAGATAGAATGCAGACTCCCCTCCGTATATCTTCCAAGGGGTGTAAGGATAAAGGGTTAAGCATAAATCCTGATAATACAATTCTGGTACCATTTTTCTTTGAAACTTAAATCCGATAAGGCCTCCCATAGATGAGAAAGTCATTGACTTTTCAAATGAAATTAAGTACTTAGAGGTGAATTTTGACAAACTCCTTTGGAACACCCACTTAAATTCAATAACAGGCAGGGCTACACGTTCCTTCTATGCCTATCAACGCCTCCATGGCGAAATGTGGGGCCTTAAACCGAAAATAAGATATTGGATGTTTAGAACCATTGTTAGACCTATGATTACGTATGTGGCACTTGCCTGTTAGCCCTTGAGTCCACCAACAACAACGACTTACAGCAGCTAACCACCAGCTGACAAAGCTGCAAAAAAGGCGCGCATTAGTATCACTGGGATAATGAAAACTGATGCTTTAGGTGTTATAATTGGGCTACCCCCTTTAACGACACTTATCGAAAAAGAGGCATGTCTAAGCGCACTAAGAATGAAAGAAACGGGTGATTACAAATCAGGAAATTTAAGGGCCATATGAAGATACTTAAAATCTTCGAAGATGACCCTTTCTAAAATTCCAGACAGGATGCTTAAAAAGTTAAACTTTTCGAAGCGATTGTTGAGGAGTGATAGCTTCACAGCTGATTATGGTTTACTGATATATGAAAAGGTGAAAATAGAGTAACGGGAGCGGGTACCTTTAGTTAAAATTTCCAAAAAGCTGTTCCAATGGGAAACACGTAAACCATATTCCAAGCAGAGGTATATGCCATTGAGGTATGTTTCAGGGAATGCCCCATAGGAAATCTAAGGAAGCACTAACCCATCAAAATTTTTCCAGAAGACATTCTTTGGATTCAATTGCGCTTCTTCTTAGCCTTATCAAGAAGTGCTTTCAAAAGGCATTCTCATAAACTACTTCTGGAAGACATTCATATAGCATTTAAACTCAATTAAAAAAAAAATGCATATAATTATAATATGTGTTTTAGATATTTTCCGTAGGATTTTTTAAAATCCCAATAAAACCCAAACACTTCTCTTTTCCAACACCAAAATCACGAGAAAATCGGGAAAAGAGGTATTTTCTGTGGAATTTTTTAGGTCCGCCTATCCAAAAAAACCATTTCATTCTATGGAATGCCTTCTTAAAGTTCTCCTGGAAAACACTTACAAGAATCCTTTCATTGAAGGGCTCAAAGAAATCGTACATTAAAAGAATTCTGGAAGCATTTCTAGAGAAGACTAAGCGTTCTTCCTAATGACATGCATTTGCTAAAAGAATGCCTTCTGCGTATGAAAGTGGAAGGGATGGAATTCAAGATTTTTCCTTCCACTTTACCTTCTTTTGGAAGCACTTTTTTGCTGGGTATGTACATTAGGGGTGTTCTTATTTTGAAATATCAGATTTTTATAAACCGCCGGGCAGATTCTTGTTCCTTTTATATTAAAATGGTGAATAAAACAAATCTGGAGTAAATCCGATATGTTTTAGTGGACCCGGAAACGACATCAAATATTGGAATTTTTGAAATATAAAATGTGGCACGTTACCCCAAATGAGGTATGTGAAATATCAATTATAAGCCAAAATAAATGTTTTCTGTTTTGCAAAAAGTCCACTCCATAAAATAGACCTTTTTTAAGTTAAAAAATATAGGTGGCTAACCTAAACCGCAATCCACTTTATCACTCTACCAACTATAGTAGTTATTATTGAAGCTTTAAAAGTATATGCGATTCGAAAAAGAATGTATTGTTTAGAACACTACTGTTTGCGTAGACTTTTCCTGGAAATTATCTATTTCTCAACGAGAGACGCTGATGATCAGGCGCGGATCCAGAGGGGGTCAGGGGGTTCATAACTCTCCCCCCAGCAAAAAAACAGCCCAGTTTGCTTTGATTATTTGGTTAGTTTTTTTATTTTTGATTTTTTTTTCAATCCTGCGACCCCCTCCTCCTCAAAAAAATAGATCAGCCCCTGCTGGTGATAACGGGTGTTGGAGATTTATTTTATTTATTTATAATATTTTTAATTATTTTACTAATTTTATTTTATTTCATTAATTTCATTTTATTTACGGTAGTATTTACCATCATTTTCATTTATTTAATTATTTTATCTTAAAACTGTAAAATAAGGAATCACCCTAACATAGAAATATATTGTTCTACGACACCACAACAACAACATCATGTAATGATGTTTCTTGTCGTTTGGCTCCAACAGTCACCGGTCCGATAATGCTGTTGTTGTTGTTTTGTCTCATCATTCGTCCGTCCCAACTATCGTTTGGTTTGTCTCGATCAGTTGCCGGTCCGCTACTACTGTTATTGTTGTTGTTTTGGTTCATCAGTTGGCGGTCCCAACTGGTGTTTCGTTGTCTTGTCAGTCGCTGCATCTGTCGTACATATGCATGCACTGGCATTTCCTAACATTATCAGGAAAACAGCAAATGTCATTGTTGAAAAATCCGTAGTTCAGTTGATTTTTTCATTTGTAATGTGAGTGTTGATCGGAGTGTAATGAGTTCTAAACAGTGAAATTAATTAATTTGTAATTCAAGTGGTGTTTTCAGTATACATGTATAACAATTAATATGTCCAAAATATCATCGAAATCTACTACTGAAGAAGCACCAAGCACTTCAATCGTTACAACACGTAAATCCATTGAAAATTTACAGAAAATCGACTTAATAGGGAATGTTTCTCACCAAATTACTGGCGCAAAGCTTCCGTCAAATCGTCAGGTCTTGCAAGTCCTATTCTACAATATGCGTTTTGTAAATCTTTCAGCAAAGCAAAGTGCAAAATTGGCAATCGATGCAGTTCAAATATTTTGGCATCAAGCACGTTTACCGATTCGAGAAGGGCATAAGTGTATTGAAAAATTACTAAAATTATATGAAAAGTGGAAAAATTTTCAAAAAACAATCTCTGGGAAAAGATCAAATGCCCAAAAACAAGCCGTTGAAACATTTGTTGAACATCTGGATGAGTTATTTGATATTGCCGCCGCCGATGCACTAGTCCAAATTGTTATTGTGGAAGCTAAGCAGTTTCTAGAAATGCAAAGACAAAAAGGACGCCCTGGTTGCATGGCTGGCGTGGATATGGCTTTATGGGACAGAGAAAGAAAAGCACAGGAACGAAAAGATAAAAAAGCTGCGCGAAAAAGGAAGTACGAAGAAGAAAAATCGAGTCATGCAGGTATGTTTTGTATATTAATACATTTTAGATTTGACCGTCCAGTTTTCTATAGACGTTTTTCAACTTACGGAGTGGTCTGATGAAGATAGTGTTGTCAACTTACCGGTTAACGACACATCTATTGACAAGGAAAACCTAAGCTCAAACTCTGTGTTAGGCCAAAAACGGGGTCGCAAAAGTTTTATTACAGCTCGGTTAGTAGCAGCGCTAGACAATGCCAAAGTGTCTGATGGAATGGCAGTTCACATCCTTATAGCAGCAGCAGAGGCATTAGGACATCATGTAGAGGACCTTGTCATTAATCGTTCAACTATTCATCGTTTACGCCAAGAAAATCGTATAAAAGAATCTAATGAAATTACGACTGGATTTAAAGACAATGTAAGTTGATTTTTAAAAATGTTTCAAAAAAAGGATTTTTAGCAGAATCTCATTACTATTTATAGTTTAGTAAAATTGGTTCACTGGTAGCTCATTTCGACGGAAAGTTTATGAAAGATTTGATTGGATCCACAAAAGTTGAGCGGATTGCAATTTTGGTTAGCTACAACGGCACATCAAAGTTTCTTGGTGCACCAAAAGTGGAATCTTCAACTGGCAAAAATATTGCAGACGCAGTTTATGAAGTTCTAGTTAAATGGAATATTGTTGATCAAGTAAGCGGCTTCTCATACGATACAACGTCTACAAATACTGGTATCAACACAGGCGCTGCTGTTCTCTTGGAAAAAAAAATTGGACGTAGTGTAATCAACCTACCTTGCCGCCACCATGTGTATGAGATTATATTGCGCAGCGTTTTCGAAACCAAATTATATTCAACCTCTGCTCCTGAAGTTTCAATATTTGAAAGATTTGCAAAATCATGGCCAGGTTTTAAGAAAGAATTATTCAGAAGTGGCAATGAAGATACAACTGTTTGTCTACAAATAAGTCCATCTGAACGTGAAAATTGTGTAAAGTTTTGTTTTGATCAACTGACTAAATCTCAAAATCGAGAAGACTATACAGAACTGTTACAGTTGGTCTTAATCTTTCTTGGCGCAGAACGGTATAATTTTTGAACGCCAGGTCCAACTAGTCATGCACGCTGGATGTCAAAAGCAATATATTCTTTAAAAATATTTCTATTCCGTGACCAATTCTCACTTACGAAAAATGAATCAAATGGATTACGTGATATATGTATTTTTCTAGTAAAACTTTATATTAAAGCCTGGTTCAGATGTACGAATGCCATAGACGCAGCGCTTCAAGATTTGACCTTCATTCAAGGTGCTATAAAGTATTCTGAAACCAGCACAGAAATCTCAGCAGTAATACTTAAAAAATTTAGCCACCATTTATGGTATATTTCTGTGGAAACAATAGCTCTAGCCTTTTTCGATTCAAATATATCTTTTGAAGAAAAACGTAACATGGTTGAAAAACTTAAATTAAAAGAACCAACGGTGAAATTAAAAAATGGGCGATCCTATTTCAACTTAAAAGACTTCGAAAGATACTCCATAAGTGATTTTGTATCAGAGAAAACAAAGTGTTTCTTCAGTCGATTTAATTTATCCCTGGAATTTCTAGAGTTTGATCCTTCAACTTGGGAAACGTCGTTTGAATTTGAGGAAGGCTGGACATTCTGTAAGAATTTATTTATTGTAAATGATACAGCAGAGAGAGGAGTTAAATTCATTCAAGATTTTAATAGAATATTAACAAATGATGAAGAGGAAAAATAACTGCTGCTCTAGGTTGTTGAGGCATATAGACACAAATATCCATCGTATAAAAAATCGCATCTAATAATACATCCATAATATCAAGGTGTATATATCCAGAAAACTATTCCCTACTTCATTTTGATTTTTTTATGTTTACCAAAATTATAAAAATATTTTTCGAAAAAAATTTTCAAAATTGCCCATGTTGTTTTATTTATTCGCATAGAGGCATATTGAAGTCGTTTCCGGGTCCACTAAAAGTTATCGGATTCGTTCAATATTTAAGTTATATCATTTTTTAATATAAAGGAACAAAAATCTGCCCGGCGAAATGAATTCAGAACACTTTGAAATTTCGCCATACAAATAAGAACACCTCTAATGTACATACATTCGGCTATCTGAAAAGCGGTCCTAAGACCCTACAGGGTTTGTAGGGTCTTGAATCAAAACTACTTTTGCAATCGCGTTGAATTACAAAATGCACTGGGACAATGCAATAAAATAGAATTGTAATGAGCACCATGTCTTGAAGGATTCGAGGGAAGATTTATTTAAACTTACTAGGTCAGGTTCGGTTAAGTTAAGGTGGCGGCAGATCTTCACACCAGCCCACTTAGACCAAATTGGTCCGTTGTGGTACCAAAGAATGGAAGACGGGAGCAATCAAGTGAAACTTTTGTGTAGGATGTTCTTAATGTGGCAGAAAGCTTTAGAAACATGTGATGAGCCAACCACCACCAACTATAAATTTTCGTCGTAAATTAACGTATTTTAAATTTCTTTTGATTAGAAATAAGAAAAGAAAGGTTAAAGCCTGGATTCGAACCCGGGACCCCTAGACGACAGTCAAGCGTACTACTACAAGACTATCGAGGCGGCAGCAGACTTAAACTTACCAAAGCAGACCTAAAAATACTAACCAGCTATTTCACAGATCACTACTGTTCACTCAGATACCATCTTAAAAAGATGTGCCTATCTGAATCAGATGTCTCTACACTATGTGAGGGGGAGGAAAATACTCCTGAGTACAATTTTTGTAAATATCCGACCATTTGCAGTCTTAGACTTCTTCAGTTTTGAGATGCATAAGTGCCTTCATCAAAAATTTGGGACGCCAGGCATGCACAATCGATCCTATGTGCCAGTAACTAACTACATGCTCAAGTACTAAATTTCAAGTTGATAGCTCCTTTAAAAGCAAAAAAATTACCGTTAGCATATACTGATAAATAGAAGCACTTTGTTGCAGTATTAAATATTTGTTATTATCCTTAATAGGCTGGCTTTCATCAGATTGTGGTCCGTTTCAAAGATATCATAAAGGCTTTAAAAACTGATGATAGACCTCTAAATACAAATAAAGTGTAAGCAATGTTTCAATCATCTTGGAAAGGCATAGCACTTGGCAGTTAATCATAAGTTTGCCGATTCCATGCCGGGTCAAAGTAATATTTTAATGAAAAACGGAATAAAAAAATTGCATTCGAGTCAGATTTTAACGACAAAGAATGTGATTTCTTCCAATTCTTACTAGTTCTTAGCTTCTGTAGAATTCATGCAATATTAACTTAATTGAGACGTTATCTGGTTGGAACTGCAATCAATAGCCAGAGAAAAAAAGCAAAAAAAAAACAAAGTAAAAGCGTCGGCATAGCAACAAGAAATAAACAGTAGCAATAGAGCAATTATTGCAAATTTCGCAATGAAAAAACAAAAAAAAAAAGATTACAAGAAGAAGAAACGGAAGCAGTAAAAAGATCGCCCCCTCACGATAGTTAAGGTCCATTGCGATTGCTGCTGCTTAAACTTTACCACCATCCACCACAACAAGAACAACAATCCACAACAAGAAAAACAAATGGAGTAATCAAGCCAAAATAAAACAAAGCATCGCCAACAATTGCAGCAGCAACATTTCCTCAAACATATTTATTAAACCTGGCCAAGGAGAAGAAACGATAAAAAAACGAAAAGTGCATACAAAAAAAAAGGCATCAAAAGCAATTGAATTCGCATTCAAATAGCTGCTGATAAAGTTGCAGTGGGTCAGTTCGCAACGCAATGGCAAGAGCAACAACAGCAGCATTAAGTAGAGACATTATCCAACAAGCAGCAGCAGCAGCAGCAGCAGATGCAAGTTGCAGCACTTAGTTGGTGTCTTAGTTGCTGTTTTTGTTGGGATGTCTTGCAAGACGGTAGCCACTATTTTCAATAACATTCTTCGGACTTTTCTACTAAGCATGGGCGCCGTTTGATGTTTAGTCCACTTTTTATCCCCCAACTATGCTGCTACTGTTGTAAGTGCTGCTGTTGCTACCTCCTCTGCTGCTGCTGCTTTTGCTGCTGTTGTTGTATGGTTGCGCACGTTTTCGTGTTCATCGTGGGCGATGCGAACTTTTCATTACAGCTAACGTATGGAAAGCTACCAGCTACCAAACAGTTGTAAGAAGCAGCACATTTTGTCAATGTTGCAAATTTTTGCATAAACTTGCGAGTACCACGGAAAAAATAGCTTCATTTGGACATTGTTTTGTTTTATTTTCGTTTTTAAATGCTTCTTGCAATTGTTGTTTGCTTGCTTAAAACAATAACATAGTTGTGGTTTTTGTTGTTGTTGTTGTTGTTGTTGCTGATGTTATGACCGCCGGCTTGTCTACGGAACAAAAAAACAATTGCATGTTGTCTGCCAAATGTTTATAATTGTTAAAAAATTGGCCCATTGTTTCGCTCATGATTTGTTGATTTTCATATTTTTGTGGCGTTTAGTATTGCTGTTTTTCCCCATTTTTTCTTGTTTCTTGTGTTTTTGCGCACTGTGGCAACTTTGCATAGCATTTAATACTGTCATATGTTGAATATTTTAATCGTTTTTATTATTGCTGCATTGTTGTTGTTATACTAATAATGCCTTTAAAGGTAGTAGCAGCATGATTGTTGTTGACTTTATTTTGTATGTCCCTTTTCTTTACAGGGCTGCTAAGGTCTTAGATAGTATGGACTTCCTTTAAATAAATTGTAAGCTTATAAATTTCTTAATTTATAAAATTGTAAGATTTAAATTTTGGTCAAACATATTTCAAACAGTTTTAATAAATGTCTTAAAGAAAACTTAAAACATGTTTTGCTTTGTCATTTTATTTGTATTTTGTATAGTTCAAACATGGTTCATTAAAAAAAATACATATTTTCATCTTGTTGTTTTGGCTTATTATTTGGAATTTTCATGTATTCACCTCAAACTTCCTTCGTATATTAAAAATCTCGAATTACTTCTAAGTTCAACTTTGGTTAGATGTGTCGAATGCACTGCGTTACTCTGCATTGCTACGATGTGTTTTTGCATTTGTTTTTGCTGGAGTTGCGATTTCCTAAAGGTAACTATTGTTTATTTGTATGCACTATATGTTAGCACAGTGCGTGTGTTTATTGGGTTCAACGTTTGTTTCCGTAAGCTTTTCGATCACTAAAGTTCTGCTGTGTTGTTGAAACATTACCGTTACGTTACAAACGCAATGTAACGCATAGAACTGCATTGACTGCAATTCTGGTGGAACAATGTTACACACACATATTCACACACGCACATGTGTTAGTGTGTGAGAGTGTGTAACATTCATCAGTAGTGGTAAAAACTTTTGTCAGTTGACATTTAAGTATTCTATTATTTGGCTATAGTTTTTAAATGGTATACGAATTGTTGTGCCACTATTTATTGTTGGGTTTGACAGTGGAACTACTATCACCGGGTTTTGGCTTTTAAATCATTAAATCTTTATTTCTAATTTTGTTTTTTACTTTGTAAATTGCTTGATTCCACAACAAATTCAAGTCGAGCTATTTTACACGAGTTTTGCTCCAAATCATCCTTTTCAATTTGCGTTAATATCCTTAAAGGTTAATCCCATAAAGAATCATTAGAGCACTGCTTAGCTAAAACCCATAAAGACACATAAGACCAATTACATATTTACAATTGTTTACTTTTATTTATCTCTCTCTTTCTTCCCCAGTTGCCCAAGTCTGAAAGAAATCTTGAATGAATCCTGCACGATTTTTCTTCTTTTTTAACGAAACATGCTGATTCGTTTATACATTTCGTTGACGAACAACTCATACAAAAGTTCCAAATTCGTGTACTGTTTGAAAACTTTCTGTTTTCGATGAACGAAAAAAGAGCGATTTGTTAAAGAATTATCGACAAATGTATCTCATGCAGTAAGTTTCTTTCTTAAAGAAATCATCATGAAATATTCGTGCAAGATGCCTTGGACTGCGGGGTCATTACATAAATTTCGTTACAAATTCTTATACATAATTGCAATAAAAAAATTAATTAATTTAGTGCGCTTTATTAGTTTTAAGCTTTCCGAGCGAAAATTTATCACTCGTTAGAATTTTTATTTCTAACTTTTATTTTTTTGTATAAAATTATGTTTAACAGTTTCCTAAGAAAATTAGCTTTATACTGTTAAATTTTAGTGCTTTGTTAAACCTTAAAAAAATGTGATTTCCGGCCAGCCACAACAAGTTTTAAGTTACTATTATATTTTACTCAATAAGTACACGGCTAAAAATTTTGGACTAAATTTTAAAGTTTTTTGGATTACATAAAGGACAAAATCAAAAAGATTAATTTTTGGTCCAAGGAAAAGTTTAAAATTTTTTTAATCCAAAAAAGATTAGTTTTCAACCCGCAAAATGCTTAAAAAAAGTAGTATAAATATTAGCTTAAACTAAAAAACTTTTTTGACCAGTTCATGACTTGAACACACGACCTCTGTTGTGCTGGTCCAATAACTTATCCTCTCGTCCATCTCAGTTGTTAAGAAAGTTACGCTTATTTTGCATCATTACGAATGCAAGTAAGGTTGCAGTAAGTAAGCAAGCGCACAGAAACCTGGGTTCTAGACCCAGCTTAATTAAAGTAAAATAAAAAATGTCTGACCAGTTCGTGATTTGAACCCACGTCCTCTGATGTGCTTGTTCAATACCCTATCCACTTGTCAACTTAGTTGTTAACATAGTTTCGCTTATTTTGCATCATTACAAATGCAAGTAAGTTCTTTTCAGGAACGTGAACTTGAGACTCAGCTAAATTAAACTAATGTTTGGATTAAAAAATAGTACTTTTTGATTTAAAAACTCCTTTAATCCAAAGTTTGGATTAAAAAGTAGTCCAAAATTTTCAACCGTGTAGCTATAAGCTAAAAACATAAAAAACAATTGAAAGAGTTACTAAAAATAAAATACACTTACAACAAAGAAATATGGTCATCCATTTTAATTTTTAATTGTATAGGACAAATAATTCATTAATGGGCTTTGGATTGGAATAGAGTCAGAAAATATTCAAAAATAATTCTTACATAAGGAAGCGTTCATTAATTACGTGAGGCGTTTAGGGGGGTAGGGGACTAAGCCGAATCTCACTCACTCTCACGTGGGGGAGAGAGGGTTCTCGCAAAGATGACGTAATTTTTTATTCGCAAGCAACAGTCTAGAATTATGAGATAACTGGTTGAATTGAGTAAAACGTGTTTCTCTACTATAGTACACCCAAAAAAAAATCGGGTTAATTGAACCAAATTTTAACTAAATTTCAGGTCAAAATTTTCCAACATGAATCGTCAGGTTAAGATTACCACATGCAATTCAGGTCAATTTAACCTGTTTTGGTTGTTTAATGAAACTGACAAATGTAGTTACCTTAACCGAATTTTAACCAGTATTTGTGGTGAAATCGAATTAAATCAAGTTTATTTAACCAGATGCTAGGTTCAAATATTTTTACCTCAGTCACCTACAAGCAAAGTTTTTTAATTTGTCAACAATTACATCACGAGAAACAAAATTAAGACTAAAAAACAACCTTTTTGTCCACAGTAGGGGCTAGATGGAGAGCTAGAGCAAATAAATCATAGGCACTTTATTTTTTTAGCCCAAATTACCACAGGATTAGATAAAGTTGAAAACTTAAGGACATGTTCATTCAAGCGCGTCGGAAGCGAATTTCATCTGGGGGGGGGCAGTACAAATGGGGGGGGGGGGCAGTACAAATGGTGGTGAAAAAAAAGTTCAAAAAAATTTCTTCAAAGAAACATGAATGTGAATACACAAATTTTTTATTTTAGTTTAAAATAAAAAAATATAAAAATATATAAAAAATATTAAAATTTCATTATTTTTAAAAGTTCATCCAATTTCAATATTAGAGATCATTCTTTAAAGGATGTTTCATATGGTAATATGAAAATATAAGAAATAATGGTTGCTTTTATAAAGCAAGACTAGGTATATCTTTACATGGTTTAAATGCAATAAGGTACAAAAAGTTATATCAATTTAAATTATTCCAAAATTTTTCTTTCTGTCCTTGCGAGAAACAAACTCTTTCACCACCTCCATCGAATTCAATTCTTCGGTTTTATCTTTGTGAATGTGTATAAGTGCCGCATGAGTGAGTCGTTTCTGTGTCATAGTTGCTCGAAGATACGTTTTAAGTCGTCTTAGTGCACTAAAAAATGCTCAGATGAAGCTGCTGATGCAGGCACAGTCAAAAGCAAAGCAATAACTTTTTCAACTTCATTTAATAGTCTTTTTTACAGTATCCGAATTTTTTGCAAATTGGGATACAATGCCACTACAATTTGAAAGTGTTTGGCCAGGCAATTGCTTCAGCTCACATCAAAGTCATCTGCATAAAGATTTAGTTTTGTTTTTAGATTTTGTTCAGAAGGTACTTTTCCGTAGAAGGCTTCGATTACAATATTACAGTATTAAGCTACATACTTAAGGGTGCTTTTAAACTGAAGTGGTGGGTTTGCAGTAGAAACTCTACATTTTGTTCTATCTTTTTGCAAACACAGAGAAAGAAAATGGTTATCCGCAAACATGCTTATGAAGAAGAGAGAAAATATCTCATACAAAAATATTATCGTTGTAAAAAAACCGACATTTTGAATAACTTTTCTTTTCTAAGAAGTTTTCTTTTTAAATTGTTAATCTAGCTAAAAAAGTGGGGGCAACTGCCCTCTTTCCCCCGCTTCTGACGCCAATGTGTTCATTTCACCGAGGTACCCTTTGTTACAAATTCTACATCACTATGTCAGAATTTGACAGCTGGCGTGTTTTTTTTTACCATTTTTTTCCGATATTTCCGATCCAATAGTAACATGGATCAGGTTAATACGATGTGGTTGACTCTCCTAACTAAATTCGTCAGGTAAAAATAGCCTCAATCAGGTAAGAGTATTTTTTCCTGTGTGTATGACTAAATTTTACACAGTAATATTCATATTTATATATAAAATTTATATCAATTAATCCAATACAATTAAGCATAGATTAACATGTTTACACTAAAAACACGCATTTTTAACAATCTCATGTGTGATTAGAGGGGGGAGGGGGGTTGAGCCAAATCTCACGATATCTCACTAGGGGGAAGGGGGGGTCAAAAAATCTGAAAAATAAAAAAAATAATTAATTTAGTGCGTTGTATTAGTTTTAAGCTTTCCGAGTGCAAATTTATCACTCGTTAGAATTTTTTTTATTTTTTTGTATAAACTTATGCTTAACAGTTTTCTAAGAAAATTAGCTTTGTACAGTTAAATTTTAGTGCTTTATTAAACCTTAAAAAAATGTTTATGAGATAAAAATTCACATAATTAATGGACGCCCCCTAAGGAACTTAATTCAAAAGTGACACTTTTTGATATTTATCCTGTGGTAAGAGTCTGTTAAGAATTTAATAACTGAATTTTTTAGCCAGATTGGGTAGAAACTATATACAACTAATCAGATATTAATAAAGCTTCATCAAAAGCGGTATCAATATCAAATCTAAATCATATCCTAATCAAATCCGGATCATATTCGAATCATTTTCGAAACATGTCCGAATCATATACGGATATAAATTAGGTTTTCCTTTACAAATTTCTACTCAGTTTTGTGCGAGAAATTTATTTCATATTGAAATCGGTATGTTTAGTTATTTTTTACGGAAATTTGATACCTTAAAAAATAAATTTGAAAAATTCTTTAAAAAGATACATTAATAATGGTTTTTTGCTTTGAGCGAACTTGGTTTAAAAGATATTGAACTCAAAATTTCACATTTCTGATCCTTTTAATATGCATATTCATATTTATCTTTTAGTGCACGAATCATCAATAAAAATGCTAAAAAACTTTAGTTTATGCTTTTGCATTAAAGTCGTTTTTAATACATTTTTAAAAAAGCATTTTTTCAATAGCAAGGCAAAACTTCTCAAAATTTTATCAGTGTGTTGAAATAAAATAAAGAAATTTTAATACAGAAATATAAATAAAAGAAATATAAAAAAATTTAGATTTTTATAATGTGCGTCTTCGGAGATACATTGTCCGATAATTGATACATTTTTCATAAATTCATTTTTTTAAAGCAGGAAATCTGCAAACCATTAATTATTTTTATGCATTTTAAAGAAATGTAACGTCCAAAAATAGGGTGGTTAAAATCAAAAAATTTAATATTTTCGCAAAATTTTAAATTATTTTTTCAAATTCTATACACAATTAAGTGTAGTTTAGTTGTACTTAAAAGACCAGTTGACTCTTTGTGAAACTCTTTTTAAATTTCTTAGAAGTAAAGGTGTAAGGCAAATCGTATACTCCTAAAACATGTTTCTTAGGACGAACCTTTCGTTGGGGGCGAACGTTTCGAGTGGCAGCACGAGCTATCGGTAAAAAAAAATATAATACAACCTTTTTTGATGTCTCTATTAATGGGCCATTCACATATATCTTGTCAATTTTTTTCTTGATGATAAGAAGCCTTCTGTTTTTTTGGTCGAAATCTGATGAGCCAAAGAAATGAAACCTTACGATGAAAAGAAATGTTGTTAAATGTAGAAGTGATTAGTATATCGTCCCATTTGCGCGAAATTATCGTATGTGCCATTTGATGGAAATTTGTTCTATAAAATATTGTAGCTGAAATCCTTATAATTAATTAGTAAATTAGCTAAAAAAATTTGGTTTTGATATTGCAAGCTAAGCCACAAAAAAGTAACAAACACTTTACTTTAAAACTTGGTGTTTGGGTCGATATAATTAACTGGAAAATGCGTCGAATTTTGTAAAATTATGCTAGTTATACTTATTGCCTAAAATGACAAAGAATCCAGAAATAAACATAGT